>CM075979.1:59605134-59777667 GCA_038087875.1 Malacoraja senta
CAGATGCTGGCAAAAATGATCAACCAGTTGGATGGAAGTATTTGAAAATAAATGATCTAGAGATTTCAATCTTAAACTATTATTTTCCATTCAACTGGATATCCATTTTAAACATCAACATTAATCATATTGTGTTTATTTTTGCATTGATAAATTGTTATGGTTTGTTGAATATAGAACAAGCCTTTTAAGACAATGGTTAGCAAGATGGCAGAGAGAAAGATTGAGAAGCAAGAGTCTCTCAGATGGGGTATTATTTTGTTGGAAGAAAATTAATTGTTTTTTGATAGTAAATGAAATGGGTTTTTTTGTGTGCGCTTTATTTCTATTCTTGGTGTGTCATGCAGAATCAATCTCATTGTCTACATTTTGGAATTAAAGTCCAGTCAAAATTTATTTTACAGTTGTATTCAATGAAGGTGATGGAAAGGTTTTGTATCTTATGTGCATCCAATTGAACATAACTGGTGAATTGAAAGCAGAAAGGTTTTTCAGCAACTGTTGGTATTGGATCAAGCTAGTTGTGCTCATTCTTTACTATAGAATAACCCATAATCTTTTCTCATGAATGTACAATTTACAAGATGAAAATATATTATCATTACGAATAATTGAGTGATCAGCCATGATTTATTTAATTGTTTCCTCTGCAAATCTAATGCAGGAGGTAGCATGAGTCTAGCAGCAGAGAGGTGGAGGGGGGGGAGGTGGCAACGGGAGGGAGGGAGGGAAGGAGAAAAGGAGAGAGGGGGAAGAGGGAGTGAGAAGAAGGAGGAGGAAGGGGGAGGAGAGAGGTGGAGAGAGAGGGGGAAGAAAGGAGAGAGGGGAGGAGGGAGGGAAAAAGAGAGAGATGGGGAAGAAGAGTGAGAGATAGTTGAGATTTTCACTGGATCTCAGTACGTGAAATAAAAGAGATCTTTATGTATAGAACTTCTCATTTTATAAGTTGTATATGGATTGAGTACACAGTGAGATCCTTGTGAACCTTAGATGGCTTTGAATCTGCAATGCCCAATTTAAATATCTAAATTCTGATCTCAATGAGAATGGCTCGGAATTAAAATGTTAATGGAGTTTCATGCCAACAAAATAACAGCTCTTTGCTTCTCTGGATTGGAAATATACAGTATGCTTAGGGGCAATGATGTACAGAGGTATGTTTCGGTGTAAATCCCAAACATCCCTCTGTACATGGCAATGACAATGGATGTACAGGGCAATGGATGTACATGGATCTCCTGGATGGTAGAGACAGCATAGGACATGCTTGCCTTCATCGTTTGGGGTACTGAATATAAAAGATTGGCAAGTCATGTCGCAGCTGTAGAAAACTTTAGATAGGCCACCTTTGGAGTATCATGTGCAGTTCACATTGCAAGGCAATAGTAAAGATGTGGAGGCTTGATTTGGGAGGAGTGTGCAGAAGTGTTTCAGCAGGATGTTGCCTAGATTGGAGACTATTAGCTATAAGGAGAGGATGGACAAACTAATCTTATTTTTTCTCAGGAGCACCAGGTATACACTAAATATCAGAGGTGGACTCACAGCTCTCATGGCTAGTGGACTCACAGTTCACTCACTCATGGCTGGTGGACTCACAGTTCACTCACTCACGGCTGGTGGACTCACAGTTCACTCACTCACGGCTGGTGGACTCACAGTTCACTCACTCATGGCTGGTGGACTCACAGTTCACTCACTCACGGCTGGTGGACTCACAATTCACTCACTCACGGCTGGTAGACTCACGGTTCAGTCACTCACGGGGCTGGTGGACATAGTTCAGTCACTCACGGGTGGTGGACTCACAGTTCACTCACTCACAGCTGGTGGATTCACAGTTCAGTCACTCAAGGCTGGTGGACTTACAGTTCACTCACTCACGGCTGGTGGACTTACCATTCACTCACTCATGGCTGGTGGACTCACAGTTCACTCACTCACGGCTGGTGGACTCACCGTTCACTCACTGACGTCTGGTGGGCTCACATTTCACTCACACACGGCTGGTGGACTCACAGTTCAGTCACTCACGGCTGGTGGACTCAGCTCACTCACTCACGGCTGGTGGACTCACAGTTCACCCACTCATGGCTGGTAGATGCACGGTTCAGTTGCTCACGGCTGGTGGACTCACAGTTCAGTCACTCACGGCTGGTGGATTCACAGTTCAGTCACTCACGGCAGGTGAACTCACCATTCAGTCACTCACGGCTGGTGGACTCACAGTTCACTCACTCACGGCTGGTGGACTCACCATTCACTCATGGCTGGTGGGCTCACAGTTCACTCATTCATGGCTGGTGGACTCACAGTTCACTCACTCACGGCTGGTGGACTCACCGTTCATTCACGGCTGGTGGGCTCACAGTTCACTCACTCACGGCTGGTGGACTCACAGTTCAGTCACTCACGGCTGGTGGACTCCCGGTTCACTCACTCACGGCCGGTGGACTCACAGTTCACTCACTCATGGCTGGTGGACTCACCGTTCATTCACAGCTGGTGGGCTCACAGTTCACTCACTCATGGCTGGTGGACTCAGTTCAGTCACTCACGGTTCACTCACTCACGGCTGGTGGACTCACAGTTCACTCACTCACGGCTGGTGGACTAACAGTTCACTCACACGGCTGGTGGACTCATCCATCACACACACACACCCTCTATCACACACACACAAACCCTCCATCACACACACCCTCCATCACACAAACACCCTCCATCACACACACACACACCCTCCAACACCCACACCCACACACACTCCATCACACACACATGCGCACACAAACACCCTCCATCACACACACACACACACACATGCTCCATCATATACACACACCCTCCATCGTACACACGCACACACTCACACCCTCCATCTCACCCACACACACACATACCCTCCATCTCACACACACACACACACCCTCCATCTCACACACACACACACACCCTCCAGTTCTCACACACACACACCATCACACGCACACACACACACACATCACACACACTCTATCTCACACACACACACACCCTCTATCTCACACACACACACCCGCTCTCACACACACACACACTCACACACCCTCCCTCACACACACCTTCCATCTCTCTCACACACCCACACCCTCCATCTCTCTCATACACCCACACCCTCCATCTCTCACACACACACACACCCCCTCCATCTCACACAAACACACCCTCTATCTCACAGAAACACACCCTCCATCTCTCTCCCACACACACACACCCTCCATCTCTCACACACACACACACTCCATCTTTCACACACACACCCTCCAACACACACACACACCCTCCAACACACACACACCCTCTCACACACACACCCATCACAAAGGCGGGGGCCAGGGAAAGTGGGAGAGCGCTGTCTGAAATTCACACCCGCGATGTACAGCAAAATATAAGACGGCTGGCACAGTAACGGTAAGTCCTTTAGAGAGCGCGGAGATGGGGGGGGGGGGGGGGGGGGGGGGGGAGGGGGAGAGAAGGGGGAGAAGGAGTGGAGACACTTTTAAGAAGCCATACAACTTTTAATAAAGTTTAGCGGGCATGTAACATTACCGGTCCATTTACATACCTTTTTTTTCTCAACGACCTATACCTATGACGACCTTTGATTAGCTTTGATTGCCTTTGATTATCTACAATAGCATTACGACCTACCTCAACTAAATTTACGAGTTAAAAAATATAGATTTTTTCCATAGCGACCTTTTTTTACTCGAGGCCGCGACCCAGCTGAGGCCTCAAGTACGCGGGGACTACTCTCGAGCATGAAGGAGAGTTACAAAGACCTCCTAGGACCTCGTGTCGACCATGCTGCGAGTATGAGTCGAGGACAAACTCTTCTAAACTCGCGAATTAGGTCGCCGCAGTGGGACAGGCCCTTTAGGTGGTAAAGGCAGAGGCAGATATAATAGTAAGTTTATGGAGGCATTTAGATAGATGGGCCAAAGGGACTGTTCCTGTGCTGTAGTTTTCAATGTTCAATGTTCATTATGAAAGAAAGGCTAATTAAGCTTGTAACCCATGGGTAATTATGTCTTCATTTTCCACAAAGAAAAAGAAAAACTCATTCTAAACTTATTTAACTCTGAACAGTAACAGAATAATGTGGACAGCACCAAAATGTTACACTCACAAAATTGTTGCATAAAGTCAATAATGATTAATGACAATAACATGTAAAGTGATTTTAATTTCGCCTCCTGCAACATGTTTTCCATTATCAATCCATTAACTCCATTTTCAGGATGAGACCACACTCAATCTGAATGAACAGCACCTCATATTCCTCCTGGGTAGCTTACAACCCAATGGTATTAACATAGAATTCTCCAATTTTAAGTAATAATGTTTCTTATGTAATAATGTCTCTCCTTCCACTGACCCCCACCTTTGTGTGCACACATATCTCCCACCACCCTAGTCAAGTTTTCCCTCCTCATTCCCATTCTCGAGCCCTACAGTTCCATTTAGTCCCCCCTCTTTCCCTTCTCTTCGTCCACTTCCACCCTTATCCCTCCCTCTGACTTTACATTTTCCTCCCTCTTCTTTCATTATGTGACGCCCTTTTGTCTCCTTTTCACCTCTTGCCTTTGTCACCTACTCAAACCATCTGCCAGTCTCTTATTCTCTCTCACCTGTCACCTGCCAGGCTTACCCCACCTAGCTATTACTGGGGGAAATGTGCCTGAGAAGCTGAAAGGGCTGAAGGTGGATAAGTCTGGATGGACTGCTCCCTAGGGTTCTGAAAGAGGTGGCTTTAGAGATTGTAGAGGCATTAATAGTGATATTTCAAGAATTACTAGAGCCGAGAATGGTTCCAGACAATTGGAAAATTGCCAATATTACCCCGCTGTATAAGAAGGGAGCAAAGCAGAATAGTGGGAACTACAGGCCGGTTAGTCTGACTTCAGTGGTTGGTAAGATTTTAGAATCCATTATAAAGTATGAGGTGTTAAAGAAGGAACTGCAGATGCTGGAAAATCGAAGGTACACAAAAATGCTGGAGTATGAGGTTATGGAATACTTAGAAGTTCATGATAAAATAGGCCTAAGTCAACATGGTTTTGTGAAGGGGAGATCTTGCCTGATGAATCTACTGGAATTCTTTGAAGAAGTAAATAGCAGGACAGACAAAGGAGAGCCTGTGGACGTTGTTTACCTAGATTTTCAGAAAGCCTTTGATAAGGTGCTACACATTAGACTGCTAAGGAAGATGAGAGTCCAAGGTATCAAATGCAGATACTAGCATGAATAGCAGGTTGGCTGGATGGCAGAAGGCAAAGTGGCAATAAAGGGGGCTTTTTCTGGTTGGCTGCCAGTGACTAGCAGAGTTCCGCAAGGGTCGGTGCTGGGGCCGCTACTCTTCACGTTGTATATTAATGATTTGGATGAGGGGATTGAAGGATTTGTGACCAAGTTTGCAGATGATATGAAAATAGGTGGAGGGGCAGGTAGTGTAGAGAATGCAGGGACTTTGCAGAAGGACTTGGACAAGTTGGGAGAGCGAGCAGAGAAGTGGCAGATGGAATATAGTGTAGCAAAATGTGGTGTCATGTATTTTGGTAGTCGGATGTAATGCTGAGGCTCTATAAGGCGTTGGTCAGGCCGCACTTGGAGTATTGTGAGCAATTTTGGGCACCATATCTGAGGAAGGATGTGATGACTCTGGAGAGGGTCCAGGGGAGGTTTAAAAGAATGATCCCAGGAAAGAGTGGGTTAACATATAATGAGCATTAGACGGCGCTGGGCCTGTACTCGCTGGAGTATAGAAGAATGAGGGGGGACCTCATTGAAATGTACCGAACAGTGAAAGGCTTAAATAGAGTGGATGTACAGAAGATGTTTACACTAGCAGAAGAGTATAGGGCTAGAAGTCATAGCCTAAAAGGTCTGTCTCACGAATCTGCAGTCATTGGCGGCGAAACGGGAAGAATCTGCCGCCATAGACCGCGCACTCGTGAGAAAGAACAATTCCCGGGCCGTGCGACGGTGTTCCCAACACCGCGCAGTGCAAAAATAAAATCGACAATGTCGAAAACACTATACTCACCGCACAACCTCCACCAGTGATGCACGAGTGCGCACGGCCGCTCGCACGGGCCGCCGCCAGTGTGGGTCGAGCGCCGTGCGTCAAACCTCCTCTGCCACAGCCTCCGCCAGTGACGCACGTGCCGCCGCCAGTGAGGCACGTGTGCTGCGCGGCCGCAGGCACAGCCACCGCTACAGCGCTGCGATCAGGATGGCCGCCGCCACAGCCGCCGCTGGTGAGTCACGTGCGGGGGGCCGACGTCATCGCAGTCGGCCCGCCCTTTTTTTACTTACCGCAAGCACGTGGGACCCGCCGTGTTTGAATTAACTCGGCCCCCGCGCAACATCTGTGCGGCGCTCCCGGTGGATAGGCTCGACGCTCTCGCCGTTGCCGCGTGGTCCTCGCTACCGGCGACGCCGCGCTTCACCGCCGATGACCGCAAACAGGTAAGACACGGCCTTCAGAATTAAAGGACGCTCCATTAATTCTCGTCGCGGACGTGCTGGGGCACGTCCGCGACGGTAAAAGTCCAGGAATATGGGCGGGAGGCAAAGATGAGGGAAAGAGTCCAAGTGCCATACTTGCGGATGGTGCTACTGTTGACGACGGTCAGGACGGGGCCTCGCTTACCGGCACGGGTGTTCAGTCCAGTCGGGGGGAGAATGCTCACGACGGCCCCAGAGTCCACGTGGAAACGAAGTCCGGAACGGCGGTCCCGAACGTACAGGTGGTGATTCTGGCCGATCGCGATAGCCTCTACTGACGATCGGCCGAGGCATTTCCCGCAAACGAGCAGGGGGCGCGGCATCGTCGGGCCTCGGCACCCCAGCTTTGGTGGTAGTAGCACCACTGGCGCTTACCCTGGTCTCCGGCGGGCGAATGCAGCGGAGGGTTGGACGTCTCTGCGAGGCTGCTGGTGCACGGGCACGGACACCCGATTGATGGACCCGCCGTCCTGCAGCTCGGCGAGACACAGTTCGTCGGCCCATTTGGCGAGCTGCAGGGGGTCGGTGAAGTCTGACCCAACGAGGAGCAGGCGGATGTCATCGGGCATCTGCTCCATGGTCGGTGGCCGTCCATCAGAGCGAGCATCTCGCTCATGAGCACGGACTGCTTCCGATCGCCAAGGCCGTCCATATGGAGCAGGCGGGCGGCGCCATCGCGTCGGCTGAGCCCAAAAGTGCGGAGCAGCAGCGCCTTGAAGACCTCGTACTTGCCGATTGCTGGAGGATACTGCAGGTAGGGCAGCAACTGGGTGGCCGTCTCTTGGCTAAGCACCCCGACCACGTAGATATATTGGGTGGCGTCCGCGACAATATTTCTGAGGTGGAATTGGGCCTCAATGTGGGTGAACCACACTTGAGGCTGCTCCGCCCAGAAAATGGGCAGTTTCAGGCCCAAGGGCATTCTGCTGGGGAAGCTGGGCATCGGGGTTAGCGGCAGCTTGCATGGTCGATGTCCGAATAAATGATCGTTTCGCCGAACACCTCCGGTCGGTCCACAATAACCAACCTGAACTCCCGGTGGCTCAGCACTTCAACTCCCCCTCCCATTCCGTATCTGACCTCTCTGTCCTGGGTCTCCTCCATGGCCACAGCGAGCAACACCGTAAATTGGAGGAAATGCACCTCATATTCCGCTTGGGCAGTCTACATCCTGGTGGCCTGAACATTGAATTCTCCCAATTCTGCTAGCCCTGGCTGTCCCCTCCCCTTCATCAGCCATCTGGTTGTCTCCTCCCCTCCCCCAGCCCTCGGGCTCCTCCTCCGCCTTTTCCTTTTTTCCTTTCTTCTCCCCACCCCCTATCAGTCTGAAGAAGGGTTTCGGCCCGAAACGTTACCTATTTCCTTCGCTCCATAGATGCTGCTGCACCCGCTGAGTTTCTCCAGCATTTTTGTGTACCTTCGATTTTCCAGCATCTGCAGTTCCTTCTTTAACACTAAATGACCAGACTGATGGGGTCACCACTTTAGTGAGTCAAGACGGTTGAGTAAGGTAAGATTCTTTATTTTTGAACGAAAATAAAGCGATTTACTCAAACGCGTTTAGAACAGCCAAAAATTCCGAAGCTCCTTCTAACAGCTTGAATTAATGCTATACAAAAGCCCGCGAAAACACTCCCGTGATCACGTGACCGCGCCAGCCAATACCGAGGGTTTGTGATTCCCCAGGCCACCTCTAGGTGCCGCTACAATAGTACATTTTTAGTTCAAAATGTCCCAGCTCAACAGAATATCACAACATATATCAATTTTACTACCTTATTCCAAAAAAATAAATGGAACATATTATTGCACATTTATCACCCTTATTGATCTATTGTTACAATAGTGGATATGGTGTACCAGGATATATATAGCAGGCTTAATGAAATTTATAGCTGAAGAGGTTGGTTCATTGATGGCCTAGCTACATTAAAGTCAATTGACTGTTTATACTCAATAAAAACGAATATGCAAAAATGAATTCTGCAATAATTTATTATGATATAAATTAATTGGACAAGTATTAAAATTACTATACTACAAGTTACGTGCAAGCAATGTGCAATAATATTACATCAGTGTCTGCAGAAATGTATCTGAATGTGTTTAATCAAATGAATCATGGAGATATTTTGCAGATTTCATTGCAGTAGACGAGAAAGATGTAATATTCATGCTTGAAAGTGCTATCGTACAGCGAAAGGCAGGATTACGAAGATTGCTCTGATGCAAATCAATCATTCGTGCCATGCAATTCACTGGACAATGTATGGTTGTTTTTCATGGGACAGAAACAACCAAAAATGCACAAGGTGCTGGAGATATATTCAGCACAAATACGAAAGAGCTTTGTCCGCACTTTTCCTATAACTCCTCGTGCTACCACAAGGAATTATAGAAAAAGCAAGGATGAAGCTCACATCCTCTTTATACAAAAAGTGTAGAGAACAAGTGAGGATGAAGATGAGGTAATTGAGGCAGGTACTACAACAACATTTAAAATATATTTGGACAGGAACATCGACAGGAAAGGTTTAGAGGAATAAGGGGCCAAATGTTGCCATGTGGATCTAGTGTAGATGGGGCATTTTGGACAGCATAGGCTAGTTGGGCCACAGGGCGTGTTTCCATGCTGTACGACTCTATGTCTCTATTAGATCAACACCAGACATGGTAAAAGATGATGGTGATTTGATATGCATGACACCCCAGATTATATGAGATCATGATGGAAGAGAGAGCACCATATTGGAGTATTACAGCAGGAAACCAAGAAAGACCAAAGAGATTTCCTTGACAGAAATTGACAGTGAGATAATGGAAAACATGCCAATAACGTTGAAGTGAAAGTATCATAGCAGGCTCGTATAGAACCATAACAATGTAAAACCAAAGTGTGAGGGATAGTTGGTCATCCATGTATCTTTATGTCTTTTTTTACGTTTGTTTTAGTTTATTGTCACATGTGCCAAGGTACAGTGAAAAGCTTTTTTGTTGCGTGAAACAAAAACTACATGTGATTACAATAAAGACGTCCACAGTGTATACATAAACGTTAAAGGGCATAATATCTAGAGTGAGATAAAGTCCAGTATAGTCCGATTAAAGATAGTCCTGGGGTCTCAAATGACAGTAGCTACGAGAAGATGTGAAAGTCTTTGATGATAATCCGCTTGAGGTAGCACCACATGTAGATGCTTTAGATGCTGGGGAGGCTTATGACTGAGGGACTGGTATGAGACCGTCTTTGCAGCCTCTTGCATTCCTGTGCATTGGAATTGCCATACCAGACCATGATACACCCATTTGGGATATTTTCTACAAATGTGTCTATAGAAGTTTGTTAGAGTATTCAGTGACATGCCAAGTAATGTTAAACTTCATAGAATGGAAAGGTCACTGCATGCCTTCTTAGTGATTGTAAAGGGTCATGATCAGAAACGTGTCTATTTCCATCGGCAGATGCTGTCTGACCCGCTGAGTTCCTCTAGCAGTTTAGTTTAGTTTAGTTTCGAGACACAGCGTGGAAACAGGCCCTTAGGCCCACTGAGTCCGCACCGACCAGCGATCCCCGCACATTAACACTATCCTACACACACCAGGGACAATTTTATTTTACAATTATACCATGCCAATTAACCTACAAACCTGTACGCCTTTGGAGTGTGGGAGGAAACCGAAGATCTTGGGAGAAAACCTACGCTGTCACGGGGAGAACATACAAACTCTGTACCGACAGCACCTGTAGTCAGGATTGAACCCGGGTCTCCGGCGCTGGAAGGCAGCAATTCTCCTGCTGTGCTACCGTGCCACTGTGATGAATAGCCTCAGCTCATTATCTTGTTATTCTTCCTGATCTGCCCTTATGGTGTACAACGCTTACACTGGAAAATATTTAATATGAGCAGTGCACAGTTAGATTTGTTGCCTGGTACTGTGACATTTCTGACAAGTAATCTACAATACTTGCTGACACCATAAAGTGCAGACAAAACTGAATGTTACTATCGTCAGACTGCTTTATGACTGCCAAACAGCAACGTGTGCCAATATTATTATGATTTTAAAGAAAACAGACCATCATTTGCACAAAATAATTTTCCACATCAAATATTGTAACTTAACTCAAAGTTCAGTAAGAATAATAAACTGTACAATATTCCTTCATATGGTCAGAAATATATTCCTGCCATTTTACATACTTCATTCAGACCATTAATGAATTAAATCTGTACTGAATACTTCATAGTGGAATAAATGCATATTTACTTCAAATCATCAGAGTGACTGATTAGCATTTTCTCTCTATATTTGTTTGTGTCTTGTAAATTGTATCTCTTGGGACTGATCATGGATTCATTTTATCAAGTCTCAAATCATTCATTTTTCTGGAAAATTAATATCTGCTCACAGCATTTCACTCTTAGTTATTTATATTTCACCAAAGACCCACTGAATCCACAGTAACCTACCACGTATTAGCAAAGCAATCTTGTATTGTACGTCTCGTGAGGGATCCATGCTCAATTTCTCCCAAGTTGACAGTTAATGCGAGGGTTCTTATGCCATCATTAAATTCAAAATCGCAGGACGGATACAAAATAGGCCTGACTGAAGTAGTGCTATCACTGAGAGGCACAGATCGCGCAAGTTGCATTGAATTCCCAAAGGGTTCACTCTTAATATTTTATGAGCCTAATATTGGTCCACACTATCACCAAGAAACAAATTATTATCTTTCGTTTAAGTAGGCAAACAGGGTGAAGTAATTGATTTGTGACATTCTGAGAACCGGGTGAAATATAGTGTGGGGATGCCAGGAAACGTTTCACCAGCAAATATTCTAGTAACCCATCTTGTTATTTATTGCCTCATGAAGGGCTACTGTTAGTAAGCAGCCAATCTGTCCCTGACAGCCACACAAATTAAGCCTGGTTTGCAAGCAATTTGCATCTCATTAGATTCAAATCATAATAAAGCATTAAGAAAGTAATTTGATGAGGAAATATAAATTAGCTGCAGATGCATGTGGCTTTCTTTGGAAAATCCGGGGGAGAACAATACAGAAGAAACTCATTAGCATCCTATTGTCTTTCAAAATCTGCAGCTGCATTAGCTGCATATCTGACTTTATTGAATCACAAATCTGTTAACGTTCAGCAGTATAAAGTCAATGCAAAATTTAATTAAAACAGGACTGCTTCTCTTACGAGGCATATTAATCCTTTCTATTGATGTTTTATGGTTTCAGAATTGGAGGACGTGATGAAAACATTAATGGTTACGATTGTGCCTGCAGAAACAAGTTTCCCATAATGTGGAAGCGCGGTCATCTATGTTTGAAATGAACATGGTAAACACTCTACCTAATATGATTTCAAATACATAATCTTGGATAAAACATCATCTTGAGTTATGAAATATAAAAGAAAAATCACATCTTTCTTACATCAATAATTGATTACTTCTGCACCTTCAACCTCCCACTGTCTGTAAACTTGGTTCAACCAAAATCCTGGTGCCTATATTCTATTTCAGATACAAGGAACTGCAAATGTAGGAATCTGGAGCGAACACAATGTGCTGGACTAACTCAGCGAGTCAGGCAGCATCTGTGGAGGGAATGGATAGGCAACGTTTTTTGTGGGGAACTTTCTTCAGACTGATATAGATTCATAGAGTCATAGAGTGATACAGCGTGGAAACAGGCCCTTCAGCCAAACTTAACCACACCCAGCTAGACTAGTCCCACCTGCCTGTGTTTGGCCCGTACACCTCCAAACTTGTCCTATCCATAGCTTGTTTTTATAAATCTCGCCCTTGATTTCAATCATCTGTCCCTATTGCCATCTGAATTGTGTGCTCTCCTCCAATTCTGGCCTTGTGTGGAACCTCTATTTTAATTGTTGCTCCTGTGGAGGCCACACTTTCAGTTACCTCGGCCTTGAACTCTGATAGTCACACCCTAAACACCATTGCTTCACTTCCTTTCATTCTCCTTCCTCCTTTGATGTTCATTCAAACCTGCATTTTGATAACGTTTTTGGTTAGACGATTTACCATCCAATGCCACAGCAGATTATGATTTCTTGGTGCATATATGAAAGAGCTTTCTTTTGGTTGAGACAACGGACTGTGACTCCACTGACTCTGAGGTGATTAGCGAAGGGCCCATGGGTCTATTTGATGAACAGTAGGCTAATTAGTCTCATGGCCATTAATAATGCTTCAGCCAGTATCCCCCTTTGCTTCTCTCTTTGCTTCATGTGAGGATTATACTGAATACTATTTGGGCCATCACTTTACATTGGTCAATACACTGCAAATGCAAATATTTCAGAGTAAATTATACAGTAAGATAATTAATTTTGTTCTTCCACCATTTGTAACCTTGCAAGTCGAATGAACTGGTGAAGCAATAAATAACATCATTAGATACTGTGATATTAATTTTAATTGTTTGTTGTCAACCCATTTTCTGACTGTCAGATTGATACTATTTTTCAGAGATGAAGGACTAAGACTGCGTAGATTACTGAGTCAAATGTTTGATGAAATAGACAAAGTATAGAATTTCAAACAAACTCAAAAATGTGAGCACATCCTTTGCCCATGCATAACTGAGTCACTTTAAAAAATGTTCAGCTACTTATCTTTTACGAGCAATGTCAAATGTGCACCATTCACTCTTACAAAATCTTATGGATTTTGGAAGTGGAAAATACTTCAGCTGTTCTGATAGGCTCACACTGGAATGGTCTCAACATTGGCAGCACAATGGCGCAGCGGTAGAGTTGCTGCATTACAGCGCCAGAGACCCAGGTTTGATCCTGACTACGTCTGCTGCCTGTGCGGAGTTTGTACGTTCTCAGCACATGACTGCATTGGATTTCCCCTTGTGCTCTAGTTTCCTCTCACACGCCAAAGATGTACAGATTTACAGCGGGAGAGAGAAAACAGGGAATTATAGACCAGTTAGCCTGACATCGGTGGTGGGGAAGATGCAGGAGTCAATCATAAAAGATGAAATAGCGGCACATTTGGGTAGCAGTAACAGGATCGGTCCGACTCAGCATGGATTTAAGAAGATTAAATCATGCTTGACTAATCTTCTGGAATTTTTTGAGGATGTAACTAGGAAAATGGACAAGGGAGAGTCAGTGGATGTGGTGTACCTGGACTTTCAGAAAGCATTTGATAAGGTCCCACATAGGAGATTAGTGGGCAAAATTAGGGCACATGGTATTGGGGGTAGAGTGCTGACATGGATAGAAAATTGGTTGGCAGACAGGAAACAAAGAGTAGGGATTAACGGGTCCCTTTCAGAATGGCAGGCAGTGACTAATGGGGTACCGCAAGGCTCGGTGCTGGGACCGCAGCTATTTACAATATATATCTATGATTTAGGTTAAGGGATTCAAAGTAACATTAGTAAATTTGCAGATGACACAAAGCTGGGTGGCAGTGTGAACTGTGAGGAGGATGCTATGAGAATGCAGGGTGACTTGGACAGGTTGGGTGAATGGGAAGATGCATGGCAGATGCAGTTTAATGTGGATAGATGTGAGGTTATCCACTTTGATAGCAAAAACAGGAAGGCAGATTATTATCTAAATGGTGTCAAGTTTGGAAAAGGGGAAGTATAATGGGATCTGGGGGCCCTTGTTCATCGGTCAATGAAAGTAAGCATGCAGGCACAGCAGGCAGTGAAGAAAGCGAATGGCATGTTGGCCTTCATAACAAGAGGAGTTGAGTATTGTAATGTATTCATGCATATTCATGTATATAAAATTGAGGGTGCTCAATATAAGCAGGGAATGTTGGGTAATAAATATCTCTCTCGTGATCCAGGTAACCTGCGTGTAAGTTGTTATTCATGCTGCCGTCCGGAATATAACAAAATTGGCGACGAGGATGGGTTAGAGATTGTGAACTCATCCTTTAAATACAGTGCAGGACTGTTTTGCAACATGCAGTATTGTTTAACATTTTAAACAGTAAATACGGTGTTGTGTCGCAGTTGTTTGCGAGCTAGACACGGTAGGCTGCAGATCCTTCTATGCAGGGGAATGTAGATTAAAACAGCAGCTGGACAAATCGTCGAGAGTTTGTCAGGCTATCTCTATGTTGTGTCTACGTGGCAAGATGCCGTCCTTGCGATTGTATAAGAGTTCCTCAAGCTGAATAGCCTTTGTACAGCTAAGTTTTAGGTGAATTGTTACACCAGAACAGACAGGAAATCGGGGTTATAGAACAGACTTAAAAAAAGAACGACACGATGGCAGCGCCCACAGGCTACATCGGAAACCTTGGCACTTTTGATAGGAGTAGAGAACCGGTCAGCTCCTATATGGAGAGAGTGAACATGTTTTTCACGGCAAACAACATAATGGAGATTAGTGGTGAAGGAGAGCTAGTGACTGAAACAAATAAGGCCGTTTGCGAACGCATGAAAGCGATTCTGCTCACGGAGATCAGTCCTGAAGTGTACGGCACACTCGTGAATCTCCTTGCACCCTTAAAGGCAAAAGACGTGCCATTCAATGACTTTATGAAGACGTTGGAGGTGCATTTCAACCCAAAGCCTCTGGAAATTGCAGAAAGCTATAAATTTGGCACTAGAAACCAGAAGCAGAATGAGACAATCAATGAGTACATTGTTGCCTTGAAAAACTTAACTTTGCATTGTAACTTTGGAACCTTTCTCGGACGCGCACTACGTGACAGATTTGTTTGTGGTCTAGTGGATGAACTAATTCAGTCCAAACTCATGAACACTCCAGATCTTAAATTCAAGAAAACATGCAAGATTGCTACCACAATGGAGATGGCATCAAAGAATTTTCGCGAGTTTCGTCTACCAGGGACTGCAGTGGCCGTTTACAGTCACAAGGCAGTGCCTATGACCAAACCAAGAGGCGCTAAACCAAAACCAAAGTATGGCGCGGAGCCGAGTTCAGCCAGTTGTTATTGTTGCAATGGTAAATCACTCATCCCAATTTTGTCAGTTCAAAATGGCCAAGTGCTATAGCTGCCAGAAGAAAGGTCATATCGCCTCAGCATGTCAGGCCAAGCTTAAAACAGGAAACCAACAATCTGCGGGAATCAACCTCAACACCAGAGAGAACTTGGGTTGTACACCATTTATGCAACCAACATCGATAAGCCTACAACCAGCCAAGGCAAGGACTTTCAAACTTAACTATTGATAAATGAACAGTTAATCGATATGTGTATTGACACGGCAGCAGATTGTGCGGTCATGAGCAAAGAACTGTTTGAAACAAAGTTCCCACAGACACCATTGTTTGAGAGTAAGGTCAAGCTGAGAACCTACTCGGGCGAAGGTTTGGAGACATGTGGACAAATGAACTGTAAAGTTCAGCATAATGGTCAGTCGGTAACACTGCCCATCATAGTGGCCAGCTACAGAAATAAACCAACCCTCCTTGGAAGGGATTGGCTGAGTAGAATAGAGTTAGACTGGAAGAACATTTTCAGCATCAATTTGTCCAAATCATGACTTGAAAACATCATAAGCAAACATGCAAACATTTTTGCTGACAGTTACAGGGGAATAACAGGGTATTCTGCACACATTCGACTTAAGCAAGATGTGAGACCTGTGTATTGTCGACCAAGACCTGTACCATATGCATTAAAGCAACAAGTGGAGAAAGAACTTGACAGGTTAGAGCGTAATGGAGTACTTGTGAGGACAGAGCGGAGTAACTGGGCAACGCCAATTGTGGCTGTACCAAAGGCCGACAAAACTGTTCGACTATGTGGTGACTACAAAGTCACAATCAACCAAGCTGTTGATGATGACCAATATCCGTTACCAACCTCGCAAGATCTGTACGCAAGAGTCTTCACTAAACTGGATTTGTCTCACGCTTACGCCCAACTCAATGTCGACAAGAAAAGTCAGCAGTACTTGACTATCAACACACATAAGGGCTTGTATTCATATGCAAAGTTGCCCTATGGTGTGAAATTCTCCCCAAATATATATATATATATATATATTTTTTTTTTAATTTTTATTTATTAGAAGTACATTACATTACAACCACATACATTAATACTCGTCATTTATATCTTCTTACAATTAATGTACTCCCTTTATTTATTTTTTTACACTAGAGAAAGAAAAGATTGAAAGAGAGAAGAAAGTGAAGGAAAAAGTGCAAGTGTAGAAAAGTGTAGAAAATGTAACAACAAAAAAGGACGAAGACCCTATAAGAGCGAAATTAAAAACAAAAAGAAAAAGAGTTAAGAAATAGGCCCTAAGAAAAGAAAAGAGAAAGAGAAAAAAAAAGAGAAACAAATGTTTGTTTTTTTTGAGCATCACGTAAATAGGACATACCAACTCTTCAACTATCATCCCCCCTTACCCGACCTCAATTTTTAATTTTTTTAAAGAACTTTTGCACCCTATGTTTGTAATAATTCTATAAATGCAGACCACGTCAGGTGGAAGTGATCTGGTTTACCTGCTAGGAGGAGTCTTATCTCTTCAAGGTGTAATGTTTCAAACATATTTGAAATCCACATATTTATAGTTGGTATTGGAGCCTTCTTCCAAAATTTTAGAATTAGCTTTTTTCCAGTTATTAACCCATAATCCATTAATTTCTTTTGAAACACATTTAGTTCTGGATCATCTTCCGTTATTCCGAAGATAATCCATTCTGCTTTGGGTATCAGTCTTGTTTTAAATAACTTTGTAAAGATTTCAAAAATTTCATTCCAAAATTTTTGAATTTTTGTACAGAAGACAAATGAGTGCGCTATAGTTGCTTCTTGGGATTGACATTTATCACAAATAGATGATACGTTTGGGAAAATTTTATGAATTTTAGTTTTCGAATAATATAATCTATGTAAAATTTTAAATTGTATTAAAGTGTGTCTTACATTAATCGAGCATTTATGCACTTTTAATAAGTATTCATTCCAACTTTCCTTTGAGATTTTTAAGTCTGTCATGTATTAAATGTTACAAGGCATTCCGCACTGTGTGTGCAACCAGGATGACCTACTGATATTCACAGAGGGCATGGTAAAACATCTGGAAATCCTAAAGCAAGTTCTCACACGACTGAACTGCCACAATGTCAAACTGCGACAAAGTAAATGTGAATTTGCGCTATCAGAGGTGGTCTACCTTGGACTCAAAGTAGACGCCAACGGACTTCGCCCTGTGAAGGCAAAAGTGGAAGCAATAGTGAATGCTCCAAAACCCAACAATGTGTCAGAGCTACAATCGTTCCTTGGGATGGTGCAGTTCTATGCACGATTCCTTCCAGATCTAGCAACTGTGCAAAAGCCACTACATCATCTGCTATAAAAAGATGTGAAATGGACGTGGGGAAAGGAACAACAATGTGCATATGACATCTGCAAGGAAAACTTGACAAGTGTCAAACTTCTTGTTCACTATGATACGACACGCGACATGAAACTTGCTTGTGATGCTTCAAGTTATGGTGTAGGTGCAGTGATCTCCCACGTAATGAATGACGGACAGGAAAAAGCCTATTGCGTTTGCATCCCGCACCCTATCACAGAGTGAACGCCATTATGCACAGATAGAAAAGGAAGCACTCAGCATCGTGTTCGGAATCAAGAAATTCCATCAGTTTCTTCTCGGCAGACCATTCACCATAGTGACTGATCACAAGCCACTACTAGTGATACTAGGTCCCAAGTTAGCTATACCTTCCATGGCGGCATCAAGGATGCAACGCTGGGCAATTTTGCTATCCCAGTATGACTACAAGGTTGAGTACAGAAGCTCCAAGTGCAACGCAGTTGCAGATGCGTTGTCCCGGTTGCCCCATGAAAACTCTGACGTGGGAAGTGAGAACTCAATCTACACATTCAAGTTATAGATGAAGACTTTCCAGTGATTGCAACAGAAATTGCAGCAGAAACAGAGAAAGACACTGTGCTGAAGTGGGTCTATGAACAGACATTGAACGGTTGGACTGAAATCGATAGTGGATTGAACTCAGTTCTGAACTCAGAGCTGAAGCCTTTCCATAATCTACGCCATGAATTATCATGTGAGCAGGGATGCATTAAGTGGGGTTACAGAGTGGTTGTACCAGAGTCTCTGAGAAACAATATTATGAATGAACTTCATGCCGAACATCCTGGCATAGTAAGCATGAAGTCAATTGCCAGAAGTTTTGTGTATTGGCCTGGTATTGGCAGTGACATTGAGTCACTGGTGAGCAAACGTAGTGTCTGCCAAAATTGCCGGAGTAAACCACCAACAACACCACTGCAACCCTGGTCAAGGCCAAGTAGACCTTTTCAGAGAGTTCATGTAGATTTTTGTGAAAAGTGTAATGATCATTTTCTGGCACTAGTAGAAAGTCATTCCAAATGGATTGAGGTTAAGCATCTGGGGTCAAGCACTACTACTGAGCGTACCATAGATGAGTTGAGATCAATTTTTGCATGTCATGGTTTACCGGAAAAACTTGTTTCTGATAACGGGCCTCAGTTTCGTTCAGAACGGTTCAAAGAGTTCATGCAGCGGAATGGTGTAAACACACACACTTGTTCCCCCATACCATCCAGCCTCCAACGGGGCAGCGGAAAGGTCTGTTAGAATTGTCAAAGATGCTCTCAAGAAACAGGTTTTGCAGGGTAGTTCAAAGCCATGCATGAAACATCGTTTGGCTACTTTCTTGCTGAAGTTCAGAACCACACAACACACAACAACAGGTTATTCACCTGCAGAACTGTTGATGAAGAGAAGGCTAAGAATACGCCTAAGTCTAGTTCAACCCAATTTGGCCTTGAGAGTTGAGCAAAAACAGTTACGTCAAAAACGCCATTTTGACTCCCACAAAAGGAGAGGTACTTGAAGCCAGATGAGCAGGTTCGTGTTCTCAGTCCTTCCAACAAGTCCAGTCGAGACAAATGGGATGTTGGGAAAATAGTGGATGTGTGTGGAACAAAAAGATACTTAGTTGAAGTTGGAGATAGGATCAAAAGTGTTCATGTTGATCAAATGATTCCAGCCAAAGATGAACCAAAAACTGAGCATGAAGTCCTAATCCCTGAGTATTTATCTGAAAGTGGGTTGGAAGAGACCACTGTGATTGAAACACAAAGTTCAATTAGTACAGACAAAGAAACAGATTCCTCTGGTCAAAGTCAGGGTTCTAAAACAGAGCCAACAAGCCTACAGTTGAGTCATCACCTAAACCTGTTACACCTGTTACTGTTAGACGATCAGGCAGGACCTGTAAAGCAGTAGTCAGATTAGGTTTGGAAGTAAAGTGACTCACTGTATAAGTAAAACGAAAATGTGTAGATATGTAAAATAAATATATTATGTTTATCATTTAAGATTTCATAAATACTGGTTTAAATCGAGTATCACAACAACAAAATTGTAACTGAGTACTTAGATTTAATACTTTAAAAAAGGAGAGCAGTGTAATGTATTCATGCATATTCATGTATATGTTAATGAGTTGGTGCTCAATATAAGCAGGTAATGTTGGGTAATAAATCTCTATCTCGTGATCCAGGCAATCTGCGTGTAAATTGTTATTCATTCTGCCGTCCGGAATATAACAAATATAGGAGCAAACAGGTCCTTCTGCAGTTGTACAGGGCTCTAGTGAGACCATACCTGGAGTATTGTGTGCAGTTTTGGTCCCCTAATTTGAGGAAGGACATCCTTGCTATTGAGGGAGTGCAGCATAGGTTTACAAGGTTAATTCCCGGGATGGCGGGACTGTCATATGCTGAGAGAATGGAGCTGTTGGGCTTGTATACTCTGGAGTTTAGAAGGATGAGAGGGTATCCTATTGAAACATATAAGATTATTAAGGGTTTGGACACGCTAGAGGCAGGAAACATGTTCCCGATGTTGGGGGAGTCCAGAACCAGGGGCCACAGTTTAAGAATAAGAGGTAAGCCATTTAGAACGGAGACGAGGAAACACTTTTTCTCAAAGAGAGTTGTGAGTCTGTGGAATTCTCTGCCCCAGAAGGTGGTGGAGGCCGGTTCTCTGGATACTTTCAAGAGAGAGCTAGATAGGGCTCTTAAAGATAGTGGAGTCAGGGGATATGGGGAAAAGGCAGGAACGGGGTTCTGATTGGGGATGATCAGCCATGATCACATTAAATGGCAGTGCTGGCTCAAAGGGCCGAATGGCCTACTCCTGCACCTATTGTCTATTGTAAGGTTGCATACTCTCTCCTCTCCTTTGCTCTCTCTACACCAACGACTGCACCTCCATAGACACCTCTGTTAAGCGTTTCATGTTTGCGGACGACACAACCTTGATTGGACTGATCTAGGATGGGGAGGAAGGTACCCGGATGTGGGGTCGAAGGACGAGAAGCCGAAGCAAAGAAGTCAATGCCAAATAGCCAAATGGAAACGAAACCAAAACCGAAACACCAAATAACCGAAAGCATACGAAGCCGAAATGCCAACAAACCGAAAGCATACGAAGCCGAAATGCCAACGAACTGAAAGGGCGGGACGCCTAAAAGCCAACTAACCGAAAGGCCGCGTTGCCGAAAAGCGAACTCACCGAATGGTCGCTCTGCCAAAACGCCACCTAACCGAAAGGCTGCGTCCCCTAATAACCAACTAACCGAATGCCGCTCTGCCGAAAAGTCAAATAACGGACATGATGTCGCTGGGGGGCGGGACTTGTCAGCGATTGTCAGCCGGTGGAGACGGGAGGGTGGGGGTCATTTTTCCACACAAGCCATTATTTGACTTTTCGGCAGAGCGGCTTTTGGTTAGTTGGCTTGTAGGCAATGCAGCCTTTCGGTTAGGTGGCGTTTCGGCAGAGCGGCCATTCTGTGAATTTGCTTTTAGGCGACGCAGCCTTTCAGTTAGTTGGCTTTTTTGCGTCCCGCCCTTTCGGTTTGTTGGCCTTTCGGCTTCGTATGCTTTTGATTCGTTGTCGTTTGGGCTTCGTATGCTTGCGGTTATTTGGCGTTTTGGCTTTGTTTCCATTCGGCTATTTGGCTTTGACTTCTTTGCTTCGGCTTCTCGTCCTTCGACGTCACATCCGCACACGGGGGAGGAATCTGCCTACAGACAGGAAGTGTCCTGTTGCCTTCGTAACAACCTGGAGCTCAATGCTCTTAAGACAGTGGAATTGATTTTAGACTTTAGGAGAGCTCCCCCTCCCCTCACCCCACTCACCATCAACAACACCACAGTCACATCTGTGGAGTCTTTTAAGGCAGGAACGGGGATGATTGGGGATGATCAGCCATGATCACATTGAATGGTGGTGCTGGCTCGAAGGGCTAAATGGCCTACTCTTGCACCTATTGTCTATTGTCTATTTTCTATTGACCAGCAATCCCCACACATTAACACTATCCTACACACACTGGGGGAAATTTACACATACACCAAGTCAATTAACCTACATACCAGTACACCTTTGGAATGTGGGAGGAAACCCAAGATCTCGGAGAAAACCCATGGGGTTTTCTCCGAGGTGAGAACATAAAAAGCCCATGGTGAGAAAGTAAAACTCTATGCAGACAGTACCCGTAGTTGGGATCGAACCCGGGTCTCCTACGCTGCAAGGGCTGTAAAGCGCCTGTCCCACTTTCCTGAGTTATTCACGAATTCTCCCGGGTTTTCCCCTTGATTCAAACTAGCAGAATGTTCGTAACGGGTCCGTAGGAGTCCGTAGGAGTCTGTAGATATATCATAGCGGCTCGTTATGCCACCGTAGGTACTTGGGGCATCATGTAAGTCGGGACGTTTTTTCCAGCCTGATAAAAAATGTCCACGAGTAAAAAAATAGTTGGGAGGATGCCCCAGGTACCTACGGCTGGCATAACGAGCCGCTACGATATATCTACAGACTCCTACGGCCTCCTACGGACCCGTTACGAACATTCTGCGAGTTTGAATCAAGGGGATAAATCGTGAGAATTCGTGAATAACTCGGGAAAATTCGTGAATAACTCAGAAAGTGGGACAGGCCCTTAAGGCAGCAACTCTACCGTTGCGCCACCATGGCCGCCCATCAAATGCATTGTCCTATATCATATGCATAGCACTCAATGTGCAGGACATAGAAAAGCATGTGCAAAATACCTTCAGTAAATGTGTTTTAGACTCTGAGGGCAATTTAACTATAACCTATTCTCAAAATCTGAATAACTATCTTCCAGCAGCAGTGTTTCATAGTGACTAAGACTTAACAAGAAGCCAATTAAGATATTCCACCATCGACCTTGACTGAGCCCTGTTAACTTCAGCAGAGTTGAGCAATGGAAACCAGGACCTGATACTCTGTGTAACAGAATGCAGCAATTGTATTAACAGGGCCATGAAGATGATTTGAAGCTTCAGGTCAAAGTAGTCAGTATGGTTATTAAGGCAGAATTTACCTTACATAACATTGTCTGCCTGATAGCTTCAGGTGTAATAAATGGTCAAATTATCACAAAGCCAATTAGCTCTCTGAGGATCATCTCTTGGCGAAGTAAGACAACTCTGTCGATGCTTATTACCTGCCAAAATGATTCACTGCCGTGAACTGCAGGTGCTAGCATTCTCTGACATGGGGAGAGCTAGCTAAGGGGAATCCATCTATTGTTCCTCATACTTTAGCAAAATGAAAGCACAATTCTGACAGCAGAAAAATAAGTCAGCACCAAGAACAAGATATTTTAAGTGGAATTTCCACAGTTACTACATCGTAAAATCAAAGTAGTTACAGCAGCTGGATATTCATATTCATAGAGAGAACCATTATTAACTAGTGTAGGAAGGAACTGCAGATGCTGGCTTGAACCGAAGATAGACACAAAAAGCTAGAGTAACTTAGCGGGACAGGCAGCATCTCTGGAGAGAAGGAATGGGTGACTTATCGTGGGATGCTGCATATTTCCAGACAGTGGGATGGGAGATTCTGGATGCTGGCTGAACATTTTGAGTAATTTAATTATTGTATGCTCTTACTTCCTCTCTCTACTTCAAAGCCTGACCCTCACTTCCCTGCGGAGCACCATACTGTCTTCCATACTTCAAAACCCCTTGGCCTCTTCCCATTCTTTTGTCCTGTTTGCTCTTCCTTCTTATTCCCAGATTTTTCTCCTCTCTGATATCCTTCCTTCATACCTCCTTAATTAATCACATGTTCTAATACTTTTGTGATCCGATGACTTCATATCCTTCTGATTCCACAGACATATTCCCCATCCATTATCTTGATAATTTAATTACTAACCTTCTTAGGGATCTCCCAGTGATTCTACTCATACCAGCAATAAGTTGATAAATAATAGTTGGAACCGGAAGCATGCTTCTGGCAATTGTTCCATCCAGTGGCATGGAGGGCTCTTTTGAAATTTTGGAGGTGGGACGATGTTCTACTTATCAAGCACAAGTCATACTTTTACAGGAGGACTCCTACAGTCATTTACCAGCCAACAATTCACCAATTCATCTGTTTAATTATCAGGGATATTGTCTATCCCGGTTCACATTTTAGAGAACTTTCCTCTTGTTTAGTTCAGTTTAGTTTTTAGTTTGGACATACAGTGCGGAAAAAGGTTCTTCGGCCCACTGAGTCCACATCGCCCAGTGATCCCCGTACATGAGCAATATTCTACACACTAGGAACAGTTTACAATGATACCAAAGCCAAATTAACTTACAAACCTGTACGTCTTTGGAATGTGGGGGGGGGGGGGACTTGAGCACCCATGGAGAACCCACGCAATCACGGGGAAAATGTACAAACTCCATTCAGTCAGCATCCATATTCAAGATCGAACCCTTGAATCTGGCGCTGTAAGGCAGCAACTCTACCGCCTATTATTATTTGAAGTGTTAAGATGTTTGCTGTACTGAGTGGGTTCAACTTCAACAATCATAGGCAAAGTGTGAGGGCAAGTTGTTTTAGCTGCAGATGTTCACGTGGTAATGTGCAAAGCTTCCTCGGGCAAATACTTCACTCTTAGGTGAAGTTGAGTTTCTTCATGTATGAGATGAATGTTACTTGAAAATTCTTTGATGGGTTTTGCAAGATTGTATTGGACAGAGGCAATATTGTGTTCATCAGCTGTCTCTTTCTTCCATGTTGAAGTGCTGCCCTTGAAACTGCAAACCAGTGAATGTCCACTGGAAATTCCACATCCGGGACTTCAGCCGCTGATGATATTCCTGGTTCCCAGTGCTAAGGCTGGAGCTGCCCTCGTGTTTTATAAATCATTTAAATTAATTCAGCAGACAATTCTCCCAGACTTTATCAAGCTGTAGGTTTAGAGTGGTCATTAACACTTGGGTGGCACAGTGGCGCAGCTGGTAGAGCCACTGCATCACAGCACCAGGCACCCTGGTTCAATCCTGACCTAGGGGCCTGTCTGTGATGAAATAAATGTTCATGGTGGAGGAGATGATGCCTGTGAGAAAATGTGATGGTATTAAATTGTTTAATATTGTTGAGATGGAAGTTATAAGTATTGGTATTGGTTTATTGTTGTCACGCGCACTGAGATAAAGCGGAAAGCTCTATCTTGTAGGTTATCCAGGCAAATCATATCTGATGAATGACTTTGCTGGAAACACAATATACTTCTGTCAGAATGTTATATGATCTGGAGGAATACTCATGACTGGTGGTGATCACACGCTCTAGCGACCCTTATCCTAGGTAGTGGAAGCTTCTGAAGTGTTATTGAAGAAAGCTTGGCGAGCCTCCATTACATTTTCTAAGTAATGGCTATAGTGGTTTGGTGATGGAAAGAATGAAAAGTGAAACGGATGCCTATCAAGTGGATCAACTTGTTCTGATCGATGTCAAGTTTCTTAAATGTTGTTGGCCCAGCACCAATCTACTCAAGTGAAGAGTATTCCATCACCCTACTGGCTTGTGCCTTGTGAAGCTAATGGGAAAACTTGAGGTGCAAAAGATGATTCATCCAGAAAACCCAAAACTTAGTGCAAGTGCACTGAGGCAGGAATATGTCAGTCAAATGGTTGATTTTCCAAGAGGAACTGAAGTGCTTCTTCATTTGGATCTTCATTTGATCTTCAAAGAATGGCATCTGTTGACAGATAATGACACACCCCCAGTGACAAAGAACCTTTAAACCCCCCAAACAACCATATGAAATACCACAACCGCCACTGGAACAAACT
This sequence comes from Malacoraja senta, assembly GCA_038087875.1. Lineage (NCBI taxonomy): Eukaryota > Metazoa > Chordata > Chondrichthyes > Rajiformes > Rajidae > Malacoraja > Malacoraja senta. The sequence continues at coordinate 59,630,854 of CM075979.1, forward strand.
CAAACTCGACAAACTATTGTCAGTGAACCTCTGGATGGCCCATTTTTGACGGACCACAAATATCACCTCTGCTACCTGGTACTAATTTGGGCGATGAAGTCCCAGGCTTTAACCTTCCAATTGTTTTGATCATTTTAAACAATGCTGAGGTCAGATCCTTTCTTCTGAACCAGCTTCCCAAATATTTCAATATAGTTATACAACTTTCAATGCCTAATGCCCCCTCATAATCATGAACATGCAACCAGCTCGTCAACTGCCCATTTGCCCAATAGCCTTCTCACTATGACCGGCCATGGCTTGGAAACAAACAAAAATAGATCTGCCATGAACTTCAGTGGGAACGGCATACTACCCATGCCTATAGTTTTGGTTCCCACTGACTTAAAGGACTGCAGCAAATACAGTATACAGTTCTTTAACTTCCTCACTGCTGATCTTTTGGAAAGAAAATAATGGCATGAGTACACATGGAAGTGCTTGGAAACAAACAAGCCCTAATAGTTGCCCTGATGAAATGATAAAAGAATAAAAAAGTTGTATTGCAGTGTTTTATTGCTGCGAAAGGCACTGCAGATGCAAGAACTGAAGCAACAAAAATATGTGCTGGAGGAACTCAGGAGGTCAGGCAGTAAATGTGGAGGGAAATGGACAGTCAATGGTTCAGGGCAAGACCCTGCATCTGAGTTGAAAGGATAGAGAGGAGATTGCCATTATAAAGAGGTGAGGGGGTGGAATGGTGGCTTGGTATGGCAACTTGAGCGCCCAGGAGCGGAAAAGACTGCAAAAAGTTGTAAAAACTGCCCAGTCCATCATCGGCTCTGACCTCCCTACCATCGAGGGGATCTATCGCAGTCGCCACCTCAAAAAGGCTGCCAGCATCATCAAGGATCCACATCATCCTGGCCACACACTCATCTCCCCGTTGCCTTCAGGTAGAAGGTACAGGAGCCTGAAATCTGCAACATCCAGGTTCATGAACAGCTTCTTCCCCACAGCCATCAGGCTATTAAACTCAACTCAAACACATCTCTGAACATTAATAGCCCATTGCACTTTATCTGCTTATTTATGTGTGTATATACAGTATATTGTATATATTCAATAGTATATGGTCACACTTATCAGTTCTGTTCTGGATTTATTTATGCCTACTATATTCTGTTGTGCTGAAGCAAAGCAAGAATTTCATTGTCCTATCAGGGACACATGACAATAAACTCTCATGAATCTTGAATCTTGAAGAGCTGGCAAAAGGTAGGTGGATCAAGGTGAAGAAGGGTTGATTGGAAGACGGAGACAGTTGTGGAGGAGGGAAGTGTGGAAGGAATTTAGGAGGCTGTGAGGTAGAGGCTTCAAAGTGTTGCAGATGATGGAATCTGAGAGGAAACAAAGGTAAAGCATGGGACTAAATAATGGAGGTAAAATTTTATTGGAACAACGTTAATACATTTGATGTTAGAGTCACAGTTATTGCAATCTAACCGTGGTAATAAGATGTTTGGTTGTTAGTGATTGTCCCTCTCTGATTTAATAATTGACATGTTGGAAATCACATTTTCACTAATGCCTTATTCTATACCAAAGAGGATATTGAAAACTTTTATGGAATGCATGGAATTCTATTTATATTTTTCATTTTTTAAATGACTTTTTATCCAGTTACGCCTCTTGTCACTCACCATGTCCAACATCAAAACATCCTGGCATTATCATTCTATCATTCTTGCCATGACACTAATTTACCAACAACATCTACAGAACATTGCGGAGTGAATTTCATATGGGGAAGGGCAACAGAAGGCAAATGCAGAGGAGTGGTTCCTGATCGTTAACCACTCATGAGCGATATCGATCATCACCTATGAAAGTGACTGTTGTAAAGATTACCTCCACGGTAGGTAATTGAAACGGGGAAATCCCATGCACATTGGAGGTAAATTAATTTCAGGAGGAGTTCACAAGGGTAGGACTTTTATTTGCAGGCTCTTAGATGCTGAACAAAAATGAGATAAACACGGAAGAAAATCTTCTTGAATTTCTATCAGGTAGTCATATTGTAAGTGCCAAGAAGAGAAAAAAATGGAAATATAGCAACAAGAGGGAAGCTGGGCAAGCAGCTTGCGTTTATCTCATGCAGTGGTTTTAATTACTGGCAATTGAAATTCATAAATCATTTCCATTATCTGTTTCATGAAGGCACAAATTCAAAGCTTCAATGTCTGTGAAGGGCTACTTTTCATTTTCAAGGCTATTTCATCCATTCTAAGTGAACCCTGCTTTAATCCTGCTGCTGATTGGTGTATGTGACGCGATTTAAACAGATGAATGACATTGAAATAAATCTGCAAATAAAAGAATAAAATAAATAGCTACTGTTCCAAAAGGATAATACAATGCAGATAATACAATGCAATTCCTGTGAAAGACGTTTGTTTATTGGCACCATGCAGAAACAAAGATGCATTGACAATTTGTGCAGAAATCCCCTTAAAGCTGAATGAGAATATTTATCAGAAATGTTATAAGTGCAGTATGCTTTTGATGCATTTGAATTCTTCCAATTGAATTTCCTTTCCCAGTGCACTACTTATATAATAATTTGAACTGTAAACTCACACCGACTTTGGGAACTCCAAGCCGCTGGAGTTTCGACCGCCCCAACGTGGGAATTTCGATCGCCCTGATACGTTTCGATCGCCCCGACGTGCGAGTTTCGATCGCCCCGACGTGGGGGCTTCGACAGCCTGCTGCGGGAGCTCCAATTGCCCCGACGGATGGTTTGACTGCGCCAACCGCGGGAGAATAAAGAGGAAGAAGATTGGACTTTTTTGACTTCCATCACAGTGAGGAATGTGTGGAAATCTGCTGTGGTGGATGTTTATGTTAACTTTTATGAAGTTGTGTGTCTTGTTGCTTTTTTTTTGTATGGCTTTATGGTAATTCACATATCATTGTACCTTAATGGTACATGTGACAATAAAAGACCTTTTAAACCTTTATATCAACATTTAATAGGGATTTGGGCAGGTTCATGGATAGAAAAGGTTTAGAGGGATACGGGACAAATGTGGGCAGGTGTAGATGGGACATCATGGTTGACAAGGGCAAGTTGGGCCAAAGGGCCTGTTTCTGTACTGTACAACTCCGTGACTCTATCACTGCACATGAGGTCAGGATCGAACCCAGGTCCCCGTCATTGTGCCACACTGGAAAATAAATTAGAGGGATGGGACTGAGGGATTGTTCTGAAAGCAATCATAGACTCAATGGGTTGAATGGCTTTCTTTTTAGCAACCATTTATTGGAGGTACAGAATAATATTGGACTGGCTTGACGTTCATTTCTGATGGGTTTGCAGCTCTTAAAGAGTTAATTTGCTCATTTCAGAGGAGACTTGATCTGACGTTGCTAAATTGATGGCTGAAAAATCCTCCGTGGCAAAGCGTCCATGTTATAGAAGATACTATTAGGAGGAAGAATATTTTATTTTCAACAGAAAAAAGCTATATTATGAGGGATGGTAACTCCCAAGTATAACTTCTCATAGTTGGCTCCTCAGAAGTATCAAAATAAGTTTAATGACCTGACTTGAATAGTTAGGGAGAGGCTCTCATTCACTGTCTTATCATTGTATGCCCATGCACAACTTTACTGTGCTGGGATCAATGGAAATCTTGACCTTAGTTTAGTTTTGAGAAACAGTGCGGAAACAGGCTCTTCGGCCCACCGAGTCTGCACTGACCAGCGATCCCCGCACATTAACACTATCCTACACACACTAAGGACAATTTATACATACACCAAGCCAATTAACCTACAAACCTGTATGTCTTTTTGAGTGTGGGAGGAAACCGAAGATCTCGGAGAAAAACCACGCGGTCACGGGGAGAACGTACAAAACTCCATACGGACAGCACCCGTAGTCAGGATCGAACCCGGGTTTCCAGCACTGCAAGCGCTGTAAGGCAGCAACCCTACCGCTGCACCACCGTGGCCGCTCTGCTGTTTCACATACTGTAGCTCTCTTCTAATTATTGCAAGGCCTTACATTGTTCTTTACCCTGCTGTTGTTTCCAAACATTTCCAAAGCCATGACATTCACAATAAATGCCCTCTTCCATGCAGCTGATGCTTGTTCATGTAACAAAAGCAAACTCAATATCCTCACTTGTAGCTCTCCATAACTCTTAATAGAATCTAAAACCAAGAACAAGCTATTTCAGCCTGTCAAACCCATTTTGCCGTTCAATATAATCTTGGCTGATCCACAAATCAACTTGATATTCCCTAAAGTTTTCATTGTTTTTAGTTCTAAAATGAATAAATAACACAGCATTTTCAATTCTTCTACACATTCTTCACACGGAATTATTTCCTAACCACTTCTGAAAACCCTAATTCCAAGGTTTGGCTCTGTTCACGTCCTGTTTTACCCATTCTATCTACCTATCTTTTCCTTTACTTGTGTTAAACCTCAAACTAATTTTCCATTAATATTCAGTTAAATTCCATGAATGTAGCCACCAGATTCTTCAATCGTGCTTTATAACTTAAATCCTAAGAGTTCACTATCATCTTGTAATACACCTTCTGTTAACCTATCCCTCCCACAGTATGGTGCCCAGAAATGTTCACACTGCTCCCTATTGTGATGCCCAGAACTGCTCACAGTGTAGAAATGAATTTCTTTCATGCAGATGTTGTGCCCGGAACATCAGTGTTCCAGATGTATTGCATGAACTGGCTCATGGTGCACAATAGAGAACATTTCCCTCCAGCTGTATTGCAGGGAGGCTCTCGGTCTTCCAGATGTGACATCCAGAGGTTCTCACAGTGGTCCAGGTGATCTGGACAGATCTGATCACACTGTTCCAGATGTGGTGCAAGAAACTGCCCACAATGCTCCAGCTATGATGCAGAAACCAAATCACTTTCCTCCAGCTGTGCTACCTGGAACTTCTCAGTATTCCAAATGTGATGCCCAGAAATAGCTTACAGTGTTCCAGGTGTGATGTACGGAGCTGCTGACAGTGTTCCAGATGTGGGTACAAAATGGCTCACAGTGCTCCAGCTATGATGCCCAGAATTATTGACAGTGTAGTAGGTGTGGTGACTAGCTCTATTTACAGTACCCTAGCTGTGGTGCCCAGAAATGTTCACAATGCTCTGGCTTCATCTAACCAGATCTTTGTATAGCTGCATCTTCAGCAACCCAGTCGCTACAAATGCCCAATGTAAAAACAAGGACTGAATGATTGATTGATTGATACTTTATTGTCACGTGCAACATGTCACGATGAAATTCTTTTTTTTTTGCATACCATACACCATGTGTAGAGTTCCAACAAAGTTACAAAGTATTCATTGTGTCACTAATGGTCCCACTTTGTTGTCTTGGTGCTCACCCCCCCCCCCCCCCACGCCAGGTCCCTCTTTGTTCTCGGCAGCGCGTCCTCGACCCACCTTCGGCACCCACCATGACCCCGTCCTCTGTTACATCCCGATGTGGGTGCCTGCCTACAGGAACAGCAGATGCTTATTTATTTTGAAAAAGACATAAAGTACTGGAGTAACTCAGCGGGTTATATAGGCAGTATCTCTGGCGGACATAGATAGTTGAGTTACCCCGCCACTTTGTGTCTTTTTTTAAACTAACAATTTCCCCTTCATTTTTGCAGCATCACCTATTGTAGAAAAGGCAGCCGCGCATCGAGAAGGATCTACTTTTCACAAGTTGCCATCAGCTGCAGGGTTGCTGTGAATATTGCGGGCTGAAATAGTGCCCCAGCTGTTGCAACAGCAGGAAATCTGCCAGGTGGTTTTCCCCATAACAATCCATTCCTGCTATAATTTAACTATGTCTGTCCTTGTCTCTATCACGGACTGATGCTTCATTGAGCATGCAGTCATTTGGAACGAAAAGCTCCAGTTACTAACCATATATTCTATTTTCTTCTCAAGCCCTGATGATGTACTTGGTCAATCGGTCATGGTGGGGAAAGAGATCGTTGCAAATGAAGATGCGGCAAATTCCTTTTGGGCTTGACAGCACCACTTCACAGCACCAGTATCAGCTGATATTCTGAGACCTGATGTGCAGCAGGTGGCTAAGTGCACAGCTCACGAGTTAGTGAGTTTGCCTCTTAACCCTGTAATAGTCATAGAGTTATCATACAAAAAGGAGTCTGTTTGTTCCATCAAGTCTAACAAGATGGAGATCACAGCTTCAAAAAAACTTAACTTTCGAAGGTAACGATCAGCTGTGCAATGAGAATTGTCCTGAGCATTGGACAACCTAATGGTGGAACATGCAACATATTGGGAAGTGCAGAGCTGTTTACTAATGTACACACTCAGATTTGGCATATAATCCCCTTTATAGAACACATGGAAATGCTTCAAGGATTTATGGAAATATAATCCTTGATTTTTGTACAAAGTAATGATTTTCTGTTATATGTTAATATTGGTAGAAGGCAAAATACGATGATTGTTAAATTACCCTGGTATTGATTAAAGTCACAGTTTAGAAGCTCTAATGGATATTCATTAATATTTATCACATATAATAACCTTGGCTAAGGACTGCATCTACATTTCCTAATGGTTGCTAAAATTTGTGGGACCTTGCTTTGATAATAGAAAAAAAGCACTGCCTTAAGCTTAGATCAGTTTCTCAGGGTAAGTGACAACAATACTGAACTAGTGCACACATCCCGTTTCTTTATTTAGACTGGAGCCATGGTGGTCCAATCTCCAGAATGAATCATGATTAGATACGTTACTGCCTGTTGTCATTGAAGCAATTTGACCAGAGCAACAATTAGGTCATTCAGTTCAGCATTGTTTGTTCAAGCTAGTACTTGAGTATTAGCTTTAGTATTATTCAATTATTAGCATGAATACATAAACTTAAGTACATAGACTTCTTCACACCACTCTTAGTCCATCTGTATAATTTGTATTTTATCTTCACTGCAATTATACCGTTTGCCTCAAACATTCCATGTAGCAAGTTCTCCGTTTTCATAATCCTAATCATAATCATAATCATAATTTATTAGCCAAGTATGTTTTGCAACATACGAGGAGTTTGGTTTGCCACACAGTCATACCAAAAAAGCAACAAGACACACAACTGAATAAAAAATCGACATAAACATCCACCACAGCAGCTCCTCCCCATTCCCCACTGCGATGGAAGGCAATAAAGTCTTATCTTCTTTCCTCCTTTTCTCCCGCGGTCAGGGGAGTCGAACCATCCGCAGTCGGGGCGATTGAATCCCGAAGTTGGTCCCTAACCAGGGACCACGAGCTGCACGTTGTTAAAGTCCGCAGGCTCCCATGGTTGGAGCTCCAAGGTACCATCAAGAGGCCGCCAGCTCCACGATGTTAGGCCACAGTGCAGGCGGAGATACGACATGGATAAAGTCACATCTCGGACAAGGAAAGGGATAAAAAACTTTTCACCCACCAACCCACCCACCTCCCCCCACATAATACAAAACTAAAGATAAACTAATACATACATTTTACAACAAACTAAAAACACAAAGAAGGGAAAAAAAAGGGACAGACGTTGGCGAGGCAGCCATCGTACGGCGCCCCCTGGTTTTAGTTTCCTGCTAGATAAATGAGTTTCAGCTGAATTATATATTGGATTAATTAGGAGCTATTATATTTATGAGCCCTAGTTCTGGTCAAGTAGAAAAGTCACTGTCTATATTATATCATCGGAAATATTCCTCCCAGATCTCTCCTTAACCTCTTTTCCGGAAAAACTAGCCACAGACGGAATATTCATTCCTGATAGATACGTCACCCTTATTTCTGTCAAACCTGTTGTAAATCTTTATTTTAAGCCCTCTGCAATGTCTCAATAAGGTATTATTAATTTGGACTTAAACTCCAAGAATGGTCCATCGAGGTTTACCGAGAACAGAGATTTTATACAATTTACGTAATTGTATTTAATGAAACCCGATTACATATGGTACTTATTTATTTTTTACTTTGAAGTTGCTTATCTGATGCTTGGGGGCTTGCAAAGTTAATATACCATACTGAAGAAGAATGGTCTTGACCCGAAACATCAACCATTCCTGGATTTCGCTTCATACCAAATGAAAGATGGGAGCAGGTGAAGAACAACGTTTTTTTGTAAATGTCACCCATTCCTTCTCTCCAGAGATGCTGCCTTCCCTGCTGAGTTACTCCAGCATTTTGTGTCTATATTTGATTTAAACCAGCATCTGCAGTTCCTTCCGACACATACCCTACTGAATCTTCCGTTATTTAAAGATTTATTTCTATATCTTAAGCAAATAATTTGTAAGGCAACACCCTATATAAAGAAAGTAGCTTACTGTTTGGCAAAACATAGGTGATTCCTAAGGAGTGTATGTATTTATGTATTGTGTTCAATGAGATATAACCCCTTGTGGAACTCAAAATAGACAGAGACAGACTTAAAGTCAATAGGGGTGTATAGAGAACAGTTCAGAGATGCAATGGAGCATGAAAATGTGTTGTAACTCCAAATTAAAACTCAATTAGTGTTACAGGCTGATGAAGGAATGAAATGAGTTTCATGAAAATTATAGTGTTGGCTCCTGCTGTGGCAATTCATTATTCAACCTGCAGCTTCTTAATGTACTAAGTGTGCTGCATTCGTGTTGTTACATACTCAGGTACCCACTGAGAGCATGTATGAAATAACAACTGATACTTAGGTACCATTAATGGTGCCTCAAAAAGCAAGGTTTTAGATTATCAAGCTTAAAAGGCCAACATTGGTTCACGTGGTCCAATTACTACAATGTGTAAGAAGGAACTGCATTTGCTGGTTTAAACCAAGATAGACACAACAAGCTGGAGTAACTCAGCGGGACAGGCAGCATCTGAAGAAGGGTCTCGACCTGAAACGTCACCAATTCCTTCTCTCCAGAGATGCTCCCTGTCCCGCTGAGTTACTCCAGCTTTTTGTTTCTATCTCCAATTACTACAATAACAAACTCTCATCTCAATACAAATCAAAGAATGAATTCTGTAGGAAGGAACTGCAGGTGCTGGTTCACTCCGAAGATAGTCACAAAATGCTGGAGTAACTCAGCGGGACAGCAAGGCAGCATGTCTGGACAGAAGGAATGGGTGACGTTTCGGGTCGAGACCCTTTTGCAGACTGAGAGTCAGGGGAGAGCGAGACACAGAGATATGGAATGGGTAAGACGTGAAAATGAGACATCAAATGTGACGAAGCTGATGGAAAATGTAGAATAGATCATTGTTAGCTCGGGGAAGGTGACAACAAAGCATACAAATATAAAATTAAATCAGGAGGACAGTAAGACTGGTCGGAGAACTAGGATGGGGGAGGGATAGAGAGAGAGGGAAACCAAGGGTGACTTGAAGTTAGAGATGTCAATTTTCATACCGCTGGGCTATAAGCTGCCCAAGCGAAATATGAGGTGCTGTTCCTCCAATTTGCATTGGGCCTCACTCTGACAGTGGAGAAGGCCCAGGACAGAAAGGTCAGTGTGCGAATGGGAGGGGGCGTTTAAAAACCGGGAGATCAGGTAGGTTTAGACAGACTGAGCGGAGGTGCTCGGCGAAACAATCGCCAAGCCTGCGTTTGGTCTTGCCGATATATAGGAGTCCACACCTGGAACAGCGGATACAATAGATGAGGAAGTGAACCTTTGCCTCACCTGAAAGGACTGTAGGGATCCATGGACGGAGTCGATGGAGGAGGTATAGGGACAGGTGTTGAATCTCCTGAATGAATTAATCAGTCCAGATGAAGGGTTTCGACCCACAGGCCGAGTGATTCCATTTCCCTCTTAAGATGATGCCCGACCCTCTGATTTTCTCCAGCAATTTGCTTTTTTCCTTCAGATCCCAGCATCTGCAGTCTCTTTTGTCTCCAATTAATTAACTTTCCTTTCTATGTGACATAAAGGATGATCCACAGCATACTGAATGACTTAACATCTTATCTTCAACAGTTCTTTTTGAGAGAGAAATATGTTTGGACTGGTATAATGAATTGCATTTGGCACCAAGCGCAGGCTTGCATACTTAAACTTGTATACATTCAGGCTTCATTGTCAGTATCTCTCTGCTCCTTCATGTTGTGAAACCTTCACCAGTGAAATCTGCAGAACTCCCTGAACTGACAAGAAGTTTAGATTTTTATGAACTGATCTTGATCGAGAAAAACTAGAGAAACTATACTATGTTACAGGAAAGTGACAATGAGTTTGTTTTTTCGAGTCGAAGGTGCTGAGTTACTCCAGCATTTTGTGTCTATCTTCGGTGTAAACAAGCACTTTGCAGTTCCTTCCTACATGTTTTTAATGGCACATAAACCATAATCAAACTGTATCATCATTTTCAACCTGAGCAAACATATTTTATATGTGCATTACTACTTAATCCAAATAATTAATTCAAAGCACATGCTCTTCAATATATTAGGATATTTCAGTTTCAATTTTAACATGATGAAAATTCTCAGTTTTATTTTGCTCTCAGTGAAGTTTCCAAACTGTACGTTTTGTGCCTTTTATTTGTTGCTTTGGGGTCTGTGTGAACTCTTCAATATAATGGGCTGATAAAGGTCATTCCTTTTTCTGCACCCCAGAAATTTCCCAAGGCTAATGTCTGAAATTTCTAGCTTCAGTAGAGTCTTTGTGAGGAACTCAATGGAAAACTGAGTTGCTTCTTCACTCCTTATTGCACACACTTTGGTCACATTTCCTCTCAGGATTCCTTTCAAAAGACCGCGTGATATGCTTGGTGGTAAAATGGTGTTGCTGCTGAATTATGCCATTTGATTAAGTCAAGCTTTTATATGTAAACCTTGACCTAATTGGTCCTATTACTGCCTCGAAGTCAGATGCCTAAAGGTTTCAAGCCCATTCCCGCAAATCATAGTAAATGAATATCAAAAGCAGCAGCTGCTGGAAATCAGAAACAATTCTACATCAATCTGACTGAGATATTCCCATGTCCTATCCATCGTTCCACCACTTTCCCAACAATTTACAAGTAACTTATTTTCTCATTTTTACAATTCTGATGAAGGATCTTAAACATGAAGTGTTAATTCTGCTTCTATTTCCACAGATGCTGCCTGATCTGCTGAGTGTTTCCCTACATTTTCTGCTTTGATTTAAAAAAATATATAGACTTGTTATGGCACAGATGAGGTCACTGAATACATGCTGTGTTCAGAAAACGACTCAATCTGATTTCCCCATTTATTCTTCCTAACCCCACAAATTGTTGTTCCTTGCACAGTGGTAGAGCTGCTGCCTTTTACAGTGCCAGAAACCCGGATTCGATCCTAACTACGGGTGCTGTCTGTACGTAGTATGTACATTCTCCCTGTGATCTGCGTGGGTTTTCTACGGGTGCGCCGGTTTCCTCCCACACTCCAAAGACATACAGATATGTAGTTTAATTGGCTTTGGTAAAACTGTAAATTGTCCCTAGTGTGTGTAGGATAGTGTTATTGAGGGGGGATCACTGGTCGGCGTGGGTCGAAGTCCTGTTTCCACGCTGTATCTCTAAACTAAACAAAACTAAGCATGATTGGGATTGCTGCAAACCCTCTTGCAGATAGTCAGATTCAGACCATGATTGAGCTTACATGAGCACCAAGTGTAATCTTTCTATCTTTTCCCTTTTAGCTCCCCCTTTAATCACATCCTATGGATCAAGTGTCTGGGGAATGGAATTAGTGGATAAGTAGAGAGGAATGGATCGGGTAAACACATGGATTGAGTACAAATGAATGAAAAAAAAGGCCAGCCCCACACCATAGCTGCCTCTATCCCACCTCTCCAAGTAAATACACTAGGTATTATGATTTGCTTAACTTTAATCGATAATATTTTCATCTACATTCCAATGCTGTTACTTAAGTCTTTCTCTTAGTAAAATGGTTCAAGGGGATTCTCTGTCCGCAAGTGATTTATCCATTGATCTAGCCTCATTCAATGCTTCTTCCAAAGAATACATTGCATTGTTTAGGGCTCTAGTGAGACCACTCCTGGAGTATTGTGTGCAGTTTTGGTCCCCTAATTTGAGGAAGGACATTCTTGCTATTGATGGAGTGCAGCGTAGGTTTACAAGGTTAATTCCCGGGATGGCGGGATTGTCATATGCTGAGAGAATGGAGCAGCTGGGCGTATACTCTGGAGTTTAGAAGGATGAGAGGATATCTTATTGAAGCATATAAGATTATTAAGGGTTTGGACACACTAGAGGACACTCCGGTTCTCTGGATACTTTCAAGAGAGAGCTAGATAGGGCTCTTAAAAACAGTGGAGTCAGGGGATATGGGGAGAAGGCAGGAATGGGGTACTGATTGGGGATGATCAGCCATGATCACATTGAAAGGCGGTGCTGGCTCGAAGCGCCGAATAGCCTACTCCTGCACATATTGTCTATTGTCTATTGTCTATTATGATGTAGGAAGGAACTGCAGATGCTGGTTTAAACCGAAGTAAGACACAAAATGCCGGAGAAACTCAGTGGGTCAGGCAGAATCTCTGGATAGAAGGAATGTCTGGCGTTTCGAGGTCGTGAGTCTGAAGAAGGGTCTCAACCCGAAACGTCGCCCATTCCTTCTCTCCAGAGATGCTGCCTGTCCTAAATTGCATTATGAATCTGCTCAAGGTGTGATGATGTGGATTGCATAGTGATGGATACATTTTTACCTTGTGCTGTTTGGAAGTACTGCTTTTTTGGTGTTTAGTAAGACTGGGGTATTGCTGGTTGGTAGTGTGATAGATTTTTATATATTATAAGGGAGATGAGGGATATGGGGATATTAGCAATGAGACATAATATCAGTCATGATCTCATTCAATAACTGGCAGACCTAACTGAGAGGCCTCCTCCTTTTTCTCATTCATTTATTGTAGTACTAGTGATTTGTTTTGTGCGTTAAAGTAAGTCACAGCATGTCATATTTCAGGCTGATCTGTAAAGGAGTCTATAATAATGTTATGGGCATGGGCCCAAGCTATGCCCGCCTCTTTGTAGGGTATGTCGAACAAGCCTTGTTCGAGGAGTACCATGGCCCTATCCCCGAACTCTACCTCCGCTACATCGATGACTGCATTGGTGCTACCTCCTGCACCCATACAGAACTCACTGACTTCATCCATTTCACCACTAACTTCCATCCGGCACTTAAATACACCTGGACCATTTCCGACACCTCCCTACCATTACTAGACCTTATTATCTCCATCGCAGGTGACAGACTACTGACCGACATCTACTATAAACCCACTGACTCCCATGGCTATCTGGACTACACTTCTTCCCACCCTGCTTCCTGTAAGGACTCCATCCCCTACTCCCAATTACTCTGTCTACACCGCATCAGCACCCATGATGAGGTGTTCCACACCAGGGCATCGGAGATGTCCTCATTCTTTAGGGAACGGGGGTTCCCCTCTTCTACTATAGATGAGGCTCTCACCAGGGTCTCTTCCATACCTCGTAACTCTGCTCTCACTCCCCATCCCCCCAAATCGTAACAAGGGCAGAGTCCCCCTTGTCCTCCCCTTCCACCCTACCAGCCGTCAAATACAACAAATAATCCTCCGACATTTTCGCCACCTCCAACGGGATCCCACCACTGGCCACATCTTCCCATCTCCTCCCCTTTCGGCTTTCCGCAGAGACTGGTCCCTCCGTAACTCCCTGGTCAATTTGTCCCTTCCCACCCAAACCACCCCCTCTCCTGGCACTTTCCCTTCCAACCGCAGGAAATGCTACACCTGTCGCTTTACCTCCCCCCTTGACTCCATCCAAGGACCCAAGCAGTCTTTCCAGGTGCGGCAGAGGTTCACCAGCACCTCCTCAAACCTCATCTATTGCATCCGCTGCTCTAGGTGTCAGCTGCCCTACATCGGCGAGACCAAGCGTAGGCTTGGCGATCGCTTCGCCCAACACATCCGCTCTGTTCACAATAACCAACCCGATCTCCCGGTGGCTCAGCACTTCAACTCCCCCTCCCATTCCGAATCCGTCCTTTCTGTCCTGGGCCTCCTCCATGGCCAGAGTGAGGCCCACCGTAAACTGGAGGAGCAGCACCTCATATTTCGCTTGGGTAGTTTACACCACAGTGGTATGAACATTGACTTCTCCAATTTCAGGTAGTCCCTGCTTTCTCCTTCTTTCCCCTCCCCTTCCCAGCTCTCCCACAGCCCAATGTCTCCGCCTCTTCCTTTCTTCTTCCCGCCCACCCCCCCACCCCGACAACAGTCTGAAGAAGGGTCTCGACCCAAAAGGTCGCCTATTTCCTTTGCTCCATAGATGCTGCCTCACACGTTGAGTTTTTCCAGTATTTTTGTCTACCTTCGATTTTCCAGCACTTGCAGTTCCTTCTTAAACATATAATAATGTTATTGTGTATTAATGAATGAATTTACATAACTGTTCTTTTACTTCTCTATACTTTGTCTATACTTAAAAACACTTAGCACAGGACTAATGTCATTGCAGTCAAACTAAACCAATTATTTCTTACAAGACAAAAATCATAACTTGTCTCCTGCAGTCATTATTCTCAGGCTGCAAGGTCCACAAATGTCTACCAGTATCTCATGGGTAAAGACGATTTTGCACTTAATGGGGGGTTTTTAAACAAAATTGAACGCTTTTTGATGTATTGAGAAGTTATTTTTAACATAACATGTCAGGCTGTTCTTCATGGTCTGGGGCATTGTGAAATTCTGGCATTTCTAATGATGGTGGCCTTCTTGTTCAGGTCCACAGCACCCAATTTACTGTAGCGCTTTTGGACTAAGATTCATACCATTTGAGCACAGTTTGCTTATCTGGGCAGACCTCATGCTGAGCTATTGCTTTAAAGTGAAAATGAAGTGCATTTTCTCAACAACATCCATCTCTTTGTTTTGGTTTAGTATAAGTTATATTGTCATGTACTGAGGTACAGTGAAAAGCTTTTGATTGCTATCCGGTCAAAGAAAAGAACCAAACACGATTACATTCAAACCATCCACAGTGCATAGATAAAGAATGAAGAGAACAACATTTAGTGCAAGATAAAGTCGAATAAAGTATGATTAAGATAGTTCAAAGGTCTACAATGAGGTTGATGGGAGGTCAGGACAGCACACTAGCTGGTGAGAGGACCGTTCTTTCGCCTGATAAAGGCTGGAAAGAGACTGTCCCTATATCTGGAGGTATGCATTTTGAAACTACTGTACCTCATGCCTGACAGGAGAGGGGAGGAGAGGGAGTGAGCAGGGTCAGACTGGTCCTTGCTTATTCTGGTGGACTTGTAGAGGCCGAATGAAGTGTAGATGGAGTCAATGGAAGGGAAATTGGTTTGCATGATTTTCTGGGCTTCGTCCTCAACTCTCTGCAATTTCTCATGGTCTTGACTGGACATGCCCTCAAACTAGGCTGTGATGCATCCCGATTAAATACTTTCTATGACGCATCTGTAGAAGTTGGTTAAGGCTGTTGGGGACATATTGAACTTCCGAAGCCTTCAAGGGAAGTAGAGGAATTAGTGTGCTTTCTTGGCCATAACTTTGATGCGGCTGGTCCTGGACAAATTGCTGGTGATATATATATTTAGATTGATTAATGCCCTTGTAAAAATAATGTAAATTGGCAATTTGCTCAGATGTGCACACACCAAAAATTGCTCAATGCAATATATATAACAAATTACCAATTAGCTACCTAAAAATATTATTGAAGATGTACTTTCTATTCATAATTTTAATTAATGTTTCTAACAGAAAAATGTAGTATTCTACAAAGAAATAATTTAGTTTTAGTCAGCTCCTTGCACGACTCAGGATGTCCCCAGCTGTTCACAGGCTGTTAATTATTTGAAAGCCTAATCACTTTCTCTTGAGAATGACAGTGGATTAGATTGAAATAAATGAGAAAATGAGGGGTCTTCACAGAGTGAAGGTGGAGAGGATGTTTCCTCTTGTGGGAGAATATAGAACAAGGTGTCACTGTTTAAAATTTAGGGGTCACAATTTTAAGACAGAGATGAGGCAAATCTCTCAGAGGTGTGCAAATTACTGCAAATCTATTCTTCAAAGCAGAGTGGAAGCAGAGGCTTCAAATATTTTTCTAGCAAAGATAGCTGGATTCATGATAAGGGGTGAAACCGACTAAACAGATGCAGAGGGGGTGGTTCTGGGACCCCAGAATGCACCGCTGAGCCTACTGGAGACGTCGTGGGTTCAATCAGTGAAACGTCGATGAAAGTAGGTGCCCACTTGATAACCCCAATGACGTGTCTGCCTAGCCTTTCTCAACATCGGAGGAGCATAGGTGAGTGCAGAAGGCTCCCATCACCATCGGGAGTAAATTGATATTTGGCACTTTGGACTTTTAACATCTAGTCCCGTGTATTTGCAAACAAAGCAGAGTGGAAGCAGAGGCTTCAAATATTTTTCAAGCAAAGATAGCTGGATTCATGATAAGGGGTGAAAAGTTACTGCAGGTAGATGGGGAAATGGAATTGAGATACCAGTCAGATTTATTGATCTTATTTAGTAATGGAGTACGCTCAAGGGACAAAATGGCCCACATTGTCCCTTGAGTCATATTCCTCTTGGGTAGCTTACAACCCAGTGGTATGGACATTGGGTAACCTCTACAAAACTTCCCCCACTCCTCTTTCTCCCACCCTTTCTTCTAGCCCCCCCCCTCCCCTCCCCTGAGCCTTGGCTGACCTTGCATCTACCTCCACTCCTTCCTCCAATATTCCTAAACAATTGGTACCTCGTCCATCATGTAGCTCCACAAATCACAACGCTCTCATCTTTTAGTTTCACACCACCGTGTTCATCGCTGGGCCTTGCCCAACCATCTGCCCAATGAAACCCCTCCTCGTCTACGACCTACCATGCGACTGACCTATGACCATAGATTCACTTATGACAGGGCATGCTTTGTCCTGCTCTGCCATTCCTCCTATGACCGGCCATGTATTGTCCTTGCCCCCACCCCTACAATCAGTCTGAAGAAGGGTTCCGACCTGAAATGTTCTCCAGGGATGCTGCCTGACCCACTGAGTACTCCAGCATTTTGTGTCTTTCCTTGGCCTACTTTTATAATTTCCACTTTTACAATCACACGAGCTCTCAAGCAAAATGTTCACGTTCAAAGACTTCCCGTCAAGAAACTACTTAAACGTCCTGCTACATTTTTGGTGGTGGTGTTGCCTAAATGCAGATCAGCAGATGAGGAGATCCAATTTGCATGTTCAGTCATTTTAAGTAAGTCTGGCAGGACTTTATGGTAAAGCCTCATCTCTAACAATGGTGCAGCCCCTAAAGTGTTGGCCAGGTTCTCAAATTCATTTTGAAGTCTGAAGAAGGTTCTCGACCCAAAACGTCACCCATTCCTTCTCTCCAGAGATGCTGCCTGTCCTGCTGAGATACTCCAGCATTTTGTATCTACTCTCAAATTCATTTAATTGGAATGGGGTTTGAGCTCAACAGCTTTCCCATGTAGAGACAATAATACTACAACAGTTGCCAATTAATTTAGTTTAGTTTGGAGATATAGTGCGGAAATAGGCCTTTCGGCCCACCGAGTCCACGCCGACCCGCGATCCCCACACACCAACACTATCCTACACACACTAGGGACAATTTACCAAGCCAATTAACCTACGAACCTGTACGTCTTTGGAGTGTGGGAAGAAACCGAAGATCTCGGAGAAAACCCACGTGTTCACGGGGGGAACGTACAAACACCGTACAGACAGCACCCGTAGTCAGTATTGAACCCGGGTCTCCGGCGCTGCAAGAGCTGTAAGGCAGCAACTCTACCGCTGCGCCACCATGCCGCCCAAAATAGTTAGTGAATAGTAAAGTACAGAGTGACACAATTACTCCTAAAACCCCCCACAGATAGTTGGATATTTTTATTACAAACTACACGAGAAGCACGATAAAGCATTAAAAGCTATTCATATTCTACAAGCTGCAAACAGCACCAAAAGGTCCCAGATGTGAAAGTGGTATGCAATTTAACACTAGACTGATCTTTGAAATTGTCTAATATATTTTTCCAAATTTGATTTACAAGAGATATTAGAAATGCAAGTCTGGAAATTATTGTATGAATAGCCAATGCATGCATATCAAATCCTCTATCAATTATCTGACACACTGAGTCGGGTCTTTTAACAGGATCATTGAAGAGAATTTGATATTCTGTATTTGTGCAATAATTGATTACAGGAATGGATCTAAGGCCAATCACTGGTCTTAATTGCAACCAAATACATAGCTAAGCCGGTCTTGTCATGAGGTGATCTCCTTTAGGGCTGTGTAAAAAATATTTAAAAAATAAGAATCCAGAGTAATGCCATTAATTTTCAGTTATCATTTCTGCTCATCTCTGTCTGGATCTTTGGGATAAAGAAATCCTGTCATAAAAATTGCTCATTGTGAGCACTGAAAAAAGACATATTAAATTTGCCTTTAGTTCAGTTTTTTTACCTATAGATAAATTCTAGTGGGGGGGGGGGGGAGAGGGGAGGGGGTATCTTGTGGTGGTTTGAAACCCTACAGGAGTTAGATTTGAAAGCACGTCAGTCAAAGAGTCTCTAATGTTGCATACAATGGAAATGCACAAGTTGGTGGAAGAAAACAGAATCTATGCAATGTCTGAGCATTAATTGCCCTGTGGGTATCAATAGAATGTCGATTTTCAAGTGAGATGGTGAAATTGATTTCTCCTGGCAATGAAAAATTGGTTCACATCAAATCAGCAGCCTGTGTAGGAAGGAACTGCAGATGCCAAAGCTAGACGCAAAATGCTGAAGTAACTCAGTGGGTTAGGCAGCATCCCTGGAGAAAAGGAATAGGTGATGTTTCAGGTCAGAACCCTTCTTCAAGGTCTGTTATGGGTTCTACTCACGTGGTTTTCCTTCGCTTTGTAAAATCTAACTTCCAATTTTCAATGAGCTACATTCACTCTCTTACCCTCAACCAGGTTTGGCCCTGGGAGTCCAAAAAGATGGGAGAAATTCAGAATTGAAATGCCTTGTTGAGAGAAGATGGTAATCAACCACGCCTGAAAACTGGAAGCTGATATGGCAGATGTAGAAATTATAGAATAGGAAGTAGGGACCAGTGAAGGCATTTCCCAGAAATGAGGTACACCATGCTGGCTGGAAAGGGAACAGGTCAGGGGCCATTCAGCACTGAGTTAGTTGACCTTAGTCTCATTGATAAAGTGTTGATGGAATGGACCTCTGTACTCTTGAAAGAAGGGGTGGCCGGTGGGGACATTAGCGTGGGGATTTCTGCTAAGGAATTCGGGAGAATACTTTGTCAATTACTTCAAGTCAATTACTCTGCACATGATCAAAAAACACCCTGCCTTGACTTATTGTAGGTAAAATAGATTCTAATATTAGGAAATAAGGTATCCCTGCATAACAGGATTGTTGCTGTGATTTTAGGCAAACCAACTTGGCCTGCAACAAAGCTTCCACCTCGAATCATATCATATTTTGATTCGAAATTTTGATTAGAAGGGTTTCGACCCGAAACATTGCCTATTTCCTTCGCTCCATAGATGCTGCCTCACCCGTTGAGTTTCTCCAGCATTTTTGCCTACCTTCGATTTTCCAGCATCTGCTGTTCCTTCTTTAACAATATATTTTGATTGTTCCTTTTAACAATGCACTTGAAATAGTTCTGCTGAACATTCCCATTTTGTGGAAGGAAATGCACAACGTTCAGTGCCATTTCTCACATTTCCAGGTTGGCTGTGCAAGATGTGTCCTGCCTTCTAATAGAATACCAAGATAAGCCTTCACAACATGTGTCATTCTGATGTGAGGCCAGACATTTTCAATTCCAATGTAAATCAGGTCAATCGTAATGTCTTGTGCTTGAGCATTCATTTCTCTCGTCTCCTCTTCGTAATTACTCTTCTGTAATTAAACATAAGTTTGAAGCAACAAATTCTCTTTGAAATAATTTCATGATATGAAACTATAAAATGAAAGATCCAAAAATAGGCTGTTCCTCAGCTAACCAAAGTTTGAAAACCTGAATTTACATCAAAGCATCTGGCAGGCGCCTCAAGGAATCCAATCGGTAATTCCTTATCTCATTTTGCCCTCAGATCTTTGCAGATTACCTTTTCTAATTAAGATCCCCTTGAAAGTCTTGCAGCAATAATCCGCAGCTCAATTTTCCCTACCTGCCTGCCAGTTCGGACATCTTTCCTCCAAAATGCAGGTGTACAAGGGACAGACACAGTTGAATGAGACACAAATGCTGGAGTAAGTCAGTGGGGCAGGCAGCATCTCTGGAGAAAAGGAATAGGTGATTATTTGAGTCTAGACCCTGCCTGACCTGCTGATTGAATCCAGACTTTTGAGCCTGTCTTCGATTTAAACCAGCATCTGCAGTTCCTCCCTACACTGTTGAATGTGACCTAGGAGTCTGTGGTGCTAACCGTACTTTTCACTTTAGTGGGTCAGTGGTGATTCAGGCTGAAGCAATGGTTCTATTTGTTTCTCCACTGATATCGCATCATCTCCAAGGTATTTCCAGAGCTAGTTTTGAGAAGAGCTTTTTGATCCATTAGTTCCACAAACTCATCTACACAGAATCTATCATGTCAGCACTATTCGACTGTGTTTTAGAATACTTTTGTTTCAAAAAAATATAGCATCAATTCATTATTTAGAATTTAAAAAAAGGCTTATCACATAAAATGAATTTCAATATGTTTTGAACAAGTTGGAAGGTAATACAAAAGGGATAATAATGCTCCAAAGGTTCTTTAAACAATGATCAATCAGCCCAAGGTAAGGGTTTTTAATAATGAAAATCAATAATACTAAGCTCAAAAATGCTTCAAACTAATATATTTTCTACTTCACCACCATTCCTGTGAAGGGACATATTGACAATTAAGTAATCCTATTTATGTACCAAATCAAAGAGCGGGACTTTATGGATTTATAACTGAAATGCTGATACAATCAGGAAAAGGTGTAATTTTTTAACAAATTAAAGATTTGGAGCACTAAGGTAGTCCATTTTCTTCTCTGCATTGAACAGGAGCAATTTTGGGCTAGACTCATTATGTGCATCCTTTTCCATGTTCTTGCATCATTTTTAGATTTAAAATGTTTAGCCTTTTCTCTGCTGTGTTATTTTCGCTGCCAGATACACATTCATGCATTGCAGAAACAGATTCAATTATCCAAATACTCAGAAAATGTTACAAAATCAACAAGCAATGTAGCATCTTAGAGACAAAGATTCATTTGTCTCTTAAACAAAAACCATATCCATTCCAAAAATCCAATGCCTTTCATTTCAGACTGGTGGAGATTAATGGAATCCACATGCAAGGCACTTGTACATCAGAACACCCAAACTGCAGAAGGAAACACCTTGTAGCTCACACTGCAACAGCTCAGATTTTTTGAAATGTGCCCAAGAAGCAACCGATCAATCCAGACAGATGTTGAATGCATAATCATTGAATTAAGCACTTCCCTGGGCTCCACGAGATCAGATCAGCAATATTTGCATTTGTTAAATTTTCAGCCTGCCGATATTTTGCATCTGCAGATCGGAGAAGGTAGAAACATTGTTGAGTGCTTCGACTTACATATTTGTAGGGGTCATTTTTAAACTTGAGATGGGTGCCCGTAAATGAAGTACGACATAAGACACGAGAAATTGGCTGTGTTCACCAGTGCAAGAGAATGCGTGCATGAGAATTGTACTCACATTCACATATTTAGTTTTGTGGACATTGGTGGTAAATATATTAAATCAGATCCTAATCTAGACATGGCTACTTCCAGTTTATTCCAAGGTTTAGAGGCTTATAAGTAACAAAGAAATAATCTTTTATTGAGGCTGAATTCCTTGTAAATGTAAGCATTTACTTCAAAATATAACAAATGTAAGCATTTAACAATGATGTTTTTCAGAGTTCAGACAGCCTGGAAGGTAAAGCGAGTGGTGAACTGAAAGCAACCAGAAGTAAATGTGCTTTAGAGAGCTGTATGTGAACCAGAAGTGGCAGGAATGTGTCTCCTACCAGCACACCTTGCTCCTGGTTTCTGGAGTAAATTGAATGTCATGCTCTGCAATTTTCTGATGCCATTTGCGATCTCATCCGCACCCAAAAATACAGTTATGTTTTTCCTGAAAGTGACTAGCCATGGAATCACAAAGCACCCAAGGGGGCCATTTCACCCATTATGCTTGTGTTAGCCCTCTGATAAAGATGGTCTATAATTTCACATTTGTAATCATTTATCAAAACGCTTGCCATTTTTTTTTCCAACTGTACATTCAAAGCACATTTGGATAAAATTTTGAAACTTGCATCCACCACTCTTTTAGACATAGGATTCAAACTGGAATAATTCACTCTGTAGACAAAAGGCCTAAAGTCATAACACATATTAAGTTATAAAAGCAAGCCCTTCATCCCAACCTGTCCATCCATATCATATTGTCTAACATGGTCTCATTTGCCAGCATTTGACCTGTATCCCTTTAAACTTTGCCTTTCCATGGACCTGTCTAAATGTCTTTCAAATTGTGTAATTGTACTCACTACTATCACTTGATCTGGCAGCTTATTCCATCTATGCAACACCATCTGTGCAAAAAGCTACCTCTCCTGCCTCTTTTGAATCTTTTCCCTCCCACATTCAACCTATAGCCTTGAGATTCAGACACCCTTATGCTGGCAAAAAGATGATGACAATTCAACTTTTATGTGCCCCCCCATGATTTTATATATCTCATTAAGGTCATCCCTCAACCTCCTATGGTCGAGGGTGAAAGGTTGCAGCCCATCCAGTCTCTCCAAATAACTCAAGCCCTGCAACCCTAATAACATCCTCTGCACCCTTTCCCGCTCAATGGCATTGCTGTAGCTGGCTGTTCAGAACGGACAGTGATACTCCATTGGAGTCTCACCAATAACACGTATAGTTTGTCGGAATCCTATATGTGGCAACTCTTTGCATACCTTGTGTATAGTATGTAAAACAAAGAATTTCACTGCAACATGCACAAAAAGGCTTTTGGCAATTTGGCCTTCATCAGTCAGAGTATTGAGTATAGAAGTTGGGAGGTCATGTTGCAGTTGTATAGGACATTGGTGAGACTGCATTTAGAATATTGTGTTCAGTTCTAGGCACCATGTTATAGGAAAGATATTGTCAAGCTTAAAAGCGTTGAGAAAAGATTTACGTGGATGTTGCCAGGACCAGAGGGTGTGAGCTATATGGAGAGGTAGTGTAGGCTGGGTCTCTATTCCATGGAGGATGAGGGGAGATCTTATAGAGGTATACAAAATCATGAGAGGAATAGATTGGGTAGATGCACAGAGCCTTTTGCCCAGAGTAGGGGAATTGAGGACCAGAGGACATAGGTTCAAGGTGAAGGGGAAAATATTTAATAGGAATCCGAGGGGTAACTTTTTCATACAAAGGGTGGTGGGTGTATGGAACAAGCTGCCAGATGAGGTAGTTGAGGCTGGAACTATCCCATCATGTAAGAAACAGTTAGACAGATACATGGATAGGACTGGTTTGGAGGGATATGGACCAAGCGCAGGCAAGTGGGACTAGTGTAGCTGGGGCATTGTTGGCCGGTGTGGGCGAGTTGGGCCAAAGGGCCTGTTTCCACACTGTATCACTCTATGACTCTATGACTCTGTCACATGTGATAATAAAATATCATTCATTCATTCATTCATTCAGTTATAACATGACATACCAACTCCTATACTTGATGCTCTGACTAATGAAGACAAGCATGCTAAATGCCTCCTTCACCACCTTGTCTACCTGTCTCACCACTTCCAGGGAACTAATTACCTGTACCAATGTCTCCTTGTTCTATTGCACTCTTCTGGCCCTATCATTTATCAAGTCCTACCCTGGTTTAACTTACCAAGTGTCCAACCTCACAATTGTCCAAGTTGAATTCCATCTGCCATTCTTTGGCCCATTTCCCCCAGCTAATCTAGATCCCATTGTAATGTTACATAACCTTTCTCATTGACAGGTATACCACCAATTTGAGTGCCATTCATTAACTTACTAAACATGCCAACAATACTGCCATCCAAATCATTAACATCGATGGCAAACAATAGTGGACCCAGCATTAATCCTTGTAGCTCACCACTGGTCACAGGCCTTCAAACAGAAAAGCAACCCTCCAACATCATCCTTTGACTCCTTCTACCAAGCTAATTTTGTATCCAATTGGCTAGTTCATCCTGGATCTCATGTGATTTAATCTTCTAGACGAGGCTGCCATGTACGACTGGTCAAAGGTTTTGCGAAAGTCCATGTGGACGTCCACTGCCCACCCTCATCAGTCACACTTCATCACCCTCATCAAAAAAATCAATCAAATTGATTATACATGATTTACTCCACACAAAATCATGCTAACCATCCCCAATCAATCCTTGCCTTTCCAAATGCAGGAAAAC
The DNA here is from genome assembly GCA_038087875.1 of Malacoraja senta. Taxonomy (NCBI): domain Eukaryota; kingdom Metazoa; phylum Chordata; class Chondrichthyes; order Rajiformes; family Rajidae; genus Malacoraja; species Malacoraja senta. Next base: position 59,655,394 of record CM075979.1, read on the forward strand.
CCTTTCTCGCAGAAATTCACTGAGTAATTTTCCCTCACTGATGTTAGGCTCACTTGCCTGCAGATCCTTGACTTGTCCTTGCAGAGACTTGTCCATTCTTCTAGTATCTCACTGGTGGCTAAAGATGATGCAAATATCTCGGCCAGGCCCCCTAGATTACCATAAAGCCCCAGGATACACTACATCAAGCCCAGGGGATTTATCCACTGTAATATGCTTTAAGACCACCTTCACCTGTCCTTTGAAATGTGGAGGTGTTCCAAGGCATCACTATTCATTCTGATTAATTCTTTAGCTTCCATGACTTTATCCATGGTAAATTCAGGTGTAAAACATTAATTTAAGATCTCGACCAACGTCTGTGTCTCCACACATAGTTGTTCACATTTAACATTGAGGGGGGAAAAAACCCCCATAAAGTACTGGAGTAACTTTGCTGGTCAGGCAGCATCTGTGGAGAACATGGATAGCTGATGTTTTGGGTCAGGACCCTTCTTCAGACTAATAAATGACGTTGCAGGTCGGGTTCCTTAAGAGAACCTATTTTCTCCCAAATTACCATTTTGCTTTTAATATAATTGAAGAATCTCTGATTCTCTTTTACCTTATCTGCCTGAGGTATCTCATTTTTTTCTTTTTACCCTCCTAGTTTCTCATTTAAAGGCACTTTCCATCTCTCATACTCCTCAAGGAATTCACTTTCCTCAAGGAATTCACTTTCCCCAAGGAATTCCTGCAATAGACCCCCTTCTTTCCCCTCAGTTATTTACCAATTATAAGATAAATTCACCATTTTGCTCAAATGCATTCATAACTAATTTGGGTAGTGTCATTGAAAAATGAACCAGAACTAATAAAGCTGGTAAATTCTTACCAAAATGGAATGGCTCAGAAGTGTGTTAATGGCTGTAACAGTGTAAATTAACTTTCTATTCACATGAACCATGTATATGAATCTTAAGTATAAAATCTAGAGAGAGAGCATGAAAACAGATCCTCCAGCCCACTGAGTTCAATCTGACTATTAACCATCCATTCACACTAATCCTACATTAATCCCATTTTTTATTCTCTCCGTATTCTCATCAACTCCCCCAGATTCTACAACTCACCTACTGACAAACATCAACGTACAGTGGCTAGTTAAATACAAACCCACATGTGGGAGAAAACCCATGCGGTCACAGGGAGAATGTTTAAGCTCCACACAGCCATCACCCAAGGTCAGGATTGAACCTGCATCTCCAGCTTTGTGCGGTAACTGTTCCATTAGTTGCACCACTGTGCTGCCCGACTCCAAGTCTCAAACTCCAAATCACTGTGTCAGGCTGATTTACACTCGCCACATTAGTCTATCTGTGAGAAGGATCCAGGTTCAAATCCCACTCTATTTAAACACATCATTTAAACTGACATTTCCAAGGATAAAAGGGTTGGAAATACAGCCTTTTGGATATGATATTGTACAGAGGCCCCTTTGCCTACAGTACTTGTGTGGAAGTATATGATCTTGTGGTACTTTTTCAAGTAAGACATCTGTCTCACTGCCATTATCAGCAAAACAAATTAACTGTTCATTCGTCTCAAGGTTGAAAATGGGTTTTTCTATTTGCAAATTGGCAACAGCAAATGTATTTTGAAAGTAATTGATTGGCAATGAAGCACTTAAGGAAGTTCTGAAATTCTAGGAAATGCTTTGAAATTCTTCAATATCCTAAGGGAGCATTAACTCAGCATGCATGGAGTTCCATTCCAGCATTGTGCCAGGTCCTTCTGGACAGAAATATTCTATCACATACAAGTCCCAAGGCAATGTGCACAATAAACAAGCCTTGAATTCATAAATACTGCTCCTTGGCCAATTCTACCAATGCGATCCAGCAGACGGTAGGAAGGGTAAGACCTGGAGTCTAGGGGGATTGGGAACAATGCGTCAGGGGTTATGGGGAGACAAAGGGAGAATGGGGTTGAGAAGGAAAGATAGATGGAATGGCAGAGTAGACTTGATGGGCCAAAAGGCCTAATTCTGCTCCTATAATTTATGCACATAATGGAGGTTAGGACATTCATGGCCAAGGCACCAAGTGAACGAGGCATTGTGAAAATGGGGCTTTGGGAGTCAGAGGTGGGACTGTGTGGGATGGGGCATGCAAATGGATGACATGTGTGGTCGGAGAGAACAGTGAGTAAAGGTACATTCAGTGAGAGCCCAAATCATAGAAACATAGAAACATAGAAAATAGGTGCAGGAGTAGGCCACTCAGCCCTTCGAGCCAGCACCGCCATTCAATATGATCATGGCTGATCATCCAAAATCAGTACCCCGTTTCTGCTTTCTCCCCATATCCCTTGATTCCGTTAGCCTGAAGAGCTACATCTAACTTTCCCTTGAAAACATTTAAACAGTACAGGATTGATTTGGAAGCTGTTGAGAAGAAGTGCCCAGAAAACTGGATTAATTAACCTTCAATTCTCTGGTCATAAATCTGATAACCCTGTTCCCTTAGGTTGGTACGGGCACAGTCTTCATCTCCACTGTCAAGACTCCCATCTGTGCAGTGACCCTGCTATTTATTGACCTATGATATGCATGCCTGCTTGATTAGCATTTCTCACGAGTGACATTAATTTTACAGAGTTAAAGATTTGAAGGACATAAATCAGAGCAACCAAATAAACGAAAACACTGTCATGTCAAGGGGGGGGGGGGGGGTTGGAGGAAAGAATATTACTGAGAATCGTATTATCATCTACTATTAATGACGCAAAGCTATTCAGTCAATAAATCGATTCTGCATCATTTATATTTAATGATTGTTTAACATTATACAGAGCGTTGATTTTATATTTTTCATCCCAGATTACAGACAGCTCGAAAAAAAAACATTATGCATTTCCATAATTTCTGACATACATCTCAACTGGTAGTTACTGCACAAGGAAAACCTCTCAAGTCCCAGCCTGTAGGATAATTCATTGCTTCGGTCCAACTTCACCAAGTTCCTGTGTGCATGCAGGGTTACCACGGTACAATCAGTATTCCCCCACCCACTTATTGCAATACTCACCACATCCATTACAGCAATATCCACATTATCTCTCTCAACTAAGTCATGTGAAGCTGTCAAGGTTCAGCTGCCGCACATGCACAGAAGCTATTATAGCTCATAAATATTTGAGAAGAGTGAATAATTCAAAAGGAGTTCTATTCAGCTTTTACACTTTGGGACTCAATTTCTCAACATCAGTTGAACTGAGACTGACAAATATTTCCTTTTCTTGGGCTAAGAGCAAACAGAAACATCAACAGCGTGCAAAGGAGAAATGGAAAATCAGTATTGACAACAATTGTGCATTTTTGCTTCCCTCAGGATTGCTTCCTTTCTTCGCAACATGTGAAATCCACACAAAGCAACGAACAGAGAATAAACCAACATTTCTGGAGAAAAAAAATCCGGTAAGACTAACAGCTTTCTTTTCAGGTTGTTCAAAATAAAATTGCATCAACACATTGCATGACCATAAAATTACATTTCCAGCCATTCAGTACCAAACCCAACAATCACATTTTATTACATGAACGATGTCTAAATCAAAAATCAAACTACTCACTGCACACAATGTCTCTACAGTACCATTCAGTGTCAGCCTGGAACTTGGGCAGTCAGAGTTACAATAAACACAAGCCCTCCAGCAGCCGTTTAAATATCTTCACTGCTACTTATGAAATCCATTTGCACATGCCACAGCTGACAGCACAGATGCTGTCCTTCTCATATATCCATTCATTTGTTTCAGTAATCCCGCATAGTATTAACTATATTACTGTATGTCAGCTGAGATCCCGTTCCTAGTTTTATTACCCTGCTGTAGAGCGGAAAAAAAAGTAACATACAGAAGCCAATTATTCCTGCTGGGAGATACTGTCTTCTATTAAAGATTTGCTTCAGACATCCTCGTCTCTTTCTTTCTCGAGATGGCAGACTCTTTTATATAAACCAAGGTCTGAATAAGAGTGCAGAAGTCGCTTACACCTCGTCTGTGAACAAAACCTTTCAGTCCTTTGTATTGGACGACTCACGCAGAGTGCATGCGAAAGGATCAATGGACCGTGCCGAGCAGATCAAACATTTCCTTTACAAGAGCGCTCTTAGTACAGGTCATGCAAATTAATAGGCATTTTGTGGACGACATGTTAATAAATTCCCTTTGCTGCTTAGGCAATATGTGGAAGTAGTGCAAAATGTTGCGACGGAGTCCAGACATTCATCTGGTATATACCGATCCAAGATGTGCAAATTGTTGTGAATTGTATTTACATTAAAGTTAAAACAAAGCATTTACATTGAAATAATTAGATGAACAATGGTTAAAATAAAATAGACACAAAATGCTGGAGTAACTCAGCGGGACAGGCAGCATCTCTGGAGGGAAGGAATGGGTGACATTTTGGGTCAAACTGAAGAAGGGTCTCGACCTGAAACATCACCCATTCCTTCTCTCCAGAGATGCGGCCTGTCCCGCTGAATTACTCCAGGATTTTGTGTCTATCTTCGATTTAAACCAGCATCTGCAGTTCTTTCCTACACACAATGGTTAAAATAATTGAGACAAAACTTAATGTACATCCATTAATATGTTTTGCTGCACACATTATATCACAAACACAGACCATTACATTGCATATTGGGATTGAAGCTACCATCGTCAATGGTAGCTCTGCAACAACCCCGACTGGGTGAACAAACCTGCCGACAAGGGAGGTGCCCTGGCAGTCTGGCGCGCTGACCTCTGAGGCCAGTCTGAGGCCAGGCGCCAACTCTCAGACACCTCCTCCTACTTATCCTTGGACCATGACCCCACAGACGAGTACCAAACCATTATTTCAAACATCATCAGTGCCTTCATCGCTTGTGCCTCCCTGCCCTTCCAAGCCTCCAACCTCACCGTTCCCCAGTCCCGCACGGCCTGATTTTACCTTCTTCCAAAAATCCACAAATCTGACTGTCCTGGCAGACCCATTGTTTCTGGTTGTTCCTGGCCCACCAAACTTATTTCCACATACCTCGACTCAATCCTATCCCCGCCTGGTCAAATCCCTCCCAACCTATGTCCAAGACACCTCACGCGCTCTTCGTCTCCTCCATGACTTCCATTTTCTAGGCCCCCACTCCCGCATCTTCACCATGGATGTCCAGTCACGCCACACCTCCATCCCCCACCAGGAGGGTCATAAAGGCCTCCTTTTCCTCCTCGACCGCAGAACCAACCAATCCCCATCTATTAATACTCTCCTCCGCCTAGCGGAGCTGGTCCTTACCCTCAACAACTTTTTGTTTGACTCCTCCCATTTCCTCCAAATCCAAGAACAATCCTTGTTCGAGGCGTACCGTGGCCCTATCCCCGAACTCTACCTCCGCTACATTGACGACTGCATTGGTGCCATTTCCTGCACCCATGCAGAACTCACTGACTTCATCCATTTCACCACTAACTTCCATCCGGCACTCAAATTCACCTGGACCATTTCTGACAACTCCCTACCGTTTCTAGATCTCACTATCTCCATCGCAGGTAACAGACTACTGACTGACATCTACTACAAACCCACTGACTCCCATGACTATCTGGACTGCACTTCTTCACACCCTGCTTCCTGTAAGGACTCTATCACCTACTCCCTTTTTCCTCCATCTACGCCGCATCTGGACCCAGGATGGGGTATTCCAAATCAGGGCATTGGAGATGTCCTCATTCTTTAGGGAACGGGGGTTCTCCTCCTTGACTATAGCTGAGGCTCTCACCAGGGTCTCCTCTATATCCCGTAGCTCCGCTCTCACTCCCCACCCCCCCCCCACTCGTAACAAGGGCAGAGTCCCCCTTGTCCTCACCTTCCACCCTACCAGCCGTTACATACAATGGATAATCCTCCGACATTTTCGCCACCTCCAACAGGACCCCACCACTGGCCACATCTTCCCATCTGCTCCCCTTTCGGCTTTCCACAGAGACCGCTCGCTCCATAATCCTTGGTCAGTTTGTCCATTCCCACCCAAACCACCCCCTCCCCTGGTACTTTCCCTTGCAACCGCAGGAAATTCTACACTTGTCGCTTTACCTCCCCCTTGACTCCATCCAAGGACCCAAGCAGTCTTTCCATGTGAGACAGTGGTTCACCTGCACCTCCTCCAACCTCATCTATTGCATCCGCTGTTCCAGGTGTCAACTGCTCTGTGAGACCAAGCGCAGGATTGGCGATCGCTTCGCCCAACACCTCCACTCAGTTAGCGTTAACCAACTTGATCTCCTGGTGGCTCAGCACTTCAACTCCCCCTCCCATTCCGAATCTGACTGTCCTGGGCCTCCTCCATGGCCAGAGTGAGTCCCACCACAAATTGGAGGAGCAGTATCTCATATTTTGCTTCGGTAGTGGTATGAACATTGACTTCTCCAATTTCAGGTAGTCCTTGCTTTCTCCCTCCTTCCCCTCCCCTTCCCAGCTCTCCCACAACCTACTGTCTCCGCCACTTCCTTTCTTCTTCCCGCCCCCCCCCCCCACCCCCACATCAGTGTGAAGAAGGGTCTCGACCCGAAACATCACCCATTCCTTCGCTCCATAGATGCTGCCTCACCCGCTGAGTTTCTCCAGCTTTTTGTCTACCTTTGTCAATGGAGATATATTGCATTACTAAAATTCTGTGGAGTTAAATGTGAAATGTGCTGAAGGATGGATTTTTTCACAACTGGAAGCTTCTGTATACGTTTATCAAATGCCCCAAAAAAACATTTGTAGAGGAATTAAGAAAATCAAAATAGTTGGAGATGCTCAGAATCTGAGGTCAGGCAGCAACTGCGGAAATAAATATAGAGTTAACTTTTCAGGTTTGAGACTAGACAATTAGGACATTAACAGCATAATGTACCAGCCAAATGGTGAAAGGAGATTGTTGCAATTTGCAGGAAACTACAAACAACATTTACAATTTCTCCACAAATGATGCGCAAAATAAATCCTTCAGCATATCCCTCTTATCTGGAAATGAGCAAAGGCAGAGAACTCAGAATGCACAGGCTGTAATGAAAAAGGGAAAAAAATCATGACAAAATGCTGATATGCTTTCTACTGAAACAGACATAAAATATTGTGGAACAGTCAATTACTAATTTGACTCTCCAACTGGTTTCAAGTTAATGCACAATAATTATTAATGGTAAAAGTTGAATGGTTGAACCAATTGCAGGTAAGCTAAGTGTAAAGTATTAGTATTCAACAATGCTATTCTTCATCTTGAAAGAAAGACCAAAATAATTAGTGAACTTTGGTATTACTTTGGTCATGTAACTGAGGCAATGACAACAGTGACTTTTTGCATTATCATTTAAATGCATTTTGTATTTCAATTGGATTATCTGCCTGATGAAGTATCCTGACCCGAATCATCACCAGTCCATTCCCTCCAGGGATGCTGCCTGACCTGCTGAGTTCTTCCAGCACTTAGTGTTCAGTTAAACCCAGGATTCATCTTGTATCTCAGGTGGATAGCAAAGACCTTACTGTGCTCTTTTGAAGAAGCGCAGAATATTTCCCCCCATTCCTCTGTCAATATTGCTAGAATGGGTGCTCAGTTTGTTAGTATAATAAAGTATGAAGGGATTAGTATTCATATATTAGCTGCTGTGTTTCCCACATTGAAAGTGGAACTAAGCGTCACTTAGAGGCTTGGAAGCACATTGGGATGTCCAGAGTTTGTGAAAGTCTATTTCCAAATCTTTTTACTCCATGTAGAAACAAGGATCTACAGATGCTGGTTTACAAAAAAAACACACAAAGTGCTGGGCTATCTCAGCAGGTCAGGCAGCATCTCTGGAGGACATGGATAGGGTCTGAAGAAGGGACCCGACCAGAAATGTGACCTTTCCCTGTTCTCCAGAGATGCTGCAAGATCCACTGAGTTGCTCCAACACTTTGTGTTATTTTCATCTACGTTTTTCTTTTCATCTGCTAACACAGTTCTAGTCTGAGGAAGGGTCTCGACCCAAAACATCACCCATTCCTCCTATCCAGAGATGTTGCCTGTCCTGCTGAGTTACTCAAGCATTTTGTGTCTAACTCAGTTCCATCTCATGCTCCCATTGAGAGTGGGTACTTGGTCCTTCTCTGATAATTGTGTGAGAAGATTATGACCAACTGCTTCCTTCATTATTTAAGTGATAACGTACATCCCTTACCTCCGTTATGCTGATTCATCAATGCTTGGAATGTTTTCTATTGGCTTCTCAAAACCTTTCATAACTTTAAAAACTTCACTGGAATATAAAGCCCTAATCGGTCCAACATTTCTTTACAACAACTTCACATTTCAATTGTTATCCCAGACAATTTCCATTGTGTATCACCTCGTCTAATAATCATCCTGCATTGCAATGTTCTGCTAGTATCTGAAGTGTAACGTTAACATTATTTGCTTTTTATATTTTATAAATGAATGCATTAAAATTCAGCATCACATTTGTCATTTTAATTTTATCTGCAATAAGGGAAATTTATCAGGCAAATTTTATTAGCCAGATAAACGTACGTTTAATTCACATCATCATCTATGTAAGATAGGTGGTAGCACGATGAATAGCTGCCTGTAGATTTATTAAACACTTGATTTGACACTTAAATTGCTTGGTAACATGCACTCAAGAGATTGCCCAGCACTTTGGCAGCTATTGTGTCAACAAATGTGCTCTCCTAACAACCATCAGCTATGTGGGAGTAAATGCATACTTGTTGATTTAAAACGCTGTTTAAAAGTGCTGTTCACATTTCATTGCTGTTGCTTCCAGATCTATGAAGAGAAATCTGGAAATATGTGGTACATTTTTACAAAGTTTCACATATGGACAAATGGTATGTATACTGAAAATACTGTCCACACCATTAAAAAATAGACAGTGTTCTGCAACTCCATTTTCAGTGAACACAAGGACCCAGGTTGGATCCTGACAATGTGTGTTGTCTGTCTGAAGTTTGTACTGTACATTCTCTCTATGACTGCGTAGGTTTTCTCCAGGTGCTGCAGCTTCCTCCCACATTCCAAAGACATGCAGGTTTGTAGGTTAATTGGCTTCTGTAAATTGTCCCCAGTGTCTAGGATGGTGATCATGGTCGGCATGGACTCAGTGGGCCGAATGGCTTGTTTCCACGCTGTATCTTTGAACTGAACGAAACTAAACTTGATCGGTCACCAATGAGATGAAATTGCATGATCCTGGGAATCCATGTGCCAAGCAAAGCATTGGCTTGGTCAAAGAGGTGTCAAAGGCGATTGATGAAAGTAGGGCAGTAGATATTGTCAACATGGATTTTAGTAAGCCACTTGATGAAGTTCCTCATGGTAGCCTGATCTAGTAGATTAAGATGCATGCTATCCTAGGTGGTGGTTTGGAATCAGAACTGGCTACAGTTGGAAGGGGGCTAATCTGGCTAGTGGTTTTTGACCAGTGGAGTCCCACAGGGGTCTGTAGTTGAACTACTGTTCTTTGTGATATATATCAATGACTTGAGCAAAAACACAGATGGCTTGGTTAGTAAAATTGCTAAAAAGACACACAAAAAATAGTCTAGTTGTGGACAGGTTATCAAAGTACAGTAGGCAGCAGGATATAGATCAGTTACAGGTATGGGCGGAGAAAGGGCTTCGCGAGTTTAATGCAGGCAAGTGTGAGGTGTTGCACTTTTGGAGAAAAATGTAAGGGAGAATTATGCAGCAAATGACAGGACCCTCAACAGCATTAATGTACATAAGGATCTAGTGGTCCAAGTCTATTGCTCCCTCAAAGTAGCAACATAAGTAGCAACATAGGTAGCTGGAGTAGTGAAGCAGGTGTATGGTACGCTTGCCTTCAACAGTTAGGGCATTAAGTAGAAAAGTCAAGAAGTCATGTAGAAGCTTTATGACAATTTAGTTAGGCCACATTTGGAATATTGTGTGCAGTTTTGGTTGCCCCGTAATAGGAAGTTGTGGAGGCTTTGGAGAGGGTGCAGAAGAGGTTAGCCATGTAGAGGTCAGACAAGCTTGGATTGCTTTCTCTGGAGTGTTGGAAGGTGAGGATAGACCTGATAGAAGTTTATAACATTATGGGAGCCAGGGTGGAAATGTCCACTACAGGACAGCAAAGCGAGAAGGTCAGCGGGGGAAAGTTCAATCATAAATGTGTGGGGCATGTTACTTTAAAGTGGCAGGTGGCTGCAACATGTTGCCAGGGGTAGTGGTGGAATCATAAGCTTTTAGATAGGCACATGATTTGTACAGAATGATGCAATGTTAGTATTGCTGTATGTTCATTCAAATGTCACTGTACTTTAATTGGTACACGTGACAATAAAAGACCTTTGAAACTTTTGAAATTATAGGTCATGGGCAGACAAAAAGGATTAGTTTAATTTGGCATCCTGTTCTGCACAGACAATGTAGGTGAATAGGGTCTGTTCCTGTAGTGTGCTGTTCTATATTCTATTTGCCATCCATCAATTTACTCCACAAATATATTTTATTTTCCAGATATTGACCGAATATTCCTAATTGTTTGCAATGACCCAAATATCGTTAGCATGAGAAATCTTAAAATAATGTTCTACTTCTCCTACTTATTTTTAGAGCTGCGAAGGCAGATTGCCAAGGCTCCAGATTTCCAGTCTTCCATGGACCTGTCTACTGTGGACCCTGTGTGTGGCACAGTAACACAGATCGTAGAGTGTCAACTCACAACCCAAGTGACTTTGGTTCAACAATGTCCTACGGTGCTGGACATATACAGGAAGAGATGTATCAGCAGAGCCATCTCCATCATCAAAGACCCCTACCACCCATCGCATCACATATTCTCCATCCTGCCATCTGGGAAGAGGTACCGGAGCATTAGGTGCAAAACCAGCAGGATGCTCCTCAGCTTCTTCCCGCAGGTTATAAGACTGATAAACGGACTTTGTCCCCTGCCAAAGTATCGTGCACCAATCACCAACCTGGACACACTGCAGCAGAGCCACTGTCGTGCCGCTGCCGATCGGAACGCCTGTTGATGTTTAGTAGAGTAGAGTGTTAATTTGTTCATGATATATGTATTTTTACTTCTATTTATTTTTTACTGCACACTGAAATGGACACTGGTTGAGGAACGTTTTTTTGTTTCCTCTGGGTATGCGAATACTCAGGAAATGACAATAAAAATATACAATACAATAAGTGTGGAGCTTGTACATTCGCACTGAGACCACAGTATCGAAGACAAATAACCCCATCTCTGGCGCACTGTCCCACTATCTCCATTGTTTCTTTAACTACTGTTGTATCTGGACTTTCAGAAGGTTTTCGACAAGGTACCACATAAGAGATTAGGATACAAAATTAAATCACATGGTATTGGGGGTTCAGTATTGATGTGGATAGAGAACTGGCTGGCAAACAGGAAGCAAAGAGTAGGAGTAAACGGGTCCTTTTCGCAATGGCAGGCAGTGACTAGTGGGGTACCACAAGGCTCAGTGCTGGGACCCCAGCTATTTACAATTTATATTAATGATCGGGACGAGGGAATTGAAAGCAACATCTCCAAGTTTGCGGATGACACTAAGCTGGGGGGCAGTGTTAGCTGTGAGGAGGATGCTAGGAGACTGCAAGGTGACTTGGATAGGCTGGGTGAGTGGGCAAATGTTTGGCAGATGCAGTATAATGTGGATAAATGTGAGGTTATCCACTTTGGTGGCAAAAACGGGAAGGCAGACTATTATCTAAATGGTGGCCGATTAGGAAATGGGGAGATGCAGCGAGACCTGGGTGTCATGGTACACCAGTCATTGAAAGTAGGCATGCAGGTGCAGCAGGCAGTGAAGAAAGCGAATGGTATGTTGGCCTTCATAGCAAGAGGATTTGAGTATAGGAGCAGGGAGGTTCTACTGCAGTTGTGCAGGGTCTTGGTGATACCACACCTGGAGTATTGCGTACAGTTTTGGTCTCCAAATCTGAGGAAAGATTCTTGCCATAGAGGGAGTACAGAGAAGGTTCACCAGACTGATTCCTGGGATGTCAGGACTTTCATATGAAGAAAGACTGGATAGACTTGGCTTATACTCGCTAGAATTTAGGAGATTGAGAGGGGATCTTATAGAAACGTACAAAATTCTTATGAGGTTGGACAGGCTAGATGCAGGAAGATTGTTCCCGATGTTGGGGAAGTCCAGGACAAGGGGTCACAGCTTAAGGATAAGGGGGAAATCCTTTAAGACCGAGATGAGGAAAAACTTTTTCACACAGAGAGTGGTGAATCTCTGGAACTCTCTGCCACAGAGGGTAGTTGAGGCCAGTTCATTGGCTATATTTAAGAGGGAGTTAGATGTGGCCCTTGTGGCTAAGGGGATCAGGGGGTATGGAGAAATGGCAGGTACGGGATACTGAGTTGGATGATCAGCCATGATCATATTGAATGGCGGTGCAGGCTCGAAGGGCCGAATGGCCTACTCCTGCACCTATTTTCTATGTATCTATGTATCTACTCTTGTGCTTTTCACATGCTAATAAAAATACTTGCAATTTATTCTTGAAATGACCATTATGTTTTCATTGCTGCACCTTCTAATCTTTTCAATCTCTCCTTTATATTCCTCAATTTTCTTCTGTATTGTCTCCTTGGCAGTGAAGAAAATCCATTTTGCTTTAAACTTTTTATTGAAGCGTGGATATCTGATCTTTAATTTATTCCCGCATTATTATTAGTTATCATGTACTTTACTTGTGTAATAGTTATATCATAATTAAACTTCTACTGCTGGTCTGTGATTTGTTTCACCATTATTCTTCCAACCAATTAACTTGTCCAGGATATGCAGTTTAAAGCTACTATCTTTGACCTTTTTTTTGAGCTATTGTTAAATATACCTGTTTAGGCTTGTATAAAAGCTAAAGAGAATTAGAAATCTGAAGCTAAATCAGCGCAGAAGTACAATGTAAAAGTTATGAGCACTGACCAAGTGTTGTTTATAAACACTTCAATAGGAGGAAAATCTTATCGTTGGATTTAAATGAAATTGGATGGCATAGGATCAATTCGCAAGTATCTGGATAACTTGCGTCTCACCACAACAGGCGTACAGGAGATGTGATCTCACTAGTTCTCCACTCTGTGCTGGATCTCTTGGACAATAAGTACATCTATGTCAGACTGTTGTTCATTGCCTACAACTTGGAGTTCAATTATCCATCATCCCCTCCAAACTTGCCAGTCCCCTGTAGCGTTTTACACAAATCAAATTTTATTGTCCCCACATTCATATTTACTCTACAACCTCCCCGCTTCATATCAACAGAAGCCTCTAAACAATGCTTTAAGGCATTATGTGGAGCTTGTAATCCTAAACATTGCCACCCCCATTCTACTGTGTTCATGGAAAAAACAATCTCTCAGCATCAGCCATGGGTTCAATACTGACCTCAGTGTCTGTCTGTGTGAAGTTTGCAAGTTCTCCCTGTGACCGCGTGAATTTCCTCTGGGTGCTCTAGTTTCCTCCCATGTGCCGAAGACACATTTGTTGATACGTTATTTGTCCTCTGGAAAATTGCTCCTAGTGTGTAAGGAGTGAATGAGAAAGTGGGGTAACATAGAATTGGTGTGAATGGGTAATTGATGGTTGGACCGAAAGGCCTGTTTCCAAGCTGTGTCTCTAAATTAAAACTAAACTAGACTATCTTTGGTTTGGATCTTACACCTGGCGTGAAGATTCTTCACAGTAGATCCATTGTAACAATTCTTTATCCTTTTTAGAATTGTCCACATGTTCTGCAACAACTTGAATGGAGCCATCTTCTGGTACCCTAGCATTCTTATCGCTAGTAACACTGTCAACAATTTATCTCAATTTGTAGATGGACTTTGCTTTATCAAAATTACTACCTCATTATCTAGGATGCAGCAATATAGGAACGACTCATTTGGACAATAATTAAGACTTTCAATGATCGCTCAATCTACTTTAGCCCACAAACTGCATCGCGTGCTACTTTAGAATAGTGAAGAATCCTGCAGAAAAGTTTTGGAAGAAAACAGTTTCCCTTACCCACAACTCGATAACTGGGTTTAAACCTTTCAGATTGGGTGGACAACTGCAAATAGGACAAGGAATGGTCATGACTCAGATAACCACCGAATGCAAAAGTAAAATTAGGCTGGTTGAAAAATTATAAGCTAATTTAAACCACCTAGCCCACGGGACAGGTTTCATGGTAATATTTCAGAGATGTAATTGATGTCTGGCGTGGTAATATTTTGGAGATATGATTTTTCTATCTGAATAAGCAATGATACTCATGTTCACTATTTTATATATATGTATGGTGGAAGCTTTGTGTCAGATTCCCACATTGAATAAGACTCATGATAACGATATTTTAATAGTGTTGGTTAAGGAGAAAAACATATTCTTAAAAACAGTTTTTGCTCATAAATTCACATAGAAGAAGGTGTTGTGTTTGTTTTTCATGTTCCCAGGGTATCATGTACTTATTGTAATGTAAGTTTTGATCCTTTGTTGGGGTTGAGGATTCTAACTGGTTAAGAGCACTTGTACAGATTTGTCCATACAAAGATAATACAAACCAATATTAACGTTATGAATATCCAGGCAGCAATATCACCTGAGATAGACACAAAGTGCTGGAGTAACTCAGCAGATCAGGTAGCATCTCTGGAGAAAAAGGATGGGTGACGTTTCTGGTCGAGACCCTTCTTCGGAGATATACACATATGTACCACATATTCCAATTCCAGGCACAGAGCATCTACAACAGAAGTAAGCTCTCCCATGGAATCCTGCCCTGGGCAGGATTCACCTCTTTCTCCTAATTATGGAGAGATAGGTTTGGCTACAGATCATGTCAGTCACTTCCTCATCTAAATTTCATAAGTCAGGCCACAGCCAACATGGTCCATCTTTGCTCCAGATTGTTGTTCCATCTCAACTACCAAAAATGTTCAAATATATATTAAAGTTTAACCTTGAAAGCAAAACAAGTAAAAAAGTGAAAAGAAAAAGAAAACAAAAAATGATGGAAATACTCAACGGGACAACAGTATTAAACACCAAAAGAACAGAAGCAATCTCAGCTTACACAATAAATACGTGCTCCATATAGTGGTAATTATAGCACGGTGGTGCAGCTGGTAGAGTTGCTGTTCACAGCACGAGAGACCCAGGTTCGATCATAACGTCAGGTGCTGTCTGTGTGGAATTTGTATGTTGTCCCTGTGACCGTGTAGATTTCCTACTACATCCCAGAGATGTCTGGGTTTTTGTAGGTTAGTTGGCCTCTGTAAATTGACCCAAGTTTGTAGGGAGTGGATGCGAAAGTTGGATAGCATATTCTAGTGTGATCAATCATCGGTGTGAACTCTGTGTGCCAAAGGGTCTGTTTCCAGTCTGTATCTCTAAACTGATTGCCGTTCTAATCTCCTTATCAAAAAAATAAATCATGGAATTGGAAAACAATATATTAGCTGCAGCACTGTGGTATTTAGCTCGAAAATTCATGTGCTGAAGTGGGACGTGCAATTCCCACCAGGATGTGCTCATGGCTGCAGCAGTGTTGCCAAGTTGGCCACTGGGAAGTGAGTCATTGTTTAACAAATTTCCCCATGGCAACCACTGATGTGCAGAGGGATTTTGGGCTGCAAGTTCACAGCTCCCTGGAAGTGGTTACACTAGTGGATAGGTTGGTGAAAAAGACATATTGCATACCTCATCGGTTGGGGATGGAGTATAAATGTTGGCAAGTCATATTGCAGCCTTATAAAACTTTGGATAGGCCACATTTGCAATGTTGTTCGCTGTTCTGGATTGTGGAAGCTTCGGAGAGGGTGCGGAAAAGGTTCACCAGTGTATTTTCTGGGTTAGTTAGTATTAACTTTAAGGAGTGGTTGGACAAACGTGGATTGTTTTTTCTGGACTTTTTAGAAATATGTCAGATTAAGAGTCGCATAAATGTAGTATCTATTCAGAGTCTTTTTCCCAGGGTAGAGGTCATATGTTTAAGGTGAGACGGGGACTATTTAATACCAGAGGGAATAGATTTAAGGTGAGCAGGGGAATTGAAATATGATTTACAAAGCGCTTTTTTAAATTGCCGACAGTGGAGGTTTGGAATGTTCTATCAGGGAAGGTGGTGAAAGCATATATGATAGCAATGTGTAAGAGACATGTAGACAGGCACAGGAATGGAATGGAAAGATACAGATCACGTGGTGGCAAATGGGAATGGTTTAATTTGGCTTCCCCATTTCCATAATCACGGTGATCCAATGGGTCTGCTTCCATGCTGTTTTGTTCTATGTTCTATGTTAACTACTGAATAGACTGCCATGAGGTTGAAGAAGAACATGGGGAAAGGGAGAACATGAAATTCTAAAGTGTGGTGAACTGACCCATTGGACTACTATTGATTATAGCTTGAAGAGACATATGCAGTTTCTAATGCCCCCAACTCATTCCAACTGCAACCTGATCAATTGGCAGTAAGTGTTGCACGTAGGACACAAGTGAACTGCAACTCCAGTGCCAAACAAACAAGGACTTCCCTCAAGCCGCTGCCCTGTGCTTCGCCGAGACCAGGCTGTGTGAGTCGACCCCGGACAATGCACTGCGACTGGCTGGCTTTCAACTACTGTATACGGATGAAGATGGCGGATGTGCAGGAGTGGGCGCCGTTTGTATGGCCGCCTGCCTGCAGTCCGTCCTCTAACTCTTCTATTGTCTTCTACTGTCTAGAACATTTTTTTTGGAGTCTATTCTTTCTATGTGGGGGGGGGAATTGTTTTAACCCCAGTCCTACCTGGTCGGAGATGTGGTTTTCCTCCAAATGGCATCTCCGGTCTCCCCATGCGGCCTTCCATCGGGCTGGAGCGGCATTCCTGCCGGGGACCACAGCTTCGGCGGCACAGCGCTGGGACACCAACAAGGAGCGGGCGATGCCTTGCCGGGTCGCCGCTCCGGAGTGCTGTGACCGCCGACCACCAACATCGAGCAGCCGCGGTCTGCGGTCTGCGGTCTGAGGTCTGCGGTCTGCGGTCTGCGGTCTGCGGTTTGTGGTCTGCGGTCTGCGGTCTGAGGGCGTCCCGCCGCGGGCGGGCGGCGCTGGATCGAAAACACCGTGGAGTCAGAGTCGAAGCTCCAACCGGCACGGCCTGAAGACTACGGGCGTCGCAGTCTCCGGGGAGGGAGCGGCCGCTCCAGACACTTCCAAGCCGCTGAGGACTTTCCACCCGATGCCGGTGTTCCAGCTTCCCGGCGGGTGGGCCAATAATCATCGGGCTGCCGTTGCGGCGACTGGATGCGGAGCCCTCAAACTGGCCCCGACCTCGGGTGGGCTAGGAGGAGGACTGGACATTTTGGTGCCTTTCCCTCACAGTGGAGAGTGTCGACTCTGCTGTGGGGGGATGTTCATGTTGAATCTCTGGTGGTGTGTCGTGTCTTTTTTATTCTACCTTTTTAACTTTTTGTTTGGGGCTCAGAGGGGACCGTGCCTTTGGCGTGTCGGCACCCAAATTATGGAGCGATCTGCCTCTCCACATTAAACAGGCCTCTTCTCTGTCTGTTTTAAACCACTTCTTAAAACCCATCTCTTCTCCGTGGCCTTTGATACCCTGTAAGATGTCGACTGTATTTACTTGATTTAATTTCTAATTTCTTATTTTGATTGCTTTTATTGCGTGGCTATTATTTTTACTCGTGTTTTATGTCTTTTAATTTATTGTTGCATTTCATATGTAATTTTTTGCGCCTCATGTGAGCTGTTATGTTATGTTCTGTTATGTTGTCTGTTTATGATGTCTTGTTTATTCTTTTGTACAGCACTTTGGCCAACATTGGTTGTTTTAAAGTGCTTAACAAATAAAGTTGGATTGGATTGGATATACAGCGCGGACCGCGAAGTGGAGGCAGCGGGGAAATCATGAGGCGGTGGAATATGCTTCTATACTAACCAGGACTGGTGCAGCGACACCACGTTACTGTCTAACTTCTGCTCTCCTGATCTGGAATCTTTTTTTATAAATTGCAAACCCTTTTATTCTCCGAGGGAATTTGCAAACCTCTTTTATTCTCGCTGGAGTTTACATCCCCCCCCCCCCCCCCAAACCTGCGTACGTGAGATGGAAATGCAACTCGCTGACCAGGTAATGAGAGTAGAGAGTGACTTCCTGGACTCCATGGTCATTGTTTTGGGGGATTTTAACAAGGCTAACCTCAGCCGAGAGCTTCCAAAATACAGACATCACGTTACCTGTCCCACCGGAAGGGAGAGAATACTACAATCAGGAATGCATATCTGTTCCCCGTGCAGCTCTGGGACTCTCTGATCATTGCTTAGTTCACCTTATTCCGACCTACAGGCAGAAACTAAAATCTGCTAAGCCTGTGATCAGAACAATGAAAAAGTGGACAAGCGAGGGCATTGAAAACCAACAGTCCTGCTTTGACTGCACTGATTGGAATGTGTTCAGGGAAGCAACCACAAGCCTCGAATTATATACAGACACTGTGACATCATATGTCAGCTTTTGTGAGGACTGTTGCATTCCCACGGGGACCCGGATCTGGTTGAACAATGAAAAGCCCTAGTTTACAGCAGAACTCAGACAGCTCCGCCAGTCTAAAGATGCGGCCTACAGGAGCGGGGATGCAGACCTCTACAGGCAGGCCGAGTACAAGCTGAGAAGAGGAATCAGAGCTGCCAAGGAAAGTTGAGGAGCAAGTACCCAGCTAATGACTCTTCTTCAGTGTGGAAGGGCGTGCAAGAAATCACCAGCTACAAGAGGAAAATCCCCCGCTCCTTGCACAATCGTCAGCTGACCAACGACCTGAACGAGTTCTACTGCAGGTTCAATAGACAGAAACATAACCCACCCTCCCTCTGCCACCCACTCCTCCCCAATTACCACTTCACACCAACTTACTGCCTGGCTCTAGTCTGCAAAAACTGGAACCTTCCCCATCCACTCTTCCCCAATCACCAATTCACACCCACTTACAGCCTGACTCCAGACTGCAAAGACTGGACCCTTGTCCACTACTCGCCCCCTCCTTGCAGCCAACATCAGTCTGGCCACTTCTCCATCACTAACAATAGCAATTGAGGAGGTGGGAAAGCTACTCAGGAGACAAAAAAGCCGGAAATCTCCAGGACCGGACAATGATTCCCCCTCTACCCTCAAGCTCTGTGCCGAACCACTGGCACCAGTCTACACAGACATTTTCAATCGGTCCCTGCAAACCTGCATTGTCCCTGCCTGCTTCAAAGTCTCCACTATTATTCCCGTACCCAAAAAGCCAAGGTTTACTGGTCTCAATGACTACAGGCCTGTCGCACTGACCTCTGTAATCATGAAGACCCTTGAAAGAATTGTGCTGGCCCACCTGAATAATATCACAAACCCTCTGCTGGACCCCCTGCAGTTTGCATACTGGGCCAATAGATCAGTGGATGACACAGTCAACCTAGGCCTGCACTTCATCCTCCAGCACCTAGACTGCCAGGGGACCTATGCAAGGATTTTGTTTGTGGATTTTAGCTCTGCATTTAACACCACCGTGCCAGAGCTACTACACTCCAAACTCTCCCTGTTGACTGTGCCTGAACCGTTCTGTCAGTGGATCATCAACTTCATGACAGCCAGGAAGCAACATGTGAGGCTGGGAAAGCGCATCTCGGACTCGCAGACCCTCAGCATAGGAGCACCACAAGGCTGCGTACTCTCCCCTTCTTTACTCTCTCTACACCAACGACTCCTCTGTCAAGCTTTTCAAGTTTGCAGATGGCACAACCCTGATTGGACTGATCCAGGATGGGGAGGAATCTGCCTACAGACAGGAAGTGTCACAGCTGGCATCCTGGTGTCATCGCAACAACCTGGAGCTCAATGCTCTTAAGACGATGGAATTGATTGTAGACTTTAGGAGAGCTCCCCTTCCCCTCCCCCCACTCACCATCAACAACACCACAGTCACATCTGTGGTGTCCTTTAAGTTCCTTGGAACCATCATCTCCAGGGACCTTAAGTGGGGGGCTACCATCGACTCCGCAATCAAAAAGTCCCAACAGAGGATGTACTTCCTGCGGCAACTGAGAAAACACAATCTTCCACAGGCAATGATGGTCCAGTTTTATACTCCCATCATAGAGTCTGTTCTCACCTTCTCCATCATGGTCTGGTTTGGCTCAGCCATCAAGCACGGCATCAGGAGGCTGCAACCATCATTCGATCAGCCGAGAATGTTGTTGGCTGCAGCTTTCCCCCCATCGACGAACTGTACACTACACAGGGCCAGGAAGAGAGCGGGTAAGATCATCTCTGACCCCTCTCACCCTAGCCACAAACTCTTTGAAGCATTTCCCTCTGGAAGGCGACTCCGGACTGTCAAAGCTGCCACAGCCAGACATAAAAACAGCTTTTTTCCACGAGCAGTAGCTCCACTCAACAGCCAAAAGTCTGTAGCCTTCTTTTGCTCTGGTATTTAATTTCATTCTTCACATGTTTAAATTATAATGTTTTATTTTTAATTGTCTACTGTACATTGTGTTGTTACTTGCGAGCAAAGCACCAAGGCAAATTCCTTGTATATATACATATTTGGCTAATAAAATGTATTCCATTCAATTCAATTCAATTCAAATATAAACAAGGCTGTAATCAGTGAAGGGGACTCCAGTAATCAGCAATGTGCAGGACAAATATGTTGCAGTAGTCTAATTGCCTTCGCATTACCGAACCCTGAGCAATATGATTCTGCTATTTTTGTAAGTTAATGACAAAGATCGTGGGTTTAC
The DNA here is from genome assembly GCA_038087875.1 of Malacoraja senta. Lineage (NCBI taxonomy): Eukaryota > Metazoa > Chordata > Chondrichthyes > Rajiformes > Rajidae > Malacoraja > Malacoraja senta. The sequence goes on from CM075979.1 coordinate 59,676,249, forward strand.
TCCAGAAACTTTGATTTCTGCCAGCAATGGAAGAAACACACTTACGCAATCTGTGGCATGATCAGCTGTGTGGATAATGCCAGAGAAATGTCAACCAGACTGTATGGAAAATGCCCTGGCCAATTTACCAAGGGTCATGAACCAATCCAGAAATAATTTCCAGCACAATCCAACATTTGGTAAACAGCCTTGATGAGAACACAAGGAAAAGATGCAGGAATAGGCTTACCAGCTCCTCGGGTCTACTCTCAATCAAAATGTTCAAGGCTGATCCAACATTGTCCTTAGCAATACTTTTTGGTTCCTTCCCCATACCTCCGCTAATTGTCTTCTATTTTAAGTCCCTTTCAATCTCCATCTTGAATACCTTCAAAGATTCCATCTCTCTGTGGCGTGGATAATTCCAGAGATTCATGAACTTGTTAGAAACATAATATTTCCTCATCTCCAGGCTAAATGGGTAGCTCCTTATTCTAGAACTGGAGCACCCAGGGAACCCTAGTTCTAAATATGCTCACTAGGGGAAACAAATATCAGCATTCACTCTATCAGTGGCGCACAATGGTGTAGCGGTAGAGTTGCAGCCAGAGACCCGTGTTCTATTCTGACTACGGGTCCTGTCTGTATGGAGTTTGTACATATTCCCTGTGACCGCTTGGGTTTTCCCTGGGTGCTCCGGTTTCCTCCCACACTCCAAAGACGTACAGGTTTCTAGGTTAATTTGGCTTCTGTAAATTGTAAATTGTTCCTACTGTGAAGGATAGTGCTAGTGTACGGGGATCGCTGGTTGGCGCGGACTCGGTGGGCCGAAGGGCCCGTTCCCGCACTGTATCTCTAAACTAAACGAAACAAAACTAAACTGTCAACTCTACTCCAAATCTTACATGTTTCAATTAAATTACATCTTAATGTTCGACACTCCAATGAGCACAGGCTGTTTAATCTTATGTCACTGTTTAATCTTATGTCACACGTCAATATCCCAATAATCAAGCCAGTGAACTTCCTTTGCATTAAATCCAAAGCAATACTATCCTTCCTGAATTTTGAAGACAACAATTGTTCACAGTATTCATCAGCATTCTGTAAAGTTGTATACAAATTTTATTAGACATAATATCCCTTGCAATAAGCGAGTTCGGTATTCTGACTGTGCATGCCCAGGTCAAAGGTCACTATGCATAAACATTGCTGGAAAGCAGTGGAGCTGTGTACATATACACCTTCATTTCTTCCATTTTTTCCAGGTTTGATTCTTCTAGGTAAGAAAATACTGCTTTGAAACTATGAATTAGTTGTATTTATTGTTCCTTTGTTAAAAGCTAAGATTATTTTGCCGTTTTTAATGCTTTATGTTTTGGTGAGTGAGCGAGATTGTGCTCGTCCATGGTCGGGATCCGGCGCTGCGGGTGCTGTTGAGTTGCTGCTGGGCTGTCCCCATCCCCGTCCCCTCCCGGGTGTCCCGTCCCTATCCGGGGGCGACCTGAGGCGGCCTGAGGTGTCGGGCCGGGCTTGCATCCGGCGCGGGGAGGAGGCAGCTAAGTTGCTGCAGCGCATTGTTTGTGTCCCCGTTGATGGCTGGTGCTCGGCTTTTGCCGGCGCCGGGGGGTTGGTCGGCGGCCGCTGATGGTCCCCGGCCCGTAGGGCTCCTCGGGAGTTGGAGTGGGATTGGGCTGGAGTTGGTACTTCTTCTCCGCACTGGCTGTGGGCCTGGGACTGCTGGTGTCGTCAGTCCGGGGCTGTCGGTTGGCCCGGCGGATTTGAGCTGGGGTTGGCGCTTCTTCTCAGTGCTGGATGTGGCCCTGGGTCCGCTGTGTTGTCGGTCCGGGGCTGTGCGTTGACCCGGCGGGATAGGCGGATTTGAGCTGGGGTTGGCACTTCTTCTCCGCACTGGCTGTGGGTCTGGGGCTGCTGGGACATCTCTGGCCGTCCCCCCCACCCCCCACCCCCCGGGTGGGGACGGGACACCCGGGGGGGACAGAGTGGCCCAGCATTGGCTCGGCGCTGGGGACCTGGCCTCGATCACGGCCATGGATGAGGCACGGGTCTGTGTGCGCACGTTTCCCTGTCTCCCATTCACATCTGCCCCCTCTCTCTCTCGCTGTTACACACCGCTCACTGTTCCTTTGGGGGATGAGGAGTTGACCATTCATGGGAGTCTCTCAGGAATCGAGAATTTCATTGCTCATTCGTATTCATAGATGAGGCTGAAGAATTCCATTGCCTTGAAATTAGCAGAATAGTTCGACTCAGAAACTATCATCGTTGTGTTCCAGTCTGGAATACAATTAATTTTCCTAAAATGTGACCACACGGCACCCCAGTTGCTCAGATTAAATATATTTTTGCACATAAATTATGAATAAATATAAGAATTTATACACAGTTTTTCAGTCAGCGCTTCGTTCGCTTTTTCTTTATGGTGAATGACCTTTGATAAATCCCATGACCTTGCGTTTTTCGGAATACCGAACTCGCTTATAAAGGCAAACATTTCAATGATTTTCCTAATTATTAATTGCACTTACATACACTTGGCCCACAACATCCTTTGTACAGAACCATGCTGCCGTCTCACTCCCTGTAAATAATAATTTATTTTATCATTGTTTCTTCTAAACTGGATGCCATCACATTTTCTCACTTTGTGCTGCATCTCACCAACTTCTTGCCTGCTAACTTCCCTAGTTATATCCCTTTGTAAGCTATTGGACATCTCCTTGCAATTTGCCAACCCACTAATTTTTTGCACCACCAGCAAATATGGTTACATTGCTCTTGTTCTCTTCATTTATCATTAATATAGCTTATTGATAATTGTACGTCAGCTCTAATGCATGTGGCACCCACTGATTACTTTATACCAATCTAAAAATGATCAATTTATCCAAATTCTCTGTTTTCTGTTATTTAGCCAATACATGCCAATATATTACTTCTCAACCCATATACACTTGTTAAGTCATCGGTTATAAAACACCTGTTTACGAAGGAACTGCAGATGCTGGAAAATCAAAGGTAGACAAAAATGCTGGAGAAACTCAGCAGGTGAGGCAGCATCTATGGAGCGAAGGAAATAGGAAACGTTTCGGGTCGAAACCCTTCTTCAGAGTATAAAACATAAAACACCTTATTGAATGTCTTCTGGAGATCCAAGTACACTACATCTCCTGGTTCCCTGAATCCACCTTCTTTGTTACATCCTCGTAGAATGCCAGCAGATTTGTCAAACATGATTTCTCTTTCATAAAACCAGGTTGATGCTGTTTGATTGTCCTATGATTTTCTAAATATCACGCTATTTAGAAAATTGCACCGTTTATGCACAATTTGTGCTTAAAAATATGTGCAGATTGTTTAGTCTCTAGGCAATTTACTGCAGCGACCCGTCTAAGCAAACATTTCCTATCCTTCAGTTGCCATGGTGCTGACCACCCACAGTACCTCTTAGCTATTTCAGCATTTCAGACAGCTTCTCCTTGTCTTTTATTAATATTCTCTTTTTTGATGACAGGAGTGTACCTTGTGTGCTTTTACAATCATTCAGACAAAGAAGATGATTAAGGAGAGACAATATAGAATGCAGATGCTGGAACCTTAAGCAAAAAGAAAGTGCTGGAGGAAAGCAGGCCAGGCATCGTCTGTGAAGGGTTAGAGTTAGATGCTGCCTGGCTTACTGATTTTGCCAGCACTTTATTTTTGAATGAAGACCATGAAGATATTCATAACATAGATAGAGAGCCTTGCTCAGTTATTCTTGCTATTGTGGGAGTGCAGCGTAGGTTCACAAGGTTAATTCCCGGGATGGCGGGACTGTCATATGCTGGGAGAATGGAGCGGCTGGGCTTATATACTCTGAAATTTAGAAGGATGAGAGGGTATCTCATTGAAACATATAAGATTATTATGGGTTTGGTCACGCTAGAGGCAGGAAACATGTTCCCGATGTTGGGGGAGTCCAGAACCAGAGGCCGCAGTATAAGAATAAGGAGTAAGCCATTTAGAACAGAGATGAGGAAACACTTTTTCACACAGTTGTGAGTCTGTGGAATTCTCTGCCTCAGAGGGCAGTGGAGGCCGGTTCTCTGGATACTTTCCAGAGAGAGCTAGATAGTGCTCTTAAAGATAGCGGAGTCATGGGGAGAAGGCAGGAACGGGGTACTGATTGGGGATGATAAGCCATGATCACATTGAATGGCGGTGCTGGCTCAAGTTGCGAATTGCCTACTCCTGCACCTATTGTCTTGTCTATTGTCTATATATGCTGAACACATCTTCACAAAGACATGGTTCTTTAACTCCTATGAGACTATCCGCCTCATACTGGTCTTCTATTCAAGTCAAGTGATGATACTAAATCATCAACCCCTATTAATTAGAGAATTTGATCCTGGTTATTGATGTTCCTGTGCATTGACATCCATTTCAGAAAATTACCTTACTGGAACTGAATTTTGGAAATAAAGGTCGGCCACAACTATTTGTCTTCGTGTGGGACTGAGGACAAATTTCCAAAATGTATTTTGGCTCTAGGTCCATGAGCATAGAGCACATTAGGTGAAATAGGAAGTACTGGAAACACTCAGTGGGTTAGATAAGATCTTCAAAAAGAGAAATAGAGTAAACACCTCAGTTCTAAGGCCCTTCGCCATTATTTTAGAATTCCAGGATCTGCCATTCATTTTTTATTTCAAACATACCCGATTACTAAACCGAACTGAACTAAACTAAACTAAACACAATGACAAAGCTGAAAAGGGTGCAGAGATGATTCATGAGGATATGGTCAGTATTTGAGGGCCTGAGCTAGAGGGAGAGTTTGAGCAGGATAGGACTCTATTCCTTAGAGCACAGGAGGATAAGGGGTGATCTTATAGAGGCATACAAATCATGAGAGGAATAGATTGGGTAGACACACAGAGTCTCTTGCCCAGAGTATCGGGGAATCGAGAACCAGAAGACATAGGTTTAAGGACAGGGGAGAAAGATTCAATAGGAACCTGAGGGGTAACTTTTTCACACAAAGGGCAGTAGGTGTATGAAACGAGCTGCCAGAGGAGGTAATTTTGGCAGGTACTATTGCAATGCTTAAGAAACATTTGGACGTACATGGATAGGACAGGTGTAGAGTGGCATGTGCCAAACGTAGGCAGGTGGAACTAGTGCAGATGGGACATTTTGGTTGGTGTGGACAAGTTGGGCTGAAGGTCCTGTTTCCATGCTGTATGACTATGATTATATGGATGCTTCTGTTTTTTACATGTGAATAGTTATAAGGAATATCAGTCACTTAGATCAATTGACCTAATTGGTGGTGAAATAATGATTTGGTACCATTACCTTGAATTGAAAACTTGTGCGATGGAGTATTCCTGTGGGAATTAGGAACCAGTGTCTTGTGATATCTGTGAGCTTATCCAATTTACTACAAAAAGATTTTAAACCACAACAGAATTTTTTCCTGCGCTATTTGACCTTAATGATATTCTGCATGGTGATTCTTGGTTCTCAAGCAGCATTTTAAGGCAATTTCTTAGGTGTGAAAAATGTGTAAAAATATGCTTCTGTTATTGTGAAACGGGAATGAAAATCAGCCGAATAGAGACAGAGGCAATAATAAACCAGGTCACTAACTGCTTCTGTCATTTCTATGGGAAGGAAAATTGTGTGTAGTTTTTCGCCATTGGTATTCACTGCAGATATTTTGGATTGATGGAGTTTGTTGATGTGCAGCTGCAGGAGCTCTTGTGTCTTTGGCATAAATACAGAGACCTTTTTTTTAGTGAAAGCAACTGTTCTGGTGTTGTTCTAGGCTTGTGCATGTATAGAAACGATGGCTGAGCCACAAGCCTAACACTAGGGAAGCTGGCACAAATGAAGACATCCTCATCCTTGGCTGCATTCTTCACATGTCAGGTCGTGGTTCTTCCAAAATAAATCGTAGGTGACCTCCCACAGGACTGATTAGTTCACTCTTGGAACATTTTCAAACTGACCCTCAAGTTTGAAAGGCCTTTAATAATATGTTTAGGAATGTATAAGAAGGAACAGCTGGTTTAAACCATAGATAGACACAAAAAGCTGGAGTAACTCAGCGGGACAGGCAGCATCTCTGGAGAGAAGGAATGGCTGACGTTTTGGGTCGAGACCCTTCTTCAGACATGTTCACAGATTATAGTGCTTCATTGGAACATTTTCCATGGGTGAGATATCCCATTTATTCTCTGGGCACAGGGTCCCACCTGCAACTTGGACATGTGGTCCCAACACTACATAGTCATGCTGTATAACTTTTCAGTCAAAATTGCTGAAAATTATTCTCTGGGAACAATCGAGTTTCTGGTTATTTTGTGTTGGAGGAGGACCCCATGATATTTAACAGTTGCATCCAGTCTGAAGAAGGGTCTCGACCTGAAACGATGCCAAGCCATGTTTTCTAGACATGCTCCCTGACCTGCTGAGTTACTCCAGCACTTTGTGTTCTTTTGGGCATGCACATTAATGCTGTACGATAGACCCAAATTTTCCCTTTTTGCGTTCACAACCTGACTTGTGTACCAATGAAAAATTATGCACTTTGGGTCATTTTAGCAATTTGTGATGAAATGTCCTGCAGGATTAAAAAAATAATTTAAATATGTCTCCAAATGTCAAACACATTTTGCCTGACACTAACAGCACCATGTGTGAAGCCAGAGATTTTTCATATCACAGAAACAAATGAATATACTGCCCTTTAACAAAGGAAAAAAATCAAATTTTGACCCTGCTACAATAATGTTTTAATAAAAAAGGGGCATCCGAAAGAGGAAATGTGTTTTGAAATCTTGTTAATTGTCTCGATTTGAAATGACATTTCCAACATTCTTTGAAAGCCTTTACTTTTTACATGTAAAGACTGTACTTTCAAACTCCATTTAATAGTTATTATTATAGAAAGAGTGTTTCAATTTATTGCCAGAGGCAAATCTTATTTAGGTCTATTTTACAGATGTCTGCAAGTATTGGTGTTAAGACAGGAGTAATATAGGAGTAACATCTTGTAACTTCAGGAATGGCAAGACGGTAGCCCAGACTTCTATAAGTGGTTTGTATTGGGAGCAGGTCAGAAGTTAAAAGGTCTGAAAATGCCTTTATGTTGTGAAGCCAATGCTGCTGACATAACTTTAATTTGCACACTAGCATGTGGGCAGATCCCTCAGCAGTCGACAATACCAAGTCTCCTGTAAACTTTCATTGTGGAAAGTTCTCTTTTTTAAAATCTTGGTTGAGGGACTGGTGGCTGAGTGACTATCCTGTGTGGCCGTGGCTTTGCACTGAAGAAAAAAGTTTAGTTTAGTTTAGTTTAGTTTAATGGCACGTGTACCGAGGCAGGTGAACAACTTTAGTTGCGTGCTATCCAGTCAGCGGAAAGACCATACATGATTACAATCGAGCCATTTACAGTGTACAGATACATGATAAAGGGAATAAAATGCATAATGTAATGTCCGATCAAAGATAGTTAGGAGCAATACTTGGTGCATTATAAAGATATCATGGCTAATCCTGGGTAGCAGGTGCTGACCTGTTTCCACTTCTGGCTAAGGAAAGAATGAAAGAGAGATATTTATTTTAGAGATTAGAGTTTAGAGGCTTGGAGACTGGCCCTTCAGCCCACCGAGTCCACGGCGACCTTCGATCACCCGTACACTGATTATAAGTTTCGCATCCTACACACTAATGGCAATTTACAGAAGCCAATTAACTTACAAACCTGTACGTCTTTGGAATGTGGGAGGAAACCGGAGCACCAGAAAAAAAAACACGTGGTCACAGGGAGAACGTACAAACTCCGCACAGAGAGCACCCGTAGTCAAGATTGAACTCAGGTCTCTGACGCTGTAAGGCAACAACTCTACCACTGCATGTGTGTCCGTGTGCATGCGCGCATGTGTGCTTGTGTGTTTGTGTGCGCATGTATGTGTGCATATGTGTGCATGTGTTGGGGAATAGTGAAGTGCCAATGGGAAAGGGAGTGGAGGGCTTCCTTCTCATTGCTAGGTTCTCCATGAATGCTTTTCCCATTTCATTTGCTGGACCGTGGCAACCAAACTTGGCAGTGCTACTATCAGATCAACATTGCAGAAGGATTAACAACACCTCTGACTACATATTGCCAGTGTTAACATATTTTGCAGGAGCCATCCAACTAAAGGATTTGGCAGGCAGTGCAAGTTGTGCTTAAAATATCTACTCTATTTTCACAAATGAAATTGAAAGCATAGCAGCATCATCAGGCTCACGGTCCATCTTTGCAGCTTGATCCAAACTCCAAGGCAGTTTTCCTCTTCGGTGTAGTTGTCTTGAAAAATAGATTATAATTTTTTACAGAACCCACTCACTTTTAATTCAATTCATTTCAAATGAATAAAAATCAGAAAACCCAGCAATTTACCATCCAGGCATGACAATTGATTGAGTTCTCCTTAGATAGAGAGTGACACGGAGAGCTGTCAAGGGAATTTTCAGGTTCTGTAGGATCCCTATGATTCTAATAAAAGGTCATTGGCCGAAAACATCAATTCTGTTTATAATTTAGTTTAGTTGAGAGATACAGCGTGGAAACAGGCCCTTCGGCCCACCGAATTCGCACCGACCAGCGATCCCCACACATTAACACTACTACTGGAGGAGGAGCTATCTTGGGAAACGGCTGCTAACCAGCAGCCGTCCGTTAAATTCACTTTTTTTCTTAGTTTTTAGTTTTCTTGGTCTATGTCTGTTGGGGAATTTTGACTTTTCATGTGGGGGGGTAAGGGGGAAACTATTTTCTAGGTCCCTACCTGGTCGGTGAGGCAGCTTTTTCTCCGGGCTGCCCCGTCGACCCGTCCTTGCGGCCTACCATCGGGCCTGGAGCGGCGTTTCCTGGCGGGGACCGCCCAGCACCTTCAGCTTCGGTGGCGGCACAGTGCTGGAGCGCTATCGCGGAACGGAGCGGGCGATGCCTTGCCTGGGTCACCGCGCTGGATCGACGCGCTGGAGCTCCGGTGAGCTGTGACCGCCGAGCTCAACACCTCCGGGCTGCGGGACTGCGGAGCGGCCAGCCGCGGGCGGCCAGCCGACTCTAACATCGGGAGCCTCGGAGCTCCAAATCGGCACGGCCTTGTTGGCTTCAGGTGCCACGGACTCCGGTAGGAAATTGGCCGTTCCAGCCGTCCCAGCCGCTGCGAGGACTCTCCAGACGCCGGGGCAGCTACACCCGGCGAGAACGGCCAGGAACATCGGGCCTCCTTAGAGGCAACTGTGGAGGCCTCAATAGGCCTGACTTTGGGAGAACTGGGGTTGGGGACTGGACATTGTGCCTTCCCCCACAGTGGTAACCATTGTGGGGGGATGATTTTGTGTGTAGTGTCTATGTTAGTCTGTGTCCAAGATGACAGTCGGAAGGGAGAGTGGACGCTGGCGCGGTTTGGCTGCCGCTGCTCTCTCTTCACATTGTGTTTCTGAATTTTGTTGTTCATTTTTGGATCGAATTTCTGTCTTTAATTTGTGTATTGGTGACGTCTTTATAACTTATTTTACTCTGATTATATGTTTCTTTGTTAAATTTTGTAAGGTGTCCTTGAGACTTTTGTATAGGCGCCCATAAATAAAATCTATTATTATTATTATTATTACTACACAGACTAGGGACAATTTACACATACTGTACACCAAGCCAATGAACCTACAAACCTGTACGTCTTTGGAGTGTGGGAGATCTTGGAGAAAACCCATGTGGTCACAGGGAGAACATACAAACACCGTACAGACAGCACCCATAGTCGGGATCGAACCCGGGTCTCCGGTGCTGCAAGCGGTGTAAGGCAGCAACTCTACCGCTGCGCCACCGTGGACGCCCACTTTTCTCTGCAGTTCCTGTCTGATTTGCTGACATTTACTTATAACATTTTTTCTTTTTGCTTAGTATTATTTAAGGTAAATTCCTACCTCACTGCATCCAATAGCAATTATTTAAGATTGCTGATCAGATAAATATTTCCTTGTGAAATTGGTTCTGATTGCAATCAATATCAAAGGATCTCTTTACTTCGGCATAGGTTGACGAAGGGTCTCGACCTGAAACGCCACCCATTCCTTCTATCCAGAGGTGCTGCCTGTCGCGCTGAGTTACTCCAGCATTTTGTATTATCTTCAGTGTAAACTAGCACCTGCAGTTCCTTCCTACACATTTCATCTTATTTTCGGTTTATCAAACACTGGTAGTACCATTGGTCACTGAGTCCTACCTGGCATCAACTACAAACTTAAAGGCCGTGTCTTACCTGTTTGCGGTCATCGGCGGTGAAGCGCGGTGCAGACGGTAGCTAGGACCGCGCGGCAACGGCGAGAGCGTCGAGGCTATCCAACGGAGCGCCGCACGGATGTTGCGCGGGGGCCGAGTTAATTCAAACACGGCGGGTCCCACGTGCTTGCGGTAAGTAAAAAAAGGGCGGGCCGACTGCGATGACGTCGGCCCCCCGCACGTGACTCACCAGCGGCGGCTGTGGCGGCGGCCATCCTGATCGCGGCGCTGTAGCGATGGCTGTGCCTGCGGCCGCGCAGCACACGTGTCTCACTGGCGGCGGCACGTGCGTCACTGGCGGAGGCTGTGGCAGAGGAGGTTTGACGCACGGCGCTCGAGCCATACTGGCGGCGGCCCGTGCGAGCGGCCGTGCGCACTCGTGCATCACTGGTGGAGGTTGTGCGGTGAGTATTTGGTTTTCGACATTGTCGATTTTATTTTTGCACCGCGCGGTGTTGGGAACACCGTCGCACGGCCCGGGAATTGTTCTTTCTCACGAGTGCGCGGTCTATGGCGGCAGATTCTTCCCGTTTCGCCGCCAATGACCGCAGATTCGTGAGACAGACCTTTTAGTCCCATGGAGAATATAATGCCGCTGGAATGTTTATAAAAATATTAATGATATGGTGTAGAAGGAACATGTTGGTCAATGTGGGCAAGTTGGGCTGAAGGGCAGGTTTCCACGCTGTATGACACTATGGCATATACATTAATGCAATCACTGCCTATTAGCCAATATTCTAATGCTGCTTATCACACCAACTCCCTCTGCAGTCTATTTTCAAGCCACAGTTTAATCCAGGTTAGTTCTTCGGCCTTGTCCCATGGGTAGATTCCTCTAAATTAATTTGTTATAAGAACGCTGGTTTCTATATCCAGGTAGGTAACATCTACTGACCAGATCTGTAACATCTTCTTGATACTCTAGTGAATTTAATCAAAGATAACCTAATCACAGAACCATGGTTGTTTACCACACAGAATGATGCCATCTGGACCATTGTGTCTGTGCTTGGCTGTCTGCCAGAGTCATCATACAGCCCTGTCTTCTCCCACATCATTGCATATTCATGCTAGTTCTTCCTAGGTGACCCTGTCTTCCATGATGGTCCCTAATGCAATCTCTCTAAAAAAAACTCAAACCAATTACCGCATAGTTGACCCCACAATTCCATGTGAAGACCACAGATCTGTATTTTGAGATTTAATTCCCTATCTTTTATGTAAAAGGGTCACATTTGCTATTTTACTAATCCATTGGGATGCTTTCAGATTGTGAAAAGCTTTAAAAAGTATCACAAGGGGATTTACAATGCTGCTGGCACTCAAATGGGAACTATTTGCACCTGGAACCTTATTTATCTTACGTTTTCTTAACTTATCTAAAATATATCCCCTAAATGTTTCCATAGTGCTCTATTCTCTGGACATAGAGATTTCATCTCTCTCGTCAGCATGAAAGACAGTCAAAATTATTGATTTAGTAATTACACTACCTTCACAAGCAAATAGTCAAACAACCTCTCTCTCATTTTCTCCGAATGTACTTAAAGTATATCCAGAAGTAGATCATTATATTTTACGGTGCAATAAAATTACAATACGTCAAATATTTTTTGATTATCAATATCACACCAATTCCCTTGGTATGTCTTCAGCTCATATATGGAGTAAAAACCAGTGTCTTGTATGTGAACTAAAGTACAGTGAGCTTCTTGTGTAGGAAGGAACTGCAGATGCCGGTTTAAACCGAAGATAGACACAAAATGCTGGAGTAAATTAACGAGACAGGCAGCATCTCTGGAGAGAAGGAATGGGTGACATTTCTGGTTGAGACCCTTCCTCAGTCTGAAGTTGCTCCAGTTAAATGCTGAGTTACTCCAGCATTTTATGTCTATCTATAGTGAACTTCTTTATTGTTATTCAACATACCTCCCATGTTAGAAATTGTTTCCTTTCAGTATATTAATGCAACAAATACATAATGAGGAGGAGCTTCATTCAAACTATCTCACTGATTTAATAATTTTACCAACCTATTCTCTGTTTGTATTACTTCAGCTTTGTTTATTTTAAGTTATTTAATAAATTAATTTTAAGCAAAATTATTAGTGTACATAATTGGATTCTACTGAAACGTCACGAATTTTGTAATTTCTTGAGTGAAAATACCATTTAAAAAAATAAAATGACACAAACAAAATAATTGGATAGATAGTATTAATTGGCGTTGAGGATTCATTAGTAGAATGCACACTTAATTTAAGAATAGACGTGAGCTGCTTAATTTGTTGTTTATTATTCCTGTTTAGGGTATATAAAACAAAAAAGTTAATTATGGCAGGTACTGCATTTTTGAAAAGAAAAGTATTTTGTTTAGTTTAGTTTAGAGATACAGCGCGGAAACAGGCCCTTCGGCCCACCGGGTCCGCGCAGACCAGCGATCTCTGCACACTAACACTATCCTACACCCACTGGGGACAATGTTTACATTTACCAAGCCAATTAACCTACAAACATGTACGTCTTTGGAATGTGGGAGGAAACCAAAGATCTCGGAGAAAGCCCACGCAGGTCAGGGGGAGAACGTACAAACTCCGTACAGACAGCACCCGTAGTCGGGATCAAACCCGGGTCTCCGGCACTGCATTCGCTGTAAGGCAGCAACTCTACCGCTGCACCACCGTGCAATATAAACTAATATCACTTGAACCTGCAGAGAGTGGTGAACACAGCCAAGCCCATTACTGGCTGGTCACTTCCTTCCGTCTAGTCCATCTTCAAAGCACATTGCATCAGGATGGCTGGATGTATCTCAAGTGTGCCTGTTACTCTGGCCATTACCGTTTCTCTCCTCTACCTTCTGGGAGAAGATACAGGAACTTGAAAAGCTTCTTTCCACCAGTGGGAGAGTCTAGCACCAGAGGCCATACCCTCGGAATAAAAGGGACGTACCTTTGGAAAGGTGATGAGGAGGAATTCCCTTAGTCAGATGGTGGTAAATCTGTGGAAGGGGCAGTCCCACTGCAGCGGCCTAATTGGCGAGTTTAGAAGAGTTTGCCCTCGACTCATACTCGCTGCATGGTCGACACAAGGTCCTGGGAGGTCTTTGTAAAGGGGCTGTCCCACTGTGGCGACCTAATCTGCGAGTTTAGACGAGTTTGCCCTTGACTCCAACTCGCAGCTTGGTCGACACGAGGTCATAGGAGGTCCTATGAGGTCACTGGAACTCTCCCGAATACTCGTGGCCTCAGCTAGGTCGCGGAACATTTTTCAGCATGTTGAAAGATTTTCCGCGAGTAAAATTTGGTCGGCATGGTTCTTTTTGACTCATAGTGCAGTGGAGTGGGGTCGCTATTTAGTTAAAGGCAGTCGAGGGCAGCCCCTTCTCTCCCCTTCTCTCCCCTTCTCTCCCCTTCTCTCCCCTTCTCTCCCCTTCTCTCCCCTTCTCTCCCCTTCTCTCTCCTTCTCTCCCCTTCTCTCCCCTTCTCTCCCCTTCTCTCCCCTTCTCTCCCCTTCTCTCCCCCTCTCCCCTCTCCCCCCTCTCTCCCCTTTTCTCCCCCCCTCCGCGCTCTATAAAGGACTTACCATACACTGTGGCAGCCGTTTACCTTCTTCTTCATCGCAGGTGTGAATTTCAGACAGCGCTCCCCCGCTTACCCTGGCCCCTGCCATTGCAATGTGTTTGTGTGTGTGTGTGTGTGTGTGGTCGGTCGATCCAGTTCATGGTTTCAACGTGGTCGGTCTATCCAGCTCGAGGTTTTCCAGGCGAGTGCCCTCGAGCTTGAAGGTCGAAGGCACACTTCTTAACTCACAGATTAGGTTGCCGCAGTGGGACAGCCCCTTAGCTCTCCTTCATGCTCGAGAGTAGACCCCATGTCCTCGAGGCCTCAGATAGGTCGCGGCGTATCTTTCAACATGCTGAAAAATGCCCGCGAGTAAAAAAAGGTCGTCATGGAAAAAATCAATACTTTTTTAACTCGTAGGTTTAGTCGAAGTAGGTCTTAGTAGGTCGGCATGTTATTGATAGGTAATCAAGGGTATTCGAAGGTAATCGAAGGTAGTCTAAGGTAATCGTAGATAGTCTTCAACATAGTCGAAGGAGATCGAAGGAGGTCGTCTTCACTCTGCACTATTCGGTGTCCAATTTTCCCGAAGTTAGTCGAAGCTAGTCGAAGCTAGTCTTCAACATAGTCGAAGGAGGTCGAAGGAGGTCTTCAACATGACACTTTTTCAAACTCTCCTAAACTCGCTAATTAGGTCTCCGCAGTGGGACAGCCCCTTAAGGAGGCCGTCAATTTTTAAGGCGGAGATTGACAGATTCTTGATTAGTACGGGTGTCAGGGGTTATGAGGAGAATGGGGTTGAGAGGGAAAGATAGATCAGCCATGATTGATGGCGGAGTGGGCTTGATGGGCTGTATGGCCTAATTCTGCTCCCTTAACATATGAACATGAACTTCTGCTTTCAGATTCTTGAACCAATGACCTCTTTCACACTCCTCTCCCAGAGGTACTGCCATGTACTCTTTGGCCCACAAGATTTCTGCTCTGTTCTACTCTCTCTACATTGGAGAAATGAGCTGAGGAAAGATCTTTGAACGTGTTAAGTGCTCAGATCCCATTCTATTGGGATGCCTTACTTCTCCTGCGCAATAGAATATTGAAATGGGACAGGGGGTGCATCAAGAAGAATCATTGGACCTCTGATCATCAATCCAGGCACCAAGGGAATTCCTGGTCAAATACTTTTAATGTTGCAATAATAAAAACCATTAATTGTCAGAGATTGTTCAGTTGGCATAAGTTACATTGCCTGCTTATTGATGTGCTTGTTCTTGTGGTAATCTTTCTTTTGCTGTAATTAACATAAGTTTGCAGTTTCCACAGAGATTTACACACAGTCATTATGGATTTATGCAGTGATTAAAACATCAATTAAACCACAAATTATGGGCCAGACTCGATGACACTAAATGTGCACTCCTTCGTGGGTCACATAGTATGCACCCTGCACACAGTAGGGTTTAAAAACTCCGAGAAATTTACAATGATTATTTGTATAACTGCAAATGCTTACTTCAATAAAAAATACTGTAGTTAAACTATAAATATGTCATTTTTTGGATTTGTAAATGAATAAATTGTGAACAATGATCATCTGAGCAAATTTCCTTTTGTTTATTGCTTACTGCAATGGTTTACACTGACTGGGAGATAATGTACTGGCTTATTATTTCCAGTCACATACAATACATTGAATAATTTATTGGACAACCTGGGTCTATGATGAGAACTCATCTTCCAACTCCCAAACACCTTTCATCATCATCAAGCCAAAACTGAGGAGTGTGATGGAATATTCTCCACTTCTAAGTTCTGTTCCAACATTTTTCAAGAAGCTTGGCATCTGTCAGCATAAATCGCCAAGCCAAATATGTTCTCTCTCTATCAGTAGCACACAGTGACTGCAATGTCTTCTCTTGGAACATGCACTTGGGATAACGGATGAGTTGCTTCCACTCACAGTTGTGGATATTGAAGTAACTGATGAGGCTAATGTGGTGCATGAAAACTCTGCCACAAGTGGTACATAAGGTTCTTGATAGGGTAACAGTCCTGTCTCATGGTGCGAGTTGACCCACGAGGTACACCGAGCGAAAGACTCGTGGTTGTGCACGAGATTCCAAGTGTATGATCAAGAGTTTAACTGAGTTCCCACGGGTATGACTCAAGTTTGCCGTTAACTGTCATTTCTGCGATGTTCCAAGTTTGTCTCCCGAGTTAACAAGTTCCTTTCCCGAGTTACTCTTGAGCCAACCTTCAATGAAGGTCTGTTTTAATAAGCGACATCTCCATCCTGCGGCTTTGAGTTAAAGATAGAATTCAGCGCGGCCGCATCTATTGATGTGACCTACAAATTGGTGGGAGACAGACCTCAAGGGTTCGCCTCCTGAGCTGCTTTGGTGCCCAGGCGTGAGTTGAGGTGGAGGGAGGTTGGGGGGGGAGGGGGGGTCAGGTTAAACTCACCCATTTGACAGAGGCAGAGGATTACGAGGATCCAGCGAGACTCGGACTGCATGGAGAGCCGAGACTGCCCCGCTGGTGGCCGACTTCCCCCTGTCCTCCGTCGCCGCTCCCAGCCGGCCGGCAGGAGCTGTGCATGGAGCCTGCCACCGGAGTCGTGTCTGACTGCCTGGGCAGCCTGAGGGAGGCAGATGCACCCTGCCCAGGGAGAGGCCGCAGAGAGACTGCTGGGGGAGTACCTCACTCTGACTGTGATAGGGAGAGACAGAGGCACACACACACACACACACACACACACACACAGTGTGGAGTTCCTCTGACTGACTGACTGTGTGTGGGTGTGGGGGGTGGGACAGAGAGAGAGAGACACACACACACACACACAGGCAGCGTGGGGTACCTTTAACTGTGTGTGTGGGAGAGAGAGACAGAGGCAGACACACACACAACGGGCAGTGTGTACCTCAGTCTGTGTGTGTGTGTAGGGGAGAGAGAGACACAGAGACAGTGTGGTCCTCTGACTGTGTATGAAGGAGAGAGGGAGAGAGAGGCACAGAGGCAGTGTGGGGGAGAGAGAAAGAGCGCACAGGACCTCGGTCTATCTGTGTGTGTGGGAGGGAAGAGAGACTAAGCAGAATACATTGGTCTTATTGTGTGTGGGGGAGAAAGAGAGAGGTGGGGGGGGGGAGAAAGAGAGAGGTGGGGGGGGGAGAGAGTAATGGGGGTAGACGTATATACACACAAAGCAGAGTTTTACTGTGTATGTGGGAGACACAGATGGACTTACACAGATGGACTTACCTCGGTCTTACTGTGTGTGGGAGAGGGGGAGAAAGAGACGTACTGACAGAGGCAGAGTCTCTCAGCCTGTGTGAGAGGGAGGGAGGGAGAGAGAGACACACACACACAAGGTGGATGTGAAATCTCACCTGCCTGTTTCAGTGACCGGCACCTGCCGCTAGTGAATGAAGACACCCCCATCTGTCTCCCCCTCCTCTCCCTCCACTCTCCACCCTCTCTCCTCCACCCCACCTCCCTCCTCCAACCCCCCACCCCCTCCAATTTGGAAATGTCATCCCATCACCCATTCCTTCTCTCCAGAGATGCTGCCTGCCCGCTGAGTTAAAGAGTTCCCACAGTAGACTCACGAGTCACTAAGGTAAACGCACGGGCCACTACGTTCTTACAACGTGTTTAAATGTTTCAAATTTTAACCTCAAGAGTACATTTTACTCATGGAAAAGTTTAAACATGTTTGAATTTTTCCAAGAGTTAACAAGTGTCACGGGTACCTGCCTTTAGCGCCAAGAGTCGCTAAGTTGCGTCCACGAGTTCCGACGTTCCCGCTATGTTAATCGTACGTGATTACCACGAGTTACATTTGTTTTAAGCTCGGGGTACCTCGTGGGTCAGCTCGCACCGTGAGACAGGGGTTTAAGTGTGTGGATAGTTTGGGAAATGTGTTTCTTCTATATTTTATGCTGAGCCTTGTACTCCCAACACATGGACTTGAGGTTATCAATGACATTCCAGATGTTCCTGGCACACCAACGTCTTTACTTCCTTAAAACCCTTTCCCACTGGTTCTATGTTATCCCACTTTCGCACCCTGCACACTAGAAGCAAATTTACGGAGGCCAATTAACTTACAAACTCGCAAGTCTTTGGGGATATGGGAGGAAATTAGAACTCCCAAAGTAAATCCACACGGTCACAAGGAGATAATGGAAACTCCACACAGACAACTCCACAAGGTCAGGATCGAACACGGGTCTCTGCTGCTGTGAGGTACCAGTTCTACCAGCTGCACCACTGTGACTCTGTCCTGGGAATGTGAATGATATCACCTTCCCATTTGAGCTGACTAGATGTAATCAGGCCCTTAGTGCTGGATGTATTGCCCTGGGAGAGGACATAACATTGATCTACTTAACCTGGCAGTGAATTTGTAAGATTTTGTGGAGGCAGCAAAAGAAACATAGAAACATAGAAAATAGGTGCAGGAGTAGGTCAATCGGCCCTTCGAGCCTGCACCGCCATTCAATATGATCATGACTGATCATCCAACTCAGTATCCTGTACCTGCCTTCTCTCCATACCCACTGATCCCTTTAGCCACAAGGGCCATATCAAACTCCCTCTTAAATATAGCCAATGAACTGGCCTCTACTACCTTCCGTGGCAGAGAATTCCACAGATTCACCACTCTCAGTGGGAAAAATGTTTTTCTCATCTCGGTCCTAAAAGACTTCCCCCTGATCCTTAAACTGTGACCCCGTGTTCTGGACTTCCCCAACATCGGGAACAATCTTCCAGCATCTAGCCTGTCCAAACCCTTAAGAATTTTGTAAGTTTCTACAAGATCCCCCCTTAATCTTCAAAATTCTAGCGAGTTCAAGCCGAGTCTATCCAGTCTTTCTTCATATTAAAGTCCTGCCATCCCAGGTATCAGTTTGTTGAACCTTCTCTGTACTCCCTCTATGACAAGAATCTTTCCTCAGATTAGGAGACCAAAACTGTACACAATACTCCAGGTGTGGTCTCACCAAGGCCCTGTACAACTGCAGTAGAACCTCCCTGCTCCTATACTCAAATCCTTTTGCTATGAATGCTAACATACCATTCACTTTCTTCACTGCCTGCTGCACCTGCATGCCTACTTTCAATGACTGGTGTACCATGACACCCAGGTCTCGTTGCATCTCCCCTTTTCCTAATCGGCCACCATTCAGATAATAGTCTACTTTCCTGTTCTTGCCACCAAAGTGCATAACCTCACATTTATCCACATTATACTGCATCTGCCATGCATTTGCCCACTCACCCAACCTATCCAAGTCACCTTGCAGCCTCCTAGCAGCCTCCTCACAGCTAACACTGCCCCCCAGCTTCCTGTGATCCGCAAACTTGGAGATGTTGCATTCAATTCCCTCGTCCAAATCATTAATATATATTGTAAATAGCTGGGGTCCCAGCACTGAGCCTTGCGGTACCCCACTAGTCACTGCCTGCCATTCTGAAAAGGACCCGTTTACTCCTACTCTTTGCTTCCTGTCTGCCAGCCAGTTCTCTATCCACATCAATACTGAACCCCCAATACCGTGTGCTTTAAGTTTGCATACTAATCTCTTATGTGGGACCTTGTCGAAAGCCTTCTGAAAGTCCATATATAACACATCCACTCGTTCTCCCTTATCCACTCTACTCGTTACATCCTCGAAAAATTCTATAAGATTCGTCAGACATGATTTACCTTTCATAAATACATGCTGACTTTGTCCAATGATTTCACCACTTTCCAAATGTGCTGCTATCCTATCTTTATTAACTGACTCTAGCATTTTCCCACTACTGATGTTAGACTAACTGGTCTGTAATTCCCTGTTTTCTCTCTCCCTCCCTTTTTAAAAAGTGGGGTTACATTAGCTACCCTCCAATCCTCAGCAACTACTCCAGAATCTAAAGAGTTTTGAAAAATTATCACTAATGCATCCACTATTTCTGGGGCTACTTCCTTAAATACTCTGGGATGCAGCCTATCTGGCCCTGGGTATTTATCGGCCTTTAATCCATTCAATTTACCTAACACCACTTCCCGACTAACCTGGATTTCACTCAGTTCCTTCATATCATTTGACCCGCGGTCCCCTGCTATTTCCGGCAGATTATTTATGTCTTCCTTAGTGAAGACAGAACCAAAGTAGTTATTCAATTGGTCTTCCATGTCCTTGTTCCCCATGATCAAGTCACCTGTTTCTGACTGCAAGGGACCTACATTTGTTTTAACTAATCTTTTTCTCTTCACATATCTATAAAATAGTAGTATTTGTGTAGTACTTTAGACTACAAATCCATGTTTCAGAAACCATGCCTCAGGAGGCTAAGGTATGTAGTGAGGATGGTAAGTTGTAACAGTTTTGGTTGATGTAGGTAAATGCCTGGCCAGGGTGGCGTAAAACTATTCCCAATAGTAGCTGCGCACAGGCTTGAGACCCTGTTTTTGTTGTGAATGGAATTTGTAAAATGACTTTGTTAATGCTTGAATAGTGCAAGTGTGTGGCTAGTGAGAAGTCAGTGGAGAACATAGGTTGTAACACAAGAACTCTACACCTATAACAACTGAGATTTGAAATTGGCACCATATCTGGCGACACTGTATACTCTCTCAGTGTACTATTACTCTGCTCACTGGACCGGTGTCACCATGCACAGCTGGTAGAACATCTCACACCGCCGCAGACACGTGTTTGATCCTGACTTCGGGTGCTGTCTGTGTGGTGTTTGCACATTCTCCTTGTGACCATGTGGGTTTCCTTCGGGTGCTCCGGTTTCCTCCCATATCACAAAGGCGTGTGGGTTTATAATTGTCACGTACTGTATCTGAGATGCTTATCTAAGATGTATCTAAGTGCTTATGTATCGTGATACTTGTTCTGAACTGTGTACAGTAATGAATTTCGCTGTACCTTGGTACATGTGACAAATAAAGCACCACTGATCCATTGAACCATTGAACTGTCTGCCACTATCTGGTGGATCATGAGCTTTGCACCGGGATGTGACATTGACCTTCAAATACTCTCTCCCTCCAGTCTCTTGCTGTGCTGAAGGCAATGGCGAATGTCATCATTGAGACCTGCCTTCACTGCTAGGTGGTTCCTGATGCATGTGAGGTTGCACAGGTTTTCCAGGTTCTTAGAAACACACTGGGACAATTTATCCGCCTTTCTCACCACTTCTCACAGTGAAAATCCCTACTGTCATTAAGGACAAAAGCATTAAAGCTATGGGATTAGAACTAACTGCAAATTCTCCTCTGTGTCACATAGCATCTTGACTTGAGCACACTTTGCCATTTTTTAATCTTCCCTGGGTCACAATACTAGTACTCCTGCTGCAACTTCATCACTAGAGTAGCAGCAGTTCAAGATGATCGCTCAACTGGCAACTTTTCATGGGCGGTATGTGATTGACAATAAATGTTGGACAGCCACATTTTACAAGAGAATAGAATATTAATAAAATATATCCTGCTTATCAGTACATGCAATCTCACCTCATATTAGAATTTGTGTCTACTTTATTCTGTCAGTAATCGCCACTCTGTTCTTTTTAATCTTTGCCTATCTCTCTCACAGGTTCTCTTTGTTATCTCCGCAGTTCACCATTTAATTAAACACACTCTCTTTCTTCTCATTTATTGCATCGATCAATTCTGCTGTTACTTTCTGCTCCTTGATATAGCTTTCTGCCAGCTGTTTCCTCTGCTGCTGCTTTCCACCCTTGCCTCAGACCACAGAGTAAAACATCATTGTGCCTGGCTCTGGTTCAGAGGAGAAACACTGAGTGAGTTACGAATGGATGACAAACCCTCATATTAGCCAAAGGTCCCTTTGTTAATGCTGGAATTTCGAATTTCACTGTACCTTAATTGGTACATGTGACAATAAACAGAACTTGAAACCTTGAAGCCTTGAAGTAAATCTGGGAGATCAGGGGACCTGTAAACATACAGCCCAATCCTTTGTCAATTAGTGCTTTCATCAATGATACTTCATTGCCGCATGTGCCTAGGTACAGTGAAATCCCAATTAGTCACCAACGAATTATGTGAAGAGAGCATGCCTTCTGCCATTAGATTACTCAATGCCAGATTTTCTTTTGCTTTTGCCTGTTGTCATCTTTATTTGTATGTTCATTATCTGCAGCAGACTTCCATTTCTTCTATTCATTCACCAAATTCAGGGAAAGCTATTAAATTCAGGAACATCATGATCCTTGTTGTTATCAGTCTACTGAAAGGTCCACCTATAAAATAAATGTGTAACCCAATCTCCCATTCTGGACCTTACACTTTAAAAAAATCTAGACATTCTCTATAATCTAAAGGGCATGTCCCACTTGGGCGTTATTTGCGCGTCATTTACGCGACATCATTTATGCATCACGACGCACGATGCAACATCATTTACGCGCACGTGACGCATGCATGGCGTGCATTACGCGCGCATTGCACGTGGTGAGATGTGGTGGCGTAGGCAGTGACGCGCGGTTGCGCGCGGCGCCCCAGGATTTGGGGATTCACAAAATCTTTGCCTGCGTGACGTACAAATGACGCCCAAGTGGGACAGGCCCTTAACACTTTAAGGCTGTAAATTTATTTTGGACTCTAGTATTTTTCTCTTTGCATTACCTATTGTATGGCTCGTGGATAAAGCACTGACGATGGCTCTATTTCTTTCAGCTGGCTGGTTAGCATGGAACAAAAGTTTTTCACTGTACCTCGGTACACGAGACAATAGAAGTAAACTATAAATATGGCATTATGGTGCTCATGTCTGGTATGATTTGACTGGATAGCACACATACAAAGTTTTTCACTATATTTTTCACACATGACAATAAAAAATCAATATCAATACATAGAGGGTATATATACAAATATTTAAAGGAAAGTTACAGAGGCTAGAGGGCACATTATAACTCCATTAGCCCCATTCTGTGTTTGCAGAATGTCTCCAATCTTCTTTTGCTATTATTTGTTACTGAAGAGTAACTTCCTTAATTAGAATATTTCTGTAATAAAAAAAAGACATGGACAATCTTTAATATGATCCGTAACTATACTGTCTTTTATTTGATCAATACAACTGGAGTTGCCCCATAAATAGCCGGCAAAGATCTATCAAGATACTTCAAAGAAGTCTAATTGGGGCATTCATGCAAAGGGTGGCAGATGGTAGATTAGTGCAGCTACCAGCTGGATGGAATAGCCATTCTGCATTGATGACTATGCAAAAACAAACTACATACTTGGAGGTAATATGCTAGCAACAAAAGCCCATTAGCATAGCAATGAAAATATTTTCAACAGCTTGGATCTGGCGCATTTCAAATCAAGCACTTGCTGCAAATATGAGTTTGTTCCCTTATATTTTTGTTTTGCACGGGTTAAGCAGCAGTGAAATAAAACATTGCCACGTAAACGCTTTAGGCAATGGACTGTTAAAACCATAAGTAGTAATTACTCGCCTTCTGTTTTTTGTGTCAAGGTGTGCAGTGGAAGTAGCTGAACGGACACATGCTGAATCCTTCAGCTAATGCCTTGCTTCAGGATTCCCATGTGCAAAAATAATAACTGCCTATATTTAAAATTAAGCTTTTCTCAGCACTTTTCAAGAACAATTAATTGGGTAGAAATATCCTGTTAACCATAGTCTAGAAAAAGCACAACAATTTACTCTGATACTTCAGTGTTTGTCTGGAAATACTGCAATATCAGAGATGTCTTCTGGAGTTGATGTTAAACCCATCTGCTCCTCCTGGGGGGGGGGGGGGTGGATATAAAGGATTCCTTGCAACAAGTTGAAAAAAAAGTAATATAGGCAATGATAAAGATGCTTAATTAAAAGGCATGACAGTGGATAGACAATGTTAAATATAAAAAAATACACAAAGTGCTGGAGTAACTCAGCGAGTCAGGCAGTATTCCTTTAATTTAGAGCATTGACATTTCGGTTCAGGACCGTTCTGGTTACATTCAATCCATCAATTGATCAAGGTCCTGACCTAAAACATCACCAATCCACGTTATCCAGGAATGCTACCTGTCTCACTCAGTTACTCCAGCACTTAGTGTATTTTTAAAAATAAACCAGCATCTGCAGTTCCTTGTTTCTAGAAAATGCAAATGCTGCACCAATTATCCATTCGTCCCCATGTAAAAATACCAAAGAGAAATCGACCCGTCATGGTTAACAATAGAAGTAAAGCATTCAAGAAAGTAATCATGTAACATTGCCAAACAAAATATTTGGATCAGTTTGGGATTCAGAATATAAGGTCAAAACTTAATTAATAGAAAAATAAGAGAAAATGAGAGTAAACCTGTAAGGCACATAAAAGTGAAATGTGAAACATCTATAAATATGTAGTGAGACAAGGACCAGTAAAATCAAGTGCAAATCTTCCAGGGTTAGAAATAGGAACATTAATTTGTGGGAACAAATAATAATTTGGCACCCACTTGTTTGTAAATCCTGAAGAACTAGCATTTGGTTCACTCGTTGGTGTGGAAGGTGAACTGGGCACACAGTGTGCCGGTGGGGTGTGCTGCCAGAGTGAGTGGTCTGGAGTTTTGCCAGGGCTGGGCTTTGGACTGTGGTCCTGGTGTGCAGCCATCGCCATGACGGGCTCCAGGACATCAGGGTCAGAAACACGAGAAGATTTGCTGTCAGAACTGGCATCCAGAGTGCTTGAGCATTTCCTGCTCCATTTAAACAAACATGTAAAAATGCAACTTAAAAGTATGTTTTGGTATTACTGTAAAAGCAAAGACACAAAATGCTGGAGTAACTCAGAGGGTCAGGCAGTATCTCTGGAGAACATGGACAGGAGACGTCAAGTCAAGATAGTTTATTGTCATGTGTCCCAGATAGGACAATGACATTCTTGATTGCTGCAGCACAACAGAGTATTGTAAGCATAAATACAGAACAGTTCAATGTGTCTATATAGCATAGACCATATATATACACATAAATAAACAGATAAAGTGCAATAGGCTGTTATGGTTCAGAGTTTGTTTGATGGTGAGTTTAATAGCCTGATGGCTGTGGGGAAAAAGCTGTTCCTGAACCTGGATGTACCAGATTTCAGGCTCCTGTACCTTCTACCTGTTGGCAGCGGAGAGATGAGTGTGTGGCCAGGATGGTGTGGGTCCTTGATGATGTTGGCAGCCTTTTTGAAGCAGCGACTGCGATAGATCCCTTCGATGGTGGGGAGGTCAGAGCCAATGATGGACTGGGCAGTGGTCACAACTTTCTGCATTATTTTCCGCTCCTGGACGCTCAATTTGCCGAACCAAGCCGCGATGCAACCAGTCAGCATGCTCTCTACTGTGCACCTGTAGAAGTTCGAGAGAGTCCTCTTTGACCTTCCGACTCTCTGTAATCTTCTCAGGAAGTAGAGGCAATGATGTGCTTTCTTTATAATTGCAAGTCATGACCCTGCACCTATCCATGTTCTTCAGTGATGCTGCCTGACCTGCTGTCCTTTTTTGTAAACCAGCATCTGCAGTTCTTTGTTTCTACATTCTATATGTTGCTATTGTTCATAAGTGATAAGAGCATAATTAGGCCATTTGGCCCACCAAGTTTACTCCACCATTCAATCATGGCTGATCTATCTTCCCCTCTTAACCCCTTTCTCCTGCTTTCTGCCCATAGCCCCTGACACCCGTACTAATCAAGAATCTATCTATCTCTCCCTTAAATATATCGATTGACTTGGCCTCCACAATGTTCTGTGGCAATAAATGCCACAGATTCACCACAGATTAATACTATCAACATTTAACACTCTGGAAAATCTGAGATTCCATCATTTCCAAAGTCTCAATGGTGTCATCATGTTTATTTTTTTTTTCACGTGTAATTTTGCAGAAATATTAGGGAACTGAGAATGTATTGAGGGTGAGGACCGGCTAGCAAAATTAGTATTAATAAGAAAGTAATGCTGGAATAATTGATGGCATCTAAGTTGTTAAATCTCAGGGGTTTGATTATTTACAACCCAGATTACCAAAGCAGGTAGCCATGGAAATAATGGGGTCATTAGCCATCATTATCTTCCAGAATCTTAATATAAATATAAATCCAATATTAAAAAAAGAAGAATGAGAGGGAGTGCAGTGAAGCACTAGTATAGCATTGCCAAACTATACTGGGATTGACAAATGAGGAGAGATTATTTTGATGAGGTCTGTATCAATTTTAGTTTACAAAACTATGAATGGTCTAATTGAAACCTACAAAATACTGATATTTTCCTCATCAAGGGTGTCCAGAAGGGGGGAGGAGGTCATGGTGTCAGGATTCAGAGTAAGATTTAAGACTGACTTTAAGGGAAATTTCTTTGCTCGCAGATTGGGTCAACTTGTGGAATTTCCAACACAAAGAACTGTTGAGGTCCAGTTGCTGAATTTATTAAAGGAAAGAAAGAAATTTTGAAAAGCAATAGGCATCAAGGTTATGGGGAGAGTGCAGGAGTATAAAGATAGACACAAAAAGCTGGGGTAACTCCGCGGGACAGGCAGGATCACTGGAGAGAAGGAATGGGTGACGTTTCGGGTCGAGACACTTCTTCAGGAATATGATATTGAGACAAAGGATCGGTCATGATCACATTGAGTGGTGAAGCAGGATCACAGGGCCAGATGGTCGACTGCCATAGCTACTTTTCCATGACTCCATGTGCTGGCCAATATTTATCTCACAATCAACATCGGTAAACAGATGGTCAGGGTGTTATTTGCAGGTGATTTCCATTTGGCTACTGCATTTCCAATAATAAAAAAGTAACCACCGTGTGCATTTTGTTGGCTGTGAAGTGATTTGGAAAGTCCTGTATCGTGAAAAAACAATAATAAAATCATCTTTCCTTAGCCTATTACTTTCACAGCTTTTCTGAGATAGCCTTCATGCTATCATTAGACCATGAAGGCAAACAAAGTGCAGATGCTGGAATCTGGAACAGAAAACAGAATGTTGGAAGAACTCAATGGGCCAACACTCAGCCGTGGAGGCAAAAGACGCAAGTCATCAATTTGGGACAAGATCACATATCAGTGCTGAGAGGGATGAGGAAATATTGCTAGTATGTTGCAGTGTGACATTGGGTGGGACAGAGACTGAGGGGGAATTGGTGGAATAAGATGTACAGGCATTTGGAAAGATTAGGGATTAGGGATAGTCAGCATCGTTTTGTGTGGGAGATCATGTTTCATGAATTTAATTGAGTCTTCAAGAAGAAGTAACCAAGAAGGTCGATGAGGACAGCATAAAGCACCCCATCCTCAGGTACTTTCCTCTGCAACCGCAGGAGATGCAACACCTGCCCTTATAATGCCTCCCTCGACTCCATCCAGGGACCCCGGCAGTCCTTTCAGGTGAGGCAGAGGTTCACTTGCACCTCCTCCAACCTCATCTACTGTATCCTCTGTTCACGGTGCGGTCTCCTATAAATCGGCGAGATCAAGTGTAGACTTGGCGATCGTTTCTCTGAACACTTACACTCAGACCGCCTTGGCCTATGCGATCTCCTGTTCCCAAACATGTTAACCCCTTTCTCATTCCTATGCTGACCTTTCTGTCCTGAGCCTCCTCCATTCAGTGAAGCCACATGCAAATCGGAGGAACAGCACCTCATATTTTGCTTGAGCAGCTTCAAACCCAGATGTATGAACGTTGATTTCTCCCATTTTGTAACTCATGCATCCCTTCCCCTCCCCTCCCCTCTCCCCCATACCCCCCCTACCCCCACCCCCTCCCACCTCTACCCTAGTCATCCCACCAGTTCCACTGTTTGCATCCATGTATCCCTCTCATTTGCACATCTTCCCCAGCCAAAAATGGGCCATTGTGGACTCCATCTGTTGCCGGCTTGATTTGTTCTGGTCTTTTTCCGACTCCAGTATATCACCTCCCCCACCCCCACCTCTATCTTTTAGTCAGAAGAAGGGGTCCGAACTGAAAAGCCACCCATTCCTTTCCTGCAGAGATGCATCCATCTCCCCATCATCTCCTCTGTGCTTCCACCTCTCATTTACAGGCCACTATCACCCATCACCACAATACCCCCCACCCCCCGTCACACTCCCCCCTTTTGTACTGCTTCTACTGGAAATGTTTCTCTCACGTTGTTTTGTTTTGAACAAAGCAAAGCCATGCACATAAATCAATTAAGCATGTTATCACTCAGATCTTTCAGATCTTAGCCTTTCTTAAAGGAAATGGATGATAAAATACCCCCCATCAAGTTATTGTGGGCAAAATATTCACTTTGGCATAAATAGCAAACTCTTTCAAAGCAGATGTGTGTCCCATCTCTTTGCTTAATGCATCAATCTTTCTCTTACATTATTATGTAATGTAACCGTTAATCTCTTCCCTGTACGGGGACCCGACTTTTTCCCTGTCGGATCTCCGATGTCGTTGGGCCTAACTTTGTGGAGCCGGCGGCGGCCTCTGGCCGGGACCAACCTGGGTGCTCCAGTCGCGGAGCCTGGGACTTGACATCACGGAGCTGGCCGACTTCGGAGCGGGGAGAGCTGTGGTGGCGCTCGGCTGCGACCCGACTTTGGAGTTTCGGAAGCTCCGGCTGCGGGCCTGGTGGACAGGAACATCGGGAGCTCCAGGTCCCTGGTGGGAGACGGCTTTTCGGAGCTCCCGCAATGGCAACTTCTCCCGCTGGAATCGCGAGGTTTGGAGGACACCGAGCGAGGCCTAACATCGCCCGGCGCGGGTTAGCGGCCATGGGACTTACCATCGTCTGCCGGGGGCTTTAACATCGGAGCCCCAGTTCGCCTAGACGCTGCAGTTGGACTGCGGGCTGGACTGCTGGAACCGCGGGGTTTGAAGGACACGGAGCTGGGGCCTGGCATCGCCCGGCATGGCTAAATGGGCACAGGACTTACCATCGTCCGCCAGGGGCTTTAACACCGGAGCCCCAGTTCACCTAGACGCTGCAGTTGGACTGCTGGACCGCGGGTGAAGAATAAAGGGAAGAGATAAGACTTTGCCTTCCATCACAGTGAGGAGGTGTTGGAAACTCACTGTGATGGATGTTTATGTAAACTGTGTTAAGTGTGGGTCTTGTTTTTTTTTGTAAAGTAAAAAAAAAAAAAAAAAAAACTGTAGGAACGATATTTCGTTCAAGCCTAGGTTTGAATGACAATAAATAGCATTCTAAATTCTAAATTCTATGACCACTTATGTTGGTCATTTCACACCTCCATTTATTTCTATGTTTCTCCATCATCAGTTGTTACTCATATCCATTCAGTTAAGCCACTTCCAAATTGTGTTTTATTATAATACTTTAGTGCCTTTTCAATAACTCTGCATTTGGATCATGACTTGAGTTCAGGGAAAACTAAGTCCTTCAAGGTTAACCTTGGATATGTCAAAGCAAAGAGTATAACTCCAGTATGGCATCAAACTGTACTTAGGAGATCCCTTTGACACTTTAGGAAGTTGCACAGAATAGTAAGATTAAACGAGAACTTACCAGTTTGAAGTTTGATCTTTATTTTATGAGGAGTTACGTTGGTGATTACGTGAAGAAGACCCGTCAGGGCGCATGCGCGTCAATCTTCAAAGCAGCGGTATAAAATCACAGACAACACCATCATTGAAGTAACATATTAAGATGATCAACATGAGAACTACCATTATGACCTTTTTTCTATGAGAGAGGGTTGGGCGTGGCGGGCACGTAATCACCAACGTAACTCCTCATAAAATAAAGATCAAACTTCAAACTGGTAAGTTCTTGTTTAATCTTACTATTTTACTTCGGAGTCACGTGAGTGACTACGTGAAGATTTTAAACCTCTGTGATTTTTATGCCGCAGATCAAAATCCCGGCTTCTCACTGCATCGATTGACTCTGAGTATCATCAATAATGCTGTAAACATGACATTGCATATCATGCAAAACAAAACAGTTTTATTTTTTGGTCATAAAACAACCAATAAACCCTCTTAATGTAGGGCAACAAACGAAACAGAATTAAACAGTATTGAAAACAGACTTTAAACAATAGCAACAGCACTCAATATTGAGTTGGCAAACAGCCCTCCATCGGCAATTGGCCAATGGTAGTATTACTGAAACACAAGTTCATTTTTCCAACCTGCGGCTTTTAATATATGGTCGATGGGAACGTCCATCACCCTGGCCGCGGATGTTGCTACTGCGCTAGTGGAATGAGATGTAAACACATAAATGTTAATTCCTGCCTGAACCAACTCTTGCTTTAACCACCTTGAGATAGTCTGAACTGCCACTCTTTTATGTTGGCTTCTTGTAACTGACAAATAATCCTGTTTCTTCTTGTCTTAAAGCCCTTGTGGCTTCAATGTAATGTAACAAATGTGTCCTTACACATAAACATGGAGCTGTAGGATATGCTGAGAACACAATCTTAAATCCTGTCACACCTGGCCTGTTTTGTTTGAGCAGGTCAGAAATATAAAACAGAACATTCTCTGTAGTCACTTCCATTCTCTCGAACTGAAGTTTTTGCAAAGTCTGCACTCTCTGTACTGACACCAATGCCATTAGCATAGCCATTTCAGCAAAGTTATAGACGTGACAGGGACCGAATGACAAAGCATGTTAAGAACAACGCTTACATCCCAGATTACCATATACCTAGGCTTAGGCGGTTTGGAATTAAAGATTCCTTCCATGAACCTAGATATGAGAGGGTGAGAACCTATACTTTGTGTCCATGTACCTATTACAAGATATGCCGACAAAGCACCTCTAGCTGTGTTGATAACACTATAGCTAAGACCCTCATCATAATAAAGTGTAGATAAACTCTAACACATTTTCAATAACTACAGTATCATATTGAATATTGTTTTGAACACAATATTGTTCCCATTTAAAAAAAAAAATTTTTTCATGTCATATACTGCTTTTGAGTACTGTTTCTCCAGGCTGCAGTGAGTATATCCACCGTTGGCCTAGAAAGTCCTTGACCAATGTAAGGCATTCTTACAAACCTGCAAATTAACAGATCAATACGATCACATAACAGATTAACTTAACGCGTTACTGGATGCTCCAGCAAATTCCTACTGTTTGGAATCATCAAAAAGGAGGTTGGATCGCTATCTGTAACATCAAAGGGAACCATGGTTGAATCGGGCAATTTGGTATCACCAAAACCCCTGAAGCGGCATCCTGCTTGATTTTCTCAAACACCATGAGGCAGAATGGTGGGAAAATGTACACAAACATATCATCCCAATTTAGTGAAAAAGCATCAATTGCCACTGCCCCTGGATCTGGTTCCCATGAAACTTATTTTGGCCTTCGATATAGAAGTACTATGTTCTTGAACACATCCTGGTTCAACATCCACTCTGTATTATCACGTAATTTTCGTGACCTGCCATCTGGTACTACATTAAGTTTCCCTGGCAGATAAATAGCTCCAATCCAAATATCTCTATCCATACTCCAGGTCCAATTCTATTTGCCAACCTGTCACATGATAACGATTTGATTCCACCCATGTGATTCATATAAACAACTGCTGTAGTGTTGTGTATTTTGCACTGCATATGCAAACTAGTTTTGTTAGTGCCATAAGCCTTGAATCCATAAAATACTTTTGGTTAATTACCCATGTTTGCAGAAGCAATGTCCATCTGTCTCCACAGCTGGATCTTGTATCAGTAGCACCCTACCCAAGTGCTCTGACATTGGCTGCAAAATCATGGAAGCTTGGTCCAATAACACTTTGGAACTACTAGTGGACACATGCTGAATCCCCCATTGTACATCAGCAACAGCCTCTATTGATAGAAGCATAGGTCTGTTATAATGACCCTAATGTATCCTCAGTGCTTGTTCCTTTGACCTTTGTAATTGTAGATAATAAAGTGGCCATATTGAACTGCTGGAAATGCTGCCAGCAATTACCACAGCAGACTGGTCACCTGGCTAATTGAAGGCTGTGTGTCAGCAATTAACTTGATAAAGCTCTTAATTAGCTCTACCCTTTTTTGCCTTGGCAAGGTCACAATGATGTTGATTAAGTCTATTGTGAACCCAACTAGTCAATTTGTGTCACAGGTATAATTTAGATTTCTCTGGATAGCTTATGAAGCCCAATTTAAAAATGGTTTTTACCAACTACCACTGATGCTTCAGCTGTTTCCCTTGATTGTCCTACAATCAAGATATTATCTAGTTAAGCTATGAGCACATGCCCTCGACTTATCATCATGCCTAGAATAGGTTTTAACAACTTTGTAATCCCTCTAGGAGCTGAAGACAAACTATTAGGCAGTGCATTGTATTGCAATAATTGCCCCATCCAGCTGAATTTTAAATCTTCTATCCTGCAAATGAACAGACACTGAATCCGTTTCTTTAAGATCTCCTTCACAAACATTTCCATCTTAAAATGTCTATACCCTACAAAAGGGTTAAGACTATTCAGGTCCAGTATAATTCTGCATCCCCCATCCTTGCTTGGTCTAGGAAAGATATTGGACACAAACTGATGGCTTTGGTAAACTGCCTTAGCAATTACACCTTTATTACATAAGCTTGCAAGTTCCAACTGAACTTCCAATTGTTCAGTGATACTGAAGTCAAACTCCTTTTTGGAACATGTTGCATGGGTAAATCAGAATTTGCATTAAGCTTTGTTCGATATCCTTCTATAACCTTCAGTATAAACATATCTGAGGTATCACATTAGATCTGTCTACATGAGAACCAGACCCACTTACCTCCTTACCACCTGGCATTCTTCCCCCGGCCTCGAGCTGGATATCTCACCTTCCCTGGCGCTGCTACAGCCGAACGCCAACTGCGCTGCATCGTAGCTGGACTCGTCCCTTGCCCGGACCAGTCTCCTCACTTATAGGGATACTCTTTGGTGGATATGTGGCTGCTGGCTGCTTAATCAAGCCCACCGTCTTAGCCTCCTCCTCCAGCTCCTTCACCTGCTTTGCGAAATCCTCGCGAAACAGATGTGCCGGTTGCACTGTGCCAGGCTGGCAGAGTGAAGCATATTTTATGCTGGTGGCATGTTCCTCACCCAGAGGCTCACCAGCGCACAACGACATGGCAAACCGTGCTGCACACAGTGTCAGCTCTGGCAGCTGCCTGCCTTCTCTTTGGAAGTCGTCGTCGGACTCAGGGTCAGAGCGTATCTGCCCTTCTGCACTCACCTCTTGCAAAGAGGGTGCTTTCAAGCAGGCCTCTACTAGGCACTGCCGGCAGAGCCTTCCCGACGGCCTCCCGCCCTCACAACTCCTCTTGGAGTGTGGCTTTGTGAATCAGAACCTCTCCTAGGCACTGCCAGCGGAGCCGTTCCCACGGCCTCCCGCCTGCACAACTCCTCCTGGAGTGTCTCTGTGGAGCAGCCCCTGTATGAGCTGCTCCTTTTGGATAACTGCTGGGGAACGGTATCCTGTCCCCGACGGGACTCTCGTGGCCCGACTCTGCGGAGTCTATAGCCCTTACAGACTTAGCTTATGCCTACCACACGACTGGCGTTGGCTGTGTACCCGGCTGGGCACTTTCCAAAGTCTGTCGCCGCACCGCTACCGGCTTGCGACTCCCCCGAGGTGACAGGCTGCCTTTCAGAGACTGCATCCCGCAGCTCTCTCTCTCCTTGTCCGCATTATTCTTTGTGCATACTGACATGCTACATATTTCAGTACCTTGGATGGGACTTTACAGATAACTTCTCAGCAGCGCAGCATTCTATTAGCATGGAAGGCGATAGAAAAATAAACAAAGGCTAAAGTAGCTCATCCAACAATGTTTATCTCAATTCAACCAACATTAGTTGTGACTGTTGAAAAATCCACAGCTTCCACTGAGCAGAAAACAAAATGAAGCAAAACTTACTCAAAGGAAAAAAAGATGTAAAGTGAATTGGAGTTTCAGCAGCAGAGTGAAATGATTAGAAATAGACAGCCAGTTTATGTTTACACCGTGGACCATTGCCCTGTAGGCAATGGGAAAGAAAATCAGATAGGTTTTATTTATATTCTATTTTGTGCCACCGTCGTAGACCAATTTCATAATTTTAGCAATCCATCGATTTTGTATTGTAAGCTTGCCCTCATAACAATCTCTAAAAACAACTAATTCACCCTGAGTGCTGATTTGAATCCAATCCAGAGAAAACGGTCTGAAAATATATTTTTTAATCAGATGGCTATTAAAGCCATCTGACTAACTGAATACTTGCAATCTCCATTCAAATAAACAACAAACAAAACACATCCAGAGTACATAACTCTCCCAAACTGCAGGGTCAATTATACAGACTCATGATTAGAGTTGTGGAGAATGGAATGGAAATGCTAATTAGGGTCACAGGGTTTTTAAACACAAATGGTGATGCTAGATAATGATCAATGTTTGCCTGCATGTTACCGAGTCTGGGTTAAATCAACTCCGGGAAACACATTTTTATATATAGATTATGTTTATGAAAAGAGAAACAAATAGATGGGAATAAATTACCTTACTTTTAGATACTTAAACTTAGCATTGGATTTCATTGGAGAATTGGTTAATGCAAGGTGTAGGAAGGAACTGCAGATGCTGGTTTACACTGAAGATGGGCACAACATTCTGGAGGAACTCAGGCAGCATCTCTGGAGAGAAGGAATCAGTGACAATTTGGATCAAGACCCTTCTCCAGAAAAGGATCTCGATCTGAAATGTCACCCATTCCTTCTCTCAGGAGATGCTGCCTGTCCTGCTGAGTTACTCCAGCATTTTGTGTCTATTTCTGGTTAATGAAAGCAGTGCTTGGGAATTTGCTGCAGTTTTGATCAGCATGGTTTAACTGAAAGTCAGCAACTATTCTGGTGCATTACTGTGCTGGTTCGGTATCCTGAAAAGGGTTGGAAATTAATCTAAGAACCAGATATGCAATCATCTCTTCAACTCATCTGAGCTATCAGTGACTCTAAAGCCACCAAAGATAGACACAAAATACTGCAGGAACTCAGTGGGTCAGGCAGCATCTCTGAAGAAAAGGGATAAGTGACATTTCAGGTCGAGACCCTTCTTCCTAATACAAAGCCACCAATGTGGTTGACTCTGAAATGGCCTGCTATGCATGTCAGTTCAAGGGGAAATTAGAGAAGGGCAATAAATGCTGGCTTGGGCAGCTATGTCCAGATCTTGAAAAGTGAATAAACATATAAAAGTATGTAAGATAAACTCCCAGAAACATAGGTGATAATTTAAGTCAATTGGGTGATTAAAATTGGGTTAAATCTAATTATTTGTGGCTGAATGAATTATGCTGGACTATAGAAACATAGAAATGTAGAAAATAGGTGGAGGAGTAGTCCATTTGGCCCTCTGGTCCAGCACCGCCATTCAATATAATCATGGCTGATTATCCAGAATCAGTACCCTGGTCCTGCTTTCTCCCCATAACCCTTGATTCCATTAGCCCTAAGAGCTATATCTAACTCTCTCTTGAATACATCCAGTGAATTGGCCTCCTTTGCCTTCTGTGGCAGAGAATTCCACAGATTCACAACTCTCTGGCGGAAAACGTTTTTCCTCATCTCAGTCCTAAATGGCCTACCCTTATTCTTTAAGAAAGAACTACAGATACTGGAAAAATCGAAGGTAGACAAAAATGCTGGAGAAACTCAGTGGGTGAGGCAGCATGTATGGAGCGATGGAATAGGTGATGTTTCGGGTCGAAGATGTTTCGGGTCTTCAGTCTGAAGAAGGGTCTCGACCCGAAACGTCACCTATTCCTTCGCCCCATAGATGCTGCCTCAACCGCTGAGTTTCTCCAGCATTTTTGTCTACCCCTAATTCTTAAACTGTAACCCCAGGTTCTGGACTCCCCCAACATCGGGACCATGTACCCTCCATAGAATAAAGGAGAATATAGAATGCAGAGGAAGGGCATTCAAGCTGACATTTTATGTTCTAGTAGTTATTTAGTAACTCTCTCACTTACTGCCACGTAGCATTTTTAATTGTTAAGAAAAAAATTAAAAACCGGAAGGGAAGACAGGGAAAGTGGATTGTTGGCACTGGTACTAACAAGCAGAACGTAAATATCCGTGTGATTATATAACATTGCCTGAACCCAGGTTCACCTTGGTTAATAAGGAAGCAAGTTTCTTACCTGGAAACCGCTTGCTGTTAAATCAAGAAGAAAGATGAAAAAGGAAAATGAAGTGGAATGCCAGTTCATGATAACTAGATAAGGTCAAAGAAAGCAGGAAATTAACAAGGGGTGTGCGTGCCAATGCATTTATTTCACTGATTGTATCTTCTGAACATGTCATAGTACATTATCATCTGCAGGACACTTATCTGGGTGCTGGGCCTCGTTAACAGAAGGACTAATGGAGGGTAAAGCATGGCTGAATAAATAAGACATCCCAGGGGCTAACCTCTGAGAGAAAGGCTTTAAAAAGAGTCACGTCAATATTGGCAATGTAGCTGTTAAGATGCTTTCTTTATGCCAGTATTGTTGAAGTCTTCAAGCTTATAAATACAATTCTAACTGACACTTAACTTGTCACATACTTGGCTGGCAAACATATGACAGTTTTTAGCCATATTCCACAGGGGAAAACAAAACGTTGCTGAGAATAGAGAGTGATTGTGCACTGTGTTCATTTCTTCCCACCAAAAGAAATGCAGAAATATGAAAAGGGAGATGATTGGAAAGAGAAGGGAAAAAACCAGACCAATTCTTCTGTCAAAGGACAATGTCTTTTCCACTCTCTTCCCTGGTGAAGCTGATTGATACTGGGGCATTCTAACTTCCAATGCGTTGTAGAGGTATTCATTTTTAACCTGCCCAGATATCCTTGACTCAATTATTCTCCAAAACCCCGCCGCACCAGGGCCTACAGTATATATGGTGGAATAAGAGGCAAAGTCTGACATGGAATATCCCTGGGTCTCTCTGATTTGCCTGGGTTTATTTCTCTTGGTGCCAGAATCACCACTGACCACCCCTTCTCCACTTACTTTATGTGTTGGGGAAAGGGAGAAAGAGGGTGGGTAGGGAATCATGGAGGCTGGTTACCTCTAGTTAATGGTGCTCTCCTGAATTGTCCTTTGGACGATGTAATTATTGTCTGAACACAGTGTTAATGACCTAGTAACACACGCTTTAGAGACAGGCCCTCATAATTGTTCTCATGCCCCTTGTGTGTCCTCTGTTTCCAATTTCACCAATATTTACATCCTTCCTGCCAACTGCTGCACCAACTGATACTTCAACTCTAATGCCCCTTAAATGCTTAACTGCCTCATACATGGCTGCATCACTGCAGGAAACCTGACGACATTATACACGGATTCCCATCTGGTTTGATGCCTCGACAATCAACTTTATCTCTCTCTCGATCGGCGGATAACTGGATAGAATTACGCCTAAGGATCTCAGTGCAAAATGAGCAAGTCCAACCATAAATCAAAGCAATCTATTTGATCACGGAACACTCCAAGACCTTTTTTTTGGCTACGTTTCAACAGAAGCCATTGGCAAGCAGTGAGAGAATAGA
Organism: Malacoraja senta; assembly: GCA_038087875.1. Taxonomy (NCBI): domain Eukaryota; kingdom Metazoa; phylum Chordata; class Chondrichthyes; order Rajiformes; family Rajidae; genus Malacoraja; species Malacoraja senta. Next base: position 59,713,712 of record CM075979.1, read on the forward strand.
ATAATTTTTTCTTCCCATTTCTAGCACCCCCCCCCCCCCCGGGACAAAGAGTAACTTCAGTGTAAATACTAACACCAAATACAGGGGGGGGGGGGGGACGGGGTCATTGGGGGATGGGTTGTTGAGGGGGAAGGTGCAACCCCACCTGCATTCACAGGAGGAACAAGCGAACCACATACAGACAGCAGCACTGGAGCTGTGGAACAGCTGCAAACCTGCAGGAACACCTTGTCTCCATCATTTTGTTGATCATTGTGTATCCAATGTATTCTTCATCTGCATCATCACCACCCCCAGACAATCCTCCTGCCAATTGGCACCATTGTTACCAAAACACAATTTTTAAAAGTGGTGAGCAATTTTGTTAACTTGGTTCAGAACTAATGGTATCAATTTTGAAAAATTGAAACTACCACACAAATAAACCATAAAAGTCCTGAGACTGTGGGAATGTGATCCAAGTTCATTTTTGGAATTTGCTGAGGAAAAAGTTTGATCAAGATCGACCAACTCAAAAAGGACGAATTCCCAGAAAGACAGATAGTACAAGAACAGTAATGGATTAGCTGGCAGCCTAACACTCCACCTGATTTCAATTCCTGCAGATGTTAACGACAATATAGGGTGTTTCATATAAGAGGCCAATCCTGGTGGGCCACCCAGCAATAAAAGTGTAAACCCAGACCTAATCTCCATGCAAATTTTCCAGCAAATGGTTATCCATTGCAAAGGATTAGCAGGACAATACATTAACTTTGGAAGTTTGATGTAAAATTATGTGAGAATAACAGTATTGTGCATATATACAGGGAATTAAACACAGTCCAAGGCACTTCACAAGAACACTTTGAGACTCTAAGCAATGTCTGGTGATATCAGGACAGATGTAGGAAAGCCTAATTAAAGAAGAAGGCTGTAAACAGCAACGAAGGAAGAGAAAGAGGAGGACAAGCAGAAGGAATTTCAGAGCTTCAGTGTAAAAGGAATTTGGAGCCTGTCCTACCAATTTTGGAAGTGATGCAAGAGAACAGTTTGCAAAGATTGATAAATGTTGTGGTGAAAGTTATAAATGTGGAGAGCAGTTAGGTCATTGTGAACTCAAAAGATGAGAATGATAATTATAAACTGGAGTGTAACCAGGCCAATAGGTGATCTCGGAGCACCTACTGATCAAACATTGTATTAAACCAATTTAAAGGATGAAGGCAAACAAGAAAGTATTGACAATTGCTACGATTTAAAGGATTTTAGGGAGACGATATGAGAATGAAAGAAAATACACAAAAGCTGGAGAATGGGTCAGGCAGTGTTTATGGAGAATATGGATAGAGCACGTTTCGGGTGGGCCCCGACCTGAAACATCACCTATCCATGTTCTCCAGAGATGCTGCCTAACCAGCTGAGTTACTCCAGTACTTTGTGTCATTTCTTATTATTTCATGTTATTCTGAGCCCACATTTCATCTGGTGGTTAGCAATGTTCAACAGACCTGTCACCTATCCTTGCAATTCTGCAGACGTTCTGCAGACGTTAAGCATGTGTGACTCGTTTTATCTTGGCACAGTGACCACCTCTCCCAAGAGTAGTTGGTCATTTATATTTACCTTCTTCTAGATGATAACTGTGTTAATATCTCTTGTTCTGGCTACCTTAGCTATCGCAAAGTCTGAGAAAACATGACAGACTATGTTAACAATAAAGATGTCGTGCCCATATACTGTTACTTGTATTGTTCTCTGCTTGCCCAAGCACAGGTGTTACTACAAAGACTGTTTTAACCAAGAGATACTGTAGCTATTAGAGATGACATTTCTTCAAGAGAACATTCTTGTTGGCTGTTTGTACCTTAGTTGTACCACTGAGCGAACTGATTTAACGATGTAAACCGAGTGTGCCTGGTTTGAATTTAGTGAGCCAGAAATACAGTTTTATCTTACTACCTATTTTGACAAAATAATACTCATATTGACCTCACATGTCACACTGAAGAAGGACACAAAATACTGGAGTAACTCAGCAGGACAGGCAGCATTTCTGGATAGAAGGGATGGGTGACATTTCAGGTTGAGACCCTTCTTCAGACTGTGTCAGGGGAGAGGGAAATGAGAGATATGGAAGGGTATGGTGTGAAAACGAGAGATCAAAGGGGACAAAGTTCAAGGAAAATGTAGAATAGATCATTGTTAGCTCGGGGAAGGGGAGAACAAGGCATACAAAGTAAAATGTAATCAGGAGGACAGTCAAACTAGTTGAACTAGTCTGAAGAAGGGTCTCGACCCAAAACATCACCCATTCCTTCTATCCAGAGATGCTGCCAGTCCCGCTGAGGTACTCCAGCATTTTGTGTCTATCTTCAGTGTAAACCAGCATCTGCAGTTCCTTCGTACATTATACATGTTACACCCCTGTCCCTGCATGTCCCATTTCAATGCTAGCCAATGTTTATTAGCTAATTAATGCATTGAGGTAAACTTGAAATATGGGAATGGTAGTTATTCAAAGGTTTGGATCAATGAACCCTAAAAAGTATTTAAATAATTCCATATATTAATTAAGAAGAAAATGACCCATGCTTTTAAAATTATGCAGAAATCACTGAGTAGATTTCATACTTTTAGATATTCTGACAAGACTGCAGAAGTGGGAGAAATTACCTTAAAGGAAGCCTCAAAGAAATACAGTTCAGAGAATTACTCCATCACACAAAATATTGCTAAAGGCTGATCTATTAGTAGAAATGCTCGAAATGGAAATGCAGAGGATGCCATCAAAGCAATACAGAGACTTTAATGTGGTGTCAGTACAGGGGGGAAATAAGAGCACTCTACACTGATTCAGGGAAAGAATATGAAATAAGTGGTGGAGGAGCAATGTATCGGTCATGCTGATGTTACTTTCCACAGTAAAAGTATTCCACTGTGAGCACCTATTTCCAGAACCAAGTTCTCTCTGCTTAGATATTGCAAATGCTAAATGCGGATGAAAAATAACATTAATCCCAGCAATATGTCTTTTTTCCCAATTTCTGAGGTGTACCTATGTTTTTCCAAGTGTGATTCATCCATTTACCCTTCGGGTTGGTCTGAATGGTTTAGGTAATGTGGCTATTGATTTAGGTTCATGACATTGAACTATATTTCTCTAACTTCAGGTAACCCCGGCATTCCCTCTCTCTCTATCCCTCCCCCACCCAAGTCACACTCGTTCTTGTTTTCACCCAACAAACAGCTAACAATGGCCTGTTTCCTTTATTATTGTTACTTTTTTGCATATCTTTCATTCATTGTTCTTTATCTCTCTACATAATCTCTCATATATCTCTCATTTCCCTAATCATCTAACCAGTCTGAAGAAGGATCTCGACCCAATACGTCACCTATTCCTTCTCTCCAGAGATGCTGCCTGTCCCGCTGAGTTACTCCAGCTTTTTGTGTCTATATTCATCAAAAGTTGGATTGAGTGTTTCCACATGAATTTATTCGCTCGAGAGTAAGGACAGTATAGGTGGCACAGTGGTGCAGCAGGTAGAGGCTACTGCCTCAAAGCGCCAGAGACCCGAGTTTGATCCTGACCTTGGGTAGTGTTTGTGTGAAGTTTGCACAATCTCCCTGTGACTGCGGGGTTTCCTCCCACATTCCAAGGATGCGCGCATATATATGGGCTAATTCTCCTCTGTAAATTGCCCTTAGTGTGTAAGGAGTGGATAAGGCAAGGCAAGGCAAATTTATTTGTATAGCACCATTCGTGCAAACAGCCATTCAAGGTGCTTTACAGGAAAGGAATGGAGGGTTCCTTTATATAGCACTTTTCAGTCGATTTCAATCAAAAGCCAAAGTGCTTTACAGGGAAGACTATCCATACAAATAATAAAAAGAGGTAGAAAAAAAATGACACAACACACTATAAGAAATTCAACACGAACATCCCCCCACAGTAGAATCTACACTCTCCACTGTGAGGGAAGGCACCAAAATGTCCACTCCTCCTAGTCCACCCGAGGTCGGGGCCAGTTTGAGGCCACTGCAGCCAGTCGCCGCAACGGCAGCCCGATGATTATAGGCCCCACCCGCATCGGGTGGAAAAGTCCTCAGCAGCTTAGAAATGTCTGGAGCAGCCGCTCCTTCCCCGGAGACTGTGACGCCCGTGGACTTTAGGCCGTGCCGGTTGGAGCTTCGACTCCGCGGTGCTTCCGATCCAGCGCCGCCCGCCCGCGGCGGTATGCCCTCAAACCGCAGACCGCAGACCACAGACCGCAGACCGCGGCTGCTCGATGTTGGTGGTTGGCGGTCACAGCACTCTGGAGCAGCGACCCGGGAAGGCATCGCCTGCTCCTTGTTGGTGTCCCAGCGCTGTGTCACCGAAGCTGTGGTCCCCGGCAGGAACGCCGCTCCAGCCCGATGGAAGGCCGCATGGGGAGACCAGAGATGCGATTTGGAGGAAAACCGCATCTCCGACCAGGTAGGACTGGGGTTAAAACAGTCCCCCCCCCCCCCCACATAGAAAGAATAGACTCCAAAAAAAATGTTTTAGACAATAAAAAAGTTAGAGGACGGACTGCAGGCAGGCGGCCATACAAACAGCGCCCACTCCTGCACATCCGCCATAAGGGATAAGAGAGCGGAATAACACAGAAATAGTGTGAACAGGTGATTGATGGTCGGCATGGACTCGGTGGGCTGAAGAGCCTGTTTCTATACTGTATCTCCAAATTGAACTAACTTATCCCTCAATTTTAGGCTATCCCAGAGCTGAAAGGCATAATTTATCAAACAACATAGACAGGCACTTTATCTTCTCATAATAGATCCAATTCATTGTTGTCATGCAGGACTGCAGTATATTACTTTACATTACTTCACTCTGACTATGTTTCTGTAGTATGAAGCTCATTAAAAACCCATTTGTTCTGACCAAAAACTGTCCTAAATAATTAAGAATGAAGGGTCAGAGGCAATGTCATGCTGCAATATGTAAAGCAAAGGCAGCCAGAATATTAACAGATTTACAGCATCTACATCCAGTGAATAAAGGCTGTTGTTCTGTACTATTTGACTTTAATTAGCGTAATTGATAATAGTTTAGAGCTCCTTGCTAAGCTAATCATGCAGATACATCTTTTCCTGTCAAAAAGCAAATTAAAAACAGGTGGATGTCATTTATTAATTCTGAAAGCTGGAAAGGAAGGAATAAAGATTATTTTTTCAGGGTCACGAGGGACATCATGTCTTCTGTAATGAATAGTGTGTCCTACAGTGGAAGCCACAGGTGCACCAAGAGGCAATGAAAAACATTCAAAAAGAAGTGCAGTGAAATGAGGAAAATGAATTGTTAGTGATTAGTTTCCAAGCTTGTGTTATTACGGTAGAACACAGTGACTGAAGATCGTTATTGCGATTCCCATAAAAAGCAGCCAATTTCTTGGTTTTCTACATTGTTCACAAGATTATTGCATAAATATATTGATGGAGACCACATTGGATGCAGTGAGTTGGCACGACGTACTTGTAAAGAATTGGATTTGCAGAAAAGAAACTGGAATTTAATTTAGGAAACATTGGCAAAACTACCAGCGTTGCAAATGAGAAAGACAGATGGGAGCTACTAGATATATCCAGCATGGGATGAGGTTCCATACTGGTTCTCTTAACCCCTGACAAAATAAGAATGAGGAGTTACACATCGGAAATCTTTAAAATATAGAAAAGGCTAGAGCAGATGCAGAGAGAGTGTTTGCATTTTTGGGGAAGTCCATCATTATAAATAGTAGCCAAGAGATCCAGAAATAAATACAGAGGAAACATTTTGGTGAGAATGTAGAACTTGTTATGAAAATGACTGGTTGTAAAATATATTGCGAATTCATTAAGAGGACACAAGATGTGCATTGAGGGAAATAGGAATATAGAGTATACAAGAGATGGTGGCACAGTGGCGCAGCAGTAGAGTTACTGCCTTGCAGCGCCAGAGATCCGGGTTTGATACTGACTACAGGTGCTTGACTGTACAGAGTTTGTACATTCTCCTCGTGACCTGCGTGGGTTTTCTTCGAGAACGTCAGTTTCCGTCAGCACTCCAAAGACGTACAGGTTACTAGGGTAATTGGCTTGGTATGAATGTTTAAAGAATGTCCACAGAGTGTGTAGGGTAGTGTTGATGTGCGGGGATCGCTGGTCGGTGCGGACACGGTGGGCGGAAGTGCCTGTTTTCGCGCTGTATCTCTAAACTAAACATAACTAGTGTGCAAAATTAGAGCACATGGTATTGGGGGTAGGGTATTGACATGGATAGAGAACTGGTTGGCAGACAGGAAGCAAAGAGTAGGAATTAACGAGTCCTTTTCAGAATGGCAGGCAGTGACTAGTGGGGTGATGCAAGACTCGGTGCTGGGACCCCAGTTATTTACAATATGTATTATGAGCTGTGATGGGGATGCTATGAGGCTGCAGGGTGGCTTGGATAGGTTGGGTGAGTGGGCAGATGCATGGCAGATGCAGTATAATGTGGATAAATGTGAGGTTATCCAATTTGGTGGCAAGAACAGGAAGGCAGATCATTATCTGAATGGTGTCAAATTAGGTAAAGGGGGGGGTGCAATGAGACCTGGGTGTGCTTGTTCATCAGTCACTGAAAGTAAGCATGCAGGTACAGCAGGCAATGAAGAAAGCTAATGGCATGTTGACCTTCATTGCGAGAGGATTTGAGTTTGGGAGCAAGGATGTCCTACTGCAGTTGTACAGGGCCCTTGTGTGACCGAACTTGGAGTATTGTGTGTAATTTTGGTCTCCTAATTTGAGGAAGGACATTATTGCTATTGAGGGCCTGCAGCGTATGTTCATCAGGTTAATTCCTGGGATGGCGGGACTGACATACGATGAGAGAATGGGTCGACAGGGCTTGTCTTCATCGGAACTTAAAAGGTTGAGAGGGGATCTTATAGAAACATATAAAATTCTTAAAGGATTGGACTGGCTAGATGCAGAAAAAATGTTCCTGGTGTTGGGGGAGTCCAGAACCAGGGGTCGCGATTTACGAAAAAGGGTTAGGCCATTTAGGACTGAGATGAGAACATTTGTATTCATCCAGAGAGTTGAGAATCTGTGGAATTCTCTGCCACAATGGAGGTCAATTCACTGGATGTTTTCAAGAGAGAGTTAGATTTAGCTCATAGGGCTAAAGAAATCAAGGGCTATGGGGGGAAAAGCAGGAACAGGGTACTGATTTTAGATGATCAGCCTTGATCATATTGAATGGCGGTGCTGGTTCGAAAGGCAGAATGTCCTACTCCTGCACCTATTTTTCATTGTTTCTATGTTTCTATGTTTTTATGTAAACTAAACGTATCTAAGAGAAAGACAGATGTTACAAAGCATAAATTTAGGAATATCTGCAAAAATTACTATTCAGTTTTTGAAGATCTTAGAGAATCATCACCAACATCATTTATTATTTAATTCCTGCCATATGAATGAATCAATAAGAATGCCTCAACTATGATTTTACATACAAATATTGTACGTTACACTTCAATGATTCTTACCTGGATTATAACTAGAACAAATTAAGATTTAATTTTCTTGACATACTTTTAATGTACTGCTTGAAATGTCAATATAGAAATTGAAATGTAGATTATAGGATGTTTAACTAATTATTTTTCATCTTAATATTTATATTTTCAATAATTCTTCTCAACTGGTTTGTATGCTGATAAAAAAAAAGACCTTTAATAGTTCTGTTTTAAAGCTTCCTTGTGTAAAGGCACAGTTTTTATTTATAATAATTTGAGCACATCTTGTTTTAATTCGATAAGAGCAGGAGTTATTATGAAATCTCAAGCTCTCCTAAAGGAAATATTAGATACTAGACTAAGTGGGACCCGTTGGGGGGGGGGGGGCTTACTGGAGTGCTAGTATGGGTATTGCAGGCTGAAGGGACTGGTTTCCAGAGGGCTAGTATGGACATTGTGGGCCAAATGGATTCTTGAGGTGACAGCTCAGTCACTCAAGCCTGATGTGCTGGCAGCTCACTCACGGCTGGTGGGCGAGCAGTTGACTCATGGCTATTCCTTGAAATTCCATTTCAAGCAGGGTGCAAGGCCACCAAATTCAAATGCAGTTTCCTACCATTTCAAGCAGGGTGCAAGGCCACCAAATTCGAGTGCAGTTTCTTACCACTTCAAGCAGGGTGCAAGGCCTCCAAATTCAATTGCAGTTTCATACCACTTCAAGCAGGGTGCAAGGCCACCAAATTCAGGTGCAGTTTCCTACCACTTCAAGCAGGGTGCAGGGTCACCAAACTCAAGTGCAGTTTCCTACCAATTCAAGCAGGGTGCAGGGCCAACAAACTCAAGTGCAGTTTCAAGCCACTTCAAGCAGGGTGCAAGTCCACCAAATGCTAGTGCTGTTTAATACCATTTCAAGCAGGGTGCAAGGCCACTAAATTCAAGTGCAGTTTCATACCACTTCACGCAGGGTGCAAGACAACCACATTGAAGTGCAGTTTCATACCTTTTCAAGCAGGGTGCAAGGTCACCAAATTCAAATGCAGTTTAATACCATTTCATGCAGGGTGCAAGGGCACCACATTCAAAAGCAGTTTCATACCATTTCAAGCAGGGTGGAACCACCATAAAAACACACAAAACTCCACATAAACACCACACTCACAGTTCAGTAGACATTTCAAAGCAGTTACCAACCACCAACAACCATTTGCAGTGCAGCATTTCAAAGCAGTTACCAACCACCAACAGCCATTTGCAGTGCAGCATTTCAAAACAGTTATCAACCACCAACAGCCATTTGCCGTGCAACATTTCAAAGTCGTTACCAACCACCAATAACCATTTGCAGTGCAGCATTTCAAAGCAACCACCACCAACAACCATTTGCAGTGCAGCATTTAAAAGCAGTTACCACCACCAAGAGCCATTTGCAGTGCAGCATTTCAAAGCAACCACCACCAACCTCCATCTTGCAGAGACTGATTGAGGCGCAACATTTCCGGGTTTTATAGTCCCTCCCCCCTCCTATCAGCAGGGGCAGCAGAGAGAATGTCAACATTTTTAAAACATTAATAACTCTTTTATTTTTCATCAATGGGAAAAATCCTCTTGTCCTGCAGGGATCTGAGTAAGATGGTCAAAAATCACAGCCATAAGTGGCAGCGTTTTTTCAAAAATCATGAAACAGAAAAACAGGAAGTGGTCAAGATTTTACATTTAGTAATATAGATGTAGCTTTGAAAGGGAAGATTGGGAACAAGAGGAGAAATGGTGTGCTCACATGGCAGGGAGAGGAGATGAGTAGGTTGCCCAGCGAAGGGAAACCCACACAGCCCAGAAGGGAGAAACCCACGCCAGCCGACTGCCAATCAGAACCATGCCATAATAACCCTCTCAGTCACATCTGTCACCAAAACCCACAACAGGCAAGACGACTTTGATCTCTCTGCCCAATTTTCCAAGTCAAGAGTGTTTTATTGATTAAAGTCCCAGATAGAACAATGAAATTCATACTTGCAGTGGCACAACAGAATATGTAAACATAATACTCTGTAAACAATATAATAAATGAAAAGTGAAGCTCAGTGTGTGTATATATATATATATATATATATATATATATACACACACACACAATCCTGTGTGCATGTGTGTGTATGTGTGTATACATATGAAGAAGGGTCTGAAGAAGGGTCTCGACCCGAAACGTCACCCATTCCTTCTCTCCAGAGGTGCTGTCTGTCCCACTGAGTTACTCTAGCTTTTTGTGTCTAACTTTGGTTTAAACCAGTATCTACACACACACACACACACACACACACACACACACACACACACACACACACACACACACACACACACACACACACACACACACACACACACACACACACACACACACACACACACATACACTTACTCACCACTCACTCACTCACTCACTCACTCACTCACACATTCACTCACATGCACACTCACACATACGCTCATACACATACACTCACAGACACACACACATAAACTCATACACACACACACACACACATACACACACACACACATACACTCGCACACACACACACACACACATACACTTACACACACACACTCACACGCACACATACACACACACATACACTCACACACACACATACACTCACACACACATACACACACACACAGACACACACACACAGACTCACACACACACACATACACTCACTCACTCACACACACACACACTGACTGACACACCATATATATGACAGTAAACTTTCTTGAATCAACTCACATGGCTGAGCGCGGCCCCTCCACTGTGGGGCTTCCGCCGTCAGCGGAACTTCCGCAATCAGCGCGACCTCTGTACTCACCAGAAATTACGCAATCAGCGTGACTTATCCACTAAGCGGAAGTCACGAAATGAGCGGTACTTTTGGACTAAACACAGTCGGACCTAATAAAGCATTTATTCCTTCCAAACACAGTCAGACCAAATAAAGCATTTATCCCTTCCAAACACAGTCGGACCTAATAAAGCATTGCAGTTTCAAGCTCAGGCAGGGCAGAAGCCAAACAACTCATGGCATTGTCATTTCATTTCATTTCCAATTAAGCATTGCACTTTCAAGCACAGGCAGGGCAGCAGGCCAAACAACTCATGGCATTGTCAGTAAGGGCTAACAAATCATTTATTGCAAGTACATTGCAGACTCACAGTTCAGTTGATTCACAGCTTAGAATAACAGTCGTGGCCTCTCCCTCACGATCTTGCAGAGTGGCTAACTCACGTCCAGGCATCCGGGGTTTTATAGTCTTGCCCCCCCCCCCCGAGTGGCGTTACCCTCGTCGCGGTGATTGACAGACGAGACGACCAATCAGCTGATCTCAAGATTTTTTAAACACTCATAACTTTTTTTATTTTTCATCGATGGGAAAAATCCTCGGGGCTGGCTCAGCGGAGGAGGACTGTGAGTAAGTAAGATGGCCAAAAATCACAGCGATACAGGGTCGCGTTTTTTCTAAAATCAATATACAGCACAGACAGGAAGTGGTCGTGAGACTTTTAATTATATAGATATACACACACATACATACACTTAAAAATAAACAAACAATATTTGTGCAAAAAGACAAAACCAATGCCTCCAAGTCTATGTAGTTCAGAGCTTATGGGAGGTTGTAGTTTAATAGCTTGTTGGCTGTACCGAAGAAACTGTTCGTGAACCTGGATGTTATTATTTTTAGGTTCCCATATCTTTGTCCCGATGGCAGGGGTGAATTGATTGTGAGGTCAGTGTGGTGTGGGTCTCTGATGATGCTGGCTGCCTTTTTGAGGCAGCGATCCTGTAAGTCCCTATGATGGTGGGGAGGTCGGTGCCCATGATGGAGTGGGCAGTGTTCACCACATTTTGCACAATTCTTCAATCCTGTGCATTCAAGTTGCCGAACCAGGCTGTGATGCAAACAGTCAATGTGCTCTCTACTATACACCTGTAGAAGTTTAAGAGAATCTTTGACATACCGAATCTCTATAATCTTCCAGAATGTAGAGGTGTGATGGGTTAACTTTATAATTGCATCAGTGTGCTGGGTCTTCAGAGATATGCACAATCTGTAGTTTGAAGCTTTTGACTCTCCCCACCATCGTCTCATTGATATAGACAGGTTTGTTGGTCCTCATCCTTCCTCTTCCAAAGTGCACAGTCAATTTTACTTCCGTGAAGAGCCCGCCAGTCCGCATGCGCGTCATTACGTCTGACGCATGGCGCAACGACCAGCTGGCAGGCGCGTTGCTCCTCCACCGGTAAGTTTAAAAACCCTCAGGTAAGTGTTTAAAACTTAGTCGGTGGTCGTTTTCTTGGGTCGGTAATTCTTGTTACAGGAGCAAGTTCAAGTCGATGGCGAAAATGACTAAGGTGAAGTCCAGGCGGGCCGCTGGGAGAGCAGCTATGGAAGACCGCAGGAGTGCGGGTAGCGGGCGGCCGTCTATCTCACCTTCCGAGTCGCTGGCGACACGGCCAGTGACTTCAGACTTGATGCCTCTTGAGAGTACCGTGGCTATTCCATTGGGTCGAAAAGCCACAAAGAAGTCTGCAAGGCCCGTTGACTCGGATGAGTCGGGCCAGGAGGGTCCCCCTCCTACAATGGATAGCGTCTTTGGACGTTTGTCCAGGCTGGAGCTCCTGATGGAGAGGATGCTCCATTATGATACGCTCCAACAAGAGGAGTTATTTCAGCGCAGGTCTCCTCGGGGGCCCGCGCCAGCGGCACCTGTTTCAGAGCTGCTTAATGTCTCCCTCTCGGAGGAGGAGAGCATTCGGGGTCAGTTTTGTTCTGACTCCGAGTCCGTGGGTATAGCCGTGGAGCATACCTCAAGGCATAAAGGGCGCGAACCAGAGGTGCCAATCATAGCATCAAGATTTGCAATTCCGACCAAAACTGAGGAACTGCTGGGTGAAGATTTGGCCATGAGTATAAATTGCCTGGCCTCACACCAGCTCCAAGAGCACACTATGGAGGAAACGTCCAAAAAATATGAGACACCTGCTAACTGTGCCTTGCTCAAAGTGCCAACTGTTAACCACGCCATCTGGGGTCACATGGGCGTAGGTATCAGAGCTCAGGAGTTAAGGCTCCAGAAGATACTGAAGTTGCTCGCCTCGGGCATTACAGCTTTTGCCAGGTCGGTGGATGGAGGCCTCCTGTCTGATGTACAGCAGGATGCCCTGGGCCTAATGTGCAATGCACATTTTGAAATAAATTGCCTAAGAAAGGGTGCCATCCGCCCTTCTCTGAACCCAAAGTTCGCGGCACTGTGCAAATCCAGCAATATACAACCACCGAATCTTTTGTTCGGTGAAGATCTGTCAAAAAGAGTCAAGGAGCTGGACGACGAGGCAAAAACGGTTGGACTCATCAAAGCCCCGGCAACTAGCAGAATGTCGTTTCGGCGGCAGCACCCCTGCAGACGGTTCGCTGAAATTGGTTCAGGCCAAGGACCAAGCCGGCCATTCCCAAACTTGCGCAGTTGGCGCACTCCAACAGGCTTACCCCTCAAAACTCGGAGGCAGAAATATCCACCGGTAACATATCATGTGTGGATCAGTTACAAGTTGGTGGGAGATTACACTTGTTTTTGAATGAATGGTATTCGATAACATCAGATTTGTTTATACTGCACAGTATACAAGGGTTCCGAATCAAATTCCTTCCCAATTTACGCCCACCCACACAGCATACACCAAGCCGGACATTGTTTTTTTTCACAACAAGAGTGTTTGGATTTACAAGCTGAAATTGAAACGTTATACAAAAAAGGGGTAATTGAGAAGTCGTTTCATCAATCTCACCAATTCATGTCTAATACTTTTCCTAGGTGAAAGAAGGATGGTGGATGTCGAATCATCCTTGACGATGTTATATGACATGTATAGATCTTAAAGATGCATACTATTCAGTACCCATTCATCGTGATCATCGGAGATATTTGGAGTGGCACAACAGAAGTTTAGCTGGATGAGGCAATTATGGCAGTTTAAAGCATTGCCTAATGGGTTAACCTCGGCCCCTAGATTATTTACAAAACTGTTAAAACCAGTGTTGGGGCTACTCCGGGCTCAGAGTCATATTGTAATGGCTTATTTGGATGATATTCTAATCATAGGGAAGACTCGGGAAGCAGCTGAATTATCTTTCAGCTGCTAAACTCATGTTTGAGAAATTGGGGTTTCTCATAAATCCAGTTAAATCCAAATTGACACCAATTAGAGTTATTGATTATTTGGGATTCACCATGAACACAACTCACATGTTTGTGACTCTGCCCAGGGGCAAGAGATTAGACTTAATAGAAGCCTGTAACAAGCTCGTTGTTGAGCAGCAACCTTCAATTCGACATGTGGCTAGCATAATTGGCAAATTAGTGGCTGCTTTTCCAGCTGCACAATTTGGGCCTTTGCATTATCAAAATTTACAACGTGCAAAGGAGCAGGCACTCAAAATACATGCAGGTCACTTCAATAGGCCCATGCGGTTACCAGTTGAAGTCATTGCTGAATTACAGTGGTGGATAGCGAACATTTGGCGTTGCTCCAGTAAAATTCTGATTGAGAAACATTCAGTTGTTTTACAGACTGATGTTAGTGCTCTAGGATGGGGTGCTACTGATACCATCTCTAGCTGCGGAGGCAGATGGAATATGCATGAAGCATTTATTCTTCAATCACATGGTATTAACTATTTAGAACTGTTGGGAACATTCTATGGCCTAAAGGCTTATTGTATTAGTATGCATCACTTGCATGTTCAGCTTCAGATTGACAACACTACGGCAGTGGCATACGTTAACGACATGGGTGGAATCAAGTCGGCATCTTGTGATAAATTGGCTAACCTTATTTGGCACTGGTGTATTACAAGAAGCATTTGGGTCTCAGCTATCTACTTACCAGGTAGATTCAACATGGTGGCGGACACCAGGTCACGAAAATTCAATGACAACACAGAATGGATGTTGAATCATGAAGTATTTAATGATATTGTCGCTCGGTATGGTGTACCAGATATCGATTTGTTTGCATCCAGACTCAATCACCAGTTACCGAAGTACGTTTCATGGGAACCAGACCCAGGGGCAGTGGAGGTAAATGCATTCTCGCTACACTGGGGTGGAATGTTTTTATATGCATTTCTCCCATTTTGCCTCATCAGTCAATGCTTGCTCAAGATCAAGCAGGACTCTGCTACAGGCGTTCTGGTTGTACCCGACTGGCCTACACAGCCATGGTTCCCACTCATTTTGGGAATTATAACACAGCCTCTTATGACTGTCCCTAAACGCAATAACCTACTGGTGCACCCTGTGACTGGGGAGAACCATCCATTACATGACCGTATTGATCTATTGATTTGCAGATTCTGGGGAGGCTCGGACTGTCAGATCATACCGTGGATGTGATCACTACGGCCTGGAAGGATAGTACCATAAAATAGTACATCTCTCATGTGAAGAAATGGGAGGTGTTCTGATTACGGGCGAATATATCATATCACACGGCACGCATCTCAGATGTGTTGGAGTTTCTTTCAACGCTATATTTTGATGAGGGATTAAGCTATAGTGCCATCAACAGTGCCAGGAGTGCCTTATCATCGTACTTATGGCTGGGGTCAGAACAACACTCTGTTGGATCTCATCCTTTAATATCTCGGTTCATGAAGGGTATTTTTAACTCTAACCCCCCCAGGCGCAGGTACTCGAAAATCTGGGATATGAGCGTGGTACTCGTGCTGCTTCGCCAGTGGGCTCCAGCTACATCCCTGTCTTTGCCCAAACTCACTTTCAAGGTGGTCATGCTCATGGCACTGGTTTCAGCGCAACGGGTCCAGGCGTTGCAGAAGCTGCGACTGGACAGGATGGTGTCATCTGTAAATAACATAACGTTTTACATTTATGATTTAATTAAGCAGAGCAGACCAGGGGTGTCAGGGCTCAAACTTATTTTTACGGCATACCCCACGGACTTTCGGTTGTGTGTAGTTACGCACTTACAGCAGTATATCAAGGTCACCAAGAGCCTCAGAGGCTCCGAGTTAGCGTTATTCATCAGTCACAAAAAAACGCATAAGAAAGTGTCGGTACAGACCATTTCAAGATGGTTGAAACAGGTTCTGGTTTGTGTGGGAATAGACACTGATATTTTTAAATCTCACTCCACCAGGGCGGCATCAAAGGCACTGCAGCGAAGGCACTGGACGTCCCTCTCGACCATATCCTCGCGGCCACAGGATGGTCAAATGAACTGACTTTTCAAAGGTTCTATAATAAACCTCTTACCAGACCGGGGATATTTGCCCACTCCATTTTTGGTTCTGTTTCATAGCTTCCCCCTGGGAGAGAGGGGTCACTATTGTTTTTTCTTTTTGTTAATTAAAGCATCAACATGCTTAAATCTATGCCATGTTTCAATGCATTGTTTATTATTCAGTCATCCTGGGTCAACTGATGCAGTGTGGGATGCCTGGATTCGTATCCACGGCATGAAATCACAGCTTTGAAATCGTCACGGAATCACTCACGTGACTCCGAAGTAAAATAGTAAGATTAAACGAGAACTTACCAGTTTGAAGTTTGATCTTTATTTTATGAGGAGTTACAATGAGCGATTACGTGCCCTCTGCTCCCAACCCTCATATGATAAAGGTCATCTGGTAGTTCTAGTTCTCTCTAATCTTACTATGTTACTTCAATTACTGTTATCTGTGATTTCACACCGCTGCTTTGAAGATTGACGCGCATGCGGACTGGCGGGCTCTTCACGTAATCGCTCATCGTAACTCCTCATAAAATAAAGATCAAACTTCAAACTGGTAAGTTCTCGTTTAATCTTACTATTCTTTGTCTTACTGACATTGAGAGCTAGTTAGTTGTGCTGGCACCATTTGGTCAGTCGATCGATCTCACTTCTATACTATTTTCTATCAGTAAAACTCTGGTCCTTTCACCCCGGCTATGTCTTTAGCAATGCTATTGACTATCAGTAGAGTTAAAACAACCTGCAGGCAGCATTTAAAACTATTGGCTGACATTAGCTCGAGAGTGGCACAATTATGAAGCCATTTTGTTTTGATCCAAATATCACATTGCAGGGCCTGTATTAAATGTTGAAATATACAATCACAATTCGGCTCAAATAAAATGCCAGATGTTGCTAACAAATGCCAGCAGTTCCAAACGGAACAGAATCTGTTGGAGTGCTGCCACGTTGCCCAGACTAGCTGGGAGTTCAGAACATTAGTGCTGTGGAAGTATCACCCAGATCCTGTGCCAGGTTGAATTTGGTGCAGGGTCCAAGTTTACATCATGTTCAGTGAGAATGACAAGGCGAGGGATTATGAATCAAAGGGGAAAGTAAGTTACGACTTCAAAATCGTTTTGCTTAACTTGAATGTTTAATTATATCTGGTTTTAGATCATTCAAATTAAAAGAAAATCTTAATAACCACTGTCTTTTAACAATTTACATTAATCTTAATGACTTTTACCTGTAAGACATTTATATAGATCCGAAATCTCTATTGACTGTGCAGTCACAATGATGGCAATGGAATTTGGCCAGCCGTCAATGCTTTTAGGGCATTTCTGAGGCAGTGATTTCACTCTGCAGCACCAGACATAATGCCACTGCGCTGCTGAGTCCTGACCAGATAGTTGTGAGGGGACCAATTGTTGGGGATCTTGGGCTGGAGTGTTCTTCAGCAAAATGTAGTCCTAGAGTCATAGAGTTATACAGCGTGGAAACAGGCCCTTTGATCCAACTTGCCCCCGCTGACCAACATGTCCCATCTGCACTAGTTCCACCTGCCTGCATTTGGCCCATATCCCTCGAAACCTGTCCTATCCATGTACATGTCTAAATGTTTCTTAAACGTTGCTGTCCAAATTTGCCCCTTGGCGCTGCATGTGTGAATACTTTTGTTGAGTTATTTACTTTCAACATGACAGCCTGGGCAGCAAAGTCAACTCTGCTGTTATGACATTAATTAAAAGATGGTTATTTTCTTTTATCTGTACTTGTTCAAAAAATCTGCAGGCTGTACCTATGGAAGGATCACTCTTTAAGTATTGCGAAAATGTTACACTCAGTGCATCTATTTTGTTCACAGTTCAATAATCATTCAAATTATGTTTCTTTTTAACCTGTTTCCTTTTTGAATATCCCTTCCTTATAGCTATTTCTTAATATATCCCTTTCATCTTTCTCCAGCAGAGGTTTCAGAAGTAATTTACAATCTATCTAATCAATCACACTCTTGGGAAAGTAAGGTCATTAGTTGGTTAAATGTATTATTTGTCAGCACTATTTTGTGCAAACATTACTCACACGTTACATGGAACTATCAGCTGGCCGGGATTTGGATTGAAGTGAAATGGTTGGCCAATGAAACGTGTAATGAGTTTGGATACATGTTGTTACGAACAGGTTGCTTATTAAGACACTATTTATGTTAATTTCTGCGTTCAGGAATTTAGTCCATCAATATGGTTTCCCTGATTAGCAATTTAACTCATTCACTGCTCGTGATGCTACTTGGCATTATTCCCAGTTGGAATTCCTGGCTTCAGCAAGCTGCCAGATGGTTATTGGATTTTGCAGATGGACAGAGTATATTAGAGCATAAGTAAGTGAAAGCCCTGCAGTCCAGAACAAAAATTATTCTACTGATGGTTAATTATATATATATTTTCAGAGATAAATTTAGGGCTGATAATGTCAGGTGTGTACATGGATGACGGCTTGGCTCATGTAGTATTGCCACTTACTCATGCGCACCACCTCTGCCTCGTCCACTCATGACCCAAGATTTTGGTCTCATATCGTTTCAAATCTCAGCCCAAGACCTGGGGCAGTTGGTGTGGTGCTGAAGGAAAGCAGCTACTGTATATATGAGTCTGAAGAACGGTCCTGACCCCAAGATATGGAAATGTTTTCGTCCCATGTTCTCCAGGGATGCTGAGTCTGAGGGGCTGAAGAAGGGTCTCGACCCAAAACGTCACCTATTCCTTCTCTCCGGAGATTCTGCCAGTCCCGCTGAGTTATTCCAGCATCACCATCCAAGTCGCACCAGGTTCTCGTTCTCACCTAGCAAACAGCTAACAATGGTCTGTTTCCTTTATCATTGTTACTTATTTACATATCTTTCATTCATTTGTTCTATCTCTTTCTGCAGCACTGTCTATATCTCTCATTTCCCTTTCCACTGATTAATCTGAAAAAGGCTCTCAACCCGAAACATCACCCATTCCTTCTCTCCAGAGATGCTGCCTGTTCCGCTGAGTTACTCTTTTTGAGTCAGCAATTTACAGCATTTTGTGTCTATCTTTGGTTTAAACCAGCGTCTGCAGTTCCTTCCTAAATATTTTCTTTAACTTACTTCTTAATAGATGTGAGTATCACCAGTTTGTTCAGCATTATGAGCCATCCCTGCTTAACTGTGAGAGTGGAAGCACAAGTATTCTGCAAAGTGAAAATCCTTCATCACCACTCATGTTTCATTTATCTATATAATTAAAAGTCTAAACTTGACCACTTCCTGTTTGTACTGTATATTGATTTTAGAAAAAACGCTACCACTTACGGCTGTGATTTTTGACCATCTTACTCAGAGTCCCCCTCCAGCTGTCAGGGCCAGATGATTTTTCCCATCGATGAAAAATAAAAGACTTATTAATGTTTAAACATGTTGAGATTCCCTCTCCTGTCAATCACGCCATGAAGGCCACGCCCCTTCTGGTGGGAGGGGGAGGGACTATAAAACCCGGAAGTGTGGACGTGCCTCAGTCTCTGCAAGATGGGGAGGGAGAGGTCATGACTCTCAGTCTGAGCTGTGAATAAAACTGAACACTGAACACATGTCTACTAAACTGTGAGTGTGGTTTTACTGACCCGTGAGTTCCCTTAATGGGGATTGAAAATGAAGTTTGAAAATGAAAATGTGGTTTGAAAATGAAGTTTGAAAATGAAAATGTGGTTGGTTTGAAAATGTGGTTGGCTTGAAAATGAAAATGTGGTTTGAAAATGAAGTTTGAAAATGAAAATGTGGTTGGTTTGAAAATGTGGTTTGAAATTGAAAATGTGGTTTGAAAATCTATATAATTAAAAGTCTAATCTGGACCACTTCCTGTTTGCGCTTTATATTGATTTTGGAAAAAACGCTACCATGTACGGCTGTGATTTTTGGCCATCTTACTCAGTGTCCCCGTCCGCTCATCAAGTGCTGAGGATTTTTCCCATTGATGAAAAATAAAAGAGTTGTTAGTGTTTAAAAAATGTTGAGATTCTCTCTCCTGTCAATCATGCAATGAAGGCCACGCCCCTTCCGCTCAGAGGGGGTGGGACTATAACACCCAGAAGTGTGGGCGTGGCTCAGTCTCTGCAAGATGGGGAGGGGGAGGTCACGACATTCTGTCTTTCGTGGCCTTGCACCCTGCTTGAAATGGTATGAAATTGCATTTGAATTTGTTGGCCTTGCACCCTGCTTGAAATGGTATGAAACTGCAATTGAATTTGGTGGCTTTGCACCCTGCTTGAAATGGAATGAAACTGCATTTGAATTTGGTGGCCTTGCATCCTGCTTGAAGTGGTATGAAAATGCACCTGAATTTGGTAGCCTTGCACCCTGCTTGAAATGGTATGAAACTGCACTTGAATTTGGTGGCCTTGTTCCCTGCTTGAAATGGTATGAAACTGCACTTGAATTTGGTGGCCTTGCACCCTGCTTGAAATTGTATGAAACTGCACTTGAATTTGGTGGCCTTGCACCCTGCTTGAAACTGTATAAAACTGCACTTGAATTTGGTGGCCTTGCACCCTGCTTGAAATGTAATGAAACTGCATTTGAATTTGGTGGCCTTGCACCCTGCTTGAAATGGAATGAAACTGCATTTGAATTTGGTGGCCTTGCATCCTGCTTTAAGTGGGATGAAACTGCACTTGAATTTGGTGGCCTTGCACCCTGCTTGAAATGGTATGAAACTGCACTTGAATTTGGTGGCCTTGCACCCTGCTTGAAATGGAATTTCTATGAATAGCCATGAGTCAACTGCCAGCCCACCAGCCGTGAGTGAGTGAGCTGCCAGCACACCAGGCTTGAATGACTGAGCTTCCAGCCCAAGAATCCATTCGGCCCACAATGTCCATACTAGCCCTCTGGAAACCAGTCCTCTCAGCCCTCAACACCCATACTAACGCTCCAGAAAGCCCCCCCCCCCCCCACTGGTCACCAATATTGGAATTGGTGGAGAGGTGGAATATTGCATTGGGGTACCAGCCCTCCCGTGTGAACATGGGACCCAACGGGTCCCACTTAGTCTAGCATGTTATATATTTGAAATCTATTCTTTTTTCTGGTTACTAAATCTACACGTTATGTACCAAAGATAGACACAAAATGCTGGAGCAACTCAGCAGGTCAGGCAGTATCTCCGGAGAAAAGGTATAGGTAACGTTTATACTCGTCCAGAACCAGGTGACCAGAAACGTCATCTATTCCTTTTCTCCAGTTTGCTGCCTGACCTGCTGAGTTACTCCAGCATTTTGTGTCTATATCAAGTGTAAACAAGCATCTGTTTTTCCTTCCTACACATTATGGACTGAAAAATTGATACTTCAAGTAGCAAAGTGACTGAATGGGAATTTGAGTACAATTCTGACGTACTGAATTATGAAGATATTTGTAGTGTTGTAGTGATGTCATTGCAACACATATTGCAAAATACATTGCAGCTTGTTAAGGAAAAAAGAACCATGCATATAATGTGTCTGTGTGATGCTAAGGTTGTAGCTCAAGGTATGGTGCTTGAGATTGTTCATGGTTTGCATGGGTATGGTTTCCCAGCTAAAAATGTGTTGGTTATATCAGTGTTTAATCTAATGAGACAACTGAGGAAACAGTGTAAAATTTTGGACAACCAGTTTCTCAAAGGTTTTATTCATCCTTTAATAATCTACATGCTTCCTTTATAAAATCATTTCCATTATAACATAGCTTTATATATTTATGGAAAGTCAATTTAAATTTAAAATTAGGTTGAATGTTAAAAAAACACCATTGCCAACTTGTCACTGAGAACTGGAGATTCCCCCTATATTCATGGATGTTACTTGTCTTTGAGAATTCTCACTGATATCCATCTTAAGAGCGTTAACCAAATATGGTTACAACTATGTAACCAATTGATCAAAGATGATATTGAACCATAAACCTTTGAATTATCAGTTCCTCTGCTATCCTAACACAAGAATCTTACTTATTAATCATTTTTTACTGTCCTTTCATTTATGTAATTTGGGTGATAATTTCATTCTTTTCATATAATATTGCCTTCACCTGAGAATGGCAACACATTAATTATTGAGGCACAAGAGACTGCAGATGCTGGAAACCTGAGCAAAAATAAACTGCTGGAGGAACACAACGGGTCAGGCAGCATCTGTGGAGGGAATGATGAGATATGACATATGATGTTTCAGGTTGAGTCCCCCCAGCAGTTTACTGTTGCACAATAATTTAATTCCATTCTATTTAAAGTCTAGAGCAGTTCATGGTAGGGCCAATACTTAGGATGTTCTTTATATGCCTCATTGTCACCTTCCCCATAGCTGAAATGATCTATTCTACATTTACTTGATCTACCTTCCCTTCGATCTCTCATTTTCACACCTTACCCATTTATATCTCAGTGTCTCCCTCTCCCCTGACTCTCAGTCTGAAGATTGGTCTCGACCAGAAACATCACCCATTCCTTCTATCGAGAGATGCTGCCCATTCCGCTGAGTTACCCCAGCATTTTGTGTCTATCTTAGGATGGACAGGTTGACTTCTGGGAACAGATTGCACAGAAGATAGATACAAAACTCAGTGGGTCAGGCAGCATCTCTGGAGAAAAGGAATAGGTGATGCTTGGGATCCAGACCCATCCTCAGACCAAGGAAGGGTCTCGACCTGTAACGTCACCTATTCCTTTTCTCCAGATATGCTGCCTGAGTTACCCCAGTATTTTGTGTTTATCTTCGATGTAAATCAGCATTTGCAGTTCCTTCCCACACAAAACATAGCACAGGTCAGACTTGTATCCATGGAAGTTAAAATCGTAATGGGAACCTGACTGAACTATATAAGATCATTAATAGCAAATTGTATAAAAATTAAAAATTACTGGACTGATATTTTTCAAATAATCTCTGAAATTGTTAATACCAAATTGGCTCCAGACTCAAAATTAATAATACTTGGGATATCAGAACAAAGTTTAACACTCACAACAAGCCAAAGAAACTTCCTTGACTACAGTATAATAACTGGGAAAAAATTAATATTAAAATTCTGGAAAGGCTCTACAACCCCCACAATTAAAATGTGGATTGTGGAAATGTCGGAGACCCTACATCTAGAAAGAATTAGACTTGTCTTAATGGACAAGCAAGAACTTTTTGTTAAAATATGGGCTCCATTCATTGCCTATTTGAAGGGATAGAGTGGCCCAGCGCGAAAGCCCGACTGAAGCTTGAACTCAGGATTAGATGTAATTATATTTCATAACCTACGAACTTATCTCCTATGATGTATTATAAGTAATTCATTCCACCTCTTTTTCTTTTTTGATATTGTAATTCTTCTTTCTCTCTCTTTCTTCTTTCTTCCTTCTCTCTATTTTTCTTTTTCTATCTATATAAAAACAAACACTAGAAGCAGAATTAACTGACAATTGACAAATTTAATAATGTATGAGTGATTGATGTATATGAAAAGTTTTTTCTTCTATTATAATATGTTACTCTACATTGTAATATGTTTGCTTCTAATAAAAATTTATATCACAAAGATCATTAATGGCTTTAACTAGTCGGAGAGGAAACTTCCTCTTGTGGGATAATCCTTCTCATGTACTGACTATCTTGCACAAGACAAAATGAGAGGATTTTACTGAAATGAGGAAGGTATAAATCTGGAAGCTGCTTACTGACAATACACATGTAGAATGTAGTGCATTTGTCTACAAAACCTACTTAATTTAATTTATTAAAAATATTATTCATCAGGAATATATACCATACTACGTTTCCCGAGTTAACAAATAATCTTATCCTTGCATTTGAAATCTAAAAAAAAACTAGAGATGCTGAAAATCTGAAATAAAAGCATAAAATCCTTGAAACACTCAGCGGATCAGGCAGCATATGTGGAAAGAGAAACAAAGTTCTGAAAGGGTCTTCAACATAAAAATGTTTCCATAGTCCTGTTGAATGTTTCCAGCATTTTCACTTTTTATTTCATGTTTGCCTTGGTTAGCTTAGCGTTGGATTAGACCAAGGCTTGATTGTTTCTGGCCTTTCATGCATTCAGTCGACCATCAGATCTGTCTGTCAATAAACATGTAATTCATGTTACAAGCTCATAAGTTAAAGGGGAGAATTAGGCCATTTGGCCCATCAAGTAGTTGATGTATAGGTACGATCTACTAGAGCAGGTAGTTGAGGTAGGTCCTATTGCAATGTTTAAGAAACATTTGGATGAGAACATGGACAGGACAAGTTTGGAGGGATATGGACCAAACCAGGCAGGTGGAACTAGTGTAGCTGGGATATGTTGGCCGGTGTGGGCAACTTGTGCTGAAAGGCCTGTTTCCACACTGTATCACTCAATGATTCTAAGTCTACTCCACCATTCAATCAAGGCTGATCCATCTTTCTCTCTGAATGTCATTCTCCTGCCTTCTCCCCATAACCCCTGACCCACCTGTACTAATCATGAATGTCAATCTCTGTCTTAAAAATATCCATTGACTTGGCCTCCACAGCCTTCTGTGGCAATGAATTCCACAGATTCACCACCATCTGACTAAAGAAATTCCTCCTTTCTAAAAGCACATCCTTTAATTCTGAGACAATGGCCACTGGTCTAAGACTCTCCCACTAGTGGAAACATCCTCTCCACATCCACTCTATCCAGGCCTTTCACTATTCTTGATATTCTTTTATTTTATTTTTGCAGGTGGTCACAGGAGTTGGAAGAAATGCCTTTTTATGATGTCTCCCACCACTGGCTTAGGTCCTTCAAAGTGAAAACTTCTCCCACAAGTGTACATTCTCATAAAAGTATCCACACTCGGTAAACAAAGTCGGATCATCATGGTCACCTAAATGGCAAAATGGACTTCAAAGCAATTATGTTGATTTTGAAGAGAAGACAGTTAAAATTGCTGAGAATTAATATTGACCATGTTTATTAACAGCAATAATTTGTAAGAGTCAATGGCACATTCATTTTGGATGAAGATCTTAAACTACATAAACATTTTTAGAGTTTATGCCAGAGTGAGTCCCACCACAAATTGGAGGAGCAGCACCTCATATTTCGCTTCGGTAGTTTACACCCCAGCAGTATGAACATTGACTTCTCCAATTTCAGGTAGTCCTTGCTTTCTCCCTCCTTCCCCTCCCCTTCCCATCTCTCCCACAGCCCACTGTCCCAGCCTCTTCCTTTCTTCTTCCCGTTCTCCCCACCCCATATCAGTCTGAAGAAGGGTCTTGACCCGAAACCTCACCTATTCCTTCGCTCCATAGATGCTGCCTCACCCACTGAGATTCTCCAGCATTTTTGTCTACCTTTGATTTTTCCAGCATCTGCAGTTCTTTCTTAAACATTTTTAATACCTTTTAACAATATTTTTTGTCTGCTAATAATGGAGTTGCCTGCTGGCTTCTGCAGTTTTCCCAACACTCTTAGCCATCTTAGAGGACTGTAGGGTGAGAACAGGCATCAGACTGATGACGTTGACAGAGATGGGCTGCTTGGCTCTAGTCTCAGTCTGATCCAGTCCTGAGAACAGGCTTGCCAATTGCCATTCCATTGCCAGGACAAGCAGATTCCCTGAAAACACTGCAGGCAGTCCATCATTCTTCCTACTTTTTGACTAAACCCTGACTTGGCCTCTCTCTCGCTTGCTCTCTCTGCATCTACAAGAGAGAGAGTCAGTGTGTGAAGAAGATTGGTGAGTAAAAGCCAAATATTGCAGAATTCACCATTTCTTCACAACAACAATTTAATTCTCAATAATACAATTTGTGGATGTACATATGAAGCTGAGATTTGATACTACATTAATTAATCTCCACCATTATGTTATAAATATATCTTTGGTACATAGCTTTGTATAGCTCAGAAGCTCCAGCATAGTGTGCTAGAATTTGCTGCCAGAGCAACAGTGAGGTCAATGCTATTCATTGTGGCTTACCTCAAAATGATTAACCATAGTCCGCCAAGAGATGGACGGTTAAACATGATGTGCAACAACCTGCAGATGTCCTAAAGCAGCACACAAAACAATTTTAGAGCTGCCTGTCCCGCTGAGTTACTCCAGCTTTTTGTGTCTATCTTCGGTTTAAACCAGCATCTGCAGTTCCTTCCTGCACACTTAGAGTTGATCTGTCACCCTAGGGAGAAGAGCAAAGTAAATATCTGTTCAAGCAGTATATAAGGTGGCACAGTAATGCAGCTGGTAGGGCTGCTGCCTCACAGCACCAGAGACCTGAGTTCAATCCTGATCTCGGGTGCAGCGTGTGTGGAGTTTGCACGTTTTCCCTGTCACCACACAGGGTTTCCTCCGGGCATTCCGGTTTCCTTCCACATCGTAAAGACGGCGGGTTTGTAAGTTAATTGATCGCGGTAAAAACACCTCAAATGTGTATGGAAAGGATGAGAAAGTGGGGTGAAATAAAACTAGTGTGAATGGGTGATTGGTGGTCAGAGTGGACTGGGTGGGCCGAATGGTCCATTTCCATGCTGTGTCTCTAAACTAAACTGAACTAGTTTGTCCACAAATATCACTGCTTGCCGTTGATGTAAATCTTTCTCATGATAAAGGTGTAATTTTGTTGCTGCTGGCAAACTAAAAGAAAGAAAGTAAACTTTATTTTTCTGATCCATTTGCAATTTGTTTGCACCAGGTTTATTGTAGACACACAAAACTGCAAGCATTGTGTGAAGAAGTGTCCAGACCCATACTCAAATTAGTGGGAAGGGAAGAGGACTCAATGGTCACAAATATTTACAAGAGCACTCTTTTCCCCGTGCTCAATGTTAAAGAGGAATCAGCTATTCTCCTATATTCAGTCATTAAGATATACAGTATGCTGGAGAAATTCAGCGGGTGAGGCAGCATCTATGGAGTGAAGGAAGTAGGCAACGTTTCGGGTCGAAACCCTTCTTCAGACTGGAGAAGGGTTTCGACCCGAAACGTTGCCTATTTCCTTCGCTCCATAGATGCAGCCTCACCCGCTGAGTTTCTCCAGCATTTTTGTCTACCTTCGATTTTCCAGCATCTGCAGTTCATTCTTAAACAAGATATACAGTATTCCTATTTCCTACCTATCAGTGTGCAAGAAATAATTACTTGAAAGAACAGGGTTTAAAACCTTCAATATTTCCTAATTAGGCTGGAATAAATACATAATTACACTTTAATGCTCCAACTGTTAGATACAGCAGAACGTGCATAAATTAGCAGTAATCCTTCAAAATAACGTTGAAAACGTGCAAAACCTTCAAGTACATTAACTAAAAGGTAGGTTTCATCTGTTAAAAAGGGCCAATGGTAACAGAACACAGCACTTTGACAAAAAAAGCCATTACAAACATTCAGAATTATCAGTGGTTTACTGTAGCTTTGGTCCATTTAAAGATAATGCAGATTTTCCAGTTTGTGGCAAAATTATAGTGTCTACACATTTTTATATTGGTAGAAAATTCTTCTCATCTATCATCTTTCATCGAAGGCCTTTTGATTGTGTGTGCCGGAGGATGTTTGAGGCATAGTGGAATTTCATAAGATCATAAGATCATACATGATAGGAGCAGAATTAGGCCATTCGGTCCATCAAGTCTATTCCGTCATTCAATCATGGCTGATCTATCTCTTCCTCCTAACCCCATTCTCCTGCCTTCTCCTCATAACTTTGACACCCGTATAATGTGATATCCATTAACAGAAATGTCACAAACTGGCTGCACATCCAATCAGTTAGGTGAATTTTCACAGACAATCAACTAGGAAGCAACAAGAACATATTCTTAGAACTCTTGAGCATTTTACAAAAAGCAGATTTAAGTTCATAAGATAGACATCTGTAATCAAATTGAATCTCAAGTGTCATTAATACATTTCAATAATATTTTTTCAATTTATGAGGTGTTCAAGTGTAATTTTGGTTCAAAATGCACACAAAAGTTTATATTTTTCAGAGCATGAGAGCTTTTTTTACAAAATGCTGGATTAACTCATCCGGAAAGGAGGAATGGGTGACGATTCGGGTCGAGACATTTCGTGACCCGAAACGTCACCCGTTCCTTCTATCCAGAGATGCTGCCTGTTCCGCTGAGTTACTCCAGCAATTTGTGTCTATCTTCGATGTAAACCAGTATCTACAGTTCCTTCCTACACATTGTTCATAAGTGACTTTGTCTTAATTCATGGGTATCTTCGAAGGGATTGGCGGCTATTCAACAAAGTTCAGTCTTGAAGCTTAAAGAGTTGAATTTCATGTCATTCACTGATTCAACTTTTTCCACTTTCTTAAATGTTTAGAAGGTTTGGCATGCCACCAAATAATCTAACAAACTTCTACTGTAGAAGGCAACCTGACTGGTTGCATCGTAGCCAGGCACAGCAGTTCCAATCCACAGAAATGCAAGAGTCTGCAGTAAGTGGTGGACTAAAGGGCCTGTCCCACATGGCGATTTTTTTGGCGATTGCAGGCATTATTGACTGACGTATAAGGTCACCGAAAAATTTGCGGCGTGATGCGGTGGTGATGGGCCTTGATGACGTTTGACATGTTTCTTCAAGTGTCACAACATTTGTTTTGTTGCCGCTGGATTTTGAAATGTTCAAAATCTTTTGGCGACACTGATATGATGCGGCAGTCACCGAAAAAATCGCCAAGTGGGACGGGCTCTTAATCCTGGTTCACCATGGCCACAGCCCTCTCCACCATCCACAGCATCTACACAAGGTGCTGCCTCAAGAAAGCAACATGTATCTCCAATTATTCCCACCATCAATCATTCCTTGCTGTTACTGTCAGGCAGAAGGTAAGGAGCCTGAAGTCCCGTACCAAAAGGTTCAGGAATATTTGTTTTCCTGCAACCGTCTGGTTCTTGAACTGACCTGCACAACCCTAATTCCACCTCCGCAGCGAAACACTACGGACCTTCTCATGCACCACTACAGAGTTGTTTTCCAATTGCGTTTGCACTAATGTCTTGTCTTATGCACAGTCTTATTTCTGTTTCCACTGCCTTGTACAATGTATGTGTAATTTATGTATCATTTATATAGCTTGTGTGTTGTCTGAGTCTATGTGCTGGTGAAGCTACTGTAAGCAAGATTTTCATTGTACCTGCACCTCACAGTACTAGTGCAGATGACAATAAACTCAACTTGACTTGACTTGTGTTGATCATGTCTGCTTTGAAGACAACAATGCAGCAAAGCAGTGTGTCTGTCACTGGTGGCATTTTGAGGATAGCTCTGCCTCATTGAACAAGTTTAGATGTCAGAGGCTGCTTAACAAAATAACAAGAGGATGATGCTAAGAAAAACAAAGGCTTAATACTCAGCAGATCCTGGGCATTCTGTGGTGGGAGAAACAGAACTAAATTTCAGATCAATAAATCTTCATTTGAACTGGCCAGTAGCATTAACTCTGTTTCTCCCTCCGTAGACACTGCTTAACCTGCTGTTTCCAGCATTTCTGCTTTTATTTCAAATTTCAGCATCTGCAGTTTTACAATTTTTGATGGGATGTTAACATCAATACAATATTATTGCAACCAATAGACCAGTCCAGTTGCCTTTAACCATAACTTTAACTAAGATTAACCATACAGATTTATTTTTTCACAGAACTCTTGCCTCTTGCCCAGTGGGTGAATCGAGGACCAGAGGACATAGGTTTAAGGTGAAAGGGAAAGGATTTAACAGGAATCTGAGGGGTAACTTTTTCACACAAAAGGTGGTGGGAGTAAGAACGAGATGCCAGAGGAGGTAGTTGAGGCATGGGCTATCCCAACGTTGGTTTGGAGGGATATCGACCAAACATGGGCAGGTGGAACTTGTGTAACTGGGACATGTTGGCCAGTGTGGGCAAGTTGGGCCAAAGGGCCTGTTTCTACGCCGTATGGCTCTAGGACTCCATGACTGTAATTTATATGAAACCAAGTTAATAATGTTTTACATGAGTTTTGAAGTGCTTCCATCACGTTTATCATTACCGATCAAAGATAATGTATATGATTATTAGGCTGAAAGCAACATGTTGACAACATTTGAATTGTGTTTTGAAATCTAGGAATGGAAGTATAAAAAGGAGACACAAAGTGCTGGAGTGACTCAGCAGGGCAGGCACCATCCCTGGTGAACATGGAATAGGTGATGTTTCAGGTTGGGACACTTCTTCAGATGCTAGAAAGGAGGTCTCAAACTGGTCATATATAACATGGAAGCTTAGAGATTTCTATTTGTAGACAGTGGTGAATCTCTGTAATTCTCTATCCCAGAGCGTAGTGGATGCAAGACCAATTGAAGGATTGAAGGTGGATGGAGATAATTTTTTTTGAAAGATTAGAGGATTGAGGAATTGAGGCCAGGAAAGATCAACCATGATTATATTGAATCGTGGAGCAGACTTGTACTTCACTGTAATTGTGTACATGACGATAAATGGGAGTTGACTTGATTTGACCTCAGCCAGAGCTCTGTACACAAATTCAGTTTAGAGATATAGCGCGGAAACAGGCCCTTCAGCCCACCGAATCCGCACTGACCAGTGGTCCCCGCACATTAACACTACCTCTACACACGCTAGGGACAATTTTACACAGAAGCATGGAAACGTGGAAAATATGTGCACGAATAAGCCATTCGGCCCTTCGAGCTAGCACCGCCATTCAAAACGACCATGGCAGATCATCCACAATTAGTACCCCATTCCTGCTTTCTACCCATATCCCTTGATTCTGTTAGCCCTAAGAGCTATATCTAAATCTCTTTTGAATACATCCAGTGAATTGGCCCCCATTGCCTTCTGTGGTAGAAAATTCCACAGATTCACAACTCTTTGGGTGAAAACGTTTTTCCTCATCTGTATTAAATGGCCTACCCCTTATTCTTAAACTGTGACTGCTGGTTATGGATCGGGAACACTCCCTACATTTATACCAAGCCAATTAACCTACAAATCTGTACGTCTTTGGAGAAAACCCACGCAAGTTATGGGGAGAACGTGCAAACTCCATACAGACAGAACCCGTAGACAGGATAGACCCTGGGTCTCTGGCGCTGTAAGGCAGTAGCTCTACAGCTATGCTGCCCTAAGCATTCTTAAGCATTCACACAGAACTCTGCTCCCAATGTCTGATTAGCAAGTTCAAATAGCAGAAAACCTGTGAATGAAGTAAAGGTTAGCAATATAATTACATCATTATCACAACTTTGAAGAAACATTTAGACAGATACATGGATAGGACAGGTTTAGAGGGATAAGGGCCAAAAGCAGGGAGGTGGGACAAGTTTATGGGACAGGGAGATGAGGCATGTTAGTTGGCATGGGCAAGTGGGCCGAAGGGCCTGTTGTTGTTGTTCGTCCTTCGTAGTCGAAGGAGACCATGACTTCAGTGTTTTTGTTTGTGGGTCCGAAGGTGACTGGTGAGACCGATCCCGGCCCTGTATATGGGACACAGTTGGGTGGGTGCTGCAGTAGAAGTTGAAGTGGCTCAAGCCTTGCGCGCGGCGTGTTTCCTCTGAGCATCTGCGGTGCGTTTCTTCTCAACTACACGCGTTCCTGTGGTGATCTTGCTTCGCCCAGTTGGGCGGTATGGGTCCTGAAGTCATGACTTGCTCTTGACTTGGATTAAAGTGAGGGAGAGTTGTGCAAATCGTCAGCCTCACTCTCTGGTCCCGGCCCGTCTGGATCCAGTGGCAAGACATAGTCAAGACGGCTGGCGATAGGTCAGGATGCAGTGGATGGCCACCAGTTTTCTTCATAAACATTGTGCCCTAATTGCGCTCCACGACGCTTTGCTGGGTCCACCTTCCTACCCGTTGGACCACCAAATGGTGGTCTCCTCCGCATATTCCGCCGGATCCAGTCTTCACCTTTCCTGAAGGTAATAGCCACAAGGTAGTGGAGGTTTACATTTGGTGTTTTCCTTCACCCCTCCAGGGTGCTACATGGAGGATGCCTGGAGGATGCCTGTGCATGACTTTGTTTAACGTGGGGAGACTGGTGCACAGGCAAGAGTGGAACTCGCTATCAATACATGGAGGGGACGGGGGACACAATTTTTTTGCCGGCCGCGCGCGCATGCGCACACTCACACACACACGCGCGCGAGGCTTCGGAGGCTCAATCCAGCGCTAAATGCAGCTCCACACTGCCTGTCTCACCGGGTTAACTACAGCCCTGACTGGACTGACGGGATACCAGCGCTGCTTCTCCGCGCTGGCCATATTTCCCGCAAGCCCAGGCAGGTTCACCTAGCGGGACAGGCAGAGTTGAGCTGGGTTTAGCGCTGCTTCTCTGCGCTGGCTGTGGGCCTGGGGGCACAGCTTGCGTCTGACTCCCGACCTCTCTGGCCACCCGTGGGGGGGGCACTCGGGACAGTGCCAGAGACCCGGCTGGGATCGATCCTGCCTGCGGATGAGGCACAGGTCTGTGCCACATCTCCCTCCTCCAATCCCCGCTCTCTATCCTCAGTCCCACCGGGACTCCCCACTCCTCCCTCCTCCAATCATCGCGCCCTCGATTAGCAGACCCACCCACTTACTCGCAGAAAGCGGAGATTTTAAAATCGGGATCACAAAATCTTGGGGGGGATGTCCCCCACCTCTCAAAACATGGGGGGGACGTGTCCCCTCTGGCCCCCCTGGGTTTACCGCCCCTGTGCACAGGCACCCACCCCATGGTCCTTGACAGATCTGGGTCAGGATCCGGTGGCATGGAGTCCAAGATGACCGGAAACCCTTTTCTGCTGCATCCTTCATCCGCCTTCCCAACTGTTGTGACGCTCCATTAAGTTCCTCCGCTTGTGCCACCGGTGAGGTCTTGGTTGGATTCCTCTTTGTCAGAGACCTCCCTCTCGACCTTACCGCCATGGGTGGCCCTACCAAGAGCATAGCTCCAGACGGCATTGCTCTCAGGACCACACAACCTT
The DNA here is from genome assembly GCA_038087875.1 of Malacoraja senta. NCBI lineage: Eukaryota > Metazoa > Chordata > Chondrichthyes > Rajiformes > Rajidae > Malacoraja > Malacoraja senta. The sequence goes on from CM075979.1 coordinate 59,746,489, forward strand.
TTCCACCACGACAAGGTGACAATCCACAGAGAATCTTCCTTCTAATAGCATAGGCTCTCATTTCGTTCAGCAGCCTCACGTGTGGCACTTTATCAAAGGCTTTCTCCACCATGCTGTATGACTGTGTGAAGCTACAACCTCAATTCTGATCCTACAATGATCTCGAGCAGAGCCTCACCATTACTGATCCTTTTTTTTTAGAAAATGCAACTATAGTTCTGCTGCTCATCTTGAATTGCTGTGACATGCAGGTCCCTTTGCAGTGACACAGGCAGGCACTGAGTGCAATGCTGTGTGCAACACATTGAGCACTAATTCACTGGAAAATTGGGTGTGGAGGCTGGAGGTTTATAATGTGCCTGAGGCACTTGGTGAATCAAACAGATAGCTAGGGACTTGTGTGTAAACTATGTGCTCATTATACTGCTCCCGTCAATATAGACTCCTTGCCTTCCCAGCTAGATCAGTACTTTTAGAGCACAGTGACTTTATAACAGGCATGTTTTGTGAAGGGATGGGGGAGCAGGCCCGTGGTGAGTGCCGGAGTAGGACGAGTCCGTGGTGAGTGCCGGAGATCCAACAGACCGCGTGACTGCTAGAGGTCAGTCAAGGATGTGCCGCCGAAAGAACAAAGAGGGACCTGGCACAGGGGGGGAGGGACCCGGTGTGGGGGGGGGATCGGCAAGAATGAAGAGGGACCATTGGAACTGCATTGAACACTTTGCAAATTTGACGGCTCCCTACTGTATACGTGGCGACTCTTAAAATACATTGTGTATGGTATGCAAAACAAAGAATTTCACTGTGACATGCCACATGTGATAATAAAGTATCATGCATTCATTCACTCATTCATTCATTCTCTCATTCAGGGGTATGTGCAGGGGGTTGCATTCATTCATTCATTCATTCATTCTCTCATTCAGGGGTATGTGCAGGGGGTTGCATTCATTCACTCATTCATTCATTCTCTCATTCAGGGGTATGTGCAGGGGGTTGCATTCTGTTCAACATTATATTTATCAAGTGTACTGTGTCAGCAAATGAATTGGAGGTGGAGCAGTGTTGATAAGTTCGTAAATCATAGGGACAGGAGGCTATTTGGCCCATCAAGTCCACTCCAACATTAAATCATGACAGATCTACCTTTCCCTGTCAATCCCATACTCTTGCCTTCTCCTCACAACTTATTCAAGAACCCGTCAATCTCCGCTTTAAAAATACCCAATGACTTGGTCTCCACAGCCATCTGGGGCAATGAATTCTACAGATTCACGAACCTCTGGCTAAAGAAATTGCCATTTTACACTGAGACCCTTTCAAAGTGTTAGTGGTAAAGTTTCAGCGCCTCAGAGACCTAATTTTAACCCTGACCCTCAAGTGCTATCTGTCTGGAGTTTGCAACTATGTTGTTTGCTCCAGGGGCTGCAGCTCCCTTCCATGTCCCAAAGATGTGCAAAGAAACTGGTGCACTCGGAGAAAACCCAGATCTCAAAGTTAATCACATATTGTAACATTGACCTGAGCAGAGGGCGAATTAGAGAGGAATTGATGGACATATGAGAGCAAATAGGTAAAGAGGTCAACTTGTCCCTTCCCACCCAAACCACCCCCTCCCTAGGTACTTTCTCTGCAAATGGAGGAGATGCAACACCTGTCCCTTTACCTCCCCCCTCGACTCTGTCCAAGGACCCCAACAGCCTTTTCAGGTGAGGTAGAGGTTCACTTGCACCTCCTCCAACTTCATCTACTGCATCCGCTGTTCCAGGTGTGGACTCCGATATATTGGCGAGACCAAGCGCAGGCTCGGCGATCGTTTCAGCCTCTAAAACTAGCAAATCAACATCACTGCTGTGTAGAAATGCTGGAGCTAATTACCTAGCATGCTAAAAACAGAAAATAATGGAAATGCTCATTAAAGAAATTCCTCCTCATCTCCTTTCTAACAGTACATCCTTTTTATTCTGAGGCCATGCCCCTTGGTCCTAGACTCTCCCACTAGTGGAAACATCCACTCTATCCAGGCCTTTCACTATTTGGTAAGTTTCAATGTCCCCCTCATCCTTCTATATCTCAGCAAGTACAGGCCCAGTTCTGTAAAACATTCATCATATGTTAGCCAAATCATCCTCAGGATCATTCTCTAAAACCCCTTCAGTTGTTCCTCTAGTTTTGTCTGGGCATCCTTGTAATAGTACAGGAAGCCATAAGCAGAGAGGGAATGAGATGGACAACTGAAATGGCTGGCAATTGAAAGCTCAGAGTAAATCTTACATTCAGAAGCTCCACAAAATGCATTTGATTTCTCCAGTGTACAGACCCAAGGTTGAGTGGTTAATGGAGTACTCTGGTCTGGAAGAAATGCAAGTGAATCACTGCTTCACTGGCGTAGATTGTGTGGGTCGGTGGATAGTGGAAGAGGTGAAATATAGGGTTGTAAATCCTGTGGCTGCATGTGACTGGAAGAGCTGAACGGGGATTCATGAAGGTCACTACCCAACAGCAGTGTGGTCTTCACCCCATGTGGTTAAAGAAGGAGGTTGTACAATAGTTTGGGCTGCTGCTGCACCTGCTCCAGCGACCTGTGTTCAATCCTGAGCACCAGTGCTGTCTGTGTACGCAACAAATGCACCAACATCAGCGTTTTGGAGGAAGCCAACATGACCAGCATCACCACCACAATAATGCAGCACCAACTTCGATGCACTGGCCATGTCATCCACATGTCCATTACACACATCTTCCTAAACATATCCTGTACTCTCAACTGAAGGAAGGTCGGCGAGCCCCCGGCAGGCCAAAGAAACGCTTCACGGACAACACCAAGAACAGTTTGAAGAAATTCCACATCACATCAAGCAACTGGGAGCAAATTGCACTGGACATGCGCTCCTGGAGGAAATCCGTGCAGGAAGGGGCTGCTGGTCATGAAACAGAGCTACGGCGTGTCGCAGATACAAAGAGACAGCACCGTAAGGAGAGAGAGAGAAGGGGGCCCGACAACTACCAACCATCCGCCAGTCTCCACTGCCCACGTTGCACCAAGGTGTGTGGATCGCGGATTGGCCACTACAGACATCTGCAGACCCACAAGTAGATGACCCTATGGAGAGGAGAGGACAGTCATACTCATTTCGACTGACCGCCGATAATGACAGTTTGTACAATCTCGCTGCAGATTTTTCTCAGATGCTTGAGTTTCCCTCCACATCCCAAAGATTAGAATGTACTTGTTGCCTGGTTTCAATGATGTGAGTTTTATTATATTTGGAGAGATATGCAGCGCATTTTTGAAAGATTCCTTGAACATTGATGGCTTTTGCAACTGCTAGTAGTTGCCTTAAGTTTATGCAGGCAATAACACATTACTGTCAACCTATCTTGAGAAAACATAGGCAAGTGTCCATTAATAAACTACCTTCCCTGGAAACCACTGATTATCACCCATTGATGGGAGATTTTTAGTTTAGTTTAGAGATACAGCACGCTGAGTCCCCACCAACCAGCGATCCCCATACACTAACACTATCCTACACCCTAGGGACAATTTACAACTTATACTGAAGCCAAATTAAACTATAAACCTGTACGTCTTTGGAGTGTGGGAGGAAACTGGATCACGTGGGGAAAACCCACGCGGTCATGGGGAGAACATACAAATACTGCACAGACAGCACCCACAGTCAAGATCAAACCCGGGTCTCTGGCAATGTAAGGCAGCAACTATGTAATCCTCCATAGATGCTGCCTGATCCACTGAGTGCTCCCAGTGCTTTCAGCTTTTCTATCAGTTTTCCAGGATCTGCAGTTTCATTTCATTTTCATTGTGAATTCAGTTGCATATTATAATTGTTAATATCCACATAGGTTGTTAGCTATCAGATTCATGTTGGAAAAAAAGTCTCCTTTGATTTTTACTAGCAGCAAGGTTGTGAGACTGACTTGATTTGTGTTCTTCTCCCTCTTCAATTGCCTCCGTCTTTCTACTTAGTATAAGTAGAAGATTCCCAGGATATTTCAGCAAAAATTTTGCATTTGCTTTAATTTTCTGAAAATATGTGCCTATTGTATTGTTAACTATTTCTTTTTATATCCACATTTGCTTCACATTTTCGATAATAATTTAAAAATTAATTTGAATTCCTGCAAGGTAAATTGGAACCATAAAGTCTTAACAATGGTCCTAGCGGAGAAAATTGACTTGCTCACTCCCTTCTGACTGCCAGGGTTCGGGCAGTCTGAACAGATTCTCAATAAACTCACAAAATAATTATGTACTGGCAATCTTATTCAGGCATAAGAATGGCTGACGTGGGAAAGGGCAGCAACCGGATAAGTAGCTGTAACACCAAGATTGTTAAGGGTACACTGATATCAATAAATTGCAAGTAAAATGCATAAGAGATGAGCTGATATGGAAATGGGACCTTGCTATGAGGCAGTGGATTAACACACAATCATTTTCACTGTGGTGGGATAAAATCCAGCTTTAGAATGATGGATGGTAAGTTTCTCCTCTTCCCCTGAACGATAATGCATTTTATGCAGTGTGTGTGAATTGTCCCAACTGACAGACCTACTGTAAGAGATGAGAATGAGGTGCTTTGTGTAATCTCACACCAAGGTCGAGGTGGCTGTGTCGCTGGTCTCCTCTTTCCTGATCTGATGATGTGGTTAACCCACGTTCAGCACATCGCACTGGAGAGAGAAATAGTGCAGTCACACAACATGGGAACAGGCCCATCAGCCCACTGAGTCTACACCGACAATCAAACCATTTACTTCTTTACGTCAGTAAATCCATTTCATTCTTACCAAATTTCCCGAAGAAGGGTCCCGACCTGAATCGGCACTTGTCCATTCCCTCCCCGGATGTTGCCTGACCCGCTGAGTTCCTCTAGCACTTTGTGTTTTGCTCAAGATCCCATCACCTGCAGATTTTTGTGTCTCCACTAACTCCTTGCCCAAAAGATTCCACCAAGTTTCATACTAGGAACAATTTACAATGGCCAAATAATTACTGACCCACATGTCTATGAGTGCTTGTTTCTGTGGCAACCACTAGCCAAATCTGCTCTCAATGTTCTTCTTCTCTTTGGTAGAAAATAAACTGCCCACCACCACACTTTTTGACCTTAAACATGTCATCCCCCAAGGAGTCACTGTGTCTTATTGGAGCTTTCATGTTTCTGCTTCCATTTACCAACTCCTGAATCCATCACACTTTACACTTGCCTGTGTATTATGTGCTGTGTTGTGCACATTATCATCACACCCCTTCAGCCTAATTGACTGGAAACAATTACAGTAGCTGGGTTCAAGCATTTCTCAAAACCTAAAGAGTCATAGATTCATACAACAGAGAACCCAGGCCCTTTAGCCCACCACAGTCATTCACGCCATCATGTCAATGAAAATTGAAACATAAAAGCTGCAGATGTTGGAAAGAAGACGAGTCACAGACCCATGAACTTGGGTCTGTAGAAGGTCTGAAGGAGGGTTCCGACTGCAAATGTCACCCATTCCTTCTATCCACAGATGCTGCTTGTCCCATTCAGTTACTCCAGCATTTTGTGTCTATCTTCAGTGTAAACCAGCATTTGCAGTTCCTTCTTACACAAGAAATTGACTCTTTGTCTGACTTTTTCAGCAACTTCTGTGTTTGTTCTAGCCATCAAGTACATGTCTGTATCACTCCCATTTACTGGTACTTGGTCTGCAGCGTTCTACACATTGGTGATTCAAGAGATAGTATTGATAATTAAACGTGGTGAGAGTACCTGCCTCCACCACTTACTCAGACAGTGCATTCTAGATTTCAACCACCCTCGAGGTGAAAAAGTATCCTCTAAACCTCGTGTTCATAATCCCAAACTGATACCCTCTACAATGAGGAAATGTTTCCAACTATCCCTCCAAAACACTCTCTTATAATTTACTACCTCTTTTGTCCCAAGGAAAACAAACCCTCACAGCAGTATGTTGACCATGGGCAACCATTTATATCCTCCTCCTTTCTATCCAGACAGGGAGCTAGGTGTACGGGTATATTTTACAGGTAGGCAGATGGAACAACAGTTAGTTACATTTGTCATTTAAAAGCTAAATATTGCTGTTGGTGGAATCTGAAATTAAAAAATGCTGGAAACAAAATAGCAGTTTGGAGAGCATCTATGGGGAGAGAAATAAAATTACTATTTTAAGTTCGAATCATAGTCATGGAGTTACACAGCATGTAATCATACATCAAACAGACCCTTTGGCATAAGTCATCCACATCAACCAAGATGACACATCTAATCACCCAGAGAGTTGTGAATCTGTGGAATTCTCTGCCACAGAATGCAGTGGAGGCCAATTCGCTGGATGTTTTCAAGAGAGAATTAGATATAGCTCTTAGGACTAATGGAATCAAGGAATATGGGGAGAAAGCAGGAACGGGGTACTGATTTTGGATGATCAGCCATGATATTGAATGGCGGTGCTGGCTCGAAGGGCCTAATGGCCTACTCCTGCACCTATTTTCTATGCTTCTATGTTTCTAATCCTGTCCCATTTGCCCGTATTTGGCTCATATTCTTTATCCATGTATCTGTCCGAATGCCTTTCAAATGTTGCGATTGTACCTGACTCAACCACTTCCTTTGGCAGCTTCTTCCATGTACATTGCACCATCTATGTGAAACATTGCCTTTCAGGTTCGAGACAGTGAGTCGTACAGCAGCGAGATAGGCCCCTAGGTCCAACTTGTTCACACCAACGAAGATGCCCCATCTAAGCTAGTCCCATTTTCCTGCCCCAGTGCAGTTTCCTCCATATTCTCCCTATCAATGTACCTGTCTAAATGTCCCTCAAATGTTGTTATTGTACCCACCTCAACTACCTCTTCTTGCAGCCTGTTCCTAATACCAACCATCCTCTTTGTGTGAAGTGTCAAATGTTTTCTTCTGATTGATGAAATATAATGACCTTTCTTCAGAACTGCTGTTGATGTACAGAGAGTTAGACAAATTGGCAGTTGGTTAACTATGTAGGTAGATATGTAAGATAAGTATGAACCTCACAGCTGGTGATAAATCTCTGGAATTCTCTTCCCTGGAGAGTTGTAGAACTTGGTTCATTGGGGGATTTTAATGAGAAGGCAGTCTAATTAATTTTACCTATTCCATTGCATTTGGGATGTGATATGAATAAGTGATATTTTATCTACTTTTGAATAATACATATGTGTTTCTTGTGATATCTGCGAATTGAACAAACTGCATTTATTTAAAGAGAAGGTGATATTTATTTTGGCAAGTTGAGGGCATTGGGGATAATACGATGGAGATGAGGCCTGGTATAGATTTACCATGATCATATTGAATGAGGGGACAGGATAAAGAGACCAAGTAGCCTACTCCAAATCCTGGTTTCCTTTGTTCTTGTTTTTAATGTTGTTGTGTAGATCGGTAGATAAGCAGATTGGGTGGCACGGTGACAGCAGTAGAGTTGCTGCCTTACTGCACTTGCAGCTCCGGAGACCCGGGTTCGGCAGGTGCTGTTTGTTATGGAGTTTGTACGTTCTCCTTGTGACCACTTGTGTTTTCTCTTAGATCTTCGGTTTCCTCCCACACTCCAAAGACATACAGGTTTGTACATTAATTAGCTTGGTATAAATGTAAATTGTCCCTGGTGTGTAGAATAGCGTTAATGTGTGGGGATCGCTGGTCGAAACGGATACGGTGGGCCGAAGAGACCTTTTCCATGCTGCATCTCTAATCTAAACTCAAATCTATAGATAAGTAGGTGAGCACATAGATAAACAAAGAAACATAAAAAATAGGTGCAGGAGGATGCCATTTGGACCTTCGAGCCAGCACAGCCATTCATTGTGATCATGGCTGATCACCCACAATCAGTAACCCATGCCTGCCTTCTCCCCATACCCCTTGATTCCACGAGCCCCAAGAGCTCTATCTAACTCTCTATTAAATTCATCTAGTGAATTGGCAACTCACAACTCTCTGGGTGAAAAAGTTTTTTCTCATCTCAGTTTTAAATGGCCTCCCCTTTAATCTTAGATTGTGGCCCCTGGTTCTGGACTCCCTCAACATTGGGAACATTTTTCCTGCATCTAGCTTGTCCAGTCCTTTTATAATTTTATATGTTTCTATAAGATACCCTCTCATCCTTCTACATTCCAGTGATTACAAGCCCAGTCTATTCAATCTTTCTTCATAGATGTGCATAGACAAGTAAGTTGGCAGGTGTGAATGTATAGATAGGCCGATAAATAGTAGGCATGTTACAATACTTGCCTTCAGCGGCGCTGTAATTCTGTCACTGGCCGTGTGCGCGATTTTGGCGCCTTTAAGGGGGGGGGCGGGGTTAAAACGCGGGTTTCTCCTCCCTTGTCCTGAATTATATTTTGTTGGAGTACAAGCTTTTGCGGAAGAATCGTTCCGAGGGGCGTTTTGAGTATTTAGTTTTAAAAATCTCCCGACAAGTTCAGCGTTGGAATCATTTTAAAATCATCTTCTGAACCCGTCAACGCCAACAACGGGGACGGATTTCACACACGGGAAAGGTAAACGAAAGTGCTTTATTTTTATGTATAAACGTTCTCCTTAAGAGGCCTTTAATTCACATTTTTACATGCGACATGGTGATTTTTCCCCCCGAACTAACGGAAATAATTTTCATGCCAATACGGGGTTAAATTCACCGCAAATGAATGTTCCAAATGATCGCGTTCCAGAAATCCCCATTCGCAAGATGATATAAATGCCCATTAATTTACAGGTATTAAACATTCAATTTCTTCCATTTGGCCTGTAAATCCATGACAATGAGATTAAAAAAATATGTTATATTGTGAATTCTTGTGTGAATGTTATTTGGACACTTAGGCTATTTAAAAATGTTAATCTATTCTTAAGAAATTGATAGATGTTTAGATCTAGTAATTGAATTTTGTAATTAGCTACAATTAGGTAACTAACTAATTATATGCTTTAATTTCATGTCATCTAAGTAAGATTGTTTCATATTTGTTTCAGAATGTTTCAATCTATAATAACTGAAAATTTCTTTCAGTTCTCTTAATTTTTAAGAAAGTTATGGGCTTTTGACTGTCCTTGATGACAGCTTTTGTGTTAAGTGAATGGAAAAGCAATAGGGAACAAGATGCTAATTTCCGAGTATGAAAATGGCCATAACTTTTTTAATACTGAAGATATGAAAGTGAATTAGGTGTCAAATTAAACTTCTTTTTATGCTTTATCTGATGGGATAAATTACAGACTTGATTTTTTAAATCTCAAAATTTTGTAACATTGCTATAGATAGGTAGATAAATAGATTGATAGCAAATGAATCATTGATGAATGATTATGGAAATGCAAAGGAAACAATAAACTAATGCAATTCATAGATTTTAACAGCAATGAAGTTTAAACAGAGCATCCAGCGAACATATGGTTTTGACTTGATTTAATATTTTATAAGTTGCAGGCAAGAGCAGCCTCAAATTACTTTGTGAATTATAAATCATTCAAATGAATAATGATATCATGCAAAAAAAAGTAAAGGGAAACTGCATTGCAAAGTGTTCCATTTCATGCCATCAGTCCTTTTATTCTTTGCATTCTTCCCTGTCAAAGGAATTGTCTGCAGATTCAGAAAATCTTTGCTTGCTTACATCAAACTGTCATTATCCATTCAAGCATCTCATAGATCCCTTTGCAAATTGCTAAATGAGCTATATTTATCCAAAATATTTTGCTTCTTCTCATTTGTGTCCATCAGTTTTGGCGTTGACTACCATTAATATGCTACCATGAAATAAGAACTATTCTAATTGCTCAGTCTTCAAAGCTAGTCAGGTTGTTTAAACAACCCTTGGCACTTACCCACATGAAATGGTCTTTTTGGCAATGCCTGCACCTGTTCACCTGTTCACCTGTTTCCCCGCATTCAGGACAAGTTGTAGAAATAATGCATCGACTGTTCCTTGTAATATCTGTGTAGTTAAACAAAACACACAAACTACTACCAGTTTATTTTTTATCATGCTTATGATTGCAGTGCAGAAGAATTTTTCATCAGTCTATTGTTAGATGCTTGCTGAAGGATTTGCAATCTATCCGTTAAGCTGCAGTGGGGTTGAGTTGGAAAATAGCTATCGAAAGCTATTTGCTGAATTTTTTCAACACTCATCTGATCCACAACACAATGGCAAATCAATTGAGGCTGGATTTTATCCAGAAAAGTGTAGTCTTTGTATTCTAAATGGGTTGGAGGACAATTTATCTAAAAATGATACAAAAAAATGTAAAGCATGTAACACCAGTATTAGATTGTGATTAAAGTTAGTTTTGATTCAGATGACTTGTACATGTATTCTCCTGTACATGTGATTTATGACATTGAAAATGTCATTACGCTAATCAGATGAAATCAATAGTCCTTGAAATGGTAGGGATGGAATATTTATCTGTACTAATTATCAAGTTTCCCATAAGTGATTCGTATGGTACACATTAGAAATTATGATGACTATTGAAAATGTTAATTGAAATCAATTTATTTACTTCTGTCATCTTATTAGTTCACTGGCATTTTCATCCTCTTTAACTTCATGTAGCATATGTATGTTCAGTGGTGAAAAATTAATGATAGAAGAAAGTGACTTAAATGTGGCAGTTCTTAATGTATTCTGCAATTCTTTATATTTAGCCCACACCAAAATCATGTTAATTATGATACAATCACAAAATAATACTATTAAATACAATCAACTCTGGATGCTATATTTTCTTTCAGAAGAACTGAAGAAACAATTGGTCCCACTCTCTTAAGAGCCTGTCCCAATTTCAAGACCTAATTCATGACCTTTTTTACTCGTGGACATTTTTCTTCATGCTAGAAAAAACGCCCCGACGTACTTGATGCCACGAGTACCTACGACTAGCATCACGGCCTGCTACGACCTACCTACAACCTCCTATGACCTTGTGACGACCATGCTGCGAGCATGAGTCAAGGGTAAACTCGGCAGAGGTCGTGAATTAGGTCATGAAAGTGGGACAGGCCCTTTAGTTCCTCCTTAGAGTAACTTAGCTGGTGTTAGCAATTATTAAACAAAGACAATTTCCTTTTTCAACATCTATAACTCCTGAACAGAGAGTGAGAAAGGGAAGAAAATGTAATATACATAACTGGCACAGGTAGAATTTTAAAGTCATGTGTGGATTACAAATACTATCATAATTTTCACCAACCGATATTTGTACTATCATATAATTCACATTTTATTTATGCAGTGTTCATATCTATATCATAAATCTGAAGGTGTAAATTTCGGTAAATTATTAGTGAGATGTATAAAGCATGTACAATTTGTGAAGTTTCAGTATACATAAAATGATTATTAGCTAATGGAATATCATGGTTATCACAATAAAAAAGCATAAAATATTATTTGGTCCATACAGCAGTGCAAAGGAAAATTCAGTACCCATAAGGTTAATTACATTCATTGCTTTGCTAATCTAAACTTTCAACTGCTGATTAGCATTGAAATTGATTCTGAAACTCCTTATGGGGGTGAAGTGACATTAATCTTGCCTTTGTTGTTGAGAATGTATAAAATCCTACTTGCGTTGCGCAGCGATAAAATATCACTACTCTCACATCATCATTCTTATGTGTACCAGTGATTTGCTAATATTTAATCCTTCCCTTATTTTTCGAAGATGGATCAAAACTGGGAGAAATGTTTGAATTGGGGGAAAAAAAAGAGACATCATCTGTTTAACATCAGTGCGAACAGTTCTCCTTTTGGTTTCAGTTTTTTTTGCATTATGATGAATTGTTCTTGTTTTTTTTAATTAAACGGAATTGTATCATGATTACAATACAGCACACATTGCAATATATCCAACCCACATTCTGGCATCCAGGGGGACTAAAGCAACTGCATACAGGAATACCCAAGTTTGCCTCATGACACCCACCATTCTGACTCAAAGGTATTTTGTCATTCCCTCTCAATATTATTGAGTCAACATTTTGGAATTTTCTACACAATGAGAATCCCTCCAAATCAAGTTCAAATATACAGCTCATCATCATCTTCTCAAAGGCGATTAGAGATGGGCATTGGAAGCGTTGGAACCCATTGACCAAAATGGACTGGATGAGTCAATGGGCCTGTTTCCATGTTGTATGACTTTGGGACTCGGTGTGAACAGATGGATCCTAGAACTTGTATAGTTAAAAACAATTACAAATTGAAGATATAGAGATTCCTTGTTTCTACACATTAAAATAAATGTTTTATAATGTATCACAGGCTCATTGATTTGCAATTAAACATCTAGATTTGATGATAAAGTAAATCTTAGTGCAGGGAAAACACAACCTGCCAACGTTGCATATGGATAAGGTTTTGTGGTTTACAGATTAGTTTTATTGCATTTCAGTGGTATATAATATCATTTCATTTTTGAAACTCTGGCTTTAAGTGTCTGTAAAAAGCTACAGATGTAGGAACTTCTATTACAAATGAGATTCCAACATACCTTTGCCCGCAGTGACGATAGACACAAAATGCTTGGGTAAAACAAAGACTGTTCACAGATCAGTCTTTGTTTTTAGCAGAACTTGCCGTCTTACTGGCTTTTGTTTTCTTCCAGCCTTGCCAATATTTTTCAAGGTGACATTCAATTTACTTCAAATACTTATATTCTGGATGTAATAAATGAGCCTTTGAGTGGTTGCTGGGGATTGATATTGTCATGCAGCTTGTGTAGGGAGCAGGATAAATAAAATGGATTTTCCTGCGGAGGAATACTGTAGTTCATCATTCTCGTCGACACTTGTTATTGATCTCTTTCTATTTGTTTGTAATTTTGTTGCCACTGATTGAGCCGTGGTTCTAAATCTTGAAATGACTTACACGCTGTTCGGAAGGTGCTTTATTGAGCAAATAAACTTCAAATGTTTCATTTGGTTTCCTGATTCATTTTGATTTATTGCAAATTAATGGCTGCTTTCTCATTTCGTCAAACATCAATTCTTTGACTCTTGCCAAACTCTTCGACACTTACCCCATGCTCTTGTTTTCCTCACTAAAGATGGACAGCAATTACATGATGTGCAAGCCATCTGATTCTTTGTTTTGATTTTCCCCTAATGGAGATATTTCATATTCTATTTATTATCTTTTTCTTTCCATACGATGAAAGCATTTATTTTCATTCATAGGATGTAGATATTGCTGGCAAGGATAGCATTTCATGGGTATCTCCAATTGCAATTGCACTTGAGAAGATATTGATGAGCTACCTTCTTGAACCACTATTGTCTTTGTGGTAAACTTGCTTCCTCAGTGCTGTTGGAGTTCCAGGAATTAAAACAGCAACAATGAAGAAGTTATGATAAGATTCCAAGTCAGTCGGGGCGCATGGTGGCGCAGCAGTACAGTTGCTGCCTTACAATGCCAGAGACCCCCCCAGGTTCGATCCTGACTATGGGTGCTGTCTGTATAGAGTTTGTATTGTCTCACTATTGCTGCATGGGTTTTCTCCAGGTGCTCTGGTTTCTTCCCACATTCCAAAGACATACAGGGTTGTAGGTTAATTGGCTTCAGTAAAAATTGTCCCTAATCTGTAGGATAGTGTTAGCATACGTGGTGATCACTGGGCTGCGCAGACCCGGTGAGCCGAATGGCCTGTTTCCATGCTGTGTCTCTGAAGTCTAAAAGTCTTTTAATTTTTTTTTTAATTTTAAGTCTAAAAGTCTAAAGATGGTATGAAACTTGAATGGGAACTGGCATGTGGTGGTGTTCACATGTGCCATCTTTCTTTATGTGCCCTATTCCTTTCGCTGGTAGTGGTCTGGGGCATCTGGCGAGTTGCTACAGTGCATTCTGATGGATGGTATAAACTGCATCATGAATGAAAAGGCTGTCGTGGATAAGCTGCCAATTGACATGGCTGTGGGATGGAAGATTGCAACCTTTACATGGTCCACCCTGTTTCGACCAATGCAATCAACCCAACATGCACAAACTTACAAACAGGTCTACCTATGACCTACATTTAGGCTGTGCACACCATACGTAAGACAAAAGTAGAAGACATGGCTGTTTTATCCAGAATCATTAAAGCTTTTTTGAGTATTTTAGGAGCTGGATTCACTCAACTTTGCAAACATTGAAAAGGCTTTAGGGGATGGGTAGCGAAAGTGAGATAAGGCAAGGAGGAGATTCACTTCTTGCAGAGTAGCTGGCTACTAAGTTTTTTTGTCATTAGTCCAGTTAAGTTCTGGTCAATGATGAGGGATTCACTGGCAGTAATGAGAGGTAGCTAGACTTCTTCTTGTTGAAGAATGACATTGTCGGACACTTGCAAGGCAATAAGCAAGAATGTTGCATGTTATGCATTGTCTATCTGTGCAGTAAATACCCCAGAGCGGTGTGGCAAGTTATGCTCAGTTCTGAAGATGAAGCCTATAGCACTGAAACTGCAATGAAAATGGTCCCCAAAGACTTTGCTGTATCCAGTACTCTCAGATGCTTCTGACTGAGACTGACTTTTATGATGGTATGAATCTTGGAGAGAAGTCAAGATGAATCCTCCACTCAATCCTCCCGATAAAGAGCCCAGATTGCATTGTATCACATGGTGAGCAGGATATCCCAGTTCTCTCAATACCCTTGTCTGGCAGCTCTGTTCTTCACAATTCCATCTGCAGCCATGCAACCAAGTACTCCTGTTGGTGAGCAATGGATTTCTCTAATGTCTATTCTATGCTTTTTGTTATTCCCAGTGCTTCTTACATGTTATTTATCATGGAGTAATACTGTTTCATCAGCTGAGGGAGGACAATAGGTGTTAATCAGCAATTTTATATCGAAGTCACGCGAGTGACTACATGAAGAGCCCGCCAGCCGCATGCACGTCAATACGTCGAAGCATGGCGCGAGGAGTCAGAGCAGTTAGAAACTGCTCTGGCAGGTAAGTTAATTTTGTTTTCAGCGGGCCGCTGCAGTACAGCGGGCCCGGAGTAGCTGACGGGCGCAGCCTGTGTGGCTGCCACCGTTAGGCTCCGAATGGGAGCAGGCGGCCAGATTTAGAGGCCGCCGTGGAGGCTCCATAATGAGCTGGGATTTGATATTGCGGCTGCCGGCGTTGGAGCTCCGAATGGAAGCAGGCAGCCGGACTTGGAGGCCACCATGGAGGCTCTATAAGGAGCTGGGATTTGATATTGTGGTTGCCGGTGTTGGAGCTCCGAACGGGAGCAGGCGGCCGGATTTGGAGGCCGCCATGGAGGCTCCGTAAGGAGCTAGGATATGATATTGCGGCTGCCGGTGCAGCCAGGTCAGTGATCGCTGCAGAAGATTAGCAGCAGCTGGTGGATTAAAAATAGCCGTGGCCAGGCAGCAACCACCAGGTAAGCTCAGCTGCCGTAGCACCTAGCAATTTTAAACATAGATGCTGCTGGCTGAGGTCGGCTCAGCTTACGCTGTGGAACAGCATATAGTGTATGCTCTATTTATATAGCGGCTATAAATAGAGTTGGCAGGGTTTTAATAGTGGTTGCCGCTCGGTCACGTTTGTGACTATCGTAGCAGATAGGATACAAAGGTCATGTTTTAATACTTTGGTAATATAACAATGTATCTTATCATGCCAATAATTTTTTTTAATTGAAATTGAATTAAATTGAATACAAAAGACATTTATTATCACATACACCAAATGGTGTAGTGAAATTTGACTTGCCATTGCAGTCCAGAGCTCCTAGCTTAAGAAACCTTTTTTGAGCTATGTCTATCAGACACCTGTGGGAGCTACACCTGGCTCAGGGTGGCGTCATGATAATTTCTGCTCAGTAGAGGGGACTGTTGGAGATTCTTTCATAAGAGACTCCAACTATGTGGATATCGATAGAGATGCTCCGTGTACCGGAGGCATTAACAGGCGGCTTCAGCCATATGCCTGTGATAACACCTGGCAGGGTTGCAGTATTTCTCCCACTCTGTCGTGGGGAGTATCGGAAAGAGGTGACTCCGATTATGATGCCGGCTCATTCAGGTCATATGGGGGCCAGAGGCCTGAGGTAGCAACACCTGGTGCAGGGTTGCGGTCTATTTCCTCCCCTGAAATACTCCATTGAGGCTCCAGAAGGGACCGAGGATTTGGAGTCACTAACAGGTGCAACCTGTCTGGTAAGCACAATAAATAATGATTGTGTTAATGAAGGAACTGCAGATGCTGGAAAATCGAAGGTACACAAAAATGCTGGAGAAACTCAGCGGGTGCAGCAGCATCTATAATAAATGATGATGTTTTATACCAACAGCAGAGGACCGCGGCAGTACGGTAAGCCAACAGCCACTTCGGAGTCACTGGCAGCGCCGTTCTGCACAGCTAGTTTCCGATTCGGCTCCTAGAGGGAGCAGCTTGGCAACCCCGAGTCGGGGCAAAGCCAAAGCCAAGTCTGTGAGACAAGTCCTGTCGGACGATTTGGGACAAGAGGATTCTGTCCCCACATCTATGGCAGATGTGATTGTCCGTTTGTCTCAATTGGAACATCTGATGGATCAGATGGTGGCACAAAATATGCTCCGTGTTACGGAGGCATGCACAGGCAGTTCGAGTCATACGCCTGTAGCAACACCTGCTTCAGGGCTGCAATATTCCTCCCACTCGGATGAAAAGAGTGTTGTAGATGGTGCCAAAAAATATGCTCCGTGTTATGGAGGCATGCACAGGCAGTTTAAGTCATACTCCTGTAGCAACACCTGGTTCAGGGTTGCAATATTCCTCCCACTCGGAAGAGTGTTGGAGATGGTGGCACAAATTATGCTCCGTGTTACAGAGGCATGCACAGGTAGTTCGAGTCATACGCCTGTGGCAACGCCTGGTTCAGGGTTGCAGTATTTCTCCCACTCTGTCGAGGGGAGTGTCGGAGATCAGTATGGAGCTGACTCCGAACATGAGTATGTGCCTGAATCCCATGCTTTAATGAATGATGTACGAGAGTCGCATAAGGAAGAGCTGCCTCTAAATTTGCTGTTCCCTCGGGGACGGGCAAGCCACTACAAGAGGAGTTGGCCAGCGGCATCAGCTACCTAACATCACACCAGCTGAAGGAATGGCAAGCATGGGGCTGAAGATGTGGTCAGACAGGGTCTGCAAATGGAACTTCGCTGAAGCTCCAACAAGCAAATCGACCCATGTTCAGAGACATTGGCAGGTAAGGTCTCTTTGTTAACCTCCGTAAATCTCTGAAATGGAGCAGTCTGTTGGCCCAGGTTTGGGTTTACTGGCAGCATGGGCTGTCTAGTATCTTTTCACTGTCTCTGGGAAAGATCCGGTTGATGCAGAGACATTGGCAGGGTGCCTTGCATAGTAACCTCTGTAAGTTCCAAGTAGGAACAGCTTGGTTACCCGGGTTCAAGGTAGACCATCATGGAACTGGCTGGCCATATGGGTCATATTGACCAGGGAAGCACTGCCTCACCATCTGTGATTGAGGTTATCAGGCTGCTCAGTAGAATGAAGTAGTTGAAGTCTCCTTCAACACATGTTTAAATTTCTGCTCAGTTAGTGGAGTTGCCATCCTCTCTGGGATAGGTAACTACCAGCAGGAAGCTGGTCTGGCATATAGTATTTTTATCTGACCTGCAGGCTCATGTTGTGAATCAGAAATGTATTTCTAATAATCTGTAGGCTCTCAAAACCAGTATTCCTGATTGAGTGGCTGGTCGAAGAAATTGTGTTGCGCACTCTGGCGACTCAGACAAGTGGTTTCAGTCAGAGGACTGCGAAGCAATTCCTGGTTCAGGTTTGCATTATGCTAAATTCCACTCTCAGGAAGAACGCTGAGGATTCGTGGTGACTCTTATAGTCAAGAGTTCACAGGGAACTCGTATTCCCATATCAGGGGATACTGTGTTTTCAGCCCTAATCATAAGGTTCTGATTATATGTTATCAGCGAAATGTATGAATAGCTAGATATGCATCTTCCGTGGCAAGAGAAGCCAAAAAAATTCCGTCCGTATGGTCAATAGAGGAACGGTGGTTCCAAGTGGAATCAGTGACGTCTCACGGAGGATGAGTGGTCTGCCCAAGAACAAGAGGGGTATATTTCTGATATTTCTCAAGATTACAGAAACATGGAGCATGCCGAATCAGGTTAGGATTTGGCTAATCTGATCATGTGTTTAGTTACCCAGTTTAAGATGGATGATTGGCTTTCAGCAATTTAACTGATTCAGAGAATCGATCTTGAAGATGCATACTTTGCCATATCTATACACATGAGGCACAGATTATCTGGTGTTTTGATAACAAAGCCAGTGTTGGAAGCTAATGCTGCCCTACTCAGATCAAAGGACATTGTGTCATCAAGTTTTAGATAACATGCAAAATTTGCAGCTGATAAAACTTAGGGGTTTATCAGTAGATACCTCTTGCGATATTAAGGATGAGGCAACATGACATTTAATAAAGCCAACTTTGCATATTCATTCAGGCCATGGTAAGGCGGCTGAAGCAGCTCCTATTTACTCGGTCACGAGTGATGGCTTGGGCAGCCTGTTTTCTCGGGCAGCTAGCTCTGCACGATTGTATGGGAAGTTTGTGAACAAAATATGTGAGTTACTTTTAAACAGAAGTAACAGAGGTTTGTGTGGCTTTCAGTTTGGGTTTAGAGAAGCGTTTATGTGATAGCACAATTGACACTGCTTGTGCTGCTTTGTCATTCTCTATAGTACCATAAGTGGGACAATAAATGATTGGTTATTCACCCGCTGTTTACTAACGTTATGCAGGGTGTCTTTTATATGACCGCTCTAAAACCCTACACTCATTGTAGTGTGCAATGTGTATCAGTAAATTATTATGCAAATATTTTTCTACTTTATTCCTAATGGGAGCAGTATTTTTTAAGTTGATTATGCTTTAGCAACTGATTTCAGCACAAAGAACACAGTCTGTACTCAATCTCTGGCGGTCTCTGGGTCATAACTGACATTAGGGTAGCTTGTTATGGGACTGATATCATAAGCAAAATGGGCATGATTGCGTACATTTGGAGTTGACAGCATACCCACTAGAGCGGAGATTGGGGGTGTCATTAGGTATACAAGTACACTGAGCTTGCTAGTACCTATGAAAGATAGTTTCTTTATTGTTATTCAATAGTCTCTCAAGATATTGCTGATGGCTCATTAGCAGCCAATAAAAGGGATAGTTCCCTTTCATCATACAGCAAGAGGCTGTTAATAAGTTATAAAATTTGGTTGAATATGTCTGGATATTTGCAGATAGAATTCTGCACAGTGTTGCATGAGTTATTGTCTAACTCAAAGTCAATTGGGACTATGGTCTGGTTAAGAACAAGGGCCATGTATGCAAGTTAGCATCATGGTATTAATAACCCATGTTTTTCTACCATTAATGGTTTATCTGTTTAAGGGTTTCACACACAGATTGGTTTACTGCATGAAACCACAGAGCTTTGAACGCTTCACGTCGTCACTCACGTGACTTCGATATAAAATAGAAAGATTAAACGAGAACTTACCGTTTGAAGTTTTATCTTTATTTTATGAGATGCCCTCCACTCCCAACCCTACTTTCTCATAAAGATCATTCGGTAATTCTAAGGTCGTTAATCTTTCTATAGTTTAAGTTCAGCAACTAGTCAGTGGTTTCATACAGCTGCTCTGAAGATTGACGCGCATGTGGGCTGGCGGGCTCTTCACGTATTCCCTCACTTCAACTTCTCATAAATTAAAGATCAAACTTCAAACGGTAAGTTCTCGTTTAATCTTTCTAGTTTTCTTGCCAGTTTTTGATATGATATCATGAAACCTCTAAGGCATCTCTCTTCTATTTGTTTTAGAGATAGAGCGTGGAGCCTTTTAACCCATCAAGTCCGTGCCGACCAGCGATCACCCCGTACACTGGCACTATCCTACACACAAGGGACAGTTTACAATTTTACCAAAGCCAATTAACCTACAAATCTGTACATTTTTGGAATGTGGGAGGAAACCGGAGCACCTGTAGACAACCCACGCGGTCATAGGGAGAACATACAAACACCGTACAGACAGCACCAGTAGTCAGGATCGAACCCGGGTCTCTGGCACTGTAAGGCAGCAACTCTACCTCTCTGACACTGTTCTGCCCTTCCATGGTTCTATGCCACTCTGCCACTCCCTCGGCCAGTTTTACCATGCTTTCTGCTCGATGTACTCAGGGACCTCGGATATAACTGAGATTGTGAACTCTGCTGAGCATCTGAACAGTTGTGCCTCTCGGACCTTGATTGTCCTTCCTGCTGAAACTTAACTGTTCATTTCCGTTTCTTATCTTGGCTGGATTCACACCATCTGAGATTTCCTACGTTCCACCTGAGCTTTTCTCCTGTATACCACCTCTTCATTTTAAACAGGTTGCAACATGGAATGTACCATGGGATAAAGATTCACACCTAAAATGGTAACCAACGCTTCACATCCAGATGCTGACTAGTGTCTATTCAACACATTCTGCTTAACTGCTGTGACTGTTTCAGCATCAGAAACATTTGTTTTTTTCTCGCATTGCTTTTTTCATTATTCCCCAAATGTTATAAAGAATTCCATTTATACTGAGAGTTTACGCAGCTGTGTGTTTCTAATGCTTCATCCTGCTGTTTGTCACAATATCTGTTCTTTTTTAATGGTTTTCTGTAAGCTACTTTGTTGTTCAATATGTTTTTCTTGATCCTAGAAAATGCTTCTTGATAGCCATTCTTTTCAAAACTATTGCTGGAAGAATATATCAAGTGAATACTCGTGATTTTTAACATTCCAGCTTTATAAATAAGCCTAGAGTCAATCATTAATGAGCACATTGCGAGTAAGCTGTGAGGCGATTTAAAAGTTATTGGAAAACAGGGAAAAATCGTAGAAATTATATTAGAAAGAATATTACGATGATTAGATCTATGCTTCAACTTGTTATATTTGAACATCTCTCCCAAGGGCGAGAGGAAACCACTGGGGTGTTACTAGACTCTAAGCATTCGCTATTTAGTCCATTATGATACATAAATGCATCGCAGTTGCAGAGACTTGCACCGACAAAGCATCTTCTATAGCCTCAGGACATTTCAAAGTGTTTTATAACCAAAGATTACTTCTGAATTGCAGGAACTGAGGTAACAATATCAAGCAAGAAGGAGATAAATTACCAGTTAAACATTAAGCTTGATGATATCAATGGGATTTTGTATGTCTTTTTGTTTTAAACTATGACAACGCTGCTTTCCTGTGCATGTCTTGCTCAAAAAGGTGGAATATCTTGATTTACTGTTAGGAAGTCCACATGATTCTGAAAGAATAACTTTATCCTTATTTTAGCTGTTCATGCCCAGTTTCCCCACACAAACAAAAGGAATTAAAGTCCAGACTGTTGCAAAATGGACTGAGGAAAAGGTCATTGGCATGGAATATTAAGTCTATTTGTCGCTCTTTCCCCACAGATGCTGAATGAGTATTTCCAGCATTTCCCACAAAGACCAATAGAGGAAGAGGAAAATAGGGCAGAAAGGGAAGGCAAGAAGAAAAATAAAAAGTAAAAAGGATAGAGAAGGCAAGAAGTAAAATAAAATAATAAGTAGAAGCAAGATTAATTGAGGGTGAAACCTTCTAAACATCTGGGAATGTTAAACCTAAACACTTTGTGCTTTAACATGTGGAATATTTAGAATAAAGTGGATGAAATATTCACCTAAATAGACACAAATGGATATGATGTAATTATAATTGGTATGTCTGCAAATAGGAACTGAATATTCAGGGGTATTCAATGTTAGGGAAGATGGGCATAAAATAAACTGAAAATAGATACAAAAAGCTGGAGTAACTCAGTGGGTTAGACAGCTTCGCTGAAAAAAGGGAATAGGTGATGCTTCCGGTTGAGAATCATCTTCAAGGAGAAGTCTGAAGAAATGAGAAGACTGAAGAAGTCTGAAGAAGTGTCTTGACCCGAAACGTCACCTATTACCTCTCTCCAGAGATGCTGTCTGACCCATTGAGTTACTCCAGCTTTTTTGTGTCTATCTTCGGTTTAAACCAGCATCTGCAGTTCCTTCCTACACATAAAAGGAGCTGAAGTGGGGTGCATGGAAGATAGAGCAGCACAGCACAGGAGCTGGCGCTACAGCCCACAATAACCTTGCTGAATATAATAGCAAGGTAAACTAATCTCCTCTACCAGCATGCGATCTATATCCCTCCTTTCCCTGCATATCCATGTGCCTATCTAAAAGCCTTTTAAAGGCCACTATTGTATCTGCCTCCCACATCACCCACGGCAGCATGTTCCATGCAACCATCACACTCAAACACCTCTCACCTCAAAGCTGTGCCCTCTAGCCTTTGACATTTCCACCTGGGGGAAAAGTTTGACAGGCAGTGATGAGTGGGGTACATTTGGTTTTATGCTTCGATCCCAGATATTTACAATAATCATTTTGATGAGGCAATTAAATGTTTACAGATAACACAAAGCGGGTTTAGATTTAGGCTTATCATTGTCACGTGTATTTAGGTATAGCAAAAAGGTTTGTTTTGCCTAATATGCAATCAGATCAGATAATACTGTACATAAATACAAAAGATACCGAGTACAGAATACAGTTCTTAACATTGTAGTACGTCAGTTCCATCGACAAAGTCCAATGTCTGCAGTGGGGTAGAAGTGAATTGAGCACTCTAGCATTTGGAAGGACCGTTCAGAAGTCTGATAAAAAGAGGGAATGAAGCTGTTCCTGATTACGGTGGTGAATGCTTCAAGCTTCTGTACCATCTGCCAGAGGGGAACAGGGAGAAGAAGGAATGACCGGGGTGGAACAAGTCTTTGATTATGTTGGGTGTGTTTCTGAGGCATTGTGAAGTGTAGATAGAGTCAATGGTGGGAAGTCTGGTCTGCGTGATTGTCAATGGTGGGAAGTTCGGTCTGGGTAGGAGTATGAGCTGTGAGAAGGATGCTCCACTGTGATTCGGAGACATTGAATATGGAGCATAGAACAGTACAGCACACGTGTAGGCCCTTGGGCCCACAATATCTGAACCAAACGTGTTGTCGAGTTAAATTAATCTCCTCTGCCTGAATATGATCCACATCCCTCAATTTCCTTTATATCCATAGGCTTATATAATAGCCTCTTAAATGCCACTGTTGTACCTGCCTTCACATCTGCGTCCATACCAAGCCTGGCAGCATGTTACAGGCACCAACAACTCTCTGTCTAGATAGCTTGCTGCACACATCTCTTTTAAAATTTGCCCCTCTCAGCTTTATGCCCTCAAATCTTTGACATTTCCACTGTGGGGGAAAAGGTCCTGACGGTCTAACTCATCTATGCTTCTCATCATTTATAAACTACCAGGCAACCTCTCCAAAGCCTCCAATTCCTTACTGTAATGAGGTGACTCAAACTGCAAACAATATCCAAATACAGCCTAACCAAACACCGAGAAAGCTGCAAAATGACTTGCTGACTCTTATACTCAATGCCCAAACTATAATAATAATAATAATAATAATAATAATAATAATACATTTTATTTATGGGCACCTTTCAAATCTCAAGGACACCTTACAGATTTTACGGAATGAAATAAATAGTAAAGACATCACAAGTACACAAATTAAAAACAGAATTCAATCCGAACATAAAAATCAAAAAACACAGTATGGAAGAGAGAGCAGCGGCTGCTAATACGCGCCAGCGTCCACTCCCCCTTCCGGCAGCCATCTTGGACAATGAAGCCAAGCAGACCGTAGGTCGACCTGTGACGCCAAGCCTTCTTTTCCACTCTGTCGACTTGTGTTGCTACTTTCAGAGAACTATGGACTTTGACCCCAATATACCTCTGTACTTAATGCTGTTCAGGGTCTTACCATTAACTATGTGCTTTCCCCTTACAATAGGCCTCCTAAGTTGAGTGAGTGGACAAATGCATAGCAGAAACATTTAACGTGGATAAACCTGAAGTAATATACTTTGGTATAAAATACAAGAAGGAAGATTACTAACCAGGAAACAATAGACCAGGAAAGAAGGAGGGCAACAAGATGCTGGTGTCTTTGTACGTTGGTGTGTTTGTCTGATAAAAGTAAGTACACAGATGCTGCAGACAGTTAAGAAGACAAGTGTTATGCTGGCCTTCGTATTTAAGAGCATTTGCGCACAGGAGCAAAGATATCTTATTACAATTGTGAAAGGTATTCTTGATATAAAGGGAGTGCAGCAAAGCTTCATAAGACATTTCCTAGGGTGGCAGGACTGAGACATGAAGAGAGATTGGGTCATATATTCCCTGGAGCTTAGAAGAATGATAAGCATCCTTGTTAAAAACTTATAACACCCTCCTAGTATTGGACAAGCTAGACATGAAGGACATCCCCAATGATGGGGATGTCCAGAATCAGGCTAACAGCTAAAGAAAACTGGGGAAGCTATCTACATAGATACATAGATACATAGAAAATAGGTGCAGGAGTAGGCCATTCGGCCCTTCGAGCCTGCACCGCCATTCAATACGATCATGGCTGATCATCCAACTCAGTATCCCGTACCTGCCTTCTCTCCATACCCCCTGATCCCTTTAGCCACAAGGGCCACATCTAATTCCCTCTTAAATATAGCCAATGAACTGGCCTCAACTACCCTCTGTGGCAGAGAGTTCCAGAGATTCACCACTCTCTGTGTGAAAAAGTTTTTCCTCATTTAAAGGATTTCCCCCTTATCCTTAAGCTGTGACCCCTTGTCCTGGACTTCCCCAACATCGGGAACAATCTTCCTGCATCTAGCCTGTCCAACCCCATAAGAATTTTGTACGTTTCTATAAGATCCCCTCTCAATCTCCTAAATTCTAGCGAGTATAAGCCAAGTCTATCCAGTCTTTCTTCATATGAAAGTCCTGACATCCCAGGAATCAGTCTGATGAACCTTCTCTGCACTCCCTCTATGGCTATAATGTCCTTCCTCAGATTTGGAGACCAAAACTGTACGCAATACTCCAGGTGTGGTCTCACCAAGACCCTGTACAACTGCAGTAGAACCTCCCTGCTCCTATACTCAAATCCTCTTGCTATGAAGGCCAACATACCATTCGCTTTCTTCACTGCCTGCTGCACCTGCATGCCTACTTTCAATGACTGGTGTACCATGACCATGACACCCAGGTCTCGCTGCATCTCCCCATTTCCTAATCGGCCACCATTTAGATAATAGTCTGCCTTCCCGTTTTTGCTACCAAAGTGGATAACCTCACATTTATCCACATTATACTGCATGTGCCAAACATTTGCCCACTCACCCAGCCTATCCAAGTCACCTTGCAGTCTCCTAGCATCCTCCTCACAGCTAACACTGCCCCCCAGCTTAGTGTCATCCGCAAACTTGGAGATGTTGCTTTCAATTCCCTCGTCCAGATCATTAATATAAATTGTAAATAGCTGGGGTCCCAGCACTGAGCCTTGCGGTACCCCACTAGTCACTGCCTGCCATTGTGAAAAGGACCCGTTTACTCCTACTCTTTGCTTCCTGTTTGCCAGCCAATTCTCTATCCACATCAATACTGAACCCCCAATACCGTGTGATTTAAGTTTGTATCCTAATCTCTTATGTGGTACCTTGTCGAAAGCCTTCTGAAAGTCCAGATACAACACATCCACTGGTTCTCCCCTATCCACTCTACTAGTTACATCCTCGAAAAATTCTATAAGATTCGTCAGACACGATTTACCTTTCGTAAATCCACGCTGACTTTGTCCAATGATTTCACCACTTTCCAAAACTGTTCACCACTTTTCACCACTTTCTAGAACTGAGATGCAGAGAAATATTTTCATCCAGAAAGCGATGAACCTGTGGCGTTCTTCAGCATGGAAAGCAATTGAGGCCAAATCATTTAATAGATTGAAGAAGATTTTTAATTGAGATCAAGAGATACTGGTGGAGACACTGGTATCATTGTCTCGTTGTAGGACATTGATCATTCTTTTATTCTGTATTTTAACTTATGTATTGTGTTTTTTTAAATTATATAATTTATGATGCTTTTTCTAAGTGATATATTAAGATTTTATATGTACTTTATGATGTTTTTTGTTATGCAATGCATTTCTATGTAATGTTGTCCCTTGTCTGGACCTTGAGTCCGAAATAAAGTTTATTATTATTATTATTATTATTATTATATGGGGAGAAATGTGGAATGGTACATCTTCTTCTTCTTGCGTATGGCGTCCACAGCCTAAAGTTGTAGGACAACTTATTCTATTTGATCTTATTTGATTGTGCATGCCAGGTTGATTGCATTCGTCGAAACAGGGCGGACCACGTGAAGGTTGCAATCTCCCACCCCTGGAATGGTACTGAATTTGGATGATTAATCTGATTGTATTAAATGGTGGATCAGAGGTGCATCAGTGGATCAGCATAATGGGCAACATGGCAGTGCAGTGGTAGAGATGCTGCCTTACAGCACCAGAGACCCGGATTCAATCCTGACCATGGGTGCTTGTCTGTACGGAGTTTTACATCCTCCTGTGACCCGCGTGGGTTTTTTCTGTGATCTCAGTTTCCACCAACACTCCAAAGAAGTACAGGCTTGTAGGTCAATTGGCTTGGTATGAATGTAAATTGCCCGAGTGTGTAGGATAGTGTAAGTGTACGGGGATCACTGGTCAGCATGGACTCGGTGGGCAGAAAGGCCTGTTTCCGCATTGTTTCTCTAAAACTGAAACTAAAAACTCAAAGGATGAAATCCCCAATTGTTAACATTTTTTTGTTCCAAGGGTTTGAAATCTGCTTTTGTTCAACAAATTTAATTCCAGGTCCTGTTCACCTGAGCCCATTAAACTAAGCAAAATCATCCAATTATTTTCAAAGAAACAGAAAATGCTGGAAGCACTAAGTAAATAAGGCATTTTCTGTGGAAAGAGAAACAAAGTTCACATTTCAGGCCCAAGTCTGGAAAAGAAGGAAAATAAGTCAATTTTAAGTTGCAGAGATGGTATGAGTGAGCCAGATAGGATAAAGGAAGATCTCCGATACATGGTGGGATGGGTAAAATCACCAAGTTGATAAATTAATTATGACAAATGTCACCTGTATGGTCGTGAGTAGTCGCCCAAAGAGTCATACCTTTTCCTGGTCGCACGTGGATTTTCAATATGTTGAAAATTTTCAGCGACCTGCTGCGACTAATAACGGGTACCGGCAGTCACCGAAAAAAATCACGTGAGTGGACAGGCGCTTAATGCTCTCATCTTGTCATTTTAATTCTTAGCTTATCCTCATCAGGCTGTGTTGGCTCTTTCCCAGAAATTGTTCCATCGGCAAGCGACGGCATCTAGACCAACCATCCAACCATTTCTAATGATTTCTGGCATTAAATTCTAGGAATATGTTCTTATGAGAGGATGAGAGGTAATAACCTAGCCAGTTAAGACTTTAGAGATACAGCATGAAAACAGGCCCTTTGGCCCAATCGAGTCTACACCGACCAGCAATCATCCCCCATACATGAGCACTATCCTACACACTAGGGACAATTTACAAGTTTTACAAGTTTTACAAAAGCCAATTAATCTATAAACCTGTACATCTTAAGGTCATAAGATCATAAGGATTAAGAGTAGAATTAGGCCATTCGGCCCATCAAGTCTACTCCGCCAATCAATCATCTCCCTCTTAATCTATCTCCCCCTCTCCCTCTTAAGCCCATTCTCCTGCCTTCTCCCCATAACCTCTGACATCCGTACTAATCAAGAATCTATCTATCTCTGCCTCAAAAATATCCACTGACTTCCACAGACTTCTATGGCAAAGAATTCCACAGATTCATCACCCACTGACTAAAGAAATGTCACCTCATCTCCTTCCTGAAAGAACATCCTTAAATTCTGACGCTATGCCCTCTAGCCCTAGACTCTCCCACTAGTGGAAACATACTCTCCACATCCACGCTGTCCAAGCCTTTCACTATTCTGTATGTTTCAATTAGGTCCCCCCTCATTCTTCTAAACTCCAGCGAGTACAGGCCCAGTGCCGACAAACGCTCATCATAGGTTAGCCTACTCATTCCTGGGATCATTCTGGCAAACCTCCTCTGGACAGTCTCCAGAGTCAGCATGTCCTTTCTCAGATATGGTGCCCAAAATTGCTCACAATATTCCAAATGCTGCCTTACCAGTGCCTTACATCCCTGTTTTTGTATACAAGCCCTTGTAAGTTATTGGGGCAAAAACTCCAAAATTATGGAAGAACTCGGGGATAAGGACCTGGACATTTTTTAAATGGACATGCTGGCTGCAACAATAAAAACCTCCAAGGGGTCACAAAGGAAGAACAAGTTCAAAGCCTGTCTGTGGGCCTGGGCAGCCACATGACTATGCGAGTGGTGAGAACAGGAAAGGCCGGGACAGAGATAACGAGATTATCTTCGAAAGACAAAGGGAAGGAACCGAGCCCAGCAGACGGGGGTAAATAGCCCAGCAGCAAGACAATCACCATCGTAAATGGCCCATCCATCGGGACAATGGGAGCACATCAGGTGATGGGATAACAATTAGGCCGATGCATCGTGACATCAGCAAACCCATTAACATCGGAAGCCTATTGTTCATGCCAATTCGAAACTGGCAGTCATCGAAAGACCCTCTTGTCCAGAGGATCACCTGGGAGTTTTCAAGGGAGAAACACTCAGGTATAAAAAGGAGCAGGCAAGCAAGGGGGCTGCCTTTTTCTTCTGCTCTGTTGGACGGCTCTTGACCCTGCATCGATCTAGCTGTAAGTACCCCAGATGACCTGGAGAAGTTCCCGAAATAGGATAGAGGTTGAGAGAAGAAGGGGAACGGGGCTGTATTTGTAATTACAATTGTGTAAAGTAAGTTTTTACGACATGCCCGATAATTTTCTTTCCATAGTCTTAGTTTAAAGCATAAGTTTAGTCACGTATTATGTAGTATTGGTGAGATTCGATTTTTCATTTGTTTAATAAAGCCTGTAAATTTTAGACTCGCTTTGAGTCCGTCTTGGTTTTTGTTTTCTCTCATCAGCACACTCTGGTCAAGTCAACCTATTTATTATATCCCAAATTCATAATTCCGAGGTCTAGAACCCAGGGGAATCCGGGTGCCTCGAAATGCCCAATCTCCTTTTTTTTTGTATTCTCTCTCTTGGGAACCGCTCGAGTGGAGTGGTGGCCGGGTGGCCGTTTGACCCACCGACAAGGGAGAGAATCACTCGGGCAGTTGGGCCCGAAGTGGAGCAAAGGGAACTAAACCCCTACACCCTCTTGCAATAAATCCGAGCATTGAGTTTGCTTTCTTTACTACCGATTCGACTTTCAGATTAACTTTTTGGGAATCTTGCACCAGCACTCCCAAGTCCCTTTGCACCTCCGATTTCTGGATTCTCACCCCATTTAGAAAATTGTCTACGCCTTTATTCCTACTACCAAAATGCATGAGTCCACATTTTGCTGCACTATATTCTATTTTCAGCTTCTCTGCCCACTCTTCCAACCTGTCCATGTCCTTCTGCAGAGTCCCTGCTTTCTCTACACTACCTGCCTCTCCACCTATTTTCGTATCATCCACAAACTTTGCCACAAAGTCTTTAATCCCCTCGTCCAAATCTATATTACTAAAAGTCTGATCTTGACCACTTCCTGTTGTTCTGTATATTGATTTATGAAAAAACGCTGCCACTTACGGCTGTGATTTTTGGCCATCTTACTCAGAGTCCCCCTCCGATGCGCAGGACAAGAGGATTTTTCCCATCGATGGAAATAGTTATTAGTGTTTAAAAAATGTTGTGATTCTCTCTCCTGAAAGCCACGCCCCTTCCGGAGGGACTATAAAACCCAGAAGTGTTGAGTGCCTTAGTCAGTCTCTGCAAGTTGGGGGAAGCGAGAGGGTCATGTCTCTCAGTCTGAGCTGTGAATAACACTGAACACATGTCTACTAAACTGTGAGTGTGGTTTTACTGACCTCGAGTGCCCTTAATGTGGTTTGAAAATGAAAATGTGGTTGGTTTAAAGTGAAGCACAGCAAATGGCTGTTGGTGGTGGTTGGTTTGAAGTGAAGCACTGCAAATGGCTGTTGGTCGTGGTTGGTTTGAAGTGAAGCATTGCAAATAGCTGTAGGTGGTGCTTGGTTTGACGTGAAGCACTGCAAATGGCTGTTGGTGGTGGTTGGTTTGAAGTGAAGCACTGCAAATGGCTGTTGGTGGTGGAAACTTGACAACTTCCTGTTTGCACTGTATATTGATTTTAGATAAAATGCTACCACTAACGGCTGTGATTTTTGGCCATCTAACTCAGTCCCCCTCTGCTCATCAGGTGCAGAGGATTCTTCCCATCAATGAAAAATAAATGTGTTATCAGTGTTTAAAAATGTTGAGAATCTCTAGCCTGTCAATCGCGCCATGAAGGCCATGCCCCTTCCGGTGGGAGGGGGGAGGGATTATAAAACCCTCAAGTGTGGGTGTGGCTCAGTCTCTGCAAGATGGAGGAGAGAGAGGTCACGACTGTCTGAGCTGTGAATCAACTGAACACAGTGAATGTCTACTGAACTGTGATTGTGGTGTTTATGTGGTATTTTATGTGGTTTTGTGTGGTTTTATGGTAGTTTTATGGTGGTTTTACCCTGCTTGAAATGGTATGAAATTGCATTTGAATGTGGTGGTCTTGCACCCTGCTTGAAATGTTATGAAACTGCACTTAGAAACAGAGAAACATAGAATTTGGTGGCCTTGCACCCTGCTTGAAGTGGTATGAAACTGCACTTGAATTTGGTGGACTTGCACCCTGCTTGAAGTGGTATGAAACTGCACTTGAATTTGGTGGCCTTGCACTCTGCTTGAAATTGCATGAAACTGCACTTGAATTTGGTGGTCTTGCATGCTGCTTGAAATGGCATGAAACTGCACTTGAATTTGGTGGCCTTGCACCCTGCTTGAAATTGCATGAAAATGCACTTGCATTTGGTGGCCTTGCACCCGGCTTGCAGTGGCATGAAACTGCACTTAAATTTGGGGGACTTGCACCCTGCTTGAAGTGGCATGAAACTGCACTTGAATTTGGTGGCCTCGCACCCTGCTTG
>CM075979.1:59777867-59812867 GCA_038087875.1 Malacoraja senta
GTCTATGTGTGGAAAATTGAAATCTCCCACAATCACTACCTTGTGCTTACTACTAATATCTGCTATCTCCTTACATATTTGCTCTTCCAATTCTCGCTCCCCATTTGGCGGTCTATAATACACCCCTATAAGTGTTGCTACACCTTTCCCATTTCTCAGTTCCACCCAAATAGCCTCCCTAGACGAGCCCTCTAATCTATCCTGCCAAAGCACTGCTGTAATATCTTCCTTGACAAGCAATGCAACACCCCCACCTCTTGCCCCTCCAATTCTATCACCCCTGAAGCAACGAAATCCTGGAATATTTAGTTTCCAATCACAGCCCTCCTGTTTCACTGATCGCCACAACATCATACTTCCAGATGTCAATCCAGGCTCTAAGCTCATCCACCTTTCTTACAATGCTCCTAGCATTAAAATATACACATTTAAGTAACCCACCACCACTTATTCTCTGTTTATTATCTTTTTCTTCTTTCTCCCCTACATTTTGGGTCTGAGTGCTTCCCTTGTCTGCCTCCTGCCTCCCCACATATTCCACTAGCTTTCTCTATTTGAGTCCCTCCCCCCAACCGTTCTAGATTTAAGTCTCCCCAGTAGCCTTTGCAAATCTCCCCGCCAGGATATTGGTCCCCCTCGGGTTCAAGTGCAACCCGTCCTTTCTGTACAGGTCACACCTTTCCCAAAAGAGGTCCCAATGATCCAGAAATTTGAATCCCTGTCCGCTACACCAGTTCCTCAGCCACGCATTTATCCTCCACCTCATTTCATTCCTACTCTCACTGTCGCGTGGCACAGGTAGTAATCCTGAGATTGTTACCTTTGCGGTCCTTCTCCTTAACTCTCCTCCCAACTCCCTAAATTCTCCTTTCAGGACCTCTTCTCTTTTTCTGCCTATGTCATTGGTACCTATATGTACCACAACCTCAGGCTCCTCTCCCTCCGATTTCAGGATATCTTGGACGCGTTCAAGTTATCTTGTCCCTGATAGGACAATGAAATTCTTGCTTTGTTTCAACACAACAGAACATAGTAGGCATTGACTATAAGGCATTCTATAAATATATACTGTATATACACATGAATCAATATACTGATAAAGTGCAAATAACAGTTAATTGGCTAGTAAAGTTTAGTGTATTGTCCGAGCCAGGTTTAATAGCCTGATGGATGTGGGGAAGTAGCTATTCCTGAATCTGGTCGTTGCAGTCTTCAGGCTCCTGTACCTTCTACCTGAAGGTAGCAGGGAGATGAGTGTGTGGCCAGGATGGTGTGGGTCCTTGATGATACTGCCAGCCTTTTTGAGGCAGCGACTGTGATAGATCCCCTCGATGGAAGGAAGGTCAGAGCCGATGATGGACTGGGCAGTGTTTACTACTTTTTGTAGTCTTTTCCTCTCCAGGGCGCTCAAGTTGCCAAACCAAGCCATGATGCAACCAGTCAGCTTGCTCTCTACTGTGCACCTGTAGAAGTTAGAGAGAGTCCTCCTTGACAAACCGACTCTCCGTAATCTTCTCAGGAAATAGAGGCGCTGATGTGCTTTCTTAATAATGGCATCAGTGCTCTCGGACCAGGAAAGATCTTCAGAGATGTGCACGCCCAGGAATTTGAAGCTCTTGACCCTTTTAAACCATCGACCCGTTGATTTAAACGGGACTGTGGGTCCCCATCCTACTCCTTCCAAAGTCCACAATCAGTTCCTTGGTTTTGCAGGTGTTGAGGGCCAGGTTATTGTGCTGGCATCATATGGACAGTTGCTCGATCTCTCTTCTATCTTCTGACTCATCCCCATCAGTGATACGTCCCACAACAGTGGTGTCGTCAGCGAACTTGATGATGGAGTTTGCATTATGCCGGCTACGCAGTCATGAGTATAGAGTGAGTACAGCAGGGGGCTGAGCACGCAGCCTTGAGGTGCTCCCGTGCTGATTGTTATCGAGTCTGACACATTTCCACCAATACGAACAGACTGTGGTCTGAGAGTGAGGAAGTCGAGGATCCAATTGCAGATGGATGTGCAGAGACCCAGTTCTGCGAGTTTGGTAACCAGCTTGGAGGGGATGATTGTGTTAAATGCCGAGCTGTAATCGATGAATAACAGCCTGACATATGAGTTTTTATTGTCCAAGTGGTCCAGAGCGGAGTGGAGGGCCAGCGAGATCGCATCCACCGTTGATCTGTTGTGGTGGTAAGCGAACTGCAGTGGGTCCAGGTTTTTGTCGAGGTAGGAGTTGATCTGCGTCATGATCAACCTCTCAAAGCACTTCATCACCACAGGCGTTAGTGCCACAGGTCGATAGTCATTGAGGCACGTCACCTTACTCTTCTTGGGCACTGGTATAATTGATGCCCTTTTGAAGCAGGTGGGAACCTCAGACCTCAGAAGTGAGAGGTTGAAAATGTCCGTAAAAACTCCAGCCAGTTGGTCCACACAGGTTTTTAGAACACGACCAGGTATACCATCAGGTCCAGGCGCTTTTCGAGGGTTCACCCCTCTGAAGGATTTCCTGACGTCGGCCTCTGTGACTGAGACTGAAATACCATCACAGCGAATGGGGGCTCGGGAAGGCACATCGGTGTTCTCCCTATCAAAGCGTGCGTAAAAGGCATTGAGCTCATCAGGGAGTGATGTTTTGCCGACATTCGAGCTGCCTCCCTGATTTCGACTTGTAAGAGGTGATTGCATTCAGGCCCTGCCACAGCTCCGAACATCTGTCTCATCCTCCAATTTGGGAGCAGAAGTCCCTTTTGGCCTTTTTGATGGCCTTACCAAGGTCGTATCTGGACTTCTTGTAGGCCACTGGATCATCAGACATGAATGCCCGGTGTCTGGACTTCAGAAGAGTGCGGATTCTCAAAGTTCATCCAAGGTTCCTGATTGGGAAACGCTCGGAAGGTTTTGGTGGGGATGCAGTCCTCCACACACTTCTTAATCAAGTCTGTAACAACTGGCGTATTTGTTCAGATCCGTTGCCGAGTCCTTGAACATTGCCCAGTCTACAGACTCCAAACAGAGTAAACTGTTTATATACAGACAAAACTGAGGGGTTCAAAGGAAGCACGCACAGTCACAGGGAGAATTAGCAAATTTCAGACAAACAGCATCCAGGTCAGGATTGAATGAGGATCATAGTTCTGTGCCACCCATTTCTATTTAAAAGCTCAGAAGAAGCTTTGCTGCTGGACTGCTGATCACTTGAATTGATTTCATTTGTGATAATCTCTGCAGTTCATTAACAAATACGAGATAGCATGAATGACACTAAATGATAAGCATGGGCATCAGTTTTAAAACAACCTTTTAAGCTCTTACTAGGGATGAATGTGAACTGATTTACCTTGCGAAAGAGGTAAAATCATTGGCATGTATTGGGTGTTGTAACCACTGGTAGAATGTGTAAACATAGCTCCAGGTACTGCAGTTGATACTGAGCGGGAAATGAATTATCCACACTAGGTGTCTGGAAGGGCAAGTGGTAATCATGTTGCTAAAATCCTACATACACAAGAGGTTTATGTGCAAATGATTGTAATATCACTGCAGCGAAAACACACAAAAAATAAATAATCTATTTTTGCTGGAGAATGGATAAAATTAAATCAAGAGGAGGAGGTGTCCGTTCCCTCTGCCCAGGAGTTTGTACGCCATGGTTGTCGGACCTGGAAGGAGGCCCCTTCTGCCCTGCTCTGCACCGCTTCCAGTTACAGACGACAGGCGGATCGTCACTGGACCCCTGTCCCTCGCTATCGCCCTGGTCAGAGGGTATGGCTGTCCACCCGAGATCTCCCCCTCCTCGTTGAGTCCCATAATTTGGCACCCCGGTTTATTGGCCCATTCTCGATTCTCAAGATCATTGACCGCTCTGCTGTCTGCCTTAGACTGCCCCGGTCTACACGAATTCATCACAAATTCCACTTATCCCGGGTTAAGCCTGTTACATCCGCCACTCTGCATCATTGACGGCGGTCCGGTGTACATGGTGAAGCAACTGCTGAAGTCCTGGCGGCGTGGCAGAGGGATCCAGTACCTGGTTGACTGGGAGGGCTACAATCCAGAGGAGAGGAGCTGGATTCCTGCCCGTGACAGCCTGGACCCCTCACTGATCATCAGCAGTATCTGGACCAGCAAAAGAGGACGCCTGGAGGTGTCCGTGTGAGGGGGGGCTCCTGTCACACTTGCCACGCCTCTAGACACTTGAGCCTCTTTCCACACTCCTCCACTGAGTTACACCTGGATAAACCCCTGAAATCATCACCAATTGGGTGCCGACTAATCAGTTCTGAGGTCTGTCAGTTCTAAGCCTATAACTTTCGGTTCCATTCGAGTTTGAATTTTGGGTTTTCTTCAGTACTTCTCGGTGAGCCTGCATATGAGTCCTCTCCATTCCAGAGCCCCCTGACAGCCAAGTATGTAAAAACATACAAGGAATTTGAATTGCCATACAAAGTGAAATACTACCACTGGAAATCCTTACCAATCTTTATCTCCGCTGATGATGACAAAATTCAATAGACAATAGACAACAGACAACAGGTGCAGGAGTAGGCCATTCAGCCCTTCGAGCCAGCACTGCCATTCAATGTGATCATGGCTGATCATCCCCAATCAGTACCCCGTTCCTGCCTTCTCCCCATACCCCCTGACTCCGCTATCTTTAAGTGCCCTATCTAGCTCTCTCTTGAAAGTATCCAGAGAACCGGCCTCCACCGCCATCTGAGACAGAGAATACCACAGACTCACAACTCTCTGTGAGAAAAAGTGTTTCCTCGTCTCCATTCTAAATGGCTTACCCCTTATTCTTAAACTGTGGCTCCTGGTTCTGGAATCCCCCAACATCGGGAACATGTTTCCTGCCTCTAGCGTGTCCAAACCCTTAACAATCTTATATGTTTCAATAAGGTCTCCTCTCATCCTTCTAAACTCCAGAGTGTACAAGCCCAGCCACTCCATTCTCTCAGCATATGACAGTCCCGCCATCCTGGGAATTAAACTTGTGAACCTATCCCACAAAAGGCAAGGTGCAATAGGCCATGAAAATTATGCTTAAATTTTACATTATTGAATTAATAATTTTGAGCATAGTTTTCTCTGACACAATTGTTAAACTAGTTAACATACATTGCACCCATTAACCAGGTTGGTATCTGGTAATAACATTTTATAATGGGATGAATCTTTATGCTTCCAGCTCATCCAGCTTTCTTTAGTAGTTCCTTAAAAGTTTAATGAGGAATCATGTAGATAAATAGCTTTGAAATGGCACCAAGACAAATTCAAATGATTGTTCATCGACCAGTCCAACGCAGTCCAAAAAATCTGTTCCTACACCCATTTTAGAATTGTACATTTTACGTTAGATACCCTCTCCTTATTCTTATCATTGAATGATCTTGCACTTCTGTTAAGTTTCAACTTCCTTGAGAACTAATTTCTCCAGCCTGTCCCTCAATATTTTGTCTTGAAGTTGATCACTATCCTTTTCAATACTTACCATGCTTTAACCCTAATGCAATAACAAGGAACTGTATGTGTTGGTGTAAATAGCTCGTTCTAAGCTCCCCCCAATCTAGTTTCAGTCAATAAAATACTGAATCAAGCACTTGAGCAGCTAAACTTTATTTTGGATAACACAACACAAATTCCCCAATACAATACCTAACCACCGCGGGTTCGATACTTGTATCTGCTTGGCCAACCCTTCTAGCCTCGTGCTAGCAGAGACACTCTAAAAGGTCACGCAGTCCCAAGCGTTCTTCTAGAAGATCGACATCGGACCTCGTGGGAGCTACCTTTTATAGGTCCCCGAACCTTGAGGGGCTGAACCAAATGGGGGTTGTCTCTTTATAAACCAATTAAACATATTGATGATAGACAGTACATGATAGACAGTTCCCTAACCCAATAACACAGTAACTAATACAATGTATCTGACGAAGCTTCAAAATGGAAGTTAACAGAGATGAATTGTGCAACATGTGCCCTGGGATTCAGACAACCCAGACAAAGCCCAACATTACAACCAATCAACAACTATCCAAATAAGGCTTTGCAACATTATTTACACTATGTATATCTGGTTTGCATTGACCCAATCAATTCCATGCAATTTACACCTTATTGTAAGATTCTGCAGATGTCCCATTCTTTCCCTGCAGCTTGTATCTAGGCCACAGACAAACTGGCACCTTTCAGCAGCTTGTCCCAGTTCTGCAAAAGCACATTTAACTTGACTGAAATGGCCTAGCAGCACACAAGCCTTTACTCAATTTTAATGTCCTGGCTGCTCCAATTTAGCCAGGATTAACACTGGTTTATACCAAAGCCAGACACAAATGTTGGGGTAACTCAGCTGGTTAGGCAGCTTCTCTGGAGAAAATGGATGTGATGTTTCAGATTGGGACCTTTCTTCAGAAAGGGCCCTGCCACAATTAGTCTGAAGAAGTCACTTACTGTATGTATTTTTTCCAGAGATGCTGCCTAACCCATTGAATTACCCCAGCATTTTGTGTCTATTCTTTACCTTTGTGCGATCTACAAATGTTGAAACATTGACATGTGATTGGTATGTTTCAAAATACAAAGCAATGCTCCAGCAGTGTCCCTGAGGTGGAGCACTTCTTCCAGTCAGAAAACAACTGTTCACTGCTACTCTGTTCCTGATACTGGGCACCACTTCATTACAGAGGGCTTGTGTTCCTAGAAAACCATCTTTATTGCTATTTTCCAGATCATGAGCTCTTGACTATAATTGACAAAATCTGTTTCTTTCGTATCTGTGTTCAGTTTTTTTTTCTCACACAGATTCCATAAGAGCAAATTCGTATTCTGTATCTCAATTTTTCAGATAGTGATTTGTCAATTCTGTAAGGGTGAATTTACATGAGCTGAATTGCTGCAATGCAAGGGCACAACCATTCTCGCTTTTGTTCTACTCTTGTAGCCTGGTCCAAAATTGAATAATTTACATGGATCCAAAGGGCCTGTCCCACTTACGTGTCCTTAGCATGCAAATTACGGGATTTCATGAGTACGCACAGCAGTCTGGAGCACATGACGTCATTTGAAGATGGACACAAAGCTGGAGTAACTCAGCAGGACCGGCAGCATCTCTGGAGAGAAGCAATGGGTGACGTTTCGTGTCGAGACTCTTCTTCAGTCTGAAAAGAAGGGTCTGGACCCAAAACGTCACCCATTGCTTCTCTCCAGAGATGCTGCCGGTCCCGCTGAGTTACTCCTGCATTTTGTGTCCATCCTCAATTTTCTTTGCCCCGCTCTGGGAGTAGAAGTGGGGGTGGATCCGGACCGCAACGGCCTTGAGCCCCAGGCCGCGCTCGGCGATCGTTTGCCTGCTTCTGCTGCTGTTGGAGGTGAGATGTTGCATCGCGCCAGGGTCTTGGGCCTGTCCCACTTTGGCCGTCAGTTACGCGACAGGCCGTTGGCGTGCGAAGATATCGTTCGCTACAAAAATTTTGGAGCCCGCGCGATGTTGCGCACAACTACATACCCCTCCACGTTTCTCAGTGGGACCGGCCCCGTGCGTCCATATGATGCCCGTGCGCCTCAACGCGACCACGAGGTCACGTAATTTGCGTGCCAAGTACACGTAAGTGGGACAGGCCCTTTAGTCATTTGGCTGATCAAGTCCATGTCAATTCCCAGCAGAAAGGTCCTATCACTCCTATTCCCCTCCCCATCTTATTCCGATGTTCCTCTGCAACATATTCTCTCTCACCTGCCGGCCAACTGCCCATTCAATTAGTTGACAATTAACCTCAAACTAAAGGGGGAAATTATGGCTGCTAATTAACCTATAATGACATCTTTGGGATGTGGAAGGAAACCAGAACACTTGGCAGAAGCCTACATGGTCACAGGCAGAGTATAGACAATACCGCAAGTCAGAATCAAACATGGACTCCTTGTGAGGTAGTGGCACCAACTGTTGTGGCATCCATGAAATTCAATTAAGTTGATCATTTGGTTTCCATTCAGTAATGTCCTGTATATTGTACTGCCACGAGTAGAGGTTATATAAAGGGTACAGCTCCAAAGAACCTTTCACCTCTTATGTCACCTGGACTGATGATAATGCCCACATGGAGAAGTTAAATTTTAGAACCTCAAGTAACCGATCACTCATTCAGTCACATAGAATAACTCCTTCTAGAATCACTTCAGCAATCCATGCTTGCATTATTTTAAAACACAAGATAAATCACAGATAAAGATTTTCAACTTGTAACTTTAAACTGACACTGACATCCCGAAGAAGGGTCTCAACCCGGAAAGCCACCTACTCCTTTTCTCCAGAAAAAAGTTACCCGCTGAGTTACTCCAGCATTTTGTGCCTATCTTCAGTTTAAACCAGCATCTGCAGTTCCTTCCCACACATCCCGTATATCAGAAGTCTGTTTTGAATCTCTTCTGAATTTTAAACCGAGTGAGCTATATAGTGGTTTGTCAGTCCGCTTTCGCTGGGTTTACATTGCTACACAAAGTTAAACCGATTGCCCAGGGGGTTTCTTACTTTGCACGGTAAAAGTGATACAAGTACTGATATCTTAATAGTGCGGTATCTCAATATCTAAAACACTTTAAATGTTATTATTACAGACACTTGGAACGAGATGTACCGGCTCTAAGACCTGAATTTTCTTTTGCATATCCCTAATGTTTAGCATGATCTTGCTCTCCCCCGGGCAACATAAAACAGCTACACAGAAATATCAAGGTTGTACCCTTTAATTATGCAGCGTAGTATCTAATGTGCTGTGCTCCTCAAGTCTGCCAGCAAAGGAGCAGATTTTCATTAAATGATGCATTATACAACAGTCCATGCATTAAACAGAGAGTCTAATGATGATTAATAGGGAACTGTGCCTCAACAAGCAATTACTCTTCAGAAAAAGCTTTATATAAGCCCATGATTAGACAGTTTTACTGAACGCATCTCATTTGTATTACAAAGATTTTAGTGAGTGTGTTGCTGTGCATTGCCAACATGTTTGAATATCTAGATGTGATTTTCTGCTTTCTTTGAATTAATAGTCTTTAATGTATTGCGGAATATTGAAATGAAGAAATGAGGAAAGACCAGTCTCATTTCTTTACCCAAGGCTAAACATGTGAGTGTGAAGTGTTTGAAGTAGTTGCTGACATCTTTTCATCACTTAACCTTTTCAATGCTAGAATGGAAATCATGTCCTCATTTTGATAATGCTGTGGTCATAAATGTTTCAGCATGCAAATCTAATTAAAAAGCTGGGTTACTGACATTAACAAAAGCGCCGAGAACAGAAATGTACGTGAGACATTTCAATAATGTACACGGAGTTCTGGGAAAATTACACATCTCCTATTCAATCATTTTCTGATGATGTTTCAAAGCATAGAGGGAATTTCATCAAACCCATCTTTATTTCAGGCAACTAACGATCATTTGATACCACCACATTGTTTATAAATGGCATTCTATTTATGCCTCAACATGTAATTGCATATCGCAACATTTAAGAAACATTTAGACAGGTACATTAACAGGAGAGGTTTAGAGGGATGTGGGATAAAGCAGGCAGGTGGGACTCGTGCATGTTGGTCGGCGTGGGAACGTTGAGCTGAAGGGCCTGTTTCCATGCTGTATGCCTGTGACAATCAGGAATAGGCTTTTGTCTCATCTTAACATTATGCACTTGGCTTAAGACTATTCAACTACCAGAAATAGCTTCTAACTGGCTTCTCTTAATAGTATTCAAAGCAACCATATCTGGCATCTCAATATATCATTTCTTGAACTAGAATAATGTAAGTTTCAGTTATTTCTCTTGAAAGTATCGATATGCACTGGTTAAATTAGTAAGGCCTTATATCAGTGGATTTGAACTTTGCTATTTGCAGTGAGATGCCCTACCATTACGAATATATCCCCAGAGACCTTTCATCTTATAAAGAGAGAGTTAGAGACAAGGGGAAGATTAGAAGATGGAGACGGTGCATAAAAAACAATGCATTACATGTTTAAAATGACATATGAGTGACAAATAGTATCCCACAAGACTATGAACTTGGAGCTTTAGCTATTCATTATATTTACTAAGGATTTAGATAACACAAAACAAAACCATATTCCACAATTTGCCAATGGCTCAAGTGGCAAAACATTTCATTGAAGGTATGTAAACTAACAGGGAATGTTCTTAGCCATTTAATCATTGAGATACTCATTCAACGGGTGCCTAAATAGGACCGGTCCCTGACATGCAGTGTAGATTGGGAACTTAAGGGTGGCACAGTGGTGCAGCGATAGAGTTGCTGCCTTACAGCACTTGCAGCACTCTGGGTTTAATCACGATTACGGGTGCTGTCTGTACAGAGTTTGCATGTTCTCTCTACATGGGTTTTCTCTGAGATCTTCGGTTTCCTCCCACATTCCAAAGACATCCAGGTTTGTAGGTTAATTGGCTTGGTATAAGTGTAAATTGTCCCTCGTGTGTGGAGGAAAGTGTTAGTGTGCTGGTCGGCGCGGACTCGGTGTGCCGAAGGGCCTGTTTCCGCGCTTTATCTCTGAACTAACCTAAACTAAACTTCAGTCAAAGAGATGTCCATTAATGACCCTATTACCAGAGATACCGCATCCTACCTAGACTTCCCTAATTAACTAGATATTTGCAGCTTTAGGTTTTCAAACTGTCAGTACTGAGAAAAGTGGCACCTTTTGCAATGTCTTCATGCTTGGACCATTCGCTCTGTGGAGATAAATTTAACTTTGTCTGAAGAGAATGAGAAGGATTCTGACCCGAAACGCCACCTATTCCGTTTCTCCAGAGATGCTGCCTGACCCAGTTGAGTTACTCCAGCATTTTGTGTCTAACTTTCAACTTTCTTGGTCTCGGGTTATTCATGATACACCGTCAGGTGGAGACACTAAATAATTCACAAAAATCCCTCATTGTCCTCTTTTCAGATCCACTTGCATTGATTAATACAGATTAAAAATGTATTCCTATTCTAGGATTTTAAAAGGCTTGACTCAATATTACCTGCGAGTAGCTCCTTACTTAAAGGACTCAGACCTCTGCATAAAATACACTTTGCTGTGAGGGTTTATAGAGTTATACAGGATGGAAACTGGCCATTTGGCCCAACTCGACAAGGATGCCTATGTAAGCTCATATCATTTGCCTGTGTTTTTCCCCCGTAAGCCTGTAAGCTTTCATTGTACATGGACCCTACTGTTTTTAAAACTGCCTCCACTGCCTCGTTTGGCAGCACATTCCACAAACTTGCTGCTTGTGTCATCAGTGGTGTTAAGAGCATCCA
Source organism: Malacoraja senta (assembly GCA_038087875.1). Lineage (NCBI taxonomy): Eukaryota > Metazoa > Chordata > Chondrichthyes > Rajiformes > Rajidae > Malacoraja > Malacoraja senta. Next base: position 59,789,185 of record CM075979.1, read on the forward strand.
TGATGTATCTGGTGGATCTTTAGGCCATACCCCTTTCCCAAAGCTGGCATTCCTGCCATCCCTACTGGCAGGTAACTCATTGACCAGAATGTGTATAACCGGTTGAGTAAATATGGACACTGTCCCTACATCTCCTGCAGCTCTCACCTCCTTGGTGGAAACTATAGTAAGATTAAACGAGAACTTACCAGTTTGAAGTTTGATTTTTATTTTATGAGGAGTTACGTTGAGGGACTACGTGAAGAAGAGCCCGTCCAGTCGCACACACGTCAATCTTCAAAGCAGCGGAGTGAAATCACAGACAACAATTACTGAAGTATGATATTAAGATACGTAAAGACTAGAACTACCAGCTCGATCTTTATGAGGGTGGGAGCGGAGGGCACGTAGTCCCTCAACGTAACTCCTCATAAAATAAAGATCAAACTTCAAACTGGTAAGTTCTCGTTTAATCTTACTATTTTACTTCGGAGTGACGTGAGTGACTACGTGAAGATTTCAAAGCTCTGTGATTTCACGCCGTAGATTCAAATCCACGCATCTCACTGCATTGATTGACTCTAAATGAGTAAAGCAATCAACAATGCATAACCACAACATAGATGTAATCAGCAACAATAGTATCCCCTTTATCATAATTGGAGACTTAATATTGAATCCAAAACAGCACCACCAAATAACCCGGGATCTTTAATCTCCTTATGGTAATACTTGTGAAACATCCGTTCACTTGCCCATCCTGTGGCCGCGAGGATAAGGTCTATTGGAACGTCCAAATACAAACCCAACAGCTAGAATATTAACAAATCAAATGTTATCAACTAAATTTAATTGATCTAGATGTTGTAGACAAGGATGCCCGCTATCTCCGTTATTATTTGCACTCGCTATTGAGCCACTTGTTGAAAGAGTTAGGACCCATCCGGAAATATACGGGTATAATACTAAAGACACAGTGAATAAAATTTCTTTATACGCAGACGATGTATTACTTTACATTACAAAACCAGAAATTAATATTCCAAACTTATTAAATCTAATAACTCAATTTGGTTTGCTTTCCGGATACAGAATTAATTGGAATAAAAGTGAAATTATGCCAATAACGGAACATAATACAACAATTCCCGTTTAAAATAGTTAATGAAAAATTTAAATATCTAGGAATTTATGTCACTAAGACATATGCCTCATTATTTAAATTAAATTTCCCCCCTTTACTGAATAAACTACATAAGAATATTCAGTATTGGAAAACACTTCCTATTTCGATGTTTGGTAAAATGAATGCCATAAAAATGATTTTTTTTTACGCAATTATTATACCTCTTTCAATCAATCCCGATATATCTGCCAAAAAAAATCTTTAAAAAGGTTGGATTCCATCATCACTGATTTTATCTGGGATTATAAGAATCATAGGATAAGCAAAAAACATTTGTGCAAATCAAAGATAAATGGAGGTTTAGCTTTACCGAATTTTTTGTTTTATTTTTGGGCAGTTAATATTAAAAATATGAATTTTTGGCTGGAAGAAATGGACCAGCAACCAGATTGGTTAAAGATGGAAAAGGAAGATTGTTTACCCTTTGAAATTGGTTCGATACTGTTTGCTACCTCAAAATTGAATAAAAAAACTTACAGGGAAAATCCTATAATATACAGTCGTATACGAATTTGGAAACAATTAAAAAAGACCTTAAAATTGGATAATTTATCACTCTTTCTTCCCATCGCGAACAACCCTTCATTTAAACCTTCTAGGTTGGATAAAGGTTTCATACAATGGAAAAATTATGGAATTAAAAAGATGGGACAACTTTATAAGAAAGGCACCTTTCTTTCATTTCAGGAGCTACAACAGACTTATGGACTCCACTCATGATTTTTTCAGATATCTACAACTTAGAGATTATGTTAAATCAAACACTCAAAACTTTAGAACTAGAGATCCAGAAATCCTTGATGATTGTTTGAATAAACACCCTAATACAGAAAAATTAATATCTCATATATATAACATCCTATTAGATAGTGAGATACCACCGACGGATTTATATAGGCAAACATGGGAAAATGAACTAAGCCAAACAATAACGAAAGATATTTGGGATGAAAGTTTACAACATATACATCAATGTTCATTAAATGCCAGACACTCTTTAATACAATTTAAAGTACTACATAGATTACATTATTCTAAAACAAAACTAAACAAAATCCTCCCACATATCTCCCCTATCTGTGATAAATGTCAACATTTAGAGGCTAACCTAACTCATACATTCGCGAATTGTATAAAAATCAAAACATTTTGGACAGACATTTTTAGAATAATATCTATAGTTGTCAACACTCAATTGGATCCTGATTTAAAATTAATAATACTAGGAATATTAGAACAAAGTCTAACACTTACAACAACTCAAAGAAACTTCATCGACTATAGTATAATAACTGAAAAAAAATTAATATTAAAATTTTGGAAAGGTCCTATAACCCCCACAATAAAAATGTGGATTATGGAAATGTCGGAGACCTTACAGTTGGAAAGAATCAGACTTGTCTTAATGGACAAACAAGAACTTTTTATCAGAACATGGTCTCCATTTATTGACTATTTGAAGGGACAGACTGGTTCGGCACGAGAACCTGACTGAAACTCGAATTAAGGATTAGATGAAAAGTTATATTTCAAAATGAACGAATAGTACTTTTAGTAATTTACTCCATTCTTCTTTATCATTCATTTTCTTCCCTTTTTTCTTTTATTCTCTTATTTTCTACCTATATAAAGAAAAAAAAATACTAGAAAAAAAAAAAAAGAATGTACAATAAACTTTTTTTTCTCGTTTAAAAAAAAAAATCCTTGGCTGCCGATGTTGATGCCGCCCTGGTGGAATGAGATTTAAATTTGTCAGTATCAATACCTGCATCAACCAACACCTGCTTCAGCCATCTTGAAATAGTCTGTACCGACACTTTCTTATGCGGTTTCTTATAGCTGACAAAAAATGCTGATTCTGCACCTCTTAAGGTTCTGGTTACTTCAATGTAACATTGTAAATGTGCTACTACACATGGACGTGGATCCGTAGGATATGCTGCAAAAAACAACTTACATCCTGTGAACCCAGGTCTACTCTGTTTAAGCAAATCATAGACATAGAATGTAATGGCATCTGCTGCTATTTTCATCCTGTCTATTTGTAATTTCTGCAATGTTTGCACTCTCTGTGCTGAAACTAGTGCCATGAGCATAACTAACTTCATGGTGATTTTAGCCAATGACAGAGCTTCAATAGGCATCCATTGGCGAAGGAGCATAAGCACATCTCTTACATTCCAGTCTGAAGAAGGGTTTCGGCCCGAAACGTTACCTATTTCCTTCGCTCCATAGATGCTGCTGCACCCGCTGAGTTTCTCCAGCATTTTTGTGTACCTTCTTACATTCCAGATTTCTGTATACCTGGGTCTAGGAGGATTGGAATTAAAAATTCCCTTCATAAACCTACAGACCCAAGGGTGTGATCCTATAGAATTTTGTTCTTATTCCCTGCATAGATATGCAGAAAGAGCACTCCTTGCAGTATTGATCGCACTTTAGCTCAAATGCAAATCAAAATAAAGAGTTGACTGAAACTCTAACACATCTGAAATATCTGCAGTGTGATATGTAATATTCTTTTGTAAACAAAACACCTCCCATTTCCTTATATATGAAATGTACTGCTTCTGGGTACTATTCCTCCAGGCTGCCGCCATAACATCCACAGTACGCTCTGATAATCCTCTTCCGAGATATGGCCTTCTTAGAATCTGCAAATCAATAAACCAATACGATCATGTAAAGGATGTGACTCACCAGTTCCAGGGTGCACAAGCAGGTTTTTCTGCTTAGGAACAATCATAAGGGGCCTGGTGATCATTTTTACCACCAGAGGGTACCATGGCTGTGTAGGCCAGTCTGGTACCACTAAAAACCCCTGAAGCTGAGTCCTGTTTAATTTTCTGTATACACCTATTAATGAGGCAAAATGGAGGAAATGCATACAGAAACATACTACCCCAATGTAGCGAGAAAGCATCCACCGTTACTGCACCAGGATCAGGTTCGCATGACACATACTTAGGCAATTGGTGGTTAAGTCTTGATGCAAACAAGTCAATCTCTGGCATCCCAAACAGTGCAACAATTTTATTAAATTTTTCACGATTCAACATCCACTCTGTATTGTTGTTGAATTTATGTGACCTTGTGTCTGCAACTATATTGAGTCTACCTGGTAGGTAGATTGCCGAAAGCCAAATGTTTCTGGTAATACACCAGGTCCAGATCACGTTTGCCAATCTATCACAAGATTCTGACTTGATACCACCCATATGATTAACATACGCTACAGCTGTAGTATTGTCAATCTGTACCTGAACAAGCAAATTTTCCAAATTAGAACAATAAGCTTTAAGCCCATAAAATGTTCCTAAAATCTCTAGGTAATTGATACCTTGCTCTTGGAGCAAAGGTACTTCCTCCACATTCCATCTACCTCCACAGCTGGAAACAGTATTAGTAGCGCCCCAACCTAGAGCACTTACATCAGTCTGTAGAATAATGGAAGGTGTTTCAACCAGAATTTGTCTGGAAGCATTAGAGACACTGTTAATCCACCATTCTAATTCTGTAATAGCCGCAATTGGCAATTGCATGGGCCTGTCAAAATGCCCTGCATTTATCCTTATTGCGTGTACCTTTGCTCACTGCAAATGCTGATAATGCAGTGGTCCAAACTGTACAGCTGGAAAAGAAGCTATTAATTTGCCCAGCAAGCTTGCTACCTGCCTAATTGAGGGTTGCTGCTCTGTAATGAGCTTAATACAACCTTCAATTAACTGCAGCCATTTATCTTTAGGCAAAGTGACTACCATGTGTTCTGAGTTAATGGTAAAACCCAAGTAATCAATTTCTGTGCTTGGTAATAGTTTGGATTTATGTGGGTGAATAATGAATCCCAGCCTCTCGAAAATGAGCTTAAATCTTGACACTGATGCATCTGTTGTAGCCAAAGTGTCTCCCACAATCAGAATATCATCCAAATAGGCCATTAGCACATGGCCCTGAGCTCTTAGTAGTGCTAAAATTGGTTTTATTAATTTTGTAAATAGTTAAACCATTAGGCAATGTTTTAAATTGCCATAATTGACTCATCCCTCTAAATTTTAAGTATCTCCGATCATTACCATGCACAGCCACAGAATAATATGCATATCGCAGATCTATGCTCGCCATATAGCATTTTGAGGCTGAATGGCATTTGTAAATGTCTCCATTTTTAAATGTTTATACTGTACAAAAGGGTTAAGACTTGTCAGATCTAGAATAATTCTACACCCACCATCCTTTTTTGGTGTAGGAAGAATGGTAGACAGAAATTGATGGTGTTGATCAACTGACTTCTCTATTACACCTTTTTTGCACAATATTTGCAGTTCTGCCTGAATCTGCGTATTCTCTTCTTTCGAGAAAATACGTGTCCGGCATGAAATATGCTGAGTAGGAGGATCCAAATGTGGATAGATTTCAATTCTAAATCCCAAAATACTGCACAGTATAAACGCATCATTTGTAATTTGTTGCCATTCTTTTAGGAAGAATTGTAATCTTCCTCTGACTTGTGAGTGTGAAACATTTAATATGTCTCTTACCGGACCAGACCCACCTACCTCGGGGTTTGCCGAAGGCAAATGTTGTCCCCTACTCTTAGTGGGGATACTGTAACCTCCACGCATCCCAGGAGCAGTGCGTCAATAACGCGTATATGGGAAAGATCGACTTGTTCCTTCTCCAGCCCCAGACATCCATCGGTAGGGATACTGCCTTCGAATTGATCTGCTAAGCACCGGTGGTTTCATCATTCCCATGGTTTTTGCTTCTTCATTCAGGTCTTTTACCCTTTAGGCTAGATTCTCTCCAAAAAGCAGATTAGGCAATTGAATATTAGATGGTTTACAGAGCCCCGCAAACTTAGGGTGAATATTAGGTCTTATGGCACTTTTACGAATACAGTTTATTTCAAAGTGCGCACTACACATGACTGCTAAAGCATCCTGTTGTTAAGCAGACACATGCTCCTCATCCAAACCTCTGGCGAAAGCCGTAATGCCTGACCCCAGTAATTTCAAGACTCGTTGCAATTTCAATTCTTGTGATCGAACTCCAATGCCCAAATAGACCCATATCACGTTATTCACCGCTGTGAGTGCTAGCAGAGCACAATTCTGTGGGGTTTCATATTTATTGACAGTCTCATCCATGGTTAATTCCTGGAGCTGATGGGAGAGCAAGTAATTTATAGTCATTGCTAATTGATCTCCCAAATGTTCCCCTGTTAATCTGGGAACAGCAAACTATTGTGCCAGACCTGGTATTTCAGGCTGTTATTGGGCTCTGGTCCTCATATGATTCATCATCTGAATCTTGATGTTCCTCCTCATGATGGGGGAGTTCTGGCATCCCTGTTTCAGGTGATTCTAGCACTGGCTCTTCCATAGGCCTACGCATAGTAAATTCTTTACCAGATTCTCCCCGCGCGGGCTCTCCTGTAGGCCCACGCATAGGCAGCCCTATTTCAGGTGCTGCTGGCACTGGCTCCCCTGTGGGCCAACGCTTATACTGTCTTCCTTCAGACATTGTTGGCGCTGGCACTCCTATAGACCGACGCTTATACTGCCTTTTTTCAGGCATTTCTGGCACTGGCTCTCCTGTAGGCCAACACATATACTGCCCTTTTCCAGACATCTCTGGCGATGGCTCTCCTGTAGGCCAACGCTGTGCCTGACCCATCCAAGGCACTCCCTGCGCTGTCTCTCCCATAGGCCAACGCGGACTGTATTCCTCCTGATGAGGTACTTGATATATCATTTTCCCCATGAGGAATTCTAGGCTAGCGAGCCTAGCAGCCATAACTTCTGACTGAGGTGGATTAACCTCCGGGTCTGACTCCTCAGAGTCTCCTGGTCGCACGGACTTTTGCCCAGCCTTGCGCCCCAATGGCGCTGTAACGGTACTTTCTACCGCATCTGGAGTTGATGGCCTCGCTGCCACCGACTCCTCTAACGGACGCCCGCTACCCTCAGACCCGCGGTCTTCTTGAGGTTTGCCTGCGGTACGTCTCCTCCCTCTACGCCCTCTCTCCATACTAACTTGTGTGGAACTCCACTACAAGTCTAACGAGGAAGGCGAAGTGAAAGCGAAAGTACTTACCTTCAGGCTTTTACTTACTCACCGCTTGGAGGAGCTTTGCTCCTCCACACACTGTCGCTGCCCTATGCGTCTGACGATATGACGCGTGTGCGGCTGGACGGGCTCTTTTTCACGTAGTCTCTCACGTGACTCTGAAGTAAAATAATATGTGTTACTGCTGTGTGGTTGCCATGGCACTAAAACCCAAATCAGGGCTCATAGACAGGAATTTGACAAAAAATTATTAATGAGAAGGGTAGTAGAAGTATTGCGTAGAAACAAGGGACTGCAGATGCCTGTTTACACAAAAAATCACAAAGCGCTGAAGTAACTCAGTGGGCTATGGTGCAGCATGGTGGTGCAATGGTAGAGTTGCTGCCTTGCAGTGCCAGAGACCTGGGTTCATTTCTGACTATGGATGCTGTCTGTACGGAGTTTGTACGTTCTCCACTTAGGTTTTCTCTGGGAATTCCAGTTTACTTCCACACCAAAGATGTACAGGTTTGTAAGCTAATTGGCTTAGGTAAGTTGTAAAATTGTCCCTAGTGTGTGTAGGCTAGTCTGTGGGGTGATCACTAGTCGGCGCGAACTCGGTGGGCCAAAGGGCCTGTTTCCATGCTATGTCTCTAAAGTAAAGTAAAGCAACTCTGGAGAACATAGATGTGACATTTAGGGTTGAGGAGTCTGAAGAAGGGTCCCGACCTGAAACCTCACCTCGTCATGTGGTAGAAGTATTGAAACGTCTTCTCTAGAAAACAGTAAATACAAAGAAACAGGTAACATTCAAACCTCACAGGCATCAGGCACACTAAAACCACTTAATGCCATCACTGCGTTCCCTACCATCAACATCCTGGGGGAGGGAGGGGGGGGGGTCACCATTGACCAGGCAACCTAAATATTAATTTGTCCGGATAATTGGAGCTGCTGCTGCTCTTGAGGGGTTTAGCATCATCCAGGACCACGCAGCCTGTTTGGTTAGCGCTCAATCCACCACTCAAAGCCTTCATTTCATCGACTGCTGTAATATGTAGTCCATATAGTGTTGGGCTGCAGCAGATGCTGAAGGTGTGCTCTCAGTATGGCCTTGATTATGACATAAAGTATAACGCTAAGAAAAGCCGCATAATGATAGTTAGAAGCGCTGAGGACAGGAAATCAACTTTTCCGACTTTTTATTTGTTAGACAGTCCTCTTGCTGTGTGTGAGGAAATTAAATACCTAGGTCATGTCATATCCGATGACTGGACGGATGACAAAGACCTCTACCGACAGCGCTGTCACATTCATCTTCAAGCTAACATGCTTATAAGGAAGTTTTCTATGTGCTCTGACTCTGTGAAGTGTTCACTGTTCAGAACCTACATCACACCGTTATATACTGCTCAATTGTGGTCTAATTATAAGAAAAAGAGTATGCAGAGGCTCAAGGTAGCATACAATGATGCAATGAGGTTGCTACTTCGTGTCCCTAGATGGCATAGTGCCAGTCAATTGTTTGTGTCCACTAGAGTGCCAACCTGTGAGGCACTCTTAAGACAGCTGATGTTTAGTTTTATGTGTCGCCTGGATAAGTCAGAGAACCACATAATTGAAGCCCTAGTCAGCCCTCTGAAAAGCTACTATAGATTCACTTCTAGGCTAAGATGGCATTGGTGCAATAGCTTGTATATCTTATAGGCTAATATGCAATTTTATATGTATTTTTGTATCTCCTTATACTGTTTGATGTGTTCTATGGACCTGTGTCTGAAATAAAGCTTTTATTATTAATATTGTGGTTATTTTGTACATGGTACACATGTGAAAAAGGCACCACAGCAACATGCCTTACACCTTACACCTGCAATCTCTACTAGTAAGAAGGACAAGGAGGATTGGGTGGGTTGGAGGTAGTTGCCAGGTGACATTGTCACTTCCTAGTCATCATCACTTCCGAATCTTGCTGACACATAAGTATCTTGCTGCTCCTTCAATGAGATCAAAACCCTATTATTTCCCTCTCAGCACTGTGGCAGGAGTTTCACTACAGTGCGAAAAGGTTGTTCACTATACTGTTCTCAGAGACAACAGTTTCTTCCCAGTTGTTATCAGTCAACTGAACCATCCTATCAACAACTAAAGAGCAGACCTGAACTACTATCTATCTCATTGGAGACCCTCGGACTATATTTGATCGTACTTTATTGAATCTTATCTTGCACTAAACATTATTTATGTTATACCCATCACCATGTATCTGTACACTGTGGATGGCTAAATTGTAGTCATGTATTGTCTTGTTAGCATGCAACACAAGTTTTTCACTGTACCTCAGTACATGTGACAATAAACTAAACTCTAAACTAAGCTAAACAATGGATGTGGCCTTGTCAGTGATACCACAATCATCAATAAATTAAAAAAATAACAGTGGTAATTCTATTAATTGTTTTCAAGATAAGGGTGGTGGGATTTTGTTATGTAAGGGTGATCAGTCAAGGAATCAGTTGTGGAATATCAGAACAGGCTTGAAGGGTTGAAGGGCATTCTGCTGTTTTGTTGCTCTCTAAAGCAGTTTAACTATTGGAGCCCTCTTGCACTCAGCCCTCTGGCTTCTCCTCTTCCTTTCTTCTTCCCGCCCCCCCACCCTACATCAGTCTGAAGAAGTGTTTCGGCCCGAAACGTTGCCTATTTCCTTCGCTCCATAGATGCTGCCTCACCCGCTGAGTTTCTCCAGCACTTTTGTCTACCACTAACTATTGGAGAAGGCAGGCTTTACTTAGTTAATTACAGGTTGAGCAGGAAATAATTTCCTCGGCATTGAGAAATTATAGACTCCCAATGTCTCAACCACACACCCAGGCTGGGTCATGAAGAAAACCAAGGGCCTCAGAGAACACCAGCAGCCAATCCCCTCTACACCCTTTCCTACCAAGGCAGCATAGTCCCGCAGCGGTAGAGTTGCTGTCTTACAGCGCCAGGGACCCAAGTTTGATTCTGACTGCAGGTGCTGTCTGTACAGAGTTTGTACGTTTTCCCCTGTGACAGCGTGGGATTCCTCCGGGTGCTCTGGTTTCCTCCCACATTCCAAAGACGTGCTTGTAGGTTAATTGGCCTCTGTAAACTGTCCCTAGTGTGTAGGATAGAACTAGTCTACGGGGTGATCATGGTCGGCACAGACTCGGTGGGTCGTAAAAAAACTATTTCCACTAAACTAAACTAAACTGAAGTACTTCTCATCACCACTGTCTTCATCAAGCTTGCCCCAATTTTAGCAAATCTTTGTACGATGAATAAAGATATTGAGTAAATTATTCTAGACGCTCATCACTTTGCTTCAAAATTTTCAACACGGACATCTCTGTTGCAGGTGATATTATTTAGGGATTGCTTTAAATCCTGCATAACAAATGTGAATGTGAAAATTGTCATATACTTTGACATACTGTGGACAGCAAGTCATTTTATTCTGTTTTTACATTGCTGAAAATATGATGGACAATCTCAATGCCCTGAAGAAATCAATGTACTTTCATACATTGTATAATTATTCAATAGAAATGAAAGGAAAATGGTGGAAACTTTTACACCATAAAACAAATGATTTTCTGAAAATAACCTCGATAAAGTGCTTTATTTTCCTGAAACATTGATATTACAAATATTCTAACCAAGCAAATCAATCTGAGTAAAAATGAACAATGGTTTCCCCTTCGAAACTCTCTGAAATAAATAAAGCTAAAAATTAATTTGAGCATTATGATTTTTGAGTTGCCTCAGATAGATGTAGGGAAGTTATTTCCTCTCGCATGTTAGAAACAAAAGCCATGAATAAAATATTCACTAATATTCCCACTAGGAAAGTCAGGTAAAAATTCTATATCTAGACACTGATTAGAATGTGTTATCACAGGGAGAACTTGAGATGAATAGAAAGATAGATTTAAGGAAAGTTGGATTAGTACTTTAACATCAGGACTAAAAGTGTTAATTAATGAGGATGCCACCGACAGTAGGTTGAGGGTAGAAAAGTATTTAGCTAAGATATTTAAGATGTTTAAAGGAGTCATTGGTTAAATAATGAGAGATTATTTTCTCTTTACAGAATGTGAGAATGACAGCTTTACTGAAAGTCAGAATAAACTAACTCAGGATGAGTTCAGAAAGGATTCCTTCACCGAACACATTGACAATATTTCAGTCCTCAAAATACACTTTGGTTGAAATCAATTAAAAATTTAAATTGATTTCATACCAAACATATTAATACCATACCAACCATATTAAATTTAATAGAGGAATTCGGATCCTTCTCAGGATATAGAATAAATTGGAATAAAAGCGAAATTATGACGATAAAATCTCAAGAGCCGACACACCTTTTAGAATTCCCCTTTAGAATTGCTACAGAAAAATTTAAATATCTGGGTATCCAAATTACCAGAAAATATAAATCTTTATTCAATGCAAACTATATGCCCTTACTTACTAAATTAAACGCTTTGATTAAATTTTGGAAAACACTTCCGATGTCTTTAATAGGCAGAATAAATGCCATAAAAATGTTTTTTTTAGCACAAATTTGATATTTATTTCAATCAATACCAATATACTTACCTAAAATTTTGTTTTTTAAACTCGATTCTGATATCACACATTTCATATGGGACTATAAGTCCCATAGAATTCAAAGAAGACACTTGTGTAAACCCAAAGAATTTGGTGGACTGACACTCCCCAATTTTTCGTACTATTACTGGGCAGTGAATATCAAAAATGTAATTTACTTGTTGGACAATTCTGCCCAACAGGTAGATTGGATAATAATGGAGAGAGAGGATTGTTCTCCTTTTAATATAGGAGCGATCCTTCTCTCACCGATAAAACTGAATAATACAATATACAAGAAAAATCCAATTATTCATAGTACAATATGAATTTGGAAACAAATAAAATTAACTTTCAAATTAAGAAATCTATCGCTTCTCTCTCCTATAGTTAATAATCCATCGTTTAAACCATCTATTATTGATAAAATGTTTACACATTGGGAAAAAATAGGAATTAAAATGTTTGGAGATATGTATGAAATGGGAAACCTTCTATCATTCCAACAACTACAACTTAAATACAACCTGAAAAGTAATCAATACTTTAAATACCTTCAAATCCGTGACTACTTGAAAAAACATACTCAAGAATATCAAACTTTGACTTCAGATATATTAGATGAAGCCATGAACAGAAAGGTGGATTCAATTAATTTAATATCATATTTGTATAATATCATTCTAAATATAGAAATACCATCGTCTGACGCAATTAGAAGAGATTGGGAACAGGAATTATCTATAAAAATCTCGAAAGACACATGGGATAAATATTTGCTATATGTACACAAATGCTCAATTAATGTAACCTTAATTCAATTTAAAATTTTACATAGATTATATTACTCGAAAACTAAACTGAATAAAATTTTCCAAATGTTTCTCCCATCTGTGATAAATGCTTATCTCAAGATGCAACCATAGCACACTCTTTTGTCTATTGCATAAAACTCCATAAATTTTGGAATGAAATTTTTGAAATTTTCACAAAATTATTTAAAATAAAATTGAACCCCAACGCAGAACTGATTATCTTTGGAACGTTGGAAGTCGGCTTTGAGCTGACTTCGTTCCAAAAGAGTTTCCTTAACTATGGTTTAATAACGGCAAAAAACTTATACTAAAATTCTGGAAAAATGTACCCACACCAACGCTTAAAATGTGGATTTCAAATATGTCTGAAATGTTACACCTCGAAGATATGAGATTCCTCCTAGCAGGCAAATCAGACCAATTCTTAAAGATTTGGTCTCCCTTTATCGACTTATTACAAGCATATGGTGCAACATAACCCTGGAAATTAACTGTTTCAGAACCGGGTGAGGGGTGTGCAAAGATACGAAGCAGGTATATCCCTTTTATTTTATTTTATTTTTATCTTCTTTCTATTTTTTTTTTTTTTTCCTAAATTTGTTTTTGTTTTTTGGTTTGTTTGTTTTTCTCGTGCTTTACATCTTTATGGGCTCTTTCTCTCTACTTTTTCACGAACTATCACTATCACTATCTTACCTAACTTTATTTTCCTTTCTTTTTCTTGCTTCTGCTACTTTTCTATTATTAAATTTTAAAACAAGTTGTACATGAAATGTATTATGTTATTCTTGGTTTATACTACTTTGTATGGCTTCTAATAAAAATATTTAAAAAAATAATAATAATTTATCAGATTGTAAAAGATGTCATATTTATCAGATTGTAAAAGATGTCATAAAAGATGTAGATTACAAGACTATTTTGCTTGTAAAATGCTTTTAACATTTGGATAGATTCAAAAACATAAATAAACTGCAAAAGAATCGAACAATAATTATGACGATTAAGTAAATGTAAAAACAAAATGCTTAACATTCAAATAAATCAATTACAAAACCTAAAAAAAAATTAAAAAAATTACACTTTGGTTGAAATCAATTAAAAATTTCAAAACTGAAATGGATAAAAATTAATTTGATGATATTTTCATAATCCCTTATGATTTAGTAGGTAGATATTCAGCCCATATATCCGCTCTCAGAGTGACCACATCAATTCTGTTATCCCACTTACTTCTGTGTAAGTTTTGCATGTCCATTAATAATATTTCCTGCCACCCGACTAAGCTGGGGCATATTGCCGCAGCCAATTTTCATACAACCAGCACATCTTGGGATGCGGGAGGAAGCATCGCATCAAATCATAGGGAGAACATGCAAACTCTGCACAGACAGCACCAAAGGCCAGGATCAAACCCCAGTCATTGGAATTATGAGGCAGCGACATTATCCACAAATCAAGTGATGCCCTGGCAAGATATTAAATTGTTATAGAACAACGGTAGGTAGGTTTCATTAATTGCAAGAAGATTGTCACAAAATTCTGGAGTAACTCAGCGGGTCAGGCAGCATCTCTGGAGAAAAGGAATAGGTGACGTTTCGGGTCGAGACCCATCTTCAGACTGAGAGTCAGGGGAGAGGGAATCTAGAGGATTGAAAAGGTACAAAACAAATCACAGCCAGCAGCGATGACTCAAGAAAGGGGGAGCCCACCAGTATTTTTTAGTTAAATACAGTTCTTCTATGGTAACATTCAATAGTAGAACAGGTTTGATGGAAAGAATGGCCTTCTTTATTCCTTATGTTCCCAGATGTCTTGGGAACTCTAGAAAGGCAGGGATATGAGGCCAAGGCAGAATCACTGGAAACCAAGAACTAACATGTAATGAGCTTAAACCAACCATGGATATAGATAATTATCCAGTCATTTATAACCTGTAATTGAGAAAAATATCTTCATCCTTTCACATCGATAAAGACTAATATCACAGCCATTGTTTTGAGCTCTGAAAGCTCGAGACACAACCCTAGTCCATTACTAGAGAGTGAAGAAAGCCATGAGGTGAGCAATGGAGACTGCAATCCCCTGTGTCTGATCCAAGCAAGAGCTCCATTATTTCACATTTATTTTTGGGATGCAGGTTCTGCTGGTTAAGCCAGAATTTACATCTTAGGCCTAATTCCCCTTGAAAGTTGATGGTGAGAAACCTTTTTCAATCACTTCAGTCCTTCTGATAGCAACATTTCCACAATGCAGTCAAATCAGAAGTTCAAGGATTTTAGACCCTGCAATAATGAAGGAATTTTGGTATATTTCCAAGTCAAGAAGTTGTACAATATGAAGGGGAATCTGCAGATGGTGGTATTTCAATGTACCTGGTCAAGACCATTTTATTAAACTGAAGGATTTGAACATCTCTGACCAGCCGGCAGGTCATGCCCATCTCTACTTGCTCTGGTTCAGGTGGTTGTGAACCACTTCTTGAACTACTGCAGTCGTCTGGTGAAGGTATTGTTGTGAGGTTGGAATGTCCAAGATTTAGACCCAGCAACAAAGAAGAAAGAACAATATATTTCAAAGTCACAATAGTGTTTGACTTGGAGAGGAACTGACTTTGATATCTCCATTCATTAGCTGCTCTCCTTCCTTTTAGTGGTAGATTTTGTGTGGTTGGGCATGCTATTGGAGTAACCATGGCAAGAGAATGCTCTGCATTTAATAAACAGTATATGCTACTGTAGATGATATATGCATGTGCCTTTAACATAGTGACCTCATACCTACTAACCACTCCCCATATCACAAGTATAACTACAACCTCCCCACCCACAGATCACTCTCTAGTTCCTGTGACAGACCACGTACAGCTAGTGCAATATGTAATGCTCCAGTATGAATAAAGATAGTAAAGTAACGATGTCTTGTTAAAGCTTCTTTACATGGTGTCACACCACTTACCTTGCGCCTCCTGTCTATCGGTTTATCATTTAATTTTGTCCCAGTTTTTTGTTTCCCCTGCCTTCTCATTTCCTCGTTATGGCCACTTCTGCCCGTAAGCCTGATGTGCTCGTTTTCGATTTAGACATTGCCCTTCGATGGGATGTCTTCAAACGTGACTTTGAACACTATGTCACGATCGCTCATCCTGCCACCACCCCAGAGCTCAAAGCCTCTCTGCTTCTCAACTTGGCTGGTCCCGAGGCCCTGACTCGATCTGACTTCTTCGTCTACGCTGCGGGAGAATCTGCTCGGGACCCGGTATGTCTGGTGGCTAAGTTTAATGCTATTTGTGATATTCCAACAAACTGCATCTTAGAACGTTTTAAACTGTTCGCGCGGCGTCAGCTCCCTGGGGAATCTGCAGAGAATTATGTCTCTGCGCTGCGACACCTGGCCAGGCGCTGCCGCCTCCACACGTGGACCCCCGAGGAGATTATCAGGGACCTTCTGGTTTACGGTCTCCGCGACGATAAGCTCAGGGCCGAACTTCTGCGGAAGCCTGATCTGACTTTCAACGATGCGATGCACGCCACCCGCTTAGCTGAGGCTGTCACCTCGGCGGTGTCACCGGCTGACCAGGCGATTAACCTTGCCAGCACTTCCAGTCATCTGATGAACACGCCCCGGTCGCGGCCCCCGGGGTCACTCGCTGCTCAAGGGGGACGTGCCCCGGGGTTCGGTACTGCTCCCGGGGGAGGTGCCCGGCAAAGGTGCCCTAATTGCAACTTCACCACTCATCAATACAATGTGTGCCCTGCCTTGGGTAAAACGTGTAATGTCTGCAAGAAATTGAACCATTTCGCTGCGGCCTGTCGTTCCCGTGGGAAGCCTGTCGCTGCTCCGAGGGGCAATGTAAACAACCTTTTACAAACTGATAATGAGTTCAGCTCCCCATGCTATTTCGACGAACAGTCTGTATCTGAATCCGACTCCTCGCAGGGGGAGAACAGCTTGTATACTGTGTTGGGCGCACCTGCTATGATAATGGACCCTTCTGTGCGAGTCACTGTGAACAACTCGACCTTCACTGCTAAGATTGACACCGGGGCAGTTGCGAACGTTATGCCAACAACACTCTTCAAACAGATAAGAACTAATGAGCAGATTTTTACTAACAGCTCAACCTTGCATGCCTACGGGGGAGCGATTCTTACTCCTGTGGGCAAGGCTACGCTAAGCTGCAGGATACTACAGTCCTCTCGGCCCCTCACCTTCTATCTCCTCGATCAAGAATGCATTACCCTGCTGGGTATCCGGGCATGCCAGGAAATGGGCCTGGTATCCTTCCACCGTGACATCCACCAGGTGCAGGCCCTCATGGACCCGTTGGCCGAATATCCCGACCGCTTTGATGATGAGCTAGGCAAACTGCCCTGCAGCTACAAGATTGCAGTGGACCGTAAGGTCGATCCAGTGGTCAATCAAACTCACCGTCTCCTTCGCCATGAAGGCCAAAGTGGAGTCGACACTACACAGTATGGTAAAAATGGGCATCCTAAAGGCGGTCATCGAGCCTACCAGGTGGGTCTCTACCATGGTTGTTGCCGCGAAAAAGGACAAGAGCGAGATACGCATCTGCATCAACCCCAAAGACCTCAACCTGGCCATTAGACGCCCGCACTACCCTATGAGAACGGTAGAAGAAGTCGCTGCACAGGTTGGTCCGGCAACGTTTTTTTCTGTCCTCGATGCCAAAAGCTCCTTCTGGCAAATACCACTTGACGAGCAGTCGTCCATTTTGACAACTTTCGCCACCCCCTTTGGCAGATTTCGGTTTCTCCGAATGCCATTCGTAAATCAACTCTGCCAGCGAGGTATTCCAACGGACAATGGAGCAGCTGTTTTCAGATCGACCATGCGCCATCATCGTTGACGACATCCTCGTTTACGGTAAGGACGTTGCCGAACACGATGTCAACCTCCGCCAGGTCCTGGACCGGGCCCGGGAAATCAACTTGAAACTAAACCTCAAGAAGAGCCGATTTCGCGTCCCGGAGGTCACCTATGTTGGACATGTATTTACCGCCGAGGGGTTAAAACCAGACCCGCAGAAAACGGCTGCCATTTCCGGGATGCCTCCTCCTACTAATGTGGCAGGCCTACAACGCTTCCTGGGCATGGTAAACTACCTGGGGAAGTTCATCCCCGACCTCAGCGAGCTCAGCGCTCCCCTGAGGGATTTGATAAAAAGGACACGTCCTGGGCTTGGTTCCCCCACCACCAGACAGCATTCGACATCCTTAAATCCAAGCTAATCAGCACCCCCACACTCAAGTTTTTTGACCTGCAGCGTCCCATTGTCCTCACCTGCGACGCCTCTCAGTTCGGACTCGGTGCCGCCTGTCTCCAGGTCCATGACGGCCTACAGCTGCCTGTTTCCTTCGCATCCCGCACCATGACCTCCACCGAACAGCACTACGCGCAGATCGAGAAGGAGCTACTGGCCGTGGTGTTTGCCTGCTCCAAATTCAAAGGCTACATCCTGGGCAACACTTTCACTATTGAAACTGACCACCAGCCGCTTGTCACCATTCTCAACAAGTCGATCCATGCCGCCTCATCACGCCTGCAGTGCATGATGCTGCAGCTCCAGCGCTTCACGTTCAATGTGGTTTATCGTAAGGGCAAGGACATGTTCGTGGCCGACACGTTGTCTCGCGCCCCGCTAACGTCCACCGTTCGCCACCCGTATGAGATGTCTGATCTAATGGTGCTCCAAGTGAACATCATCCCTTCACAGCAGATGAAGTCCCTGGTTGAACACACTACCAATGATCCTGCCCTGCAACAGCTTTCTGCCGTCATCCAGCGGGGCTGGCCCGACCGTCGTTCCGCGCTGCCGGCTGGCGCCGTGCCCTACTTCCTGGTCCGTGACGAGCTCGTACTACACGACGGCGTGGTGGTGAAGGGTCACAAGGTGGTCGTGCCCGCTGCGCTGCACGACCACTATTTCCAGGTCGCTCATCGCGGACATCCTGGGGCCGATGCCACCGTGTCTCTCGCCCGGAGCCAGTTCTTTTGGCCGGGTATGGCCAAATGCATCCGGGAGAGGGTCTCCTCGTGTTCCACCTGCAACAGACTCGCCCCCCACCAGCAGCGCCAGCCGCTTCTGCAGCAGCCCGCGCCCGAACTACCCTGGATGGCGGTTGCCATCGACATTTTCGAGTGGCGAGGCAAACACTTCCTGGTTCTCGTTGACTCCTACTCCAGCTGGTTTGTGGTCGACCGGCTGCACTCCCTAACCTCTTCGGCCATCATCGACAGGTTATACCCTCATTTTGGCACTTTTGGCCCCCCGGCAAGCCTGCAGTCGGACAATGGCAGCCAGTTTACGAGCTCCGAGTTTAAAGCTTTCGCTTCCAGGTGGAACTTCCACCATTTCACCAGCAGCCCGGAGTACCCGCAAAGCAACGGTCTGGCTGAGCGTGCCGTCCGCAGTGCGAAGAACCTGCTGGAACAATGTGGTGGCATTAACTCCGATTTCTATGTGGCCCTCCTCAACCTCCACAACATTTCCCGCGACTCTGCCATGGGTTCCCCTGCTCAGCGGCTCATGTCTCGCGCTACCAGACTCCCTCTCCCTGTGGCCCAGTGCTCCCTCATACCCTCCGTCCTCCCACCTGCGGCGGTTCAGAAACGCATTGCCTTCAGGCACGATGTCCAAAAGCGTTCCCATGACAGGTCCTGCCACCCGCTGCCGCGCCTCTTCCCCGGTCAAGTTGTCCGTATGCAGACCCCTTCCGGTCACTCCAAGCTCGCTACCGTCGTCGGCTCTGCGGGGTCGCCCAGGTCCTATCTTGTCGACCATGCGGGAGCCATTTACCGACGGTCCCGCCAGCACCTTCGGCTCGTCAACGAGCCACGTCCTCCTGCCGCGGATCCCTTTGCTCCCCTTCTGCCGATTTCGCGTCCGGGCGATGCTCTGCCCGTCCTTCATAACATGCAACGGTCTACACCACCTCAAGTCCTTCCGTCCCACCCTACTCCGGCTAGTCCTCGCTCGCCTGCCCGCGCTCTGCCTGCCCCTGATCCCGCATCACCTCCGCTTTTGGTGCCGCGGTCTCCTCCGTCTCCTCCCGTTTCCCCCTTTCAGGTTCGTCTGCCCCCATCGGTGCCTCTTCTTCCTGCCGGAAGGGAGGATGGCGAGATGCGAACCCGGTCGGGACGTCTTGTCAAACCGCCTGTCTGCTATGGTGATTTTGTTTAACTGTCCTAGCGCATGAGCCGTGGTCACCCTGTCACTATTGTATTTGCCTGTTGTTTCGAAGGGGAAGGATGTAGATGATATATGCATGTGCCTTTAACATAGTGACCTCACACCCACTAACCACTCCCCATATCACAAGTATAACTACAACCTCCCCACCCACAGATCGCTCTCTAGTTCCTGTGACAGACCACGTACAGCTAGTGCAATATGTAATGCTCCAGTATGAATAAAGATAGTAAAGTAACGATGTCTTGTTAAAGCTTCTTTACAGCTGCAACCAACTGAAATGAATGAATACCAATCATGTGGGCATCAGTGTCCTGGAGGGTGTTGAGTGTCATTGGAGCTGCTCTCATCTGTTAGTGAGAAGGGATGAACTCCACAATTGATATGTAGGATGGTGGAGAATCAATCAGAGAGTTGACTTCTGATCACTCTCCAGTGATCTTTGCTAAAAATGCAGCTTGGTGAATGCCAGATGGGTATAGAATCAATCCTTTTACTAAACTTGCTACCAAGGTTAGTTTGAACTAGTAAGTGGAAGATGCTGTACCATATTAGAAGATGGAGGTTAAGAGTCAAGAGGTTTTAATTTACATATGTACTGTAACGGAACAAGGAAATTCTTACTTGCAGCAACATAAGAGGACTGTAGACCCCATACTCAATAGATAACATAATAAACAAAGTATTAGTGCTAAACAAATCAAAAGGCCAAAGCCCACAGTGCAACCAAGACAGTTCATTGTTCAATGTTTTTAATGTTATAGATGGTTTATGGATAAATGTTGGCCAGTACTCAGTAAACTAAAGTCTTTTTGAAATATTTAATCCACTCAGAATGAAGGCCAGGCATTCTAAATACCTTTTCTGAAAGGCAATACCTTACGGTATTGGGGGGTTCAGTATTGATGTGGATAGAGAACTGGCTGGCAGACAGGAAGCAAAGAGTTGGAGTAAACGGTCCTTTTCAGAATGGCAGGCAGTGACTAGTGGGTACCGCAAGGCTCAGTGCTGGGACCCCAGCTATTTACAATATATATTAATGAACTGGATGAGGGAATTGAATGCAACATCTCCAAGTTTGCGGATGACACGAAGCTGGGGGCAGTGTTAGCTGTGAGGAGGATGCTAGGAGGCTGCAAGATGACTTGGATAGGTTGGTTGAGTGGGCAAATGCATGGCAGATGCAGTATAATGTGGATAAATGTGAGGTTATCCACTTTGGTGGCAAAAAACAGGAAAGTAGACTATTATCTGAATGGTGGCCGATTAGGAAAAGGGGAGATGCAACGAGACCTGGGTGTCATGGTACACCAGTCATTGAAAGTAGGCATGCAGGTGCAGCAGGCAGTTAAGAAAGCGAATGGTATGTTAGCATTCATAGCAAAAGGATTTGAGTATGAGAGCAGGGAGGTTCTACTGCAGTTGGACAGGGTCTTGGTGAGACCACACCTGGCGTATTGCATACAGTTTTGGTCTCCTAATCTGAGGAAAGACGTTCTTGCCATAGAGGGAGTACAGAGAAGGTTCACCAGACTGATTCCTGGGATGTCAGGACTTTCATATGAAGAAAGACTGGATAGACTCGGCTTGTACTCGCTAGAATTTAGAAGATTGAGGGGGGATCTTATAGAAACGTACAAAATTCTTAAGGGGTTGGACAGGCTAGATGCAGGACGATTATTCCCGATGTTGGGAATATTTGGAAACAGAACCAGGGGTCACAGTTTAAGGATAAGGGGGAAGTCTTTTAGGACCGAGATGAGAAAATCATTTTTTACACAGAGAGTGGTGAATCTGTGGAATTCTCTGCCACAGAAGGTAGTTGAGGCCAGTTCATTGGCTATATTTAAGAAAGACTTAAGGAAGAGGGAGTTAGATGTGGCCCTTGTGGCTAAAGGGATCAGGGGGTATGGAGAGAAGGCAGGTGCAGGATACTGAGTTGGATGATCAGCCATGATCATATTGAATGGTGGTGCAGGCTCGATGGGCCGAATGGCCTACTCCTGTACCTATTTTCTATGTTTCTATCTTCAATAGTGTTGCACTCTCTTAGTGTTAGGGTGGATTAGGTACTTATGTCCCCAGAGTGGGATCAAAGCCTACTCTACGCCACTGGAATACAATGCTTATTTTACTATGACCATTATTCAATGCAATCATATTGGGGAAATATACTCAGTTACTGCCTGCTGATCTACAAAAGAACAGCAACAACAAAAGCATTTATAACACTATTTTAGCCTTTGCCACAATATACAGGACATGAGTATCGAGTCAGGTTGGTTCATCAAATTATATATTAATGATGGTTGATGTTAAAGACCAGGAATGTTGCCTCTGGAAAAATCACACTTATTATAAGTAACTTGTTAAGTCTAAAGCTCGAAGGATTGCCGGAGCAAAGTGGGTTTCTTATAAAAGTTGTTGTCACTTCGTATTATATCAAACAATTCGCCCACCGAGTAGATTGAAGGAAAATAAATGCGTGTTGGCAGTCTGCAAAGCTGGTGTGTCAATCATTGCTCTGCAGCTTTTCAGAAACAATCAGAACATTTAAAAAAGGCCAAATCTTTCTGACTCCGGCCAGCAATTACGGGAGGAACCGTTTGAACAGAAGTGTGTCCAATACTCTCTCTGCACATGCTGGGTCTCTGGGGCTCTACAGTGTTAGATTCAGAAGGTCAGCATTGGCAGATCACCAGTCTCTGGAGTCCACACCGAGTCCAACAGTACGGCTCAGTTCTTCATTGTTCTGCTGGGGAATTGCCTCATGGATTCTGTGCTGGCCATACCTGTCTCAGGATCTGAGATTCATCTGATTCAATGGGACTTATTGATGATGGTTTCCAAATATTCACTGCACAGCTTAGTTCTTGGGTGAAGTTTCTTTTATAGCAGTCTTTAGAGTCAAAAGAGTCAAGAGTGCTTTATTGTCATATGTCCCAGATAGAACAATGAAATTCTTACTTGCAGCTGCACAATAGAATATGTAAACATAGTATACAGTGTAAACAATATACGAGAGAAAAAAGTGTTATGTGCATATATACACATACTCACAAATACAAACATATATATAGATCATATACTGTATATGCACGCACATATATGTACACACAAAAACAAACAATAATAGCCTCCAACCTATAATGGATATCCTGCAGAGAACATTTCTTGTTGATAACCCAGTACATTATATCTCATTATCAAAAATAGCCTGGTATATAAACAGGATTCAGAGTGACACAAGGAATTGCAGTTACTGGCTTACTAAAAAAGACACATGTGCTGGAGTAACTCAGCGGGTCAGACAGCATCTCTGGAGAACGTGGATAGATGAAGTTTCGGGTCGGGACCCTTCTTCAGATTGAAAGTAGAGGGGAGGGAACGGGAGGTAAGAAAAGGTCAGACCAAGGCAGGACCAGCAACAGGTGACCAAGGATGGATAGAGGACACATAATGGCCCATTGTTGGCTGGGGAAGAGGTTTTCCTACTTATGTCATTTGAACCAACTTGCACAGCGACTTCTCACTGCTCACCCTTCCCCTTGAGGGTGTCATGCAGCTGCTCCATGACACCGTGGGCTTGGGCACCAGGAAGGCAGCTCACCATCCTGGAGTCATGACTGCTACCATAAAATCTCCTGTCTGCACCCTAACTAAAGAGTCACCTGCTACTACTATGGCATTGCCTGACACTACCCAACCCCGCTGAGCCTCAGAGCCAGGTTCAGTGCACCAGTCCTGCCTGGTACTGCTGCTCAACCTTGATATGTCATCCCCCCCCCCCAGAGGGCATCCAAAAAGGGGCTGTTTTGAAGG
>CM075979.1:59817867-60096890 GCA_038087875.1 Malacoraja senta
AAAAGCTAGTGTCAGTGATTAAGACCATGAACTATTTGATTGTCATAAAAATGGCATCTGGTTCATAAATTTCATTCAAGGAAGGAGATATGCAAATCTTATTTGGTCTAGATGTTAAATAAGTCTAGATCAACACGTATGATTGTATTTTGACTAGACCCTTAGTTTGGGAGCGTATAGAAAATTGCCTGTGAAAGATTAAATAAACAAAATAGACATTTTGGCACATTAATAATAATAATAATGAATTTTATTTACGGGCGCCTTATACCGAGGTCTCAAGGATACCTTACAGAGATTTATAGGAAACATATAATCAGAATTAAAAAAATAAGTTATAAAGACCAATACACAAATCAGGGACAGAATTCCTTCCAAAAACACATTGGCCTTCATCACCTTGGGAGGTCATGTTGCAGTTATATAAGACGTTGGTGAGGCCGCATTTAGTGTTGTGTTCAGTTCTGGGCACCATGTAATAGGAAAGGCGTTGTTAAGTTGGAAAGGATAGAGAAAAGGTTTACAAGGATGTTGCCAGGGCTCGACGGTCTGAGCTGTAGGGAGAGGTTAAGGAGGCTGGGACTTTATTCCTGGAATGCAGGAGGAGGAGGGGCGATCTTATAGAAGTGTATAAAATCATGAGAGAAATAGATTGGGTATTTTTACATTCAAAGACTGGTGGGTGTATGGAACGAGCTGTTGGAGGAGGGGATGAGGCAGGGCCAGCCTTAGGAGATGCGGGGCCCAATTGGGAACAATTTTGGTGAGCCCCAGGTTCCCAGCCAAGGTCTGTAGAATCATAGAAATACAAATAAAGTCAATTATAGACTTTATATCTCTATGGTAGAATGGAAAGTTATCAAAATGTGCACTTAAAAAGTGCCTGCGAGTTAATGGACTAAACAGATCTAAGCTACATTTTAATATAAAATTGCATACATGTAAGCCTACAAGTAACAAACAAAATGTGTAAATCACCTCTGAAAAGTACATAATTACAATACCACTTGTTTTAGTGACTGTGAAATGAAAAATAAGGAATTTAATTAATTAGATCCTGGAAAACCAATAACTATTGGCGAAAAAAGTCCAGGCATTACATTTTGGACTTCAGCCCCATCCTACCCTTTGGGCTTCTACCCCATCCTAACTTAGTTGTGTGTGTGTGTGTGTGTGTGTGTGTGTGTGTGTATGTGTATGTTAGTTGTCTGTGCGTGATGTGTGTATGTTAGTTGTCTGCGCGTTATGTGTGTATGTGTGTGGGAGGGAAGGAGAGAAGGGAGGGAGGGAGGGAGGGAGAGAAGGGAGGAAGGAGAGAAGGGAGTGAGGGAAGTAGCGAAAGAAGGGAGGGAGGGAAGGAGAGAAAGAAGGGAGGGAGGGAAGGAGAGAAGGGAAAAGAGAGAGAGGAAGGCGAGAAAGAAGGGAGGGAGAGAAGGAGAGAAGGGAAAAGAGAGAGAGGAAGGAGGGAGGGAAGTAGAGAAGGAAGGGAGGGAAGGAGAAAAGGGATGGAGCGAAGAAGGGAAGGGAGGGAGGGAAGGGAAGAGGAGAAGGGAGGGAGAGGGCCGGCGGCGGGAGCGGATGCCGGGGTTCGGGCGAACGCGTGTGAGCTGAGGCCGAGGTTTGTAAAAGTTGCTCCAAACCCCGGCCCGGCCCTCCCTGTATTGTTCACCGCGTCTTCCCGGGGACAGAGAGGGGTGGAGCCGGGGCTGCGTGCGTGAAGCACGGCGACTGGAGGGGCGGGATTGCTGCCCTGGGACCGTGAGGGACCTCCCCTTCTCCCCCTTCTCCATTTCCCCTCACACCCCCTCCCTATCTACCCCTTTCTTCCCCCTCCACCCCTCTACTCTCTCTCCACCCCTCTCACCCCCCTCCACCCGGGGTAGATCTACCTGAGCCGACAGTAGATTACTCCAAAGATCCTAGAGCGGAGCTTTGGATTACTCTAGCGCGGGGCCCAATTGGGAGCAATCGGTCCAATCGGCTGAAGGCCGGCCCTGGGATGTGGCAGGGACTTTCGCAACATTTAAGAAGCATTAGACAGGTACATGGAAAGGACAGCTTTTGAGGGATATAGGCCAAATGCAGGCAGGTGAGGCTAGTGCTGATGGGATATGTTGGTCAGTGTAGGCAAGTTGGGCCTAAAGGCCTGTTTCCACACTCTATGATTCTATGACATTTGCAATGTAATTAATATGGTAAGAAGTGAGATAGTTAATTCACATACAATAGTATGATAACACTTAGCTGATCTATTTTTTAGTTCTTTCTTAAGGTATAAATATAGACCATTGCCCCATGGATAACTGCTCTTCTCTTCTGTGAAAAATAAAGCCGTTACTACTCTTAAAAGCAATGCAAATTAATAATGTATGGCTGGTATTTCAGACAATTGCTCAGTTGTGGTTTGAGTAACTAGAAATATTTACCTTTAACAGGTATTTAATTGTATCTGATGCAGTGCTGGCATGCTAATTACTACATTAAATGTGCATCATACTAAAATTAATTAACTTAAAACTGTTTGTTACAATTCATTACAAAATTGATTAGTGATTGACCAATACCAATATATAAATATAACAACAATAATTGGTTCATTTACTGCAAAATTCTGAAGTGTTTTCTCTTGGATCAGCTAGTTATTATATTGAGAGAAAATATTGTTTTGAAAATGTAGATTACACAGAACGCAGAATTTTGGTAAATTTTATTCATTTTTGTAAAGAATACAATATCAAATCGCGGGGTATTTATATCTTACGATTCATTTTTAAAGTATTTAAATGCTACAGTGAGCTCTCGTGGAATCAGATTCCAAAGTGTATTGAAACTGAAACAGAGTAAAAAATAATAGAAAATGCTGAGGGTGGCACAGTGGCGCTGTGGTAGAGTTGCTGCCTTACAGTGTCAGACACCAGGGTTCAATCCTGACCACGGGTGCTATCTGTAAAGAGTTTATATATTCTCCCTGTGACTGTGTGGGTTTTCTCCGGAAACTCTAGTTTCCTCGCACTTTCCAGAGCGGGCAGCTTTGTAGGCTAATTGGCTTCTGTAGATTGCCTCTAATGTGTAGGATGCGAAACTGCGATATCAGAACTAGTGTACAGGTGATCGTTGGTCGGCGTAAATCCAGTGGGCCGAAGGGCCTGTTTCCCCACTGTATCTCCAAATATAATTAAAAATTAAACTAAACTATATGTTCGGTTGTTCTGACAGTATGTGTGGAAAGAAAAATAGAGCTAAGATTTCAGGTCAAAGGCTATTTATTAGACTTGGAAAGAGAAAAAAACAATCAGGTTTGTTTTAATTGCAGAGAAGGCGGGATGTCTCCAGTGAGTACAGGTCAAACTCTCATTATATGTAATATATTAGATGACAGAATATCTTCTGTTGTTCTGCCCAGTAGACTGCCTCACGCACACTTCCTTCCTGCACACTTTCTTTCTGTCTACGTGCTCCCCTTCTACACGCCACCTTTCTGCACAGTCCCTTCCTGTGCACCGCCCTTGTGTGCATTTCCTGCCTGCACATCTCCTTCCACTACATGTGCGCATCCATCCACAAGCCCCTCCTCTCTGCCATAAATGCTAATAGTGTTCTTCCCCTGAGGTCCCGTCAACTACATCCATGGCATTTCCCAAGCAAATGTTTTTCTATTTGAAAACCATTAATGTTGAAACATGCTGTCTCCACAAAATCTCTGTTTGTCAAGTACTTGCCTGAGGGAACGAGGCCACAAGCAACAGCAATAAGTGATGTTTTCTTCAGGCAATGACAAGCTTAAATAACAACCCAGAATTTCTGCTTGAACTACCCACCATTTCTCTGGTCAGCTCTGTGTTACTCATGGGAAAATTAGCACCAGGTTACATTTTTTTAAATTATCATCACCTAAGGTTCTTCCACTAGCTGCCTCTCCACAATTACAAAATCTCAACTGATCTCCATGTGGCTTTTTCATTGGCATCAAACACACCTTTAAATGGGTTCCTCAGAGCCAGATGGCATTCCAAATCTAAGAAGCACTTTGTCTGTAGCCTTTGAGGGTGGCACAGTGGCGCAGCAGCAGAGTTGCTCCCTCACTGTGCCACAGACCCAGGTTCGCTCTTGTCTGTATGGAGTTTGTACGTTCTCCCTGTGACTACCTGAGTTTTCTCCGGGAGCACCGGATTCCTCCACACTCCAAAGACATGCAGATTTGTAGGATAATTGGCCTCCATAAATGGTCCCTAGTGTGGAGGATAGTGTACAGGGTGATTGCTGGTCAGTGTGGACTCGGTGGCCTGAAGTATCTCTACACTGTATCTCTAAAACTAAAAACTAAAAACAGAACGTCTCAATTCTCCCTCAACTGGTTTATAATGGTTGTGTTCCCACTCAGTTTAATGATGATTAAATCAGAAATCAACTGATGAGCATGTCAGCTGATTTCATCCAAAGGATTGACTAGGTGATTCCATTTTAATATTGGTTAATATTTCAAAGGTTGAATGGAGTATATTTCTCAACGTGCATCATATAGATAGATCGTTGAGATTATTATCACCCATCAAGTATGTACCAAGTTTTGCAGTTGCTGAAATATATTCTGCCGATATTATTCTGTCTGTTTTCATGAATGCTGTATTTTAATACAGCACAGCTGGGATTTTTAGGTTGTTCTCTGGTGGATTCATTATTTCATGGAATCTGCACACTTTGTTATTCTTCAGAATTCCTCATCAAGCATTTTTTTTGCCAGGAATTACAACATGGTTAAAAATAACCTAAACTGGATACGGGTAACATAATACTTCTCTTAAGAGGAAAGAATAGAGGGAGGATAGTGGTTCCTTTTGCTTTAGTTCCTTGATAATACTTTTTTTTTTGTGTTGTCCTAACCCATCAGACATTCAATTAACTTGTCAACTCCAGTGTCTTGAAACTAATGGATTATTTGGTATAAGAAAACTCTTAAATCAGTCCTTGTTATTAAATTTTAATGTAAGAAACAGGCTAATATATCAATGTAATTAGCACATTTCACTTTCTACACTTCTGAGGCATGCAATCAATAAAAAAGACATTTGTTATATTCCATGCAGCTGTTGAGTCAATCTCTACAATGTGCTTTTACTCTTCAATTTATGGACCAAACGGTAATTTTAAATCAAGAAATACACCAGCAATGTTTATCCATTCTCAGCTGAATATTTAAGAATCACATAAATGTACCAAATGACAGTCAGATGAAATGTAAGTATCTTGTCTCAATATTCATGCAGTCTCTTTTGCCTTTTCAGTACAGAATTCAAATATATGCAGTTAATGACGTGCGGTCAAGTGATGTGTCCAATGGCCTTTTGTGGAAATAATGAGTTATTTGGTAACCAAGAACACTTGGTTACCTACACTAGTAGTTTAACGACCAAGGGGATTACATTGAATGCAAGAAATTGCAGCAAATTGTGGACGCAGCCCAGACCATCACGCAAACCGATCTCACTTCTATTGACTCCATTTATACCTCACTCTGCCTCAGCAAGACCAGCAGCATAATCAAAGATGAGTCGCACCCTGGCCACTCCCTCTTCTCCCCTCTACCATCAGGCAAAAGGTATACAAGTGTGAAAACTCACACCTCCAGATTCATCGACAGTTTCTTCTCAGCTGTTATCAGGCAACTGAATCATCCTACCACAACCAGGGAGTAGTGCTGAATGACTATCTAACTCATTGGTGACCCTCGGACTTACCTTGATGGGACTTTGCTGGCTTTTACCTTGCACTATAAATGTACTGCAATACACTGTAAATACACTGTACACTGTATGGCTTGATTGTAATCATGTATTGCCTTTCTGCTGACCAGTTGGCACACAACAAAAAGCCTTTTCACTGTACCTCGGTACATGTGACAATAAACTAAACTAATCTAAACTAGACTGAATGGGTAAAGCATTACAGTGCATTCAGAAAGTATTCAGACCCCTTCACTTTTTCCACATTTATTCTAAAATGGATTAAAACCTTTTTTTTTTTATCATCAATCAACACACAATACCTCATAATATAAAAGCAAAAACAGGTGTTTAGAATTTTTTGCAAAGTAATTAAAAAGAAATAATTGAAATATCACATTTACATAAGTATTCAGACCCTTTGCTATGACACTCAAAATTGAGCTTAGGTTCATCCTGTTTCCATTGGTTATCCTTGAGATGTTTCTACAACTTGATTGGAGTCCACAAGTGGTAAATTAAATTAATTGGACATGATTTGGAAAGGCACACACCTGTCTATATAAGGTCCCGCAGTTGACAGTGCATGTCAGAGCAAAAACCAAGCCATGAAGATGAAGGAATTGTCCATAGACTTCCGAGATAGGATTGTGTCGAGACACAGATCTGGGGAGGGTATAAAACAATTTCTGAAGCATTGCAGCTCCCGAAGAGCACAGTGGCCTCCATCATTCTTAAATGGAAGAACTTTGCAACCATCAGGACTCTTCATAGAGCTGGTCACCCGGCCAAACTCAGCAATCGGGGGAGAAGGGCCTTGGTGAGGGAGGTGACCAAGAACCCGATGGTCACTCTGACAGAGCTCCAGAGTTCCTCTGTGGAGATGGGAGAACCTTCCAGAAGGACAACTATATCTGCAGCACACCACCAATCAGGCCTTTATGGTAGAGTGGCCAGACGGAAGCCACTCCTCAGTAAAAGGCACATGACAGCCCGCTTGGAGTTTGCCAAAAAGCATCTAAACAAGATTCTCTGGTCTGATTAAACCAAGATTGAACTTTGGCCTGAATGCCAAGTGTCACATCTGGAGGAAACCAAGCACCGCTCATCACCTGGCCAATACCATACCTACGATGAAGCATGGTGGTGGCAGCATCATGCTGTGGGGATGTTTTTCAGCGGCGAGACTGGGAGACTAGTCAGGATCGAGGGAAAGATGAACGGAGCAAAGTACAGAGAGATCCTTGATGAAAACCTGCTCCAAAGCATTCTGGACCTCAGACTGGAGCAGAAGTTCACCTTCCAACAGGACAACGACACTAAGCACACAGCCAAGACAACTCAGGAGTGGCTTCGTGACAAGTCTATGAATGTCCTTGAGAGCTCAGACTTGAACCCGATCGAATATCTCTGGAAGGACCTGAAAATAGCTGTGCATCGACGCTCCCCATCCAACCTGACAGAGCTTGAGAGGATCTGCAGAAAAGAATGGGCCACAGTTTAAGAATAAGGGGTAGGCCATTTAGAACTGAGATGAGGAAAAACGTTTTCACACAGATAGTTGTAAATTTGTGGAATTCTCTGCAGTGCTGGCTCGAAGGGCTGAATGTCCTATTCCTTCACCTATTGTCTATGTATCAATGTATCTAACTCCGCATCATCCATCTGGTTCTGATGCAGTCTACTGGGTTCAATACTGAAGTCGTCAACTTTGGTAACTTGCACTTTCTTTCCATCTCAGCCACATCGAATACCACAGTTTTACTCTTTCCATTGGCATGCTGGGCATGTCCCATAGCCTAGCTAGTAGCAATCCCAGAGCCCTGCTATTAACACCACATAACACAGACGAGGAAGTATAATCTTCCTCTAACTGCCAAATTAACACATTTGGCCTCACCCTATCAATGATATTCCCTGGTTGCACCCATTTTACTCTGGTTTGTTTTATGGTGGAGGGTGGAGGAGGGGGGAGGGGGAAGGGGGGAGGGGGGAGGGGGGAGGGGGGAGGGGGGAGGGGGGAGGGGGGAGGGGGGAGGGGGGAGGGGGGAGGGGGAAACTTTTTTTCAATCTCTTACCTTTCCGGAGATGCGATTGTTTTCTGGATCGTATCTCCGGTCGCTCTACGGCCTAACATCATGGAGCTGGCGGCCTTGCTCGAGACTGACTTTGAGTCCCACTGCAGGGCCGTGGACTTACCATCGGAGCCTGTGATCTCTTGCCTGGGATTGACGCTCCAACCGCGGCCTGCGGATTTCAACATAGAGGAGCTCATAGTCTCGGGGAGAGACTGATGTCGGGAAGCTCCAAAGTCGCAGAAGGTTCGACTAGCCCCGACCTGGGGTCTGATCGCCCAGCGTGGAGGAGTTGAGATTCCCCCTGATGCGGGAGCTTGATCGCCCTGATGCGGAGGGCTCAACCCCCGGCTACGGTAGCCAAGATCGCTCCGTCAACGGAAGGCTCGAGGTTCCCGACTGCGGGAGAACAAAGAAGGGAAGAGATTGGACTTTTTTTTTGCCTTCCATCACAGTGGGGAATGTGGAGGAGTCGTTGTGGTGGATGTTTTGGTTAAAATGTATTTTATGTGTTTTGTTGCTTTTTATTGGTATGACTGTATGGCAAATCAAATTCTTCGTATCTTGCAAAACATACTTGGCTAATCGTCCGCTTGTGTGTCAGACAACGTTCTGCCATCGCTTTGCCACAGCCAGTGCCACATCTGTGCCTCTGCGGAGATCGTTCGCAGTGCATGCCTCTCTGCCGCAAGTCAGTAGTTGGGCCATGGTCTGTACCTCTCCACAGTTGCACTTGTCAGAGTCTGAGAAGCCTCACTAATAAAGTATGATTATGATTATGATTTTACCCCCCCCCCCCCCCCTTCAGGTAAACCAGATCACTTCCACCTGACGTGGTCTGCATTTATAGAATTATTACAAATATAGGGTGCAAAGGTACCTTAACAAAAATTGAGGTCAGGTAATGGGGGATGATAGTTGGAGAGTTGGTATGTCCCATTTGCGTAATGCTCATAAAAACTATTTGTTTCCCTCTTTTTCCTCTTTCTCTTTCTCCTTCTTTTCTAGGGTCTATTTCTTAACTCTTTTTCTTTTGTTTTTAATTTTGTTCTTATAGGGTCTTCGTTCTTTCTTGTTGTCACATTTTCTACACTCTCACTTTTTCCTTCACTTTCTTCTTTCTTTCAATCTCATCCTTTCCTTTTACTAGTGTAAAAAAAAAACGGAGTACATTAATTGTAAGAAGATATAAGTGACGAGTACTAATGTATGTGGTTGTAATGTAATGTACTTCTAATAAATATATATATATTTTTTTAAATTTAAAAAAAGGATTTTACCCCCAACCCTCTCTGTAATTAAAAACTTGTTTTCTCTTTTTCTCAATTCGAACATAGGGCGATGGATCTGAAATGTTAACTCTTTTTTTTCTCTTTCCATAGATATTGCCGAACCTGCCAAATGCCGCCTGTATTTTCAGTTTTTGTTCTCCTTCTGTAATTCAAAAAAAAAACTCAGATCAATGTTCCGTTAGTTTTGTGAGGTGGACATAAATGATCCCATGACATCCGAGGGTCTCAGCAGGCCAAGCATCTGATATGAAATTAGTAAAAAGTGTTAACCTTTCAGGTTGATCCAAAATAAGTTTGTTCTGAAGAGTACTGTCAATAGACAATAGACAATAGGTGCAGGAGCAGACCATTTGGCCCTTCGAGCCAGCACCGCCATTCAATGTGATCATGGCTGATCATCCACAATCAGTACCCCATTCCTGCCTTCTCCACATATTCCCCAACTCCGCTATTTTTAAGAGCCCAACTAGCTCACCCTTGAAAGCATCCAGAGAACCGGCCTCCAACGCCCCGCACAGAATTCCACAGCCTCACCACTCTCTGTGAGAAAAAGTGTTTCCTCGTCTCCGTTCTAAATGGCTTACTCCTTATTCTTAAACTGTGGCCCCTGGTACTGGACCCCCCCAACATCGGGAATATGTTGCCTGCCTCTAGTGTGTCCAAGCCCTTCTGTCATTTTGATTTGTGGTGGTTGCTCATCTCATTGTGCTTTGTGGGACCGTTCTGTGTCCCTATTGGTTACCTCAATTCCTACAGTACAACAAATGCAAAAGTGGGTTATTCAGTGTGTAGAAGGGTCTCAACCCGAAACGTCACCCATTCCTTCTTTCCAGAGACGCTGCCTGACCCGCTGAGTTACTCCAGCATTTTATGTCTACATAACATTTTGAGGCAATCTTTGTGTTTTCTTCAAATTTGAAATAACCTAAATGTATTGATGATCAATAGAACCATAATATTTCAACCTGACCATGTTGAAACGATTTGTGAAGTGATTATATAAAATGGACCCTGGAGAAAAGCCTAATTTCCTGAGTTAATTTACAGAGAAGACGTCTGAAATATTTGATATCTTACACAATGTATGATGAATGATTTAATATTAAGATTGTTTTGCACTTCTGCTGAAACAAACTTTACTTAAAAAAAAATACTCTCAATCATATTTATGGGCCTGTCCCACTTAGGCGATTTTTCAGCGGTCTGCCGGCGACTATCAAGTTGCCGGCACTCGCCTGAAAAACCGGGAACTGGAATGGCTACTGTCAGAGTGGAACACACACACGCACACACACACACACACACACACACACACACACACACCCACAAACACATCGCAAAGGCGGGGGCCAGGGCAAGCGGGGGGAGCAGTCTGAAATTCACACAGTACAAAGCCAAGGTGATACACACACACACAGCGATGAACAAGAAGGTTAAGACGGCTAGCACAGTGTATGGTAAGTCCTTTAAAAGAGGGGGGGAGGGGAGAAGGGGGGAGAAGGGAGGAGAAGGCGTGGAGAAGAGTGGACATACTTTTAAGAAGCCAGACAACTTTTAATAAGCCAGAGATACACAGCGGTGAAATTCGGCGGGCATTTAACATTACCGGTCGGTTATCCTTGGTTCTGAAAACTCATGCTTATGGTTTTTTCCCCCAATGACCCAATGAAAATGTACGGTTAGCAAAGGCGATTAACTAAAATGACCTACGACTACCTCGATTTCCCATAACTACATGGTGATCCCACTACAACTGCACCTACGACTACAGGATTATCGATGTTCTCCTTGGCGACCACTTTTTGGTCGCAGAAAAATTGTCAACATGTTGAAAAATTTGCAGCGACCATACTGAGGCCGCGACTAGTTCCCAGAATGCGGGAACTTCTCGCGACCATGAAGGAGACTCACCAGAGACCACCAGCGGACATGTGGCGATCATGTGGCGAGTGCAGAGTCTCCTGCACTCGCCTAAAAAGTCGCCTAAGTGGGACAGGCCCATAAGTCTTCCTGCAGAACTATCAGTGGTTGGGACCTAAACGAGTAACATGTAGACTTTTACCCCCATGATCTAAGAATCTAGACTAGGGTTTCTCCTCTCTCTTTGTGGATACAATGTGCCTATGTGAGAAATACCTGAGCAATCAACTGCAAGGAGATGTTACTTGCAATATTGCATCACTCAGCAATTTCACTAGGGAGATATTTGCTGCAAGTGAAAAGGATACTTGTATGTAGTGAAGAGTATTGCTTTATAGTTGAATATATGGATAATAGCAGAAGGTGTTTATTGTACAGCTGCTCATATCTGAGGCTCCTGGAGTTTTTCAGAAATCTTTACTTAATTTACAATTTACTTAAAATAAAAATAGAAAATGCAATTTATGCTCAGCAGCTGAAATAGCTTCAGTTGAGGGAGACACAGAGTCTACATTTCAGATCAATGATGCTTTCATCAAAACTGCTGATTATTTCTTACATTTTTTTTTTAATTCAGAGTTCCAGTATCACTGTTTTCTGCTTTAGGATTATTGCTAACAGATTATGACCAAAGCAGACACATGTCATGCATTCCTTTTCATTGAATGTTGAATGCAAATAAATTCCAGTGCATCAAGTTCTCAGGCCATAGGATGCACATTTATCTTGTAGTACGTCTGGTTATTCTTGAGAGGTTAAATAGATAAGTGCAGACCTCAAAGGTAAAACCATACTTTAAAGTAAATTGACAGCAGTTCTTAACATTTAGCCATTTAAACAATATTCAGTTTGATTTTGATGGCCATTTGTCAGTTTGCTCTGTATTAGAGTAAGTCACCTCTTCGCTTCTGACACATGAGTTGAAACACCAATTATTTAAATGAGGAGCAGAGAGCAATGGATTAAGAGATAAAGGTGACAAAAGTCACTATGTAACCATTATTCAGCTTTGCGTTATTATAAATATATGCAAGTTATTAGAGTGCTTTAGTTAGCTTTATTTTTGGAAATATAATTAATGAATTAGAATGTTTAGAAATTATTTATTTCATCTTTCATGGTTTTCAAATATCAACGACTTTTAAAAACGATGAAAACATTTACAACCTGCAAAGCTGTCGACAGGACTCTGCCTTTGGATACAGACAGCAATGCTTTGGGTGTTCTCAGCACCAGATTTGGGAAAGGGGTGCTTGGTCAGGATACCAACCATGCTGCTGGACTCAGGGGTGCAGGCGGGCTGTAC
This sequence comes from Malacoraja senta, assembly GCA_038087875.1. Classification (NCBI taxonomy): domain Eukaryota; kingdom Metazoa; phylum Chordata; class Chondrichthyes; order Rajiformes; family Rajidae; genus Malacoraja; species Malacoraja senta. The sequence goes on from CM075979.1 coordinate 59,830,181, forward strand.
GGGAGACCCGACTTTTTCCCTGTCGGGTCTCCGTTGTCGTTGGGGCCTAGCTCCGTGGAGCGGCCTCTGACCGGGACGACCTGGGGGCTCCAGTCGCGGAGCCTGCGGAGCTGCGGACTTACCATCGTGTGGCTGGCTGTCCTCGGAGCGTGAGGAGCGGTGGTGGCTCGCTGCTGCGACCCGACACCGGAGCTCAAGCTGCAGACCGGTGGACAGTGATATCGGGAGCTCGCGGGTCCGGGTGAGAGACCGCTTTCCGGAGCTCCCGCAACGCAACTTCTCCCGCCCGTGTCATGGGGTTGGAACGACCCGGAGCGGGGCCGTAAATCGCCCGGCGCGGCTTTAATGGCCGCGGGACATTCCAGCGCCGACCGGGGGCTCCAACTTTGTGACTTTTGGGCCCGGAGCGAGGCCGTACACCGCCCGGCGCGGCCTCAACGGCCGTGGGACTTAACATTGCCCGCCTGGGGCTTCAACATCAGGAGAAAAAATGGTGCAGGGGAGAGAAAAGACTTTGCCTTCCATCACAGTGAGGAGGAGATTCACTGTGATGGATGTTTTTCTGTAAATTGAATTGTTTGTGTGTCGTGTAGGAATTGTTTTGTTGTATGGCTGTGGAAATGGAGTTTCGTTTGAGCCTCTTTGAGGTTCAAATGACAAAAATAAAATCTAAACTAATCTAATCTAATCTAAAAGAAGCCCACTGAACCCTCCATGAAAAGAGACCACGGCCAACTTTTATTGGTGGAATTACTGAGCTACCATGTCCTGGCCTGATGAACACTGATCATCTTCAAGAGATTTGACTTGCGATACGATCCAATCCGTTACAAATTTATTTATCCCAGGAGGGATGTTGATCTGCCAACACGCATAAAACATAATATACATGAAACATGAAATTAAAGTGACAAGTTTTAAAAACAAAATTAAATGGGAGGGAGGGGTGGAGTCAGTCTACCCCACGTGATAGAAGGGGGAGGAGTTATACAGTTTGATAGCCACAGGGAAGAAGGATCTCGTGGCATTCTGTACTGCATCTTGGTGGAACCAGTCTGTTGCTGAAGGTACTCCTCAGGTTGACCAGTGTGTCATGGAGGGGTGAGCTTTATTGTCCATGAAGCTCCGCAGTTTGAGGAGCATTCTCCCCTCGAAGACCGCCTCCCATAAATCCAACTCTGCCCCCAGGATGGAGTCAGCCTTCCTGATGAGTTTGTTAATCCTGTTGGCATCCGCAGCCTTTGCCCTGCCCCAGCACACGGCAGCTAAACGATGGCACTAGCTACCACCGATTGGTAGAACATCTGCAGCATGTTGCTGCAGACTTGACGCAAGTTTAGAAGAGTGATTTTCCTGTTTAGGTTGAAGATCCACTGTGCAAGAGGTACCATGTTCCAACCCTAACCCTTTCACCTGGGTCAGGGCACCACAAAGACTTTCCACTATCTGCAAGGCACAAGTCAGGAAATAATGGAACACTTTCCACTTTCCTGAAAGAATGGAGTTTTAACAACATTCAATAAGTTTGACATCAATTTAATTTGCCACCCAAAATGTGTATTTTCTTTGTTTAAGAGGGAACTGCAGATGCTGGAAAAATCAAAAAATGGAGAAACTCAGTGGATGAGGCAGCATCTATGGAGAGAAGGAACAGGCGATGTTTCGGGTCGAGACCCTTCAGACTTTTTTTCCTTCACCAGCAGAACAGAGGAACTAAAAGCATGCATCATCCACAACTCCACTGCAGGAACTCAGAGGCTACTCCCACTCTTGGCTGTGCCAAATATGATGCCAAGGTAAGCTAATCTCCTCTGCCTGCATGTGATACATATTCCTCTGTTCCTTGCAAATCCACGCGCCTATCTAAACATTAAAACAAACTGAAGGTGCTGGAAACTTAAAACTAAAACAGAAAATGCTGGAAATACTCCGACATTCAGTGGTATTTGAGTGAGGAGATACCAAGTCAGCAAGTCAGGCAGCGGCCCTAGAGAAAAGAATGGGTGACTTTTCGGGTCGGAACCCTTCCTCAGACTCAATATGTTCCGCACATGACCTCTATCACTAAGACAGATAGGGTAGTGGATGCAAGAGAACATCACCACCTGCATGCTTCCTTCCAATTCACACACCGTCCTGACCTGCTAATATATCTTAACACCTCCGTTGTTAAGCCTTTTCTCGCACTCCATCAGCATTTTGAGGATAAAGTGCAGAGCTTCCCACCATGTTCTCAAGGGCAATTTTGAATACATAGAACAGTACCAGCATAGAAATAGGCCCTTGTCTGTGCCGAACATGATGCCAAATAAACTAATCTCTACTTGCTATCCTTCCATTCCCTGCATAGCCACGTGCCTATCTAAAACTATTTTAAAAGCCACTACTGGATCTGCTTCCACCACCACCATCTAGCTATTCTAGCTACAATGAGAAATTGCCATTGTAGCTCACATCCGGAAAAATCATTTAAAAATATGCCAAACTATCAGCTGCCAAAGGAAATGTGCCCATGCAAGGGCTGAAAACTCCAGCCGCCCAGCAATATGAACATTAAACAACAACTTGCCTTTATGCGGCATCTTCAATGTTGCTAAACATTTCAAAGCAGTTATTTAACAACATATGTCTTCAAAACATTCACAGAGATATTAGAACAAATGTACAAAAAATAGACAAAAATAGATCAAAATAGACCAAATAGATGCTGTTCAAGAAGAGAAACAGAAAGACCGAAAGGTTTAAGAGAGCTTTGCTGAACCTCAGGTATTTTTAGCATAGTTTAGAAATACAGCATGGAAACAGACCCTTCGGTCCATTGAATTCACACTGAGTATTGATGACCTGTTCACGCTAGTTCTAGGTTATTCATCCACTTCCTACACAATTGGGATCTTTTTGCAGAGGCCAATAGACCTACAAATCAGAGCGTCTTTAGGATGTGGGATGTTCTCTGGAACATCGGAGGTTGAGGGCAGACTTGATAGACGTATTATAAAATTATAGATGGCATAGATAGGGGAAGCAGTCAGAACCTTTTTTCCCCAGGGTGAAAATGTCCAACAACAAAGGGCATAGCTATAAGGTGAGAGATGATGAAAGCCCACTAACCTACTGAAGGGGAAGAAGGCAGTGAAGATACTGAAGAAGGGTCTTGACCCGAAACGTCACCCATTCCTTCTCTCCTGAGATACTGCCTGCCCCGCTGAGTTACTCCAACATTTTGTGTCTACCTTCAATTTAAACCAGCATCTGCAGTTCTTTCCTATGCAGTAAAGATACTTTAAAAGTATTACAACGGGCTGCCTCATACCAAACCTATCTTGTAATGGGAGCTGCTAGCAAACATGAAGTTTCAGCCTTGAGTCAACAAAATGGCACAATGCTGCTGCTAGTAATGCAGCTGCAATATTGCATCAGATAGCCAAGTTCAATCCTGACGTCAGCTGCCTGTGCGGAGTTTACATGCGACTGTGTGAGCTTAAACTGGGCAATTCTATATCACAAAGGCATTTGGTCTGTTCAGATAATTAGCCACCAACTATTGCCTCTAATCTGTGGATGAGTGGTAAAATCTGGGTGGAGTTGATAATGTGGGGAAAATAAAAACTAGGATTAATACAGGAGCAGTGTAAATGGGTAATTGACAGTCAATTCCAACTTGGTGAGCCGAAGAAAGTGCTCCTGTGTCATCTCTATATGACGGGTTTCTCTTACCAAACTTATTAAAGACTGCCAGGAAATTCAAATTAGTAATCTGATTTATTATCCGATATGCTTACAGTATGTGCATAAAACATGCTTAAGGTACCGAGGTCCTGATGTGGTACAAACTTGATAACCTTGTCTTCACCTTCAAACATGAACATTTCTTTAATTGGGAAAAAACATGGTCTCATTAGTTTCTAGTTGAGAAGCAGTTAATAAGCAGAAAGGATTAAAGCATTTTCCACGGAGTCTATACTTTAGCAGTAATATTAGAAAAACAGGTCCCGATGGGGAAATTCAGAATTGTGCACTAAATTTAGCATCTGTTCTTTAAACACTGGTGCACTAAATTGTTCCCTTATTACATTTTTAGTGCATGTCGTAACTCTCATTCTAAAAAATACATTCGCCTACATTTAGAAAGGTGCTCCAAATAATATTCATCAATGTGCAGCATTTTCATTTATTGCCACTAACTTTACCTAATGCTGAGTTTTTTAAATTGGAGATAAGGTCAACTCAGATTAATGGCCTGACCTAAAAAAATAAGATTGGATGTATTTACATGTATGAAACACGGACAATGAACAAAACAACTCATACAGCCATAAATTGCTTCCACGATACAATATCAATATCCTCTATACACAACGCTTCCAAACATAAAGAATTCATCAATTTTTATTGAATTGGCAGCCTGCCACTTTCAGTCATTCCCAATCTCCAGTAACAGTTTGTAATTCAATGGCACTAAAACACAATCTTGCTGGGGAATTCATAAATTTATTTCCTGAGTAAAGATTTATTTCTGATTTGGGTGATGAACAAGTTTCCAGGCAATGCGCTTGCATACGAAAATAAACCAACAGTCTTCAATTTCCTTTTCATAAATAGGTAATATTATGCTAATTGAGAACTGTCTAGGTCCCTGTATATACATCAACATTTTGCCTGCTACTTATATAATCAGTGCTGATTTGTTTTCAGGTGATAAGAAACCACAAATGGCGCATATTCATATCAAGTTAAAAGAAACAATTAAAGTTTTAACTCTGTGCGATATTTCTAAGTGATTTAACAGTACTGGTTTTTAAAGATGTATTCAATTGAGAATGGCAAATCTGTAAACGTGCCTGAGAGTGAATCACAGAAAGAAACTGCTCTGGATAGAGTCCCTGATGGTGCCCTCAAGAACTGTGTGAATGTTAAACTCTCATTTGTCGACTAATGCTCTATCTACAATAGCATAATTCCATCTAAACTCATCTGCAAACTCTTGGACCTAGGAATCAGTTCCTCCCTCTGCCACTGGATCTTTGACTTTCTGGCCCACAGCACACAATGAGTGAGGGCAAGTGAGAAGATCTCCTCCACAATAATTCTCAACACTGGTGCCTCACAATGATGCATTCTCAGTCCTAAAGGGCCTGTCCCACTTACGCAACCTTTACAGGCGACTGCCGGCACCCGTGATAGGTCGCTGAAATTTTCAACATGTTGAAAATTCAGCGGCGGCCAGAAAGAAGCTACGACTCTTTGGAGACCTCTCATGACCAGAGGCTGTTTGGTCGTGAGAGGTCACCCGCGACATGAGGCCAGAGGTCGCCTGTTTGCCGGCAGTTGCCTGTAAAGGTCGCGTAAGTGGGACAGGCCCTTTACTTTACTTCCTTTATCCTAATGTGTGTATGTTCAAATTCAGCTCTGAAAGATGCCACCACTGTGGTGGGCCGGATCATGAACAATGATGAGACAGAGTACAGGAAGGACATAGAGAATATAATGACATGGCATCAGGACAATAACCTCTCCCTCGATGCGAACAAGATGAAGGAGCTAATTAGCAACTTCAGGAAGCATGGTGGTGTACATGTCCCAATCAGCATCAATGGGCCTAAGTGGAAATGGTTGAGAGCTTCAAATTCCTTGGCATCTCTCGTGCACTCCTCACATTCATATGACAACCAAGTTGGCACACCAACGCCTCTACTTCCTGAGTTCAGGAAATTTGGCATGTCTAGTGACTTTTACAAACTTCCACAAATGCACCACGGAAAGCATTCCATTAGGTTGCATCACAGCTCTGTTTATAACAGCTCCGCCCAAGACTGCATGAAATTGCAGAGAGTTATAGATGTAGCCTAGTCCATCACAAACCAGACTTCTCACCAATGACTCCATCTATACTTCATGCCACTTCAAAAAATAGATAACATAATTAATCATCCCACCCCCTTCATTCCTTCTTCCTGAAGATGCAGGTAGAAGATACCCCATAAAAGAATTTGAAGCTCGAAAGTGTGTACCAACAGACTTTGGAACAGCATCTTCCCTTTTGCTATCAGGCTTCTGAATGGTCCCTCCGTAAGCTAGGATGCTGTCTGATTCACCTCCACCCCAATATGGACACTGAACTTTGTCTATTGTACTGATGCACTGCAAAGTGGAGGACTATTCTGTTACTCTGTTTCATCCCCTTTCAATGATTAAATTTTACTTGCATGTTTGTAAACGATAGGTAACGCAATAAACAGACAAACAAAAATTCAATAAATAAAAAACGCAATATAGTACATAATAAAACAAGTCCCTAATGGGCCCATCACACTTAGACGGCTTTTTAGGCGACTATGCAGTTGCCACATGATTGCTACATGTTCGCAGGTGGTTGCCAGGGAGTCGCCTTCATGGTCGTAAGGAGTTCCCGCATTCTGGGAACGGGTCGCGGCCTCATTATGGTCGCCGCAAGATTTTCAACATGTTGGAGAGTAGCGAAAATTCTCATGGAGAGTAGCGAGAATTCTCGTGCCGTAGGTGCAGTGGTAGTTGGTTGCCAGGAGGTCGAATGTTCTCGTAGGTTGTAGTTGGTGCTGACCGGTGAATTTCATTGGCTCATTGGGGAAAAAAAACATAAGCAGTAGTTTTCAGAACCAAGGATAAAAGACCGGTAATGTTAAATGTCCGCCAAGCTTCACAGCCATGTATCTCTGTCTTCTTAAAAGTTGTTTACACTCCTTCTCCCTCCTTCTCCCCCTCTTTTCAAGGACTTACCGTACACTGTGCTTTAGCCGTCTTAATTACAGTGCCAACCTTCCTGTTCATCGCCGTGTGTCTGTATCACCTTGACTAGCGATGTTACAAAACTTACCTTCAGCGGCGCTGCAGTTCTGCCACTGGCCGTGTGCTCGATTTTGGCGCCTTTGAGGGGGGGGGGGCAGGATTAAAATGCCGTTTTCTCCTGCCTGTCGGAGGCGAACTTCCTCGGGCTGCCAGCTGCTGCAGAACAATCGACCGGACTTCCGTTCTCGATATGTTTTTTTTTTAAATCGCGGGACAATTTAATCGCTGGATTTAAATAAAAAGCTACTTCTAACGCCGTCAACGCCTACAACATGACAGATCTCAAGTAGGGGACGAAACAAAGTGTAAGTCGTATATTTTATATATAAACTTGCTTCTTAGGATGACTTTAATCAAAATTTCCTTGGAGGAAATGTGATTTTGGCCCCATACGAACCGGCAGTGTTTTTCCTGCTGATATAGGGTTCAAATTCACCGCAACCGCAACGTTCCAATCGATCGCGTTCCACAAAAACCCACTCGCAAGATGATTTAAATGCCCATTAATTTACGGGAATTAAACATTAAATTCCTTCCATTTGGCCTATAAATTCATGTCAATGAGATATAAAAATCATGTTATATTGTGAATTCTTGTGTGAATGTTATTTGGACACTTAGGCTATTTACAAATGTTAACCTTTTCTTAAGAAATGGATAGATGTTTAGATCTTGTAATTGAATTTTGTAATTAGCTATAATTAGGTAACTAACTAATTATATGCTTTAATTTCAGGTCATCCAAGTAAGATTGTTTCATATTTGTTTCAGAATGCTTCAATTATAATAACTGAAAATTTCATTCAGTTCCCTTAATTTTTAAGAAAGTTATGGGCTTTTGACTCTCCTCGATCACAGCTTTTGAGTTAAGTCAATGGAAAAGCAATAGGGAACAAGATGCTAATTTCAGAGTATGAAAATGGCCATAACGTTTTTAATACTGAAGATATGAAAGTGAAGGTACACAAAAATGCTGGAGAAACTCAGCGGGTGCAGCAGCATCTATGGAGCAAAGGAAATAGGCAAAGTTTTGGGCCAAAACCCTTCTTCAGACTGATAGGGGGTGGAGAGAAGAAAGGAAAAAAGGAAAAAAGGCGGAGGAGGAGCTCGAGGGCTGGGGGAGGGGAGGAGACAACCAGAGGGCTGATGAAGGGGAGGGGACAACAAGGGCTAGCAGAATTGGGAGAATTCAATGTTCAAGCCCCCAGGATGTAGACTGCCCAAGTGAGGTGCATTTCCTCCAATTTCCAGTGTTGCTCGTTGTGGCCATGGATGAGACCCAGGACAGAGAGGTCAGATACGGAATGGGAGGGGGAGTTGAAGTGCTGAGGCAGCGGGAGGTCAGGTTGGTTATTGCGGACCGACCGGAGGTGTTCGGCGAAACGATTGCCAAGCCTCCGCTTCGTCTCACCGATGTAGATCAGCTGGCATCTAGAGCAGCGGATGCAATAGATGAGGTTGGAGGAGTGCAGGTGAACCTCTGTCGCACCTGGAATGACTACTTAGGTCCTTGAATGGAGTCGAGGGGGGAGGTGAAGGGACAAGTGTTGCATCTCTTGCGGTTGCAAGGGAAAGTACCCGGGGAGGGGGTGGTACGGGAGGGAAGGGAAGAATTGACAAGGGAGTTACGGAGGGAGCGGTCTTTGCGGAAGGCAGACATGGGGGGAGATGGGAAGATGTGGCGAGTGGTGGGGTCACGTTGGAGGTGGCGAAACTGACGGAGGATCACTTGTTGTATGTGACGGCTGGTGGGGTGAAAGGTGAGGACTAGGGGGGATGGGAAGAGAGAGCAGTGTTGCGGGGTATGTTGTGAGTGGGGGGATGGGAAGAGAGAGCAGTGTTGCGGGGTATGGCAGAGACCCTGGTGCGAGCCTCATCTATGGTGGAGGAGGGGAACCCCCGTTCCCTGAAGAATGAGGACATTTCGGATGCCCTGGTGTGGAACGCCTCATCCTGGGAGCAGATACGGCGTAGACGGAGGAATTGGGAGTGGGGGATGGAGTCCTTACAGGAAGCAGGGTGGGAAGAAGTGTAGTCCAGATAGCCATGGGAGTCGGTAGGTTTGTAGTGGATGTCGGTAAGAAGTCTATCACCTGCGATGGAGATAGTGAGGTCAAGAAATGGTAGGGAAGTGTCGGAAATAGTCCAGGTGTATTTGAGTGCCGGATGGAAGTTGGTGGTGAAGCGGATGAAGTCAGTCAGTTGTGTGTGGGTGCAGGATGTGGCACCAAAACAGTCATCGATGTAGCGGAGGTAGAGGTCGGGGATGGGGCCCTGGTATGCATTGAACAAGGATTGTTCCACGTACCCGACAAAGAAGCAGGCGTAGCTGAGGCCCATGCGTGTGCCCATAGCTACGCCTTGTATTTGGAGGAAATGGGAGGAGTCAAATGAGAAGTTATTGAGGGTAAGGACCAGCTCCGCTAGGCGGAGGAGGGTGTCAGTGGCCGGGTATAGGTTGCTTCTTCGGTCGAGGAAAAAACGGAGGGCTTCGAGACCATCCTGGTGGGGGATGGAGGTGTACAATGACTGGACGTCCATGGTGAAGATGAGGGGGTGAGGGCCTAGCGAGTGGAATGCGCAGAGACGACGGAGAGTGTCTGAGGTGTCTTGAACATAGGTTGGGAGGGATTTAACTAAGGGGGATAGGATGGAGTCGAGGTAGGTGGAGATGAGTTCGGTGGGGCACGAACAGACAGAGACAATGGGTCTACCGGGACAGTCAGGTTTGTGGATTTTGGGGAGAAGGTAAAATCGGGCCGTGCGGGGCTGGGGAACGATGAGGTTGGAGGCTCGGTCTCCAACCTCATCCAAACATCCACAGTTTTCAGACTCCTATACAATTTTCCTGATGGCAGGAGTGAAATGAGAGCATGGCTAGGGTGGTGTGGGTCTGATGATGCTGGCTGCCTTCATGAGACAGCACCTCCCATAGATCCTGCTGATGGCAGGTACGCAGTAGTTGGACCACTTTTTTTAATCTCATTCATTTCTGGGCATTCGAATTACCCAACAAGAATGTGGCCTGTCAATGTACTCTCTACCGTACACCTGTAGAAGTTCAAGAGAAGATTCATCGACATACCGAATCTCCTCAATCTTTGAAGAAATTAGAGGCTTTAATAGGGTTGACTTGATTGTACTTATGTATGGCATAACTAATCACTCTGAATAACATGCAAAACAAAGCTTACTTTTGCATGCTCTTCAGAGTGATTAGTTATACCATACATAGATACAATCAAGTCAACGAGATAAAAATAAACCAAAACCTCAACAAAAGCAAGTGGGAGATGGAGCAGCAGATATGTAAACATATTACCGAAATACGCCAAAGCATTAGGGTTGTTTGAGTGGATTAATTTAACTTCCCCAATAATGTCCCGGATTACTAGGGATCCCTGGACTCTAGTTCTTGACATGAATTAGAGATGGAGTGGTAATCAATATAGATGTGCCTGAGATGGAGATAGCTGGAAAGATGAAGGTCATGGCAGGAAGTGGTGAGGATTTGGATGTTGGGTAATTTGATTGGGAGAGAGTCAAGATGATTAAAATGAAGATGAGATCTAAAGATGACTGTGGTTGATTACCAACCTACAACATTTTAAGGACTATTGGGAAGGCCAAATACAGATTTGGGTAGCCAAATGAAATTGGCTTCATACCAAATGAATGATGGAGCAGGTGAAGAACAAAGTTTTTCTTTAAACGATACCCATTCCTTCTCTCCAGAGATGCTGCCTGCCCCGCTGAGTTACTCCAGCTTTGTGTCTATCCAAAGTTTTTTTAAACTGCTTTTGTGGAATTGGATTAAGAGGCCTTTTCTTACTGCAACCCTTTTATCCTTTAACTTTAATGGCAACATTTTGATCAATTGCCTTGGCACCAGAAATATCAATTATTTTAATTTTATTGGGTGTCCTTAATGTTACACGTGATCATATACTGCCTTGATGTATTGAGAATTGTAACTTGAGGGGCCAAATGGAAAATAGCCTTCTATCAAGACTTTTCTCCACCACTTCCCTCTTCCGGGTGACTGTCCAGGTCCATGTGACATCTGTTCATTTGTCAGTCACATTATCTGTCAGTCACATCTGGACAAAAAATGGTTGTAACAGAAGCCTCAATTCTGCAGATGTTTTGAGACTCCATTAGACTTCTGAAACTAGAAAACCAAACGAAGAAATAAAAACACATGAAGATTCCTAGCAGTACCCAGATAAAAATCAATTAAGAAAGTTAAGTGCTGGACTTAAAGTAAACCTGTATTCTTTACAACTTTTAAATCTGCTCCTATTGATGCAGCACTTGTTACTGAAGGTCAGTAAGTGTGAGGTTATGAGAGAGATGTTGAGTTACAAAATAGCAACAAAGTGATGCATGAATTGCCCATTGGCAGAGCTCTGGCAGAGGTCCAGTGCATGTAGACTACTGTCCCAGATGTAGGGGAGTGAAATGCCCCAAGTTTTCTGGCACACCATGGAGATTCCATTGGCATTCAAACAGTAAACAGAGTGCCAGACTCCAAGTACCGGCAATCTACTTATTACGTTATGCCATGATGCAGTCCCACCACATCCCTCTGCTACTCTGTCTAGAAGCCCTGTAGACATGCCCGTAGAGTGGAGAGGGAGCAGGATGAATGGTTCTGTGCTGTGCTGAGAATAAGGGGTTGGCCATTTAGGACTGAGATAAGGAAAAACCTTTTCAGCCACAGAGTTATGAATCTGCAGAATTCTCTGCCACAGAAGGCAGTGGAGGCCAATTCACTGGATGTATTCAAGAGAGAGTTAGATATAGCTCTTAGGGCTAACAGAATCAAGGGATTATGGGGAGAAAGTTGGAACAGGGTACTGATTCTCGATGATCAGCCATGATCATATTGAATGGCGTTGCTGGCTCGAAGGGCCGAATGGCCTACTACTGCACCTGTTTTCTATGTTTCTATGTTTCTATGAATAACACTTGAACTTGAAATGCCTTGAAGAGACATGCACAGAGTAGATTAATAGATGAAGATCAGCAATAGAGACTGCTGCAACCGATTGCAGTGCCCCTATTAACACCCTGACTGAATGCAGTTAATTAAATGCAGATCAACAACCAAGCATGAAACCTGCTCAGCCAGTGTGGCTTAGTGCCACCACTAGCTCACTAATAAGCTTTTACAGAATGCAAATAGATCTGAATTATATATGCTTGCATTGCCCAATCATTTGTTTTAAGGCAATCACAGCATAATAAACATTGTCGCCTCTAAAGAAGCTGGAAATGAGATTCTGAACCTAGATAAGAAGCAGATAACAATTGGATAGTTGGATGTCTCAGAACTTTAAAGAAATATCTACGATAAAGCCTTTGTTACATTCAAACCCGAGTATAATGAAGCAAGTCTGAGACGAGTCAATGTAGTTTCCTATCTGTAGCCAGCATCTGGAGCACAAGATTGAAAGGCCCAATGTTATAGCTGAACAACATAATTTAGTGGAAGGGAAAATATATGATGTGAAGACATAAAGCTGAAATGCATATCAACTTTGAACGTAATACCTCCACTATTGATTTGAATTGCTGATATTCATAATACAATCAATAGTTTGAGAGAGATAGATGATAATTGCTGGCCTGGAGGGCCACATTACATCCTATGAATAAATCGAAAATTTAAACTTAAACAGTAACTTATTTTACTAGAGGGAATACTTCAAAATTTAGAAAGAATAGGAACATTGTGCACTGGGATTCATTATGAACTGTTTCATTAAACGGGTTGGGAAATACAATGTGTTAACTGGGTCTCTTTACATACTGCAGACCTCTGAGATCTTTTAGAAGAATGTGGTTTGCTACAAGGGAAGGTTTTTCCTCTCTAATACCTACACATTGTACAGTTCCATGCAGCTAAAAGATGATACAACCTCGATATCTCCATAGCACCCAAATTCAATCAGGATTGTAGGATCAATATTGTGCAGAATCTCCCCCATTTCTAATGGTGCATCACTTCGAGATCTACTCTATTTGCATCAAGTACAAGTCACAACCGTAATCAATTATCATTAATCGATTAACAGATTCCACCAACAATCCTCACTATGTTCCTCATCAGAAAATCACCTACTAAGATGTGACCTGGATAAGCCACCTTCCAAGAGTGTTTCTGATAGCTCCGTAGGACGGGGTGTGAAATGACTCAATTTTAACAGGTATATACTAAAGCTATTCTGCCTGTGATTGCTACCCAGTTTAGTTAAGATAATTAAATGCAATAAGGCAAATTATCCAACATGCTGGCTAGTACCACATCACATGAAAGGAGTTAAAGTTATCACAAAGGCCCACAATATATTAGACATTGATTTCACTCTGCTGAGAGTGTAATGATATGGTTTGGTCTTCTACTTCTTCCTTATGTTCCTTCTATTTCACATAATTAGGTCAACAATAAACTTACAACATGGAAAAATAATTCTGGCATGATCAAAACATGATTTTGCTTTATTTCTTTACACTATCCTAATAAGTCAAGTCAAGTCACATTTATTTATATAGCACATTTAAAAAACAACTCTCGTCGGCCAAAGTGCTTTACATTTGTTATAAGAATAATATAAACAAACAAACTACATACATATATACATATAGCCCTCGCTCAGAGGATGTCAAGAAAGGCTTGAGAGTATAGATACGTTTTTAGTCTTGACTTAAAGGAGTCGATGGAGGGGGCAGTTCTGATGGGATGGGGGATGCTGTTCCACAGTCTAGGCAACATAAATGCAACATAAATGCCTCTGTAACTTTCCCTTGATGTTAATATGTGTGGGATCATGTGACTTGGTACTAGCCAGCACGTTGGATAAGTTGCCTTGTTGTATTCAATTCTCTTAATAAGCTGGACAGCAATTGCAGGCAGAATAATTTTAACATATGCCCGTTAAGATAAAGGGCCAAAACAAAGTACCATTCATACCTAGTCCCTACTTTAGGCTGTGCACACCATACGCAAGAAGAAGCGGAAGACCTAGACCCTCATCTGTATATTTTTATATGCTGTCTATTTATTTGACTAGAGTCATCAACCTGGTTTGAAAATGTAACTGTAGTTTCATGCTTTTTTCTTTACCAAATATTGATAATATTTTTTAATTTATTTATGTCAGTTAAAGGCATTTCTAATTACATTTACAATTTTTTCCCCATTATTTTAATCCTATCCGTGTTTGTGAATTTCATTCATCATCAAACTGGTATGTCATGGAAAATAATTTGGACACATAAATAGACACATGCAAGTGTGTCTGGAAAAGATGTTGAGAGTTAGAAACAGTACTACAGTTTGATCCAAGATAGTAGTTCTCAATCTAATTGCTAAAGTGGCCCGCTCTCACAGGTCTCGATGTAATTATGTGATAAAATCCAAACCAATTCCCGTGCATCCATTTAAAAATGTTTTGTATCCGTTATCACATGGCTGCAGCAATGTGCTCCAATTTGCACTAATCTGTTCACTGAATGGAATTTAATCCTGTGTTCCTTGTGTTATATTGTTGCAGTCAACTCAGGTTGGCAGCACCGCAAATATTAATTCTATGGACAGATGTCTAAAACCTAATATGCTAATGTATAATTAAAATCGACAAAAAACACATTTAAAGTCAACATATATTAACTGAACATAATACAATGAAAAAAATAACTTTCAGAAGCAGCATTTAAAAAATATATTGAATTCAGAAAGCCCTTTTCTGCCAACCTGCTTACTCTAGTTGTATTGGTCATAACATTTTAGGAACACTGAACCACTTCAATGTTTTCAAGCTATTGTCAGAACCAACCATTCACTTCATTATGCCTTACCCACCCTGCTCAAATTAAATCATTGGAATTAACATTTACAGTTGGTAAAGGATTTCTCAAACCGAAGAGCACTATTTGCTCTTTGGGTGGCATAGAAGCACAACTGGTAGAACTGCTGCCTCACAGTGCCAGAGACCCGTGTTCAATCCAGACTTCAGGTCTGTCTGTGTGGAGTTTGCACGTTCCCCCCATGACTGTGTGGGTTTCTCACGGGTGCTCCAGTTTCTTCCCACTTCACAAAGACGTACAGATTTGTACGTTTATTAGCCTTATTGCCCCTAATGTGTAGGGAATGTATGAGAAAATGGGATAACATAGAACTAGTGTGAATGGGTGATCGATGATCAGTGTGTGCTTGCTACACCAAAGGGTCTGTTTCCGTGATGCACCTCTAAACTAAAATTTGCCTATATTATATGACATATTTTAAACAGAAATAATTAACAACTACATTACTCAACATTTTAAGACTAGTAACATTCAATTGAAGTAGAATTAGGATTATTATGTTGGGATAGTACATGGCAGTGATTGTACGGTATTCTGAGATTTAGGGTGACACAATGGTGTAGCTAGTCGATTGTAATGTAAGGTGTCACAGACTGTCCTTATTCATCAATAACCTGCTGACTGAAGAATGGCTTTAGTCATGTCATGGCCACCTGGCAGTATTTCAACCTTGGTGTATATATATGGATAAAAGAATTGAAATTTAGAAGACAGGGCAGATTGAGTGCCCTTCACATCAATGCAGTGTTTGATCAAACGTGGCATCAAGAAATCCTGGTGAAATGATTTCAAATGGAACTTGAAACCCTCCACTTTAGTATGAGTCATACGTAGCTTAAAGGAAGCTTGCGGTTGTTCAAGGTCACTCATTCCAGCCCAGAATCAGGGGACTATTGCAGAACCAACCTGCTTCAGCTGCTTCGCCGTGGCCAGGATTTTCTCAGATGATTGCACAATGTTCAGTTATAGAGTCATAGAGCATTACAGCATGGAAACAGGCCACTCGGCCCAACTTGCCCACACCGGTCAACATGTCCCATCTACACTGGTCCCACCTACCTGCGTTTGGCCTATATCATTCTAAACCTGTCCTATCCATATACATTTCTAAATGTATCTTAAACATTACGATTGTACCAGCCTCAACTACCTCCTCCGACATCACGTTCCATACATCCACCACACTTTGTGTTAAAAATGTACCCCTCAAGTTGCTATTAAATCTTCCTCCCCTCACCTTAAACCTATGTCCTCTGGTTCTCGATTACCCTGCTCTGGGCGTGAAGCTCTGTGCATCTACACAATCTATTCCTCTCATGATTTTGTACACCTCTATAAGATCACCCCTCACTCTTGTGCACTCCAAGGAATATAGTTCTAGTCTGATCAACCTCTCCCTGTAGCTCAGGGCCTCGAGATTACAATACCTAATTAAGATGTCCTCACCACGATGCTGAAAGACTTGATCGGTGGCAAGTAACGTTCTTGCCACATAAAAGCATGACCTGAAGAAGAGCTTGAAGCAGGCAAAAGGGGACTGTAAAAGGATGCTGGAGAGGAATTTACAGCACAACAGCATCAAAGAAATGTGGAGAGGAATGAAGACCATCACTGGCTTCAAGGAGAAGAGAAGCCAGCTGTCAGGAGACATGGACAAGGCCAATGAGTTTAACCTGTTTTATAACAGGTTTGATCTGGTGTCCCCTCCCACATCTGAAGGTGCAGCCTCTCCCCCACCATCACCTCCACGAGGCAGCCCCCCCAACACCACAGCTGCAGCACCTCCTTTGCCAGCATCTCCTCAACTGTTCTTCACGGCGGACGAGGTGAGAGCTGAGCTGAGGAGGCTGCGCCCTGGTAAAGCAGCTGGCTCTGATGGTGTATGTCCCAGGCTACTGAAAGACTGTGCGGCTCAGCTGGCGGAGCCTCTCCAGATCATTTTCAACCTGAGTGTTCAGTCGGGGAGGGTACCAGTTCTGTGGAAAACATCATGTCTCGTGCCGGTTCCCAAAGCAGGGCGGCCGACCGAGACCAACGACTACAGACCCTCACATCTCATATCATGAAGACAATGGAGCGGCTACTTCTTCGTCTCCTGAGACCACAAGTCCAGTACGCACTCGACCCACTACAGTTTGCGTACCAGGAGAACATTGGTGTGGATGATGCAGTCCTCTACATGCTGCACCGGACTTACTCCTTTTTGGACGAACCTGGTGGCTACGTGAGGATTATGTTCTTCGACTTTTCAAGTGTGTTCAACACCATCCAACCCCTGATTTTGAAAGACAAGCTTGAGAAGATGGGGTTGGACTCCACCTTTATCTCCTGGATATACAACTACCTGACGGGTCGACCACAGTTTGTTAAGCTGGGGGACTGTGTTTCCGGGACAGTGGTGTTGGAGCCCCACAGGGAACGGTTTTGGCCCCGTTCCTCTTCACCCTGTATACTGCAGACTTTAAATACAAGTCTGACACATGCCACATTCAGAAATATTCTGACGACACAGCGATTGTGGCATGTGTAAGGAATGGACATGAGGAGGAATACAGGCACTTGACGAGTGCTTTCTGTGTCTGGAGTAAAGAGAACTGTCTCATCCTGAATACAACCAAGACTAAAGAGATGGTTGTTAACTTTGGCAGATCCAAGCTCCCCCTTCAGCCGGTCAACACTGCAGGGGTGGAGATTGAGTTGGTGCAGACATATAAATATCTGGGAGTGCACCTTGATAACAAACTGGACTGGTCTGTCAACACCGATGCCCTCTATAAAAAAGGACAGAGCAGACTCTTTTTCCCCAGAAGGCTCAGACCCTTCAATGTGTGCAAAATGAAATGCTGTACCTGTTATACCACACTGTTGTTGCAAGTGTCATCTTCTACGCTGTTGTCTGCTGGGGTAACAACATCACTGATAAAAAACAGCAAAAAGCTGGACAAGCTGGTGAAAAGAGCTAGCTCAGTGCTGGGGGGCGGGGAGTGGACTCTGTGGGGGCTGTGCTTGAGAGGTGTATGAGGAGCAAGGTGCAGGTCATCCTCAACAACTCCGGGCATCACCTCCATGAAACTCTGGAGGGTCAGAGGAGCACACGGAACAACAACCGGCTCCTCTCCCTGTGCTGCAGAACGGAGCGGTTCAGGAGATCCTTCACCCCTGCAGCCATTAGATTTTATAATACTGACCATTAAGCTGTATGGGGATGCTTTGCACTTTTAATAGTTATTTATTGGGTTATTTTTAAGTATTTATGGCTTTTATGTATTGTCCGTATTTTATGTATTGTCTGCTTTACGCTATGACTGTGTTGGCTACTGGACATCTGAATTTCCCTGAGGGGATTAATAAAGTATTAATTGTTATTATTATTATTATTATTAAAAGCCAGTCAATGTCCATCTCCAAGTTGTTACTTCCCCAACTCTACCATCAAATCTTTCATCCTGAGTCACTGCTGACTAAGTTTAAATGGATCAGCATGTAAATACCAGAGCAGGTCTAACGCTGCAGTGAATGTGTTAATTCCTGCTTCCTCAAAGGCAGAACACTTGCATGTCAGAACTCTTTTCACTCATCTGGATGTTTAGTCTCGTGATACAGTGCGGAAACAGGCCCTTCGGCCCACTGAGTCCGCACTGATAAGTGATCCCCGCACATTAACACTATCCCATACACACTAGGGACAATTTAACATTGATAACCAATTAGCCTACAAACCTGTACGTCTTTGGAGTGTGGGAGGAAACTGAAGATCTCGGAGAAAACCCACGCAGGTCACGGGGAGAACGTACAAACTCCATACAGACAGCAGCTGCAGTCAGGATCAAACTCGGGTCTCTGGCGCTGTAAGGCAGTAGCTCTATCACTATGCCACCCTGCTGCCCTCGTGTACAGCTCCAACATCACAAGAAGCACAGCATCATCCATGACAAAAGCAGCCACTTCATTGACAACTCATTTATCATCCTGCCCATCACTGCCAGCTCAACCTCGTTACAATGTGCACAATTTGCAATTGTACCTCAGCCATTGTCAGTGAGTCAGTCAGTGCACCTTCCAAATTCTCACCACCCATCATCTAAATAGTACACTGAGGCAGGTTTACACCAAATCTCACGACATTTGATTTAAATATGCATTCCCATTGTTGATAGCCAAAACTTTTGAACTGCTTACCAAACAACAGTGTGGGAATACATTCACCACAACATTGTCGAGGTGTGTAGAAGCAAGGAACTGGTTTACCAGAAAAGACCCAAAGGGCTGGAGTAACTCAGTGGGACATGCAACATATCGGGAGAAAAGGAACAGAGAAACATAGAAAATAGGTGCAGGAGTAGACCATTCGGCTCTTCGAGCCAGCACCACCATTCAATATGATCATGGCTGATCATCCAAAATCAGTACCCCATTCCTGCTTTCTCCCCTTATCCCTTGGTTCCATTAGCCCTAAGAGCAATATCTAACTCTCTCTTGAAAACATCCAGTGAATTGACCTCCACTGCCTTCAGTGGCAGAGAATTCCACAGATTCACACCATTGGAAAGTATACAAGGAAAGTATCCCTCGTGGTGTTCAGGCAAGAATATATTGAAAGGGAAAACGTGGTGATGTATTTAAGCCAGAGTCGGGTGAATTAATTGCACTCACTGGCTTAGTGAGGTGGGTCTGGGGTTCGTGGAGCCTTGGCTTGAAACCAAAGCAGGTGTTGTAAACTTCATTAGATTGCTTTGCTTGGCACTGCTACGATGCATCAAAGTTCAGCATCTTTTAATAGAATTGGCGCAGCAATTAATTTTGTCGAACAAATAAAATTACAAGCAAAGTTTCATGGCAAAATGGTGTACAATTTTGCGGGAGCGGGAGAGGATGTTGCAGAACTCTCATTGGAGAGAGGAGGAGAACTTCATCAAAGTAGGCACACCTTGAGGAGATTTCGCAGTGGAGCAGACAAAATGTGTAGTAAGGAACTTTCCTACACAAGACCCTTCTTCAGACTTGAAACGTCACCCATTCCTTCTCTCCAGAGATGCTGCCTGCCCCGCTGAGTTACTCCAGCATTTTGTGTCCATCTTCGGTTTCGACCAGCATCTGCATTTCATCCCAAAAGGGAATGAGAAGAAGGACTCGGGCAACCCCTCCCTTCTTGCTGCACAACTATTTCTACCCCTCCTCCCAGTCAGCCCACTCCTTCCCCGTCTTTCATGCACTCATCTCTCATCTCCAAATCCCCAATGTCCTTTTTGTCCTTACTCTTTCCCCTCTCCCCTGTCCCCTTCCATCCATATCGCTCCCTCTGGCTTTACATGTCACTCTTTAGACTAGACATACAGTGCGGAAACAGGCCCTTTGGCCGACTGAGTCCACACTGAGCAATGATCACCCGTAAACTCGCACTATCCTACACGCACTAGGGACAATGTTACAATTTTACCAAAGCCACTTAACCTACAAACCTGTACGTCTTTGGAGCATGGGAGGAGTCTAAAGTACCCGAAGAAAACCCACGCGGTCACAGGGAGAACGTACAAACTCTGTACAGACAGCACCCGTAATCAGGATTGAACCCTGTTATCGGTCACTGTAAGGCAGCAACTTTTCCGCTGCGCCACTTTGCCACCATTTTCTCCTGCAGCATTTTAAGTTTTGACCAAAACAATGAAATCTGTTTACAATGTGAATCTTATGCCATATTCGAAGCACTGTGCATGTAATAGGATCCATAAATCATTGCATAATAAAAGCCTAAATGAGATTGCTGGCAGTATCAAACTGGGGACAATTTCATGCTTTGGGTCCTTCAATTGAAGCTGGTTTGAGACTGCACAAACTATTTAACCGCACAGCTCTTGAAATAATCAGAGGGCATATCCAGCCTTTGCAATAGATTTCAGCTGAGGTCCCAAAGGTCAAAGGTTAATAACACCAAAGCACTTTGCTATCCTGAATGTTAAATTTGAAATTCTATTGTCATAGAATGTTCTAGTAAAGAGCAGCTGCTCCTTCCAAGGCACCAGAGCTGTAAAATCGGTTTAATTTTTAACGCACATCTTAAATAATTTATCAGATTGGATTTTACTCTCATTAGAGAAATGCTTTGTCTGTGTACTTTGTAGAAAGTAACTAATAACCAAATTAATGGCTTGTTTAGCAGTGAATTATAGAAGCTAACTGGAATTTTTTTAAAGAACAATTTGGCTATTTCTTCCACATAAAGTATCTTTTTTTCCTCAAATGACAATTCATTTGTGGTTTACTCGTACCAGATTAGTAATAAGGACAGTAAACGTGACTTCATGGTGAATCACCCATGAATAGAAATGTTGGGATACAATATCCTGGCAAAAATAATAATGATGCGTTTGCATTAATTGGTGTGAGAATTGTCCTATATTAGGGGAAATAGTCACACTGCAAACTGATACATAATACTGGATAAGTTGAACTTTTCTTCCATTAACTTTGCAAAAATGCCGAGCGGCCAATCTCCCTCAGTATCAAAAACTTGCTGTATCTACTCATTCGTTAAAAGTTAAATTTGATATAAGAATTTAGGCTGGTGCTTAACAGCAAAAGGGTGAAGATTTATGTTACTTTAACAGCATTTAATCTCTCTGGAACAGGAAGAGAATAACTGAAACTGTGAAGTCTTTCTTGTCTAGGTGCTAAATTGTTCTTAAAGGTATTTTGTAATTTTAATTTTAAGCCTTTCTAATCCATCCACTTATTCTTCTCTCTCAATTTAATCTGCCCGTCCTCTATTTTTCTCTTTCATATTTGATTTAACTCCAATTTACCTAATTCTGTTATTCTGTATTAATAGGGACCTGAGTGACAGCTTACTGGTGGTGGATATATGGAACAAACTGCTAGATTAGGTAGTTGAGGCAGGTACTATACAGCATTTAAAAGATACTTGGACAGATACATGGATATGTGCCAAACCTGTGTAAATGGTGCTAGTTTGGATGGAGTAGCTTGGTTGACATGGATGAGTTGGGTTGAATGGCCTTTTTCCGTGTTGTTTGACTCCATGATTCCATCTTCCTCGTGCCACATTCCCAATCTTTGCGATTCAAGGTTGATTCTTGGCACTGTTGTTCACTATGGTTCCCCAGGTTTCTCATCGCCACTGCCAAACCACGCTCAATGAGCATTCGCACCAGGTTGCATCTTATAAGCTGCAGTGTGAGGTGAAATGTCTAACTAATGGGATACACTCCAGCAAATTCAGTAGCATTTTCTACAGAATGAGATAGCATTCACATTGCTTTGCATGACTATAAAGCATACTGCTTCAGAGAAAAGGAGAAATGAAAGGTGATTTAACTGTGAAATAAATGAGTCTGAATGTAATCTCTAAAATAGAAGATCATTCAAGCAATGTAATGGTCCAGTGCATGAATAATATAATACTTTTAGTGTTCTGGCAACATAGGATTAGAATTGTATTTTATGTTGTTCATTTTGCGAAAAGAAAGGAAATCTTCCAGATTTTATCTAAAATGTAGGATCTGTTTCTGGTGTATTTGTATTATAAATTTCAGCGAGCCTGGCTCTGTGCTGTCATTGTTTTGCCGGCAATATTGTTTAACTACAGCAAATGTTTGACAATATTTGACAAGCAGTCAGTCCATCCGTATCTATTACAACGTAGAAGCAACGAACTGCAGATGCTGGTTTACATAAAAAGACAGAAAGTGCTGGAGTAACTCAACAGGTCAGGCAGCATCTCCGGAGAACATGGATAGGAGATGTTTCGGGTTGGGACCCTTCTCCAGTCTGCAGAAGGATCCCAACCAAAACGTCTCCTATCCATGTTCTCCGGAGATGCTGCCTGACCTGCTGGGTTACACCATCACTGTGTCATATCCATAATGAAAATATGAAAGCCTGCATTCAAATGCATATTTTATAGTGATATGCAATATATATATTTCATACAAAATACAGGTCGTGGCAGAGAAGATATGCAGGAACTGAATGGAACCGATTGAAGTAGGCAGGCTCAGGCAAGCAAATACAGTATAGACAAATATGGCACAGAGGACCAGATGGATGCAGGTAGAGGCAAGGGTGGAGCCGACAGACTAAACAGGCATGGACAGATTCAGGGCGGCAATTGATCCACGGGGAGGAGAAACTTTCCTCTATCCATAAATAACTATTTTCAGAAACCCCAATCTCTCTATTATGAGGAAATTAAATACATGAGAAATCAATGGAAATGGAGTCTGGTTACGATATCTAAAATTACCTCTAGCTACTACATCTTAGCTTAGAGATACGGAAACAGGCCCTTCGGCCAACCAGTCCATGCTGACCACCGATCACCTGAACACATTAGTGCTATGTTATCCACTTTCCCCTCCCCCCACGACTCATCAGCGGGAATTTTACAGAGGGCAATTAACCAGCAAATCCACACATCTTTAGGATGTGGGAGGAAACCGGAGCACCTCGAGGAAATCCCGGCAGTCACAGGGAGAACATGCAAATTCCACACAGACAGTACCCACGGTTAGCATTGAATACTGGTCTCAGCAGCAGCACTTAAACAAGCATGATCAGACAAATTGACCAAGCGATGCACTGTTTTATTGATTCAATCACATGATGTGCACAATAAATGTCAATAATTGCTCCTGAAGAGGCAACCACATTAATAGGTGTGAAGCCATATAGAGACCAGACTAGATTTCCTGAGAAGAATATTAGTAAACCAGGTGGGCTTTCCCTAAACAATTAAGTTGCTTGCTGATAACATTATTAAGATTTGAGGTCCATGCTAAATTGGTTACTACAATTTAAATTTAAATTGCTATGGTGAATTTTGAACTCATGTCATTAGATTAATAGTCTTGACATTTTGTTCCTAATCCAGTATTGTAACCATCATTGCGCAGGCAATGACAGTCAATGGTTAGAATAATTATGTCTATGCAGGAGGTGGCATGTCTACATAAGAAACTATCTCTTAACCTAAATAAGGGGCGGCACGGTGGTGCAGCGGTAGAGTTGCTGCCTTAATGGGCCTGTCCCACTTAGGCAACTTTTTAGGTGACTGCAGGAGACTATGCGGTCGTCACATGGTCGCCACATGTTCGCGGGTGGTTGGTGGGTAATCGCCTTCATGGTCGTGAGGAGTTCCCGCATTCTGGGAACAAGTCACGGCATCATTCTGGTCGGCGTGAATTTTTCAACATGTTGAAAAATTAGCGGCGACCAGAATGAAGCCGTCATGGAGAGTAGCGAGAATTCTCGTGCCATAGGTGCAGTGGTAGTGGGTTGCCAGGAGGTCGAAGGTTCTCGTAGGTTGTAGCGTTCTAACTGGTGAATTTCATTGGCTCATTGGGAAAAATAAACATAAGCAGTAGTTTTCAGAACCAAGGATAACCAACCGGTAATGTTAATGTTCGCCGAGCTTCACAGCAGTCTATCTCTGGCTTCTTAAATGTTGTCTCCACTCCTTCTCTCCCCTTCTCCCCCCTCTTACGTGACCCTTCCCATACACTGTGCTTTCACCATCTTAATTACAGCGCCAACCTTCCTGTTCATCGCGGTGTGTGTCTGTATCACATTGGCTTTGCACCATGTGAATTTCACTCAGACAGCGGTCCCCCTGCTTGCCCTGTTCCCCGCCTGCATAACGGGCTGTTGACAGTCGCCGGCAGTCGCCTAAGCGGGATAGGCCCATTACAGCGCCAGAGGAGTTTGTACATTTTCCCGGTGACTTGCGTGGGTTTTCTCCAGGATCTCCGGTTTCCTCCCACATTCCATAAATGTACAGGTAGGCTAATTGGTGTGGTATAATTGTAAAATTGTCCCTGGTGTTAAATGTTATTGAGTGAATCTCTCAACAACATTACTTGGTACATTACTCGATGAATTACTTGGTAAATGTTGTCGAGTGAATATCTATTACAATCTAGATGAACTATTGGCGAGGAAGACAGCAGCAATGGTAACAATGACAAACCTAAACAAAGATGTCAAACAAGGGCACCAGCCAGAGGGACCCTGGGAAGAACCGTCTAGGCTATGAAAACAACGTATTGGTTCTACCCCATCGGGACTGAGGACCAAGAGACAGTTCAATACAATGGTGGCGGAAGCCGGCAGGTTGGTCTCTAGTGGAGATGGCATCGGGGATTGTCACAGACACGGAGCAAGGAGCAGCCACTGCTGAAAATCTTGCCCGCTGCCCCACTCCGATCACCTACCTTTCAAGCTCAGGATCCATCTGTGCCAGGGCATGCTCGGCCCCTCGCTCAGCTTCCCCACTTCCAACTGGGTCACAGACACCCGTCAAAGCTAAGGAAAGGCCCAGAGGTCAGCCACAGGCTTAGACAGTCACTTTCAGCACCTGGGCTTGATGCCAACAACTAGCAGCAGTTAGACTCCTGGCGAGATGCCAGCCTGATGTTCAGGCAGCTGGACAAAGCCACACATTCACATGAAAGTCAAAACTAAACCTGCGATCATACGATTTTCATTTCATAACAAGCAAAGATGACACATTCCCTCAGCACAACTACTTCTGCAGTTTGAGAACAATTGCAAACAATATATATTTGGATAAGTAGGAAACATGATAAAGTCAGTATTGCTGCCTCCATGATAACAAACTGTACATTCAAACTGAACCGGAATATAATAGTGTAGGAAGGAACTGCAGATGCTGGTTTAAACCGCAGGTAGACACAAAATGCTGGAGTATCTTAGCGGGACAGGCAGCATCTCTGGAAAGAAAGACTGGGTGACGTTTCGGGTCGAGGTCTGAAGAAGGGTCTCGACCCGAAACATCACCCGTTCCTTCTCTCCAGAGATGCTGCCTGTCCTGCTGAGTTACTGCAGCATTTTGTGTCTATCTCTTGAATTTAATAGTTTTTTTCCCTCTAAATATACTGATATGTTTCCTGTTCTGAAGAACTGTATGGACACAGTACAAGATTGCTGTATTAACAAAGATTTGTGGTGCATATATGTTCATGTGTTCCATCACATTGCACATTTTGTGCAGGGATTATCTATTACTTTCTAGCCATGAGCTTTCTTTAAGCATGTAAAATGTCTGCACAGGGAAGTTGACTGCCATTTCAGATGCTGGGTTTGCACTGGGTAATTGCAGTTTTTTCTGCTTTATATACTTGTGCCGCTTGGCTAGCCCTCCAATCTTTATACACAGTGGAGAGGAGATTCTGTGCAAACATCATTAGAAATTGGCTCAGAGCTCCTTTCTTTAGCAATTATAATTGAAATTAGCAGGCAACAAATCCCATTGTTAGAAGTTTTAAATGAACACCAGCAGGTTTAACAAATTCCCAGAATATGTGAACCACTCTAGAGTCCTTTTTCAATATAGTACTCAGACAATACGATACCAATCCATATGGGGAATCTCACACAACATTCATTCCTGAGTCATGCTTATGTGGCAGGAAAGTTCAATGGTGCTTTCAAATGTTCAATGATGTTTTATTATGTACTGCACTGTGAAATTATTTTTGCATAGCGCATAAGTCGTCATATTTTGGCATCATTTACAAAAAGTCCAAAGTCCAGTCCATTCACTCGATGTAATGGAGTGGCTCCTGATCCAGGTAAGCCCCAGACTGCAGCAGGGCCTCCTCTGTGTAAGAAAGAACTGCAGATGCAGGTTTAAATCAAAGGTAGACACTAAATGCTGGAGTAACTCAGCGGGACAGGCAGCATCTCTGGAGAGAAGGAATGGGTGACGTTTGGGGTTGAGACCCTTTCTACAGACTTATGGCAGGGGCAAAGATAGAATGTAGACGGAGACAGCAAGACTGGTGGGAGAACTGCTAAGGGAGAGGGGATGGAGAGAGAGGGAAAGCAAGGGCTATTTGAAGTTAGAGAAATCAATGTTCATACCACTGGGGTGTAAACTACCCAAGCGAAACATGAGGTGCTGTTCCTCTGACAATGGAGGAGGCCCAGGACAGATTGGGAATGGGAGGGGGAGTTAAAGTGCTGAGCAACCGGGAGATCAGGTAGGTTAAGACGGACTGAGCGGAGGTGTTCAGCGAAACGATCGCCGAGCCTGTGCTTGGTCTCGCCGATGTTGAGAAGTTGACACCTACTACAGCGGATGCAATAGATGAGGTTGGAGGAGGTGCAAGTGAACCTCTGCTTCACCTGGAAAGACTGTTTGGGTCCTTGGATGGAGTCGAGGGGGGAGGTAAAGGGACAGGTGTTGCATCTCCTGCGGTTGCAGGGGAAAGTACCTGGGGATGGGGTGGTTTGACCAGGGAGTTTTGGAGGGAACAAACTCTGCAGAAAGCAGAAAGGGGTGGAGATGGGAAGATGTGGCCAGTAGTGGGATCGCGTTGGAGGTGGCGAAAGTATTGGAGGATTATATGCTGTATGCGACAGCTGATGGGGTGGAAGGTGAGGACAAGGGGGACTCTGGCCTTGTTACAAATTGGGGGAGGGGGAGCAAGAGCTGAGTTGTGGGATATCGAAGAGTCCTTAGTGAGATCCTTATCTATAATGGAAGAGGGGAATCCCCATTTCCTAAAGAATGAGGACATCTCCGATGCCCTGGTATGGAAAATCTCATCCTGGGTGCAGTTGCGATGTGGACGGATGAATTGGGAGTAGGGGCATAGAGTCTTTACAGGAAGCAGGGTGGGAAGAAGTGTTGCGGGAGCTCTGGGAGTCAGTAGGTTTGTAGTAGATGTCAGTCAATAGTCTGTTTCCTGTGATGGAAACGGTGAGATCTAGAAACGGTAGGGAGATGTCGGAGATGGTCCAAGTGAATTTGAGCGTAGGATGGAAATTGGTGGTGAAGTTGATGAAGTCAGTGAGTTCTGCATGGGTGCAGGAGGTAGCACCAATGCAGTTGTCAATGTAGCACCGGTAGAGTTCGGGGATAGGGCCAGTTTACGCCTGGAACAGTGATTGTTCGACATACCCTGCAAAGAGGCCATGTGAGTGCCCATCGCTATGCCTTGGGTTTGGAGGAAGTGGGAGGAGTCGAAGGAGAAGTTGTTGAGGGTACTCTATCCTCCCTTGTAAAACTGATCACCACCATGAAACCTACTACCTGCCCCCTCGACACTGTACCCTCTGCCGTCCTAAAGGACGTCATTACAACAGCCGGTCCCAGCATCCTCGCCATCTTCAACAGCTCTCTGACCACTGGCACTGTACCTACCTGCTTCAAGCATGCGGTGGTCCAGCCACTCCTGAAAAAAACTAACCCAGACCCCACCTTGCCAAGCAACTACAGACCCATTTCTAAACTGCCTTTCCTCTCAAAAGCCCTTGTAAAGGTAATTTTAAGTCAACTTATGCCTTACCTTCACCAAAACACTATCTTGGAAACTTTCCAATCAGGTTTCAGGGCTCACCACAACACAGAGTCTGCCTTGTTGAAGGTACACAATGACCTACTGCTCACCGTTGACTCCGGCGACTGTGCAATCCTGCTCCTTCTTGACCTCAGCGCAGCATTTGATACTGTCGACCACACCATCCTAATTGACCGTCTCCGGTACAGGGTTGGCATTGATGGCACTGCCCTGAGCTGGTTCATCTCCTACATCAAAGGTAGGAGTTTCGCGACTAACATAGGCAACTCTTTCTCCTCCCCAGCTAATCTCTGCTGTGGGGTTCCACAAGGTTCCATCCTTGGCCCCATTCTCTTCTCCCTGTATATGCTCCCCTTAGGCCAAGTCATTGAAAGGCACGGCATTTCCTTCCATTGGTACGCAGATGATACACAACTCTATCTCCCCCTGAAGCCCAAAAACCAATCAAATCTGCTTAACCTTACCCGCTGCCTCGAGGATATAAAGTGTTGGATGGCCCAGAACTTCCTCCAACTAAACGAGAGTAAGTCTGAGGTCATCCTTCTCGGCCCCTCGGACTCAATCAAAATGATAGCAGGCAGCCTTGGAAGCCTTACCCCACTACTCAAACCTCACGTCAAAAACCTTGGCGTGATATTTGACTCAGCACTGAAATTTGACAAACAAGTCAATGCCGTGGTAAAAGCTAGCTTCTTTCAGCTTCGGATGATAGCTAAAATAAAAAAAATTCCTCCACTTTGATGACCTCGAAAAGATCATCCACACATTTATCTCCTCCCGCCTAGATTACTGCAACTCCCTTTACACTGGCATCAGCCAATCTTCCCTGTCCCGCCTGCAACTGGTCCAAAATGCCGCAGCGAGACTCCTGACGGGCACCCGAAAAAGGGACCACATCACCCCGATCCTGGCCTCTCTCCACTGGCTCCCTGTGCGGTTCCGCATACATTTCAAGATCCTCCTCTATGTCTACAAAGCCCTGAATGGGCTTGCCCCCACCTACATTAAAAGTCTTCTCACCCACCACTCCACCTCCAGATCGGCCGACTTGGGGTTGGTGAATATCCCGCGGTCTAGGCATAAGCTCAGGGGCGACCGGTCCTTTACAGTTGCAGCTCCTAGACTGTGGAACAGCATCCCCCTTCCCATCAGAACTGCCCCCTCCATCGACTCCTTTAAGTCAAGACTAAAAACGTATCTATACTCCCAAGCCTTTCTAGACGTCCTCTGAGCAAGGGCTATATGTATATATGTATGTAGTTTGTTTGTTTATACTATTCTTATAACAAATGTTTTGCCAACGAGAGTTGTTTTTTAAATGTGCTATATAAATAAATGTGACTTGACTTGACTTGACTAAGGACCAGCTCTGCTCGGCGGAGGGGACTATTGGTATACGGAGGCTTCCTCTGTTATTCTCGACTGGCTCAGCCGGTGATCAGACATTCCTCTCCTCGCCTGACCTCCTTTGTGCCCTGGGGTCGCCTCCTGCAGCCATCCTTGAAGGCACTGAAGGCAATACCCCGGTGCCTCTCCTACCAAACCACTCCTCGCATCTGTGGTCACCAGCGGCTCCCTCTTCATTGATGCTCGGGACTGAGTCATCGGGACTGAGTTCGGCTCCTTCCGAGCTTTCTTCCTTCATCCAGTCACTGGGGTTCACAGGAGCCATCTGCTGCTGCACAACATGCCGGGAGCCTTCTGCCACCACTCGGCATTCCGGGAGTCTTCCAGAAGCACATCCTAAGATGGGAGCCATTTTCTTTCAAATGTGGGAGGGCTGGAAAAGGCAGCATAGCTCAAACACAAGACCTGCAGCAAAATGCATTAAGCAATAGAGCATTTAGGATATGCTGCATACTGGTGTTCACACGTGCTGGCACTCACTACAAGTAATACTGCTTTTGAGGAGATCTCTGAATATTTGTTTGGTCAAGGAACTACATTCGCATTGGTTTCTAAGCCATTGATCATTGCTGCAAGGGTCAACACTATTTCTTATTATTGATTGAAAAGCTGATGAATGCTATTTAAAACATTTTACACTTTAGTTATAAGAAATTGAAGCTTTAAATCCACTTTGAGTCAGTTCCAGTTGGATTGCATTCAGGTGGTGCTGGCACAGATGTTACCACTTCTCTTGAATGGTGGCTGGGATGCTGTTTTGATCTAATGATCATGCAATTTATAAATATTGTTAGACATCTAACATGGGTGGTACAGGAAAATGCATTTACTAATCATGGTGCGATTTATCTTTGCATGAATTAGTGAGAGTTACCTTCTACCTCATTGGAAACCCTAGGACCATCTTTCATTAGTCTTTATTGAACTTTATCTTGCACTAAACATTATTTCCTTTATCGTATATCTCTACACTGTGTACGGCTTGATGGAAATCGTGCATAGTCTTTCCATTGACTGGATAGCATGCAATAAATAAGTTTTTCACAGTACCTCGGTACACGTGACAATAAACAAAACTAACTAACTTCAACAAAGCATGAAAATAACTTTTGAAAATTCTAGATGCTGGAAGGAAAAACAGAAAGAAGAAAACTGAGAATAGTCAGTAAGCCAGCAGCATCTGACAAAGGTGCTGTATCTGAAACATAAACATTGTTTCTCCCTCCACTTATGCTGCTTGACCAGCTGAATGTTTCTAATGTTTTCGTTCATCTAAAGATGTTTGAACACTCGATATTGCATCATTGACTATTTATTCTACAAATAATAGAAATACATTGCTTTAAGGTAAAATAAATTTGTTTTTATATGTAATCTTCCTAAGAAAAAAAAGCTATTCTTGAGGATTTACACAAGCAAAATTCATTGCTCTACTACCACCCCCCTCAGAATACTGGAAGTGCCCTCCCTCATCAGAACAGCCTGGTCTATGTAGGTTTATAGAGACAGCCAATTTATGCAGTATTTGTGAAATTCCCAACTGGATCAACAAACCTTTGACCTCTATGTTATTAGCTTGAGGAACAGTAAAGATGTATTATTGCAAAATGTTCTGATTGGCTAGTTCCAATTCTAGTCAATGAAATTGCATTCTCAGAAACTGTACATTTCAAAGCTCCAAGTGAATGATCAGTGCAGCTTCAACAATATTCTAAAATTGAGAATGCACTCAGCAGGAGAGCTGGTAAGTGAGTAGATTTCATTTGACGTTTAGATTTTAACTTAGACCTTCAACTTTAAATGTAGTGCATTGAAGGTTTTTCTTTTGCACAGTTTTAGTTAACCTTCTCTTCCCTGACAGTTGACAGTTATGAGATGGTTGGCTCCAAGAGTTTAGTTACCTGTATGGGTGCTAATTACTGTCAAGAGGGGCCAAAGGTGCACTGTCCACTTGAGTTTGTCACAGAAGTGCATAAATATAAATAGGTTTGCAAACACACAAACACACGGATATCAAGCATGCATAACCTCAGCTGTGCAAAAAGGTGGACATTTCGCCATTGTCATTGGAGCCTTTTATAAGCTTCCAGCGGTTAAGATTTTACTTTCTGTGTAAGTGAGAGCGCTTTAAAAAACAACAGCTAAATAATTACACGCCATATTTATCTTGGAGTAGACAAATGTCAAGTGAATTGAATCTTCAACTACTCAAATATAAGCACAAAATGCTGGAGTAATTCAGCGGGACAGGCAGCATCTCTGGATAGATGGGATGGGTGACGTTTCGGGTCGAGACCCTTCTTCAGACTGAGAGTCAGGGGATTCTCCCTCTCCCCTAACTCAGTCTGAAGAAGGGTCTCAACCCGAAATGTAAATTGTCCACAGTGTGTGTCGGACAGTGTTAATGTGCGGGGATCGCTGGTTGGTGCGGACTCGGTGGATTGAAGGGCCTGTTTCCATGCTGTATCTCTGAACTAAACTGAACTACACAGCAACTCTATCAGTGCACCATTCCTTCTCTCCAGAATTGCGGCCTCGTCGTGCAGTTACTCCAGCATTTTGTGTCTATCTTTAGTGTAAACCAGCATCTGCTGTTCCTTCCTACTCAAATATACAGCACATTATTTAGAAGAGATGTCAAGAGCACTGTCACATTATAGTTGTAGCATGTGGAAGTTTATGTACATCTTGTAAGATACCCATCAACTATGCTTTGCGTAAACGTTTGAATGTGGGATCAGTATTCAGGTTCTGGACTTCAAGGAAAAGTTCAAGCCCATAGAACAATGCAGTGATGTAAGTAATAATAAATAAAATGTAATAACAAGGAACTGCAGATTTTGGTTTACACCAAAGATAGACTGGAGAAAATGGATAAGTGACGTTTCAGGTCGGAACCCTTCTTTAGACTGAAAAAGGTTCCCGACCCAAAACGTCACCTAAACATTTTCCCCAGAAATGTTACTCGACCTGCTTAATTACTCGGCATTCTGTATCTAATAAAAAATAAAGTTTGAGTCAAAGAACCTGAGAGTTTTATGGAGTTTGTACATCAGTTAACAAATTCAATTCAAGATGGTAAAAAATTAAAACTAAGGGCACTGCAATTTGATGCATGAAACATCCGTAACAAAGATGTGATTGTATGATAGTTGAGATTATTAATTAAATAGTATAGGTTTTAAAAAGAGAAGAATTGGTAAAAAAAAAAAAAGACGAATAGCTTAATGACAAAGGTTGAGAAAAGAACAGAAGAAAGAATGAATTTAATTGAACAGAACAGGAAATGGAATTGGTGTAAGTGGTGAAAGGAGACAGTAAAATACTGATTGGAGTGATTTATAGTCCTGCTGACAATAGCAGCACATTTCGAGGGCAATTTACTCAACATATAAAATATTGTAGTGAAAGTAATACAATAATCAAGGAGGGTTTAATCTTCATGGATACCGGACAAATCAAATAGATAAAAGTAATGTGGAGGATGAGCATTCATTCAGGATCATTTTTGGAACAATATATCATGGAATCAATTAGTGGAAGGTCGTCTTGGACATGGTCATGAATAATGACACATGGTTAATCATTGTTTTTGGATTGTTCATGTGATCAAGGGAAGCACGGTGGTGCAGTGATAGAGTTGCTGTGTAGTTCAGTTTAGTTCAGAGATACAGCACCGTAACAGGCCCTTCGATCCACCGAGTCCGCACCAACCAGAGATCCCCGCACTGCCGCTCATTAACACTATCCGACACCCACTGGGGACAATTTACACATACACCAAGCCAATTAACCTACAAACCTGTACGTCTTTGGAGTGCGGGAGGAAACCGAAGATCTCAGAGAAAACCCACATGGTCACGGGGAGAATGTACAAACTCCGTACAGACAGCACCCATAGTCGGGATCAAACCCGGGTCTCTGGCACTGCAAGCGCTGTAAGGCAGCAACTTTACCACTCTGGCACTGCTGCCCCGCTGTCTTACAGAGACCCGGGTTCAATCCCGACTACGGGTTCTGTCTGTACGGAGTTTGGACATTCTCTCCGTGACCTGCGTGGGTTTTCACCGAGATCTTTGGTTTCCTCCATGCTCCGAAAATATACAGGTTTGTAGGTTAATTGGCTTGGTATAAATGTAAATTGGCCCTAGTGTGTGTAGGATTTTGTTACTGTGTGGGGATCGCTGGGTGGCACGGACTCGGTGGGCCAATAGGCCTGTTTCCGCGCTGTATCTCTAAGCTAAACTAACTAAATGTGTAAGAAGGAACTACAGATGCTGGTTTAAACCAAAGATAGACACAAAAAGCTGGAGTAACTAAGTGGGACAGGCAGCATCTCTGCAGAGAAGGAATGGTGACGTTTCGGGTCGAGTTCCTTCTTCAAATCTGAAAGAATGCTGTGTTCAGTTCAAAAGGGATGCACATCAACCATGACTTTAAATATAGACAATTCTGCAGTTATGAGGGTGCATTCTTGGAGAAAGATTTAAAAGCACTGATAGAGGGTGTAAAAAAGGATATACTTTAAAAATATTAAATTCCCCAAAAATGGAACTTCAATTGAAGTGTTGAATTGAAGAGATAACAGCTATCTTGGCTTAATTAAAGTAAAAAGATTTATTACTTATGTTTGAAAAAAGGGCCTGTCCCACTTTCACGACTTAATTCAAAACCTCTGCCGAGTTTAAAGGACCTATAAAAAAAATCAAGATCGTGGTAATCTACGAACTCCTACGACCTTCCACGACTATGTTCATGAACTCCTACGAACTCCTACGAGTATGTCTACGAATCCCCACGACTATTTCGATGCCCTCCTTACGAGTAAAAAGTTGCAATTTCTTTCATCCCGACTATTTTTTTACTCATGGACATTTTCTATCGGGCTGGAAAAACATCACGACTTACCTGATGCTACGAGTACCTACGGCTGGCATAACAGGCCGCTACATTATATCTACGAACTCCTACAAACTCCTAAGGACTCGTTACAAACATTCTGCGAGTTTGAATCAAGGGGAAAACTCGGGAGAATTCGTGAATAACTCGTGAAAGTGGGACAGGCCCTAAAGGGTAACGACCCAAAAAGGTCATTTGTCCATTCCCTCCAAAGATGCTGCTTGACCCGCCGAGTACCTCCAGCACTTTGTGTTTTGTTAATTGTTTTATTAGTGATAATAAACAGTGACAAGACCATTTCATAATCATAGTCATACAGTGTGGAAACAGGCCCTTTGGCCTAACTTGCCCGCACTGTACAACATATCCTATCAACACTAGTCCCACCTGCCATATCCCTCTAATCCTATCCTATCCATGTGCCTTTCTAAATGTTTCTTAAACATTGCGATAGTACCTGCCTCAACTACCTCCTCTGGCAGCTCGTTCTATACACCCACCACCCTTTGTGTAAAAAGTGTTACCCCTCGGGTTCTTATTAAATATTTCTCCCCCTCACCTTAAACCTATGTCTCGATTCCCCTACTCTGGGTAAGAGATTCTGTGCATTTACATGATCTATTCCTCTCATTATTTTGCATCCCTCTGCTCTACAACGCTCCCCAGAGCCCTACCATTCACTGAGTTGGACCTGTCCATGTTAGACTTCCCAAAATGCAACACCTCAATGAATAACTTGTGACTTTGAGTCAAATTCCCTCAATTGACCCCCCTGGCACTGTTGGCTGTTGGTTGGTGGTTGGCTGAGGGTCAATTACTTAATGGTAGGCTTACCCTTGAAGTTATTACTAATGTTAATAACTTTTACCATAATTCCAGTTTACACACAGGGAGTGTGGAGATCGTTTCTGTAAATTTGAATACACTGGGCATCTATATTATACAGTCACATAGAACAGGAAAGAATCTTTCATCTGTGATAGCTGAAAACCTATTTGATTTTTGATAATGCTCTTGGGTAAACAAACCTTAAAAGCCAGAGACACATTCTCTCTCCAATACGTGTGCAAAACGCATTGCTTTGGGAAAAATAAAGTATTTGAGTGCATGGTTGATAGTCACACAATAATTGAGGTAGCAAATGGTGTTTTATTAATTCAAGATATGTTTCAGTATATATGCCCAGAACACTAGATAGGCACAATTAATGTGATGCAAAACCCTACCATCCTTGCATGAAATAGAAAATAAAACAATGGTATTTCTCACCTACCTCTAAATTTTGAGTAATCTATTAACGCTTACAAAACTGTGATCGCATTTCTTTGGCTTTTCTGAAAATCCTGTGACACTACAGTCATTGTCCTCTGTCTAATCCATTATAATTGTTATAATGTAGATACAAGGAATTGCAGATGCCAATTTACAAAAAAAAGTTAAAAAGTGCTGGAGTAACTCAGCAGGTCAGGCAGTGTATCTGGAGAACATGGGTAGGTGATGTTTCGGGTCAGGACCCTTCTTCAAATGATTGTAGTTGGTGGGGGAGGGAGAAAGCTGGAAGATAAGAGGGGACAGGACAAAACTGAGCAAATGATAGGTGTGTACAGGTGAGGGGGCTGCTGGATTGACAAATGGTTAGGCAAAGACCAGAGACGAAAAGACAAAAAGTGGGAGATAAGTAGTTAAGGATAGAAGAGTTGTGAAATGATAAACCAGGGGGTGGAATATAGGTGGAAGGGGATCGGAAGATGGAGAAAGGGAGATATGCGCGTGCATTCAGGTGGTACTTTTAAGGATTTGGGATTGCTAGCTTCTCAGCTCCACCGCCAGGAAGCTAGATTGCCAAGCATACACATTTATTTCATTTTGTATATTCTCTGTATTCTCTAGCTAAATTAGATCTGTATTGCGTATTGGGGAATCTTGGCTGACCCACTTCTTGTAGAGAAGGAGGCACTCAGAGAATAGGAGGTACTTTGGGAGATTATTAAATGTCTATATAGACTTCAGCAAACTATTTGATAAGGTTCTGCATGGTAGGCTGCACCAAAAGGTTAGATTGCATAGGATCCAGGGGGAGCTGGCTAACCAGCTAGAGAATTGGCTTCATGGAAATAAGCAGAGTGATGGTGGAAGGTTGTTATTCAGACAGGAGACTTGTGGCTAGTGATGTGCCTCAGGGATCAGTGCTGGGCCCACTGCTTTTTGTAGTTTATATCAATGATTTTGGTGAGAATGTACAGGCATCATTAGTAAGTTTGCAGAAGACATCAAAGTATGTTGTATCATACATAGCGAAGATGGTTGTCAAAAATTACTGCAGGATCTTGATCAGTTGGGCAAGTGGGCTGAGGAATGGTTAATGGAGTTTAATACAGATAAGTGCGAGGTGTTGCATTTGGGGACGTCAAACTGGGGCAAGACCTTCACAGTGAATGGCAGGGCCCTGGGGAGTGTTAAAGAGCAGAGAGATCAAGGAGTATATACAGTGGCTTGCAAAAGTATTCATACCCCTTGAACTTTTCCACATTTTGTCACGTTACAACCACAAATGTAAATGTATTTTATTGGGATTTTATGTGATAGACCAACACAAAGTGGCGCATAATTGTGAAGTGGAAGGAAAATGATACATGGTTTTCAAATTTTTTTACAAATAAAAAACTGAAAAGTGTCACGTGCAAAAGTATTCAGCCTCCTTTACTCTGATACCCCTAAATAAAATCCAGTGCAAACAATTGCCTTCAGAAGTCAACTAATTAGTAAATAGAGTCCACTTGTGTGTAATCTAATCTCAGTATAAATACAGCTGTTCTGTGAAGGCCTCAGAGGTTTGTTAGAGAACATTAGTGAACAAACAGCATCACGAAGCCCAAGGAACACAACAGACAGGTCAGGGATTAAGTTGTGGAGACGTTTAAAGCAGGGTTAGGTTATAAAAAAATATCCCAACCTTTGAACATCTCACGGAGCACTGTTCAATCCATCATCCGAAAATGGAAAGAGTATGGCACAACTGCAAACCTACCAAGACATGGCCATCCATCTAAACTGACAGGCCGGGCAAGGTGAGCATTGATCAGAGAAGCAGCCAAGATGCCCATGGTAACTCTGGAGGAGCTGCAGAGATCCACAGCTCAGGTGGGAGAATCTGTCCACAGGACAACTATTAGTCGTGCACTCCACAAATCAGGCCTTTATGGAAGAGCGGCAAGAAGAAAGCCATTGTTGAAATAAAGCCATAAGAAGTCCCGTTTGCAGTTTGCCACAAGCCATGTGGGGAACACAGCAAACTTGTGGAGGAAGGTGCTCTGGTCAGATGAGACCAAAATTGAAGTTTTTGGCCTAAATGCAAAACGCTATGTGTGGCGGAAACCTAACGCTGCACATCATCCTGAACACACCATCCCCACTGTGAAACATGATGGTGGCAGCATCATGCTGTGGGGATGCTTTTCTTCAGCAGGGACAGGGAAGCTGGTCAGAGTTGATGGGAAGATGGATGGAGCCAAATACAGGGCAATCTTGGAAGAAAACCTGTTAGAGTCTGCAAAAGACTTGAGACTGGGGCGGAGGTTCACCTTCCAGCAGGACAACGACCCTAAACATACAGCCAGAGCTACAATGGAATGGTTTAGATCAAAGCATATTCATGTGTTAGAATGGCCCAGTCAAAGTCCAGACCTAAATCCAATTGAGAATCTCTGGCAAGACTTGAAAATTGCTGTTCACAGACGCTCTCCATCCAATCTGACTGAGCTTGAGCTATTTTGCAAAGATGAATGGGCAAAAATGTCAGTCTCTAGATGTGCAAAGCTGGTAGAGACACACCCCAAAATACTTGCAGCTGTAATTGCAGCAAAAGGTGGTTCTACAAAGTATTGACTCAGGGGGGCTGAATACTTTTGCACGCGACACTTTTCAGTTTTTTATTTGTTAAAAAATTTGAAAACCATGTATCATTTTCCTTCCACTTCACAATTATGCACCACTTTGTGTTGGTCTATCACATAAAATCCCAATAAAATACATTTACGTTTGTGGTTGTAACGTGACAAAATGTGGAAAAGGTCAAGGGGTATGAAAACTTTTGCAAGACTTCATTCCTTGGAGGGCAGGATGCTGAGGGGTGATGTATACAGATGAATAAAATCATGAGAAGAGATAGGGTGAATGGACAGAGTCTTTTACCCAGAATAGCAGAAATGCACATAGAATCTTCACGCGGAGCTTGGCATGTATATGGAACGTGCTGCCAGAGGAGGTAAGTTGAGGAACGTGCTGTAACAACATTTAAAATACATTTGGACACATGGACAGGAAAGGTTTAGAGGATGTATGGGGTCAAACATGACCAGGTGGGACTAGTCTAGATGGGTCATCGTAGTCGACATGTTCAAGATGGGCCGAAGGGCACGTTTTCATGCTGTATGACTTTATGACTCTATTTCAACATCTGCAGTTTTTAAAACAAAAATTTAGAGTTGCATGTTTGTTCAGGGAGTACAAACAACAAAGTCTAAATTTAGCCAAGTTTGACCCATGAAGTCCAACACCATTTCAGAAATGTTTTTGGACTCATTCAGAATCTCGGTATATTTATCCATGCCTGTATCCCAGGTCAGGTTTATTGTCATGTGCACAGGACAGGTCCAGTGAGGTACAGGTGTAATGGAAAAAGCTGCTTGCAGCAGTATCATAGGCAGACACAGACTTAGACACCACACAAAATAACATAAATTGTCCATAAATTGCGTCTAAACTCTACAATACAGTGAAAAGAAAAAGACTAAAACAACAAGACATTCATACAAAAAAAGGCAATTAAGAAACAAGTCCTTAAGTTCAAGATGGTTGTTGAACAAGTGTACAAAAGGCTTCTGAGACACACAGGAGGTACTTCAATAATTAGCAGCAATGAATAGAGTGTTTAAGGAAGATATCTTTGGTCATTTGATAACTCAAAGGTCAGAGCTATAGGAAGAACATGGGCAGGCTACCACTTTATTCCTTGTAGTGCAGGAGACCAAGGGGTAATCTTATGGAGGAGTATAACATCATGAGAGGGAAAGGTAGAGTGAATGCACAGTTTTTCCCTGGGTAGGTGAATCAAGAACTAGTGGGCATAGGTTTAAGATGAAAGGTGAAAGATCAAATAGGAACTTGAGGACAACTTTTTCCATACAGAGGCTACTGGATATATGGAAGGATGAGGTATTTGAGGCAAGTACTATAACATCATTTAAAAGACACTTGGACAGGACATAGATAGGAAAGATTTAGAGGGAAATGGGCAAAACAAGATTGAATGAGACTAGCTTAAATGGGACAGAGTGGTCACCATGGACAAGTTGGGCTGAAGGGCCTGTTTCTGTACTTTATTGCTCGATGAGTATGTCTGCTGATATTTGCGCTATGAAACTTTGAAGTTTATGGATGACTTCTTTCCTTTTAGAAAAAGGCTTCAGTCAGTATTCCACATGAATGCCATGAATGTGCCAGCTGAAGCAAACGGGCTTGTAATGCAGATGGATTTCACATTCACAATCTGCAATTTGCTGTCTTCAGATGTGTTAATCTGTGTGTGTTGTTCTCACACTCCCTTACAGCCAAAAACAGTCATTTGCCTGTGCAGAAATACCATAGAGAGTTGCTTTAAATGTTTTACGCAACCAGGGAATGTATGTGGAGTTCAATGAACAACGTCTAATAATGAACAGTTATGGGAAGAAGCAAAGGGGAAAAAACCTCAATCAATTTTATGAGAATTACAGAGGCTGCTATTTTCAATCATTTAAAGAGAAACGTCTGTTTCTTTTTCCCTGCACCCAGCACTGCAAAAGTTTAAATTGCAATTTAATCAGGAAGGTTCAAGGATAATCAATGCTGCATCCTATCTCACAGCACAAAGCTAAACCCTGAAAGAAATACTTGTGAAACCAAATGAAGAATTTCATCTCATCTCATATTTCGCTTGCAGCTTACAACCCAGTGGTATATCGATTTCCCTAGCTTCAAGTAACTCCTGCATTCCCTTTCTCTCCATCCCTCTCCCACCCAAGTCATTCCAGCTTCTCGTTCACACTTAGCAAACAGCTAACACTGGCCTGTTTCCTTTACCATCGTTACTTTTTTGCAAATCTTTCCTTAATTTGTTCTATAAATCTCTATATCACCATCTATACCTCTCCTTTCCACTGACTCTTGTCTGAAGAAGGGTCTCAACCTGAAACATCGCCCATTCCTTCGCTCTAGAGATGCTGCATGTCCCGCCAAGTTACTCCAGCATTCTGTGACAGTCCTGAACAATTTCAAAGCCAGGTTGCTGAAATGTGGTCGGATTTATTTACAAATCACTATGAGCCTTCATGAAATGTTCAGGGATGGGACTGATATTCATGAAGTTCTGTGAGTACATCACTGGGAACTTTTAGGGAAGAAGACATTAAGGAATTCTTTATTTCTTGAGAAAGGCAATACATTGCTTCATTAATGTGTCACAGCTGGTTGATTTTACTGAACAATTTTTGTAAGCACTCAAACCACTTCACTCCCACCTAGCTTCCACAGCCTTCTCCCATACAGGGGTT
Organism: Malacoraja senta; assembly: GCA_038087875.1. Taxonomy (NCBI): domain Eukaryota; kingdom Metazoa; phylum Chordata; class Chondrichthyes; order Rajiformes; family Rajidae; genus Malacoraja; species Malacoraja senta. Next base: position 59,871,114 of record CM075979.1, read on the forward strand.
TGGTCAGCAGTTGCCTGTCCTTCCTCAGTATGCTACAGGTCATAGAGCTGTTTATACCTCTGTCGTGACAACCCTAATAAATGGCGTGAGTATCAATTTGTTTCCTCGGTGCTTCTCCGCATAATAAATGCCACAGGTGTACGCACGATAACATAAATTATAACCGTGTCTCAGAAAGGAAGCCGAAAGCCTGGTCAATGGATTCGAATATACGAGACTGAACACAGCCCCGGCAATTCTGAAGAAATGTCTATATCTCGCATATATGCATGAATGTGATGTCGCCATCTGACATTTAATCATGAATATATAGTTTTCTGAAGGAGTGCTATCAAAGAAAAACCTGGAATATATCAGACCCACTGTCTACAGCTTTTGATGTTTCTTATGTATTAACCACTGAATGACTCGTCGGGTTTAAAGTGGATTGACTGAAAGAATTACGGGATTTTTGCCTCAATATTGAAATGCGCTTGGAAGAAAATCTACTCTCTAACTTTTGACATATTTTCACCTTGGCCCTTGTCAATATTTTGGGTGCCTCCTCATTTTGTAGCCAACTGCCCCCTAGAGTCACTATGTCGAACAGCATGGAAACCCAACGCCCATGCTGATCAAGATGCCCCATGTACATTCCTAGCTCTCTTCCCAAATGTCTTTTAAAAGTTGTCTCTGGCAGTTCATTCCATTTCCCCACCACTGTGTGAAAATGTTCCCCTCAGATTCCTATTAAATCTTACCCATACCTCAAACACTGGGGTCAAGGAAAGAGCATTCACGTCACGGCCCTGTTTCCACCAATCTTTCCACCACCACACACAAGATGCACAAGAAGCGCAAGACAGACACCATTGTATGCAGATGCAGAGAAGTGAGTTCAGCTCGAGCTGAACAACTTCTAATCTTGTGTGTGGACTTGATAAGAAGAAGACCTCAAACACTTTAATTCCCCTTCCCATTCCCACACTGACCTTTCTGTCCTCGGTCTCCTCCATTGTCAGAGTGAGGCCAAACGCAAATTGGAGGAACAGCATCTCATATTTTGCTTGGGCAGCTTACAACCCAGTGGTATGTGTATTAATTTCTCTAACTTCAAGTAACCCTTACATACCCCCTCTCTCTCCATCCCTCCCCCACCCGTCGTACCAGCTTCAAAGTTGTCTTGTTTGGTCTCATTGTCTGTAACTCGTTTTCACAGCTAACAATGGCTTGTTTCCTTTATCATTGTTACTTTTTTGCATATCTTTTATTCATTTGTTCTATATCTCTCTACATCACCGTCTATATCTCTTGTTTCCCTTTCCCCCGACTCTCAGTCTGAAGAAGGGTCTCGACACAAAATGTCCTGTTCCTTTTCTCCAGTGATGCTGTCTGACCTGCTGAGTTACTCCAGCTTTTTGTGTTTATCTTCTCTTTAAACCTACAGTATGTCCTCTGGTTCTTGATTCCCCTGTTCTGGGTAATCTTTATCTATATACCCTATCTATTCCCTTCATCATCTTGTATACCTCTAGGAGATCACCCCTCATTTTTTGACGCTCCAAGGAATAAAGTCCTGGCCTATCCAACTTCTCCCCAGAGCTCAGGGCCTCAAGTCCTAGCAACATCATCGTAATTTTTCTCTGCACCTTTTCCAGCTTAGCAACATCCTTCCTATGGCAAGATGATCAAAACTAAACACAATACTCCGAATGTTGCCTCAATAACGTCATGTACAACTATAGCATAACACACCAACTTCTACACTCAGTACCTTGACTAATGATGGCCAATGTACCAAAAGACCTTGAAAATCTTTCTTCTTGCATCTCGGACAAGGCAGCTACACTGTCAGAAATGTGGCCTAGTGCTTATATTACTGCATTAGTACACAGAGCCTATATCTTTGAACTGGTGGTGTTCATTAAAATCTTACCATAACAACTTAATTTAATTTAAATAACTTTAATTTAAATAAAACTGTATTAAAACATCTAGGATCAACAATGGTAATTGGATTATCATGAGAGCCTATCTGGTTTATTCACATACTTCAGAGAAGGAGAAGCAACCATCTTAGTTTAATTTAGCTTTTAGTGTAGTTTAGAGATGGAAACAGGCCCTTCGGCCCACTGAGTCCATGTCAGCCATTGATGACCTGTTCATGCTAGTTCTATATTATCCCATTTTCGCATCCTACACACCAAAGGCAATTTACAGAAGCTAATTAATCTACAACTCTGAACATCTTAGGAATGTGGGAGGAAACAGGAGCACCTAGATTAAACACGAGGGTCACAGGGAAAACGTGCAAACTCTGCACAGAAAGCACCTGAGGTCAGGATCGAACCCAGGTCTCTGGCGCTGTGAGGCTGCAGCTCTACCGTACCACTGTGGCACTGTACCTAACTGTTCACCGGCTTAGAACTTAGAAAATAACACTAGTCTCACCACTGTAGCTCACTCTAACTAATTACTTCCTCAGTTTTGGGGGTAATTATGAATGGGCCATAAATCTTGGTGACATTACATCAAATATTTGAAGTAGCGCATTTTGTAGTTTGAATTCCAGCAATAAATCCCAATATAAATAAATTGTGATATTTATAATTTTAAAGCCCATTTCCAATCGGTTGTTCTTCCTTCAATACGGATGAAAGCCATTTTACAGATAGAAATAAAACCCCAGGCGAAGCTCAACCAGGTACAGTACCACCAACGGACACGAGTCCAGAGCCCACCCAGCCACAGTCAGCGATAGAGAGGAAATTGGAAGGGAAAAATACTCAAATCTTGTGGCCTAAATCCTGCCAGAGGAAAGAGTGGGAGACCATTAACACTGACTTCGTCCATCTTCTGGAAGGATTGAAGGGATGTGTGGAAAGAAAACTTGAGAAGATGGGAGACACCATATACAACTATGGGGCGGAGAGATTTGGGGTGAAGGTCATGAAACAGAGGACACAGAAGGAACCAGCACTCCAGTACAAGTCCAGGAGGCAACAGGAGATCAACAGACTGGTGAAAGAAAGCTGAGAAAACAGTGGAGGAAGGCCACATAGGCAGAAAGGAAAGAACTCGAGGCACTGCAGGCAGAAATAAAGCAGCGCCTGACAATCCTGCGAAGAGCAGAATGCCTGAGAAAGCAACACATGAAGAATGAACGGGCGAGGACAAGTTTCTACAGAGATCCGTATAAGTTTGCCAAAAGCCTCTTTGTCAAGGAGAAGAGCGGGATCCTGAGAGTACCTGTAAGGGAACTGGAGGAGCACCTGAGGAAGACGTACTCTGACAACCGGAGGCATGAGCCAGTCACCATTCCAAATGACATGCCACCTATCCACCCACCTGAGCACCGGATGGACATAAGGCCTCTACATGGAAGGATGTGGAGAACACAGTCAAATGGGCAAGAACAGCATCAGCCCCAGGGCCCCTGGGGCTGATGCTGTTCTTGCCCATTTGACTGTGTTCTCCACATCCTTCCATGTAGAGGCCTTATGTCCATGGCATTCCATACAGGCTCTATAAGAACACCCCTGGTGCCCTGAAATACCTTTGGAAGTTAATGAAAGTGGCATGGGGGAAAGGAATCATACCTAAGGCATGGCGAAGGGCAGGAGGGATCTTAATTCCTAAAGAAAATAACTCCTCAACCATTAGCCAATTCCGCCAGATCAGCCTTCTAAACGTGGAAGGAAAGATCTTCTTTGGTGTTGTGGCCCAAAGACTCTCAGCATTTTTGCAGAGCAACAACTTCATTGACACGTCAGTGCAGAAAGCAGGGGTACGTGGTTTCTCAGGATGTCTGGAACATGTAAACATCATCTGGCACCAGATACAAACTGCCAAGAAGGAAAAGAGAGATCTGCATGTGGTTTTCTTAGATCTTGCCAATGCCTTTGGTTCGGTGCCCTATGACACTCTTTGGGCAGCTTTTAATTTCTTCCAGGTCCCAGAGGACATCACAAAGCTGGTAAAAGCTTACTTCCAGGACCTCCAGTTCTGCGTCACAACACAGGACAACACCACCGCCTGGCAGCACCTTGAGATAGGCATAATGGCAGGCTGTACCATTTCTCCTCTGGTTTTCACCATGGCAATGGAGCTCATCATTCGAACATCATGATGGGTGGTCGGAGGGGAACGCTTGAAGAGTGGGCTGCGTCTTCCTCCAATCAGGGCGTACATGATGACATGACCACAAAAACAACAACAAAAGCATGTACCAAACGCCTGCTGGATAAACTCCAGGAAAACATCAAATGGGCACGAATGGAGATTAAACCCAACAAATCCTGCAGTATTTCCATCGTCAAATGCCGGCTCACTGACGAAAGGTTCCGCATCAATTACGAGACAATACCAATTGACCTGGAAAAGCCAGTCAAAAGCCTCGGGCGATGGTACACCGCATACCTCAAGGATGCAGAGCAGGTGGAACAACTCAGGCAGGATACAATCAGTGGCCTCAAGCAAATCAACAACACTGCTCTCCCAGGGAAGCTGAAGCTTTGGTGCCTTCAATTCGGTCTACTGCCCCGACTCGTGTGGCCAATTACCATCTACGAGGTCACTTTATCCCATGTCAACCAGCTGGAGAGACTGGTGAACTCACAAGTGAGGAAGTGGCTTGGGCTACCAAGATGCCTCAGCAGCATAGGGCTCTATGGGAATGGAGCCCTCTCACTGCCAATCTCAAGCCTGGTGGAGGAATACAAATGTGCCAAAGTGAGGCTGGACATGACATTAACAGAATCCCGGAACCCAATAATAAGAGGTGTCACTCCAACCCTAGCAATAGGGAAGAAATGGACTCCAGCAGCAGTGGTACTGGACGCAAAATCCGCTCTCCAACACCGGGACATAGTGGGCCATGTCCAACAAGGACGAGGGGGCTTTGGCCTGGGAGCAATGAAACCTATCTGGCAAAAGGCTACTCCAGCTGAACGTCGGCACCTAGTGGTGGAGGAAGTGCGCCACCAGGAACAGGCAGCCAGGTGTGCCAAAGCCATATCCCAAGACAAACAAGGACGCTGGATGATGTGGGATGGCGTTGAGAGGAGGAAGATCACATGGAGAGAGCTGTGGACCATGGAGTCAAATAAGTTGAGCTTCATTATCAGAGCCACATATGACGTCCTTCCCTCTCCCACAAACCTAAATCTTTGGCTGAGAGAGGATCCAGCCTGCCCCCTGTGTGCAGTTCCAGCAAACCTCAAGCACATCCCGGTCAGTTGTAAGATCAGCCTAACACAAGGCAGATACACCTGGCGACACAACCAGGTGCTGAGGTGTTTGGCAGCTGAACTCGAGTGCAAGAGAGTTACCACCAACGCCATGCCTATCAATGCCCAGATAACATTCCTGCAAATACCATCCATCCGGGATGGAGAGAAACGGAGGACTAACGCCTCGCCTCTCAACTCATGCCCACTGAACGCAGCCAGGGACTGGGAAATGCGTGTTGACCTAGGCCAGAGGCTTTTGTTCCCAGTTGAAATCGCAGTTACCAACCTGCGACCAGACCTCGTTCTCTGGTCCAACTCCTGTCGGCGTGTTTCCATCATTGAGCTGACGGTCCCCTGGGAGGAGGCTGTGGACGAGGCTTATGAAAGGATAAAGCTTCGATATTCAAACCTTGCAGCAGAGGCAGAGGAGAGAGGTTGGAGTGTAAGGGTGTGTCCAGTGGAGGTGGGGTGCAGGGGCTTTGTAGCCAGTCCCACCGCAAGGCTCCTGAGGGAAGTAGGAGTCAAAGGGCAGGCACAAAGGAGGGCAATAAAAGAACTTGCCAATGCCGCCGAACGGAGCAGTCACTGGCTGTGGCTGAAGAGGAAAGATGCTGTCTAGGCTGCCACGTGACCATCTAGAGGCTAGCAATAAGACACACACCCAGGTCTGATCACCCTGCGGTGGGCCTGCCTCGACTGAGGGTGTCTTGTGATAAAAGGCCAAAACACCCAGTGACGTTGAGGTACACAACTGAAGATGTGTCTGTTGTTAGCAAATTCACCTAGTGGTCATACCCAAGAATGTCAATTGTAGTGAAATCATAGGGATTGTAACATCCAGTCCTACTAATCAATCTGAACTATTTAATTACGATATAAGCATGATTCACATGAGAATGAAAAATCTAAAGCAAGTAGGTCTTAAATATCCTCGTAAAAGAGCATTGATTTAACCATCTGCTTATATTGTTTACAGTAACAAACATCTTGAGAGCAGACTAAAAGTCCACACAATAGTTATCTCCTTTTGTTCTGTGCTTTCCCATACCTATCGTTTCCCCCTCTCTGACTCTGTCTGATGAAGGGTTGCGATCTAAAATGTCACCTATTCTTTTTCTCCAGAAATGCTGCCTGATCTGCTGAGTTACTCCAGCATTTTGTGTCTATCTTCAGTGTAAACCAGCATCTGCAGTTCCTTCTTATACACAACTGTTATCACTTTTATATTAATTGACCATAAGGTTTATCATTGATAATGATGACAGTTCCAGTCCTTGATGTAAAACCCATTAATTAACTAGGTTAATACAAGACTTAGATTCTATCTGTACAGCTCATCTTGTAGCTGATAGCATCCCTGATCCTTTGTCTCAATCATAATAATAAAAAAATTATAAAATCATGCAATACATACCATAATTACCCTTGTGTTATGTCAGCAAAAGCTGAAGCATGTCATAATGATTTCATACAACTGTGCTGACACAATATGAACAGTAACATAATTGAACTCCATTAAAAGAAACATCCTGATTCATCGCATTTAGAAACCCATCAACATGTAAAAACCTTACTTCAGGAAAATCACAATCTTTTGCGGAATTCCAGTCAAAAAATCTGAATCTGACAAGACTTGCCTTGACTTCTTTTCCTTTTGTATTGATTCCTCTTGTCCTTAATAGTTCTAACACTGTGTTTCATTTCAACCTTTTATTATGGTATTTTTACCACAGTGGCACAGCGGTAGAGTTGCTGCCTCACAGCACCAGAGACCTGGCTTTGATCCTGATGACGGGTGCTGTCTGTATGGAGTTTGTATATTCTCACCATGACCTGCGTGGGTTTTCTCCAGATGCTCCGGTTTCCACCTGCACGTATAGGTTTATAGGTTAATTGACTTTGGTAAAATTGTAAATTGTCCATAGTGTGTGTAGGATAGTGTTAGTGTGTGGGGATCACTGGTAAGCAGACTCGTTGGGCCGAAGGGCCTTTTTCTACACTGTATTTCTAAACAAAACTAAACTAAACACTAGACTCCTTACCGACATCCACTACAAACCTACCGACTCCCATGGCTATCTGGACTACACTTCTTCCCACCCTGCTTCCTGTAAGGACTCCATCCCCCACTCCCAATTCCTCCGTCTACGCCGCATCTGCTCCCAGGATGAGGCGTTCCACACCAGGGCATCTGAAATGTCCTAATTCTTCAGGGAACGGGGGTTCCCCTCCTCCACCATAGATGAGGCTCGCACCAGGGTCTCTGCCATACCCCGCAACACTGCTCTCTCTTCCCATCCCCCCACTCACAACAAGGGCAGAGTCCCCCTAGTCCTCACCTTTCACCCCACCAGCCGTCACATACAACAAGTGATCCTCCGTCAGTTTCGCCACCTCCAACGTGACCCCACCACTCGCCACATCTTCCCATCTCCCCCCATATCTGCCTTCCGCAAAGACCGCTCCCTCCGTAACTCCCTTGTCAATTCTTCCCTTCCCTCCCATACCACCCCCTCCCCTGGTACTTTCCCTTGCAACCGCAAGAGATGCAACACTTCTCCTTTCACCTCCCCCCTCTACTCCATTCAAGGACCCAAGCAGTCATTCCAGGTGCGACAGAGGTTCACCTGCATCTCCTCCAACCTCATCTAATGCATTCGCTGCTCTAGATGCCAGCTGATCTACATCGGTGAGACCAAGCGGAGGCTTGGCGATCGTTTCGCCGAACACCTCCGGTCGGTCCGCAATAACCAACCTGAACTCCTGGTGGCTCAGCACTTCAACTCCCCCTCCCATTCCGTATCTGACCTCTCTGTCCTGGGTCTCCTCCATGGCCACAGTGAGCAACACCGTAAATTGGAGGAAATGCACCTCATATTCCGCTTGGGCAGTCTACATCCTGGGGGCTTGAACATTGAATTCTCCCAATTCTGCTAGTCCTTGCTGTCCCCTCCCCTTCATCAGCCATCTGGTTGTCTCCTCCCCTCCCCCAGCCCTCGGGCTCCTCCTCCGCCTTTTTCCTTTTTTCCTTTCTTCTCCCCACCCCCTATAAGTCTGAAGAAGGGTTTCGGCCCGAAACGTTACATATTTCCTTCGCTCCATAGATGCTGCTGCACCCGCTGAGTTTCTCCAGCATTTTTGTGTACCCTAAACTAAACATTTGCTGCTTCTATTGGTTTTAACGACCATAGTTTTCCTTAATTTTATTCAGATTAATGTAGTTACATGCTTTTATCCCAGACAAATCTATTTGTTGACCTTTACGTTATCCATTCTACTATTTTCTTTCATTCTTATTGCTTATCTTTGGTATTTACATATGTCGGATGCATTACCAGAGGAGTGGAATTCCTACTTTTAACTGGAATATCCCCTTTTACAGAAGTCAATTCAAATTTAAATCTTTTTATCCAGACACGACTTCCAATAATCTCCATTTTAACATTTCCTGCGTGCTGCTAACTAGAATGTATGTTCATGAATTTTAAATGAAGGGCCTATTTACCCACTCTAATCCCTCTGCATTCTTCATAAATCCAAAGATTATCTTGCTCTTTGAGTAGGCAAATGCGGCTCCTGCCCCAATTTGGTGAGGTCTCGTTTTAGTTTGCAGATTAGGTCCAGATAACATCCTCACATTTAGATTTTATCCTTGGGTGACAGGATGACCAAGTGAGTTTCTTTGGGTCTGATTGGGAATCTTTGGACACATGTCCCCTCCCCCTTGTGGTCTTGGTCCAGCTTCTCAAACCAGATGACTGATTGGCAGGATCTAGTCACCAATCCCTTTATCCAATGATATAACTTAAGGTCATAAGATCATAAGGTCATAAGGAATAGGAGTAGAATTAGGCCATTCAATCATGGCTGATCTATCTCTCCCTCCTAACCCCATTCTCCTGCCTTCCCCCCATAACCTCTGACACCTGTGCTAATCAAGAATCTATCTATATCTGCCATAAAAATATCCACTGACGGCCTCTACAGCCTTCTGTGGCAAATAATTCCACAAATTCGCCATCCTCTGACTAAATACATTTCTCCTCATCTCCTTCCTAAAAGAACGTCCTTTAATTCTGAGGCTATGACCTCTAGTTCTACACTCTCCCACTAATGGAAACATCTTCTCCACATCCACTCCATCCAAGACTTGTGGGAGTCATGAAGAAGTGCAGATGCTGTTTTACAAAAAAAGACACAAAGTGCTGGAGTAACTCAGCTGGTCAAGCAGCAACTCTCGCGAACATGGACAGGTGACGTTTCAGGTCAGCACCCTCCTTCTAATCTTAGTCTGAAGAAGGGTCCCACCACTAATTGTCACCTATCCATGTTCTCCAGAAATGCTGCCTTGCCTGCTGAGTTACTCCAGCACTTTGTGCTTTTTCTTTAATATGAATTCTTGCCTGTGATCTTCTTTGCTCCCCCACTGACCAGTTAATGAATCAAGCCAGGTTCAGCGGAATATCCAAAGAAAAGTTTAATAATATTTCCCAGTTATTAATGTGATCCATGTTACCCATTCCCAGAAAGGGCAGGTGCCCCCCTGCCTCCCCCATTACCTATCTTGTCTAATAGAACAACATAAAATCTCACATAAAAACGAGTGGCCCAACAACTGACTGAAACTGCCTACCTTTACTGAATCTCATTGGTGATGTGCTCATGTATTCAATGCACAGTCATTGTACAACAGCAAGAATCTGATGGATCATTTTCACGAAAACATCAGTCATCGAGCACGAAAGAATAGGAGTAGAATGTAATTAATTTCAGCTGGGACAATGACTTGCTTGTTCAAGTGAAAGTTTAACCAAATGCATTCAATCAAAATAAGGATTGAGCATATGTAGTGCTTTAAATTGCTCGGGATCGATAACCTCAGAAGTGAAGGGAGGCCCAGCTTTAGGTTCTCTCGTGACGGCTCTCCAAGATAAAAAGTGCGTTGAGCCAATATATTCATCACCATGTGTATCTGATTCACCTTTAGGAGATGTAAATTAGACACTACGCCCATTGCCAAAGGCAAGAAGCTTATAAATTGCCTGAAGACAGGAATTCCATTTTGCTTTGGAAGAACGTTCAGTCAGCACCTGGTGGCAGTGCTCTTGTTGTTCTGTTGAGAAATTACACGGCAATGAAATCTCAGTCACTGCTCAGAATTGTCCAAGTGCATTTGCTATCGGCTGATTCATCGTAGTCAAATATTTTGGGAGCATGGGTGATTTTTAGCAGCCATTGCAAATTTGATGGTGTGCAGCTATGATATACAATGTTAATGTGGAAACCTAAAAAGCAATTTGTTTTGCTTCATTACAGTTTGGGTACATTTTGAGAAACAGAAAACTTTCAACGAGTCAAAGATCTGTACTTTTGATCTATAGAAGGCCTTAATATAATCCTCTAGAAGTAACATAAGTAACAAATGAACAAAAAAAGTCAGAATCACAATTCAGGGTATTACAAAACACAGGTATCTGAAAATATCCTTGTCCTATACAAGGTTTCAGAATCACATGAAAATATTCTGTAGGTTTCTTTAAAATCCCTATTGACTGATAAACTAATATTTCAACATTAGAGATTCACATGTTAACTTTAACTTTAATCCTCCTGATGTAAGTGGTACTATTGCCTCTATAAGAAACCTACAGTTTAGTTTAGAGATACAGTGCGGAAACTGGCCATTTGGCTCACCAAGTCCGTGCCGACCAGTGATCAGCCGTACATTAATTCCATCCTGCACACTAGGGACAATTTGAGAAGTCAATTAACCCACAAACCTGTACGTCATTTGGAATGTGGGAGGAAACCAGAGCACCCATTGAAAATCCACGTGGTCACAGGGAGAAAGTACAGACACTATACAGACAGCACCCATAGTCAGGATCAAACCCGGGCCTCTGGCACTGTAAGGCAACAAATCTGCCGCCCTTAAACTGACTGAAGTAAATTTTCTGCCAACATTTCTGACAGAATACTAAACCACTATCAGAAGTGTCATTTTTTCCTGATAGATGTGAAAACCCGAGGCTAGATCTGGACTTCTATTCAGAGTTATAGAGCCAGCAATATTACTTCAAAGCACACACAAGTAATATTTGTCCATTCTCCTGGTTATGTTTCTACCTCAATCAACAATGAAAATAGATGTGATCTGGTCATTTAACCCTTTGCTGCTTGTGAAATCTTGCTGTGAATTAAATGGTTCATTGACAAATTGCAGCATTTTAAAACCAGTGCAAACTGTACAAGAATTTGTAACACGTTTTCATGAAAATGAGAACATAAAAGAAAGTATTTCCTGTTAGGTACGAAAAAACAAAACTGTCTGTGGATATTCCAAATTATTGAGCACTGCTGATTTTATTCATTGGACAAGATTCATGGTCTGAATTTCTGAGGACAGATTGCAAATTTTTCACATTTTATTTGCATTAATAGATTTCATGTTGATGAACTGTCGTTATTATCAAACCGGGAATGAATGTAATACATCACAGTTCCAGTTTTTATACTAACATAAGCTGACTTGGCTTTAAACAATCCACAAAATGCAGCCATCCACATAATTCCACATTTAAATGCTCAGTGACAAGTCAATAATAGAATTCTATGATACAGGGCTTGGAAAGTTAAGTAGAAAAGAAAAGGTGAGTGCATAGATATCAGCCATATGACATCTTGTTCTGAAATGTAGATCTTTGTTGAAGTAGATTGGGGGTGAGTTCCCATGTATTTTTTGAAACTGGTTCAAATTGTTTTTATGAACAGGAGATTATAAGAAATAGAACTAGGAGAGAGGTCCAGGAGCCGGCTGTGCTATTCATCAGTATCCTCATGTTCCTGCCTAAGCTTGATTTGCCTCGATTCCCTTGGAGTCTAAAAATCCATTGATTTTGGCCTTCAAATGCAAAGGTCAGGCATATGCAGCCACAATATGCTGGAGGAACTCAGCGGGTTGAGCAGTGTCTGTGGGTGGAAAGGAATGGACGGCATTTCAGGCCGAAACCCTGTGTTAGATTTCAACCCGAAACATCTTTCTCCCCACAGATGTTGCCTGACACCACGAGTTCTTCCAGCTTATAGTTTGTTGCTCTTGATTCCAGTATCAGCGATCTCTTATGTGTCCATTATGATTCCAGTATCAGCAATCTCTTATGTGTCCATTATGATTCCAGTATCAGCGATCTCTTATGTGTCCATTATGATTCCAGTATCAGCAATCTCTTATGTGTCCATTAACATCCCTCTGGAATGGAAAATTCAAAAGACACAGCACTGAAGGCAGAAATTCCCATTATCTCACTTTAAATGACAAAATCTATCCTCCCGCCAAGTCAATGGGAACATCTTGAGTCATAGTTGTACAGCACCTAATCAGACCCTTTGGCCCACCACATCTATGCCAATCATTATACTTACCTCTACACAAACCATTTATTTGCATTTGGTTCATTGTCTGGCTTAGTTTTGTTTAGTGTAGTTTAGTTTAGAGATACAGCACGGAAACAGGCCTTTCGGTCCACTGAGTCCATGCCAACCAGCGATCACCCATACACTAGTTCTATGGGACGACAGATGGCGCAATGGGCTAAGTGTTCGGCTGGCAACCGGAAGGTAGCCGGTTCGAATCCCGCTTGGAGTGCACACTCTCGTTGTGTCCTTGGGCAAGACACTTCACCCACCTTTGCCTGCGTGTGAATGTGTGTGAATGTGTGTGAGTGATTGGTGGTGGTCGGAGGGGCCGTAGGCGCAGATTAGCAGCCACGCTTCCGTCAGTCTGCCCCAGGGCAGCTGTGGCTACAGAAGTAGCTCACCACCACCGAGTGTGACTGAGGAGTGAATGAATAATGCGATGTAAAGCGCCTTGAGTATTAGAAAGGTGCTATATAAATCCCATCCATTATTATTATTATTATCCTGCACATGAGGAAAAATTTACAGAGGATAATTAACCCACAAACCTGCACATCTTTAAAACATGGGAAGGAACCGGCACACCTGGAAAAAACCCATGCAGTCACAGAGAGAATGTACAAACTCTATACAGAGAGCACCCCTTGTCAGGATCGCATCCAGGTCTGTGGCGCTGTATGGCAGAAACTTTACAGCTGCTCCGCCGTGTGCCACCTGGGTGTTCCCTATGTGCCTTAGTGATTCAGGTCCTTGTCTGGATGTTTCTTAAATCTTGTGAGAGTCCTTGCTTCCACCACCTCTTCGGGACTAAACTCAAAAGCAAAAATATTCAAACTGTGGTGATGAAAAGAGTGCTCCTACTTTTCCAGGCTCCAGTTGAAGATAGGCTGAAAGGAATATCTCTGGTTGGACCACCCCAGGCACAGAACATCTTGAATAGAGCACATAACTGACATGCTTCCAATATCTTCATCAGCTTAGGGGAGGAGGTATGGAACAAAAGCTGGGCTACGCTGGAATTAAGAAATTCAAGAGATTCCATGGAAATGATTCCAGCCTCAACTTTCCTTTCTTGCCTTTGCCCCAGAAGTTTGATGTCGCCAAAGTCTAAAAGTCTATTTGATCAGGCTGAGTATACCTAATCAATTTGCCTCCACTCCACTAGAGATTCCCAAGAATACAAAATAATTTCAAAGAAAAAATACCTTGTCATCAAAGTCTTAAAAGGAGACTCCTTAACTTTGAGACTATGCCCCATTGTGTAGGGAGTCATGGTCAGAGAGTCACGTAGTACAAAAACAGTTCAATGACCTACCATGTTTATGCTGACCATTAAGTACCTATCTATACTGATCCACTTGCTTTATAACCAACAATGCATTGGAGATTCAAGTACTTGTCTAAATGCTACTTAAATGTTTGGAGAGTACCTGCCTCTACCATTTTCTCAGAAAGTACTTTCTAGACATCTCTGGGTGAAAAGATTATTTCTCAGTCATAGAATCATGATGTCATGCTGCATGGAAACATGCCCTTTGACCTAGCTCATCCATGCTGACCAAGATGCCCATCTAAGGTAGTTCCATTTGCTCACATTTGTCCTACACTATATATCTGTCTAAACCTTTGTTATCCATGTACCTGTACAAATGACTTCAAAATATTGTTTTATACTTGGTTCATCTACTTCTCTGGCAGCTTGTTCCATATACACACTGCCCTCAGATCCTCTCAAAACCTGTTACTCCTCACCTTAAACATATATCCTCTTTTCAGAGACACTTCTGCCACTGAAAAGTTTCTTGCTATTTATCATATCTATGCCTTTCATAACCTTGTATATATCTTAAAGGTCCTTCATGAGCCTCCTCTGTTGAGGGATAATAAACTCAGCTCAATAAATATCTCCTCATAGCTGAAACATTCCATCCCAGGCAACATCCTGGGAAATCTCTTCTGCACCCTCTCCAGTTCAATCATGTTCTTCCTAATGCATGGCAACCAGAACTGCACACAGTGTTCCAAATGTGGCCTAACTAATGTTCTATTATGCTTTACCAAGACCTCCATGCTTTAACATTCGAAGCCCCTAACTAATGAAAGCAAGTGCCCCATATGCTTTCTTCACATCCTATCTATATTTTCTAAATCCGCCCACCAGAAGAATCATCTATTAGCAATTTCCCAGTCAAACCTTCCTAGAACTTTGTATGTTTTTGGCGGATCACTTCTCATTCTTCCAAACTCCAGGGAGCATATGCAAATCCATTGAAACTTTCTTTCTAACATTTTCACACATGGAATGAACCATTGAACCATTTTGAAAAGTGTGAATTCTCTTGGACCTGCCTTGAAGGCAAATGTCTTCTTACTTAAACAAGGAGAACAAAGCTTAACATATTATATTTAGTTTAGTTTAAAGATACAGCGGGGAAACAGGCCCTTTGGCCCACCGAATCCACTCCGACCAGCGATCTCCGCACATTAACACTACCCTACACACACTAGGGACATTTTTTTTAACATTTTATATGGGAGAAGGATCTTCTGTGGGGTTCTGTCCTGCAAATTTTACATTTGTGGGTGAAAGGGCAAGTACTAGTACTAGCATTCTGCTCTGGTTTAGCTCAGTCTTTGCTCTTATTTGATTATAATTACACAAAGCCAATTCTGCTTTGTATTGGTGCTTAGTTCAAACCCACCTGGTAGGACAAGAACACCACTCACCTGCTAAACTAAGGTGACAATTGCCTCAGTTTATAGCTCCAAATTATCAGTTGAAAAACCTCTGTATCATCATTCAAAGCACGTTTAACTGAAATTACAGTTGATATTGCCTTCTGTTGCAGTGTAATTAAAAAATTAATTGTACAGAAATATTGAAAGAACTATAACACAGTATGTGATCTGTTGTATTCACTATTTTCTTGCAGCGATGCTGTTGACAAATTGCTTGTTAGCGTGTCTGATTTATAATATGTCATCAGTGATCTCATCTGACCCATTTTTCACCCATAAAAAATGCATTCTTGGAGAAGACCGATAAAGAAATACAGAGTTTTTATTTTTTTTTGTCACTGAATAGCAGAGATGATGGATGCATATGTGAGATAAGAACACTCAGTGCATCTGAGATGAAAAAGCTGTTCTCCAGAGTATTTCCATACACTTACACAGTTTAGAACATTATCTAGTCACTATAGGCTTCAAAGTGGCTGTTTGAAATAAAAAGACTAAAATAAGAAATCTGTGACATTCTGCAGGTTTCTGTGGATAACTTGGTTTACACTAGCTTTGGTTTACACTTATCATTCTTCTCCTGACTCGTGTTTTACAGGGTTCCTTAACACAGGCAGCACTGCGCAATAATAAATAGAGAACGTACAAAATCCATACAGACAAGCACCCGCAGTCAGGATCAAACCCGGGTCTCTGCCGCTGTAAGGCAGTAGCTCTACTGCTACTCCACCGTGCCGCCCAATGTTATTTGCCAAGTGTATTCTGTCCAAAGTTTTGTAGAATGATGGCAAAATTATTCACTTTTTTACTCCAGTTTCATTGCAGTTAGGGACAACTATATACCACATATATGCCTAATATTTTGTTGTACATGCAAACTAACTTTATGATACAAGTTTGAGGAAATCAAGATCTCTCAGAACATAAGCATTTATCTCACACAATTTAAATAATATTATATTTTATTTTCTTCTTCCTGGCAAAGTGAATAACTTCAAATGACTGCGCATGTTATTTCAGCTGCCATAGTTCGATCCAATTACACATGTGTTCACATCTCTTTGAATGCTATTTACATCTTTATCACATCTTATTTTCCAATTGATCTTTGCATCATCAGCAATCTTTGATACAAAACACCTGGTCACTATGACTGTTTACCTGAAGCCTCAGTAATGATCCTGGTGTACACCATGACTGCAATTTGTCAATATGATGATGTCTCGTTCAGCCTTACTCTGCTTTCCTGTAGTTAGAAAATTTCTTAATACTGGGGCATCACAGTGGCGCAGCAATAGAGTTGCTGCCTTACAGCGCCAGAGACGGGTTCAAGCTTCACTAGGGTGCTGTCTGGGTGCAGTTTGTATGTTCTCCCTGTGACCGCGTGCGTGGGTGCTCCGTTTTCCTCCCATACTCCAAAGACGTACAGGTTTGTAGGTTAATGGCTTTCAGTAAAAATTGAAAATTGTCCCTGTTGTATAGGATAGTGTTAGTGTACGAGGTGATCTCTGGTCGGTGTGGACTCGATGAGCTGAAGACCCTATTTCCACGCTGAATCTCTAAAGTGTAAAGTCTAAAGACAAAGAGCAATACCCTTCTTATCAAATGCCTTTTGGAAAACCAGCTACACTGCATCACTTGTTTACTAATGCCCACCATCTGTCTTGGGGGTTCATCAGAGATACCTGAATATCAAACGATTCAAATCTGGCTCCCATTAAATATGTCACATGCTCTCTTCTTTTGCATCCAAGAACCAAGAGAAGCAAGCTCTATTTCATATGATATAGATAGAATCAATAGATTCTTGATTAGTACGGTGTCAGAGGTTATGGGGAAAAGGTAAGAGAATGGGGATAGGAGGAGAGAGATAGATCAGCCATGATTGAATGGCAGTAGACTTGATGGGCTGAATGGCCTAATTCTACTCCTATTCCTTATGACCTTATGATATTAGGTCTGCTCTTGATGCAACTCTATACTGTTTATCTTATTGCTCTGTAGTCTGCCATCTCCATAACATGACCCATTTGTAGGTTCATTGTTGCATGAGTAAAGATATTGGGAAGGGGTGTGATAGAGAGAGGATGATGTCCACTTGTGGATGTCTCTCCTCATGAGATATACATTATTGGGACTGGACAGTGAAGGTACCTTTATTTTCAAGGAAACAGTAAGGATTTTTGCCATGATGGACACACCTTTGCAAAATTCTGCTGCCCTTGATTCCCATAATTAATACTGGTGGCCAGCCATCTCCATTAATGGAAAATCCTCAGAGCCAATGAGCCTGACCACAGTCTAATACAAAAACATAATCCTTTATTACTACCACTTGTTCCCTTCTACTTAGCACATTTTCTATCCATATTGCTATAGACTATTTAATGCCATGGCATTGAATCTTGATGTTATCTGGTATGTGGTCACTATATTAAATGGATTTGGAAATTCATATATTCTATATCAACAGCACTTATCTCATTGACCCCCCCCCCATTACTTCACAAGACAGTTAATTACACATGTTTCTTTTAAGAAGGAATGCCTTGAATCAATCCACATGTAGCCAGGTGAGAGCTAACTCCATTATGATAATTTCTAGAATGTTTTCTATCCTGTTAAATTAATAGGCTGTACATAGAATATAGCGCAGTACAGCACAGAAACAGGCCCTTCTGCCTACAATGGCCGTGCCACATAATCCATATCGCTCCCTTCCCAGCATACCATCTGCCTGTCTAAAGGCCTCTTAAACACCACTATGTTGTCTACCTCGGCTACCACCCTTGGCAGCCCATTCCAGGCATTCACCTCCCTCTTTTCACCTAGTTCAGCTATTCTTGTCAATGTGGCTCAAAGAATATTTTTGGTCCCATTTATGTTTGTTGCCAAGGGAAAAAGAAAAGCGCATTACATCCAAATTTTCAGTTTAAACTTAGATCAAAATCGGGAAGATATCAGACGTCCAAAAAAGGGCATACGATACGATGCCATACGATAGAACTTTATTTATCCCAGGAGGGAAATTGATCTGCTAACAGTCATTAAACACAAGATACATGTAACATGAAATTCAAGTAATGAGTGGAAAGGATTGGAGGATGTGCAATGATTGGGGAGGGGGGGTGTGGTGGAGGGGGTTGGGAATGGAGGCGTGTCAGTCTCAATCTACTCCATGACAGAAGGGGGAGGAGTTATACAGTTTGATATCCACAGGGAAGAAGGATCTCCTGTGGCGTTCTGTCCTGCAAATTTTGTTTTACATTTGTGGGTGAAAGGGCAAGTACTGGTACCAGCATTCTGCACTGGTTTAGCTCAGTCTTTGCTCTTATTTGATTATAATTACACAAAGCCAATTCTGCTTTGTATTGGTGCTTAGTTCAAACCCACCTGGTAGGACAAGAACACCACTCACCTGCTAAACTAAGGTGACAATTGCCTCAATTTATAGCTCCAAATTATCAATTGAAAAACCTCTATCATCATTCAAAGCACGTTTAACTGAAATTACAGTTGATATTGCCTTCTGTTGCAGTGTAATTAAAAAAATAATTGTACAGAAATATTGAAAGAACTATAACACAGTATGTGATCTGTTGTATTCACTATTTTCTTACAGCGATGCTGTTGACAAATTGCTTGTTACCGGGTCTGATTTATAATATGTCATCAGTGATCTCATCTGACCCATTTTTCACCCATACATTTAAAAAATGAAGTCTTGGAGAAAGTAATACAGAGTTTTATTTTTTTGTCACTGAATAGCAGAGATGATGGCTGCATATATGAGATAAGAACATTCAGTGCATCTGAGATGAAAAAGACTGTTCTCCAGAGTATTTCCATAGACTTACACAGTTTAGAACATTATCAAGTCACTATAGGCTTCAACATGGCTGTTTAAAATAAAAAGATTAAAATAAGAAATCCGTGACATGCTGCAGTTTCTGTGGGTAACTTTGGTTTACACTAGCTTTCTGCACATAACATCCTTCTTGTGACTTATGTTTTACAGGGTTCCTTAGCACAGGCAGCACTGCACAATAATAAATAGATTATAAAACACTCTGTAGATTTCTATTTCTATAACCCTCTGGGCTCCACAGTGGAAATGTTACCATAATATGCAATTGAAAGCTTGATTATTTTTGAAATTGTTCAGTTTTGATTCTGAATGGAAAGGTATTGGATGTGTGTTGCTGGGGGTTTCTTATTGTTAATTGTTGTGTGACGCAGCCAAAAAATTGTTTTGCATCTATTGGGAAATGGATATAGAAGCTGCCTGGAAGGAAGCTTCTGTAATACTGCCAGTGGTGTCCATTTTCCAGGCATAATCTGCTCTGGGACACCCTTCACACAAAGCTGTTTGGCAGCTCGACTAGCCAACCATCTCATGCAGCTCTCTCCTTTAGTTGGTACTGAGAATAGGTAGAAAAAAATGTATGTTGGCAATCAGGAGAAATATGAATTTGGAAGGTGCCAGTCGAACTTGTGAGCTTTCCACTGAAATAGAATAGTAAGATTAAACGAGAACTTACCAAGTTTGAAGATTGATCTATATTTTATGAGGAGTTACGTTGGTGATTACGTGAAAAAGACCCGTCAGGGCGCATGAGCGTCAATCTTCAAAGCAGCGGTATAAAATCACAGATAACACAATATTTGAAGTAACATATTAAGATGAGCAACATGAGAACTACCATATGCCCTTTTTTATGAGAGAGGGTTGGGCGTGGCGGGCACGTAATCACCAACGTAACTCCTCATAAAATAAAGATGAAACTTCAAACTTGGTAAGTTCTCGTTTCATCTTACTATTTTACTTCAGAGTCACGTTTGTGATTTTATGCCGCAGATCCAAATCCCGGCTTCTCACTGCATTGATTGAATTTCGATAAGAAACAATCAATAATGCGTTAAACATGAAATGTGAATATCATGCAGTAACAATTGATTTGAATAATCAAAACAACCAGTAACCTCTCTATCCCAGGGGAAACTAAACAGGACTTAATCCTGAATTTGCAAACAGCCTTTCTCCGATCGGCAATCGGCCGATGGTCAAATTAAACAAAAACAAAAAAAAATTCATTTGACCACCCGGCACCTGTAAAAATATGGCTGCTGTGAACATCCATCACCCTAGCCGACGACGTTGCTGCTGCAGTGTTAATACCTGCCTTAATCAACATTTGCTTTAAACCACCTTGAGATAGTCTGCACTAACACTCTCCTGTGTGGCTTCATGTAACTGATAAACAATGCTGTTTCCACATTTCTTAAGGTCTTTATAGCTTCAATATAATGAAAATAAATGTGCCATTACACATAAACATGGATCAGTAGGTTATGCTGAAACACAATTTTCACAAACCTGTGACACCTGGCCTGCTCTGCTTAAGCAGTACGCAATTATATAACATAACATTCTCTTCAGCAACTTCCATCCTGTCTAGCAGAAGTTTTTGCAAAATATGCACTTGCTATGCTGAACCAATACCAAGAGCATAAACACTTTCATGATTAGTCTGGCAAATTCAGAGACATGACAGGAACCTACTGTCGATGCATCTTGAGGACCACACTTACATCCCAGATCGCCATATACCTGGGTTTAGGAGGTTTAGAGTTGCAATTCCTTTCATCAATCCAGCTACGATATGATGAAACTCAATAGGATCTTTCCTGACCCCATCAAAACCATACGATGACAAAGCACTTAAAGCTGTATTAATGGTGCTTTAACTGAACCCCTCATCATCGTAGAGTGTCAACAGGAACTCTAAAATATCCACAACACCTGCAGTACTATAGTCAATATTATTTTGTACACAATATTGCTCCCATTTTTTTACATAAGTAATATACCCCTTTTGAGTACTCTTTCTCCAGGCTACAGTGAGCATGTCCACCGTTCACCCAGACAGTCCTTGTCCCAGGTATGGCCTTCTTAAAACCTGCAAACTAACAAGTCAATACAATCACATAACAGATGACTTTCCCGTGTTAGCGGATGCTCCAGTCAATTCCTACGCTTGGGAACCGCCAAAAAGAGGATGGATCCCTAACTGTAACATCAAAGGGAACCATGCTTGATTCGGCCAATTAGGTATTACAAGCACCCCCAAAGCAGCATCCTGCTTGATTTCTTGCAGACTCCGACCTATTAGGCAAAATGGTTGGAAAATATATAAAACATACCACCCCAATGTAACGTCAAAGTATCAATTGCAACCTGGTCTGGTTTCCATGAAACCTATTTAGGCTGCTGATGGTTGAACCTTGATGCAAAACAAATCGATATCTGGCATTCATATATAAGTACTGTATTATTGAACACCTCCTGGTTCAACATCCAATCTATGTTGACATGGAACTTTCGTGACTTGGCATCTGCTACTATGTAGAATCTACCTGGTAGATAAATAGCTGAAATATATTTTTCCATGCTCCAGCCCAAATGTGATTAGCCAATCTGTCACATTAATATATATGCCACTTGCGTATTATTGTCAATCTGAAACTGAACATGCAGATAACATTTGTTAGAGCAATAAGCCTTGTCCATAAAAACCTCTTTATAGTTAATTGCCCATGTCTGCAGAAATGATGCCTCTTGCTCAGTCCATCTGCCTCCACAGCTGAAACTCGTATCCGTGACACCTCACCCGAGTGCACTGACATTCATCTGCAAAATCATGGAAGGCTGGTCAAGCATTACCTTGCTATAACTTCTGGACACATAGTGAATCCACCATTGCAAATCAGAAATAGCCTTTACTGATGACTGCATAGGTCTATTATAATGACCCGAATGTATCCTTAATGCCTCAATTAGCTTGATACACCTGTCAATTAGCTCTACTATTTTTTCCCTGGGCAGAGTCACTTAATTGAATCAATTGTGACCCAAATAGTCAGGTGTTAATTTGGATTCCTCTGGATGGCTAATGCCCAATCTTTGAAAATTGGATTTAACAACTATCACATGTTACTTCAGCTGTTCTCTTGGATACCCCGGTAATCAAGATATCATCGAGATAAGCCATGAACACCTGTACCCTGGCCTTTCAGCATGCCTATTATAGGTTTAAACAATTTTGTTGATCAAGCCCACCGTCTTTGCTTCGTCGTCCATGTCCTTGACCCTCTTGGCGAGGTCCTCTCCGAAGAGTAGGTTTGCTGGCTGTATGTTGCTAGGCTGGAAAAATACTGCAATCTTGGAATTAATGGTGGGCCGAATGGCACTTTCCCTGAGACAATTTATCTCAAAAATGGGTGTTACAAAGCAACCCTAGTACCTCTTGCTGTGTCTCCGACACATGCCCTCCATCCACCGCTCTCGCGAACACCATGATTCCTGAGCCAAGTAATTTCAGGATTCTCTGCAGCTTCTTCTCCTGTGCACTGCACGCCCACGCCCATCTGGCTCCATATCACCCGATTCACTGCTGACACCTTCAGGAACTCGCAGTTACCCCGTCTCTTGGTGATTCCAGACTCTGACTGGACAGCGAATCGTACTGCCAGAGATGGGAACTCTGACAACGGTCTCTCTTCGCTATTCAACAAAGTCTCCGTCAGAATCAGGTCAGAACTGAGCTGACCCTATCGTGGAGGCCGGCTCTTCTCCCAGTGGCACTCCATACTCTGACTGGACAGCGAATCGTGCTGCCAGAGAATGGACCTCTGACAACGTCCGTTCTTCGCTATTTCCAAGTCTCAGCCAGTCGGGGTCAGACCTTAGCTGACCCTCTGCACTCACCTCATGCATGAGGGTGCTTTAAGCAGCCCTCTACCAGGTGCTACCGGCGTGGCCTTTCTGCAGCCTACCGCCCACACGACTCCTCCCCGGAGTGTGCGTTTCTGGAGCAACCTCTGGATGAGGTGCTCCATTTGGGAGAACTGTTTAAAAACGTCTCCAGCCCCGTACAGGCTCGTTGTGGCCCGACTCAGTTGAGTCCAAGGGCCTCCCAGACTTCCCCGTGCCTTACGCCCAACAGGCATTGGCTTTGGTGCTTTTTAGCACTCAGTCTGAAGTCGCCCCGCTCCAAGTCGGCGACTGTGCAGTGGTACGAGGCAGCCGCTGACAGACCGCATTCCCATGGCTCTCCTATGCTTTACCTGCGGCTGCCCTCCCCGTGGTCGTCTTCATCATGGTGCTGCCTGTAATAATAAAAAACAGAGCACCACAAAATAAACTTTCCCCTCCAGTTAAGCTTCCCACTTAGCTGGAGCTTTAAAACTATAAAAGTACTTTAAAAGTACCTGCTACAGGATGAGCTCTATCCTCCCCTGCTCATCTTCAC
This sequence comes from Malacoraja senta, assembly GCA_038087875.1. Lineage (NCBI taxonomy): Eukaryota > Metazoa > Chordata > Chondrichthyes > Rajiformes > Rajidae > Malacoraja > Malacoraja senta. Next base: position 59,894,791 of record CM075979.1, read on the forward strand.
CATGGTGCTGCCTGTGACAAAACACAGAGCACAGCACCACAGTCCAGGAACTTATTTTACTCCAGCTAAGTTTCTGACAAGCTTCAGACTTAGCTGGAGCTTTAAAACTCTTTAAAAATACCCTAAAAGTACTTACATCGGGAGGAGCTCTGTCCTCCCGCTGTCTGTGCGCCAATGCGACCGATGTAATGACGCGCATGCGCCCTGACGGGTCTTCTTCACGTAGTCACCAACGTGACTCCGAAGTAAAATATGCACTGGACTGATGCTTGTTACTGTGGGAGTTTGTAGTTGCATAAGGCAAAAGGCAGCCAAATACTTTTCTTACTTTAATCCCAATACCAAGGTGAACCAAAACATCACCCATCCTTTTTCTCCAGTGATCCTTAGTTTAGCTTAGTTTAGTTTAAAGATACAGCAAGGAAACAGGCCCATCGACCCTTCAAGTCCACGCAAACCAATCATCACTGGTATACTAGTTCTATGTTATCCCAGTTTTGCATCCTACACACTAGGCACAATTTATAGAAGCCAATTCACCTACAAATCTGCACGTCTTTGGAGTGTGGGAGGAAACCGAAGCATCCAGAGAAAATCCCACACGGTCCCAGGAAGAACATACAAACTTCATACAGAAAGTCCCCTTAGTCAGGATCAAACCCTGGTCTCTGTGTGACTGCTGTGACTGATCACCACATTGTCAAATGAAATGCAAAAAAGTAGTTTACATTTCAATACTGGAGACAGAACCCAAATAAGTATTTAGATTGAACATCTGACTTTGAACAGGACTTAAGTTTTTGCCAATGGTGAAATTATCCCTCTTGTAAGATCATGAGAGGAATAGACCAGGTTGATGCACAGTATCTCTTGCCCAGAGTAGGGGAATCAAGGACCAGAGGACATAGGTTTAAGGTGAAGGGGAAAAGATTTAATAGGAATATGAGGGGTAACTTTTTCCACACAAAGGGTGGTGGATGTATGGAACAAGCTGCCAGAGGAGGTAGTTGAGGCTGGGACTATCCCAACGTTTAAGGTACATTTAAAGACATGTACATGGATAGGACAGCTTTAGAGAGATATGGACCAAGCACAGGCAGCTGGGACTAGTGTTGCTGGGACATGTTGGCTGGTGTGGGCAAGTTGGGCCGAAGGGCCTGTTTCCTCACTGTATCACTCTATGATTCCATGACTATGAATATTTGACTGGCTCCAGCCAAACCTACCGACTTCTTTACACCAAGAGTCTACCAATACCCCTTTGTTAGATCCTTTTCATGCTTACTCTGGTTCCCATCTGTTGCCTGGCAAGTTCATCATTTACTATCCATCTTTAATGGCGCTGTGAAGTGAATAGTTTGAAAGGCCATTTCAAGGGCCACTGGGAGTCACATTGGTCCCTGCATAAGTTGCACACAAGAAAAGGAAAGAAGCCTTGAGGCAAGGAGAATGGGATGAATAAAATAAGTTGTAGAATCAGGGCAGTCTACAGCTGAAAAATTGAATCTAATTGGCCCATTGTGTACCTGCCAGCCATAAGGTAGGAGCTATTAAAATTAATACCAATTACCAGGTATTGAACCACAGCTTTATTCATTATGATGTTTCAGGTGCTCCTCTATGCATTTTTTTTAAATGAATGTGGGTTTCTGACTTTCTGCTGTGAGTTCCAAAGCTTCACTCTACCTTCATTGATTTTCTTTGTCCCTCATATCTCCTCTAATCCGTTCACTAATTCATTTAAATCCACTATCCTGGTTATTGATCTCTCTGCTATTGAAAACAGATCCTATCTTTTCACCAGGCTGAAGCTTCCCAGAGTTTCATGCTCTTTGATTAAACCTCTCTTTCATCAGTTTTAACCATGCCCCTCAAAACTTTATAAATCTCAAAACCAACTCACCTCATCCGCCTATGTTCCGCCTATGTTCCAGAGAGAATAAACCCAGTCTATTAAACCCATTCCATGTACATTCTGGTGAATTTCTTTTGCACTCGTTCTAACATAACCATATCCAGCTTGTAGTTTGGTGAACCCAATATAGTTAGCGTATCCTCACCAATCATTTGTACAATTGCAACATGACATCCGTCAGTAAAGACCTTTCTTCCTCATCATCAATCACACTTCCAAATGTGGTACTATTGGCAAAGATCTGAACATTATCCCTACATTCATGTCCAAGTCATTGATATGGCAACGAAACGCAAAGCACTTAGTACTGATACCCATGGAATACCTCTGCACATTGCCTGCCATGTCACTCAAACTTCTATAGAATTTTACATTTTGTTTTCTGCTACTGTGTTGATTTTATATCCAACTTTTATTTTTCTCTAGATTGCAAAATGTTTTACTTTCTTGATTAATCAGCCATATAGGTCTGCTTCAAATGACTTGCCCAAATCCATACAACCCACATCAAACGCTCAACCTCATCAACTCTTCCTTTTGCTGCCTCACAAACTTCAATATATGTAGCCAGACACAATCTTCCCTTAACAAATCCATGGCAACTGTCTTTGATTAATCTGTGCCTCATTAAATCTTGATGTATGGTGTCCTTCAGAATTATGCTGCAAATCTGCAACAATCTAATGTTAAAGCGACTGGCCTATCGTTTTACAGATTAACCCTTCCTCCACGTTAGAGAATTAAATTCTTAAAATGCTTTCAACTGTCATGAAATCTGTTGGCAAAAAAAGGGTTAGAAAATAATAGTTATATTTCTTTGCTTCTTTGAGTGGTTTGGGACTAATGATTTATCCATTTCCAAGCTCAAATGTTGCGATAGTCCCTGCCTCAACTACCGCTGTAGCAGAGTTGCTGCCTGACAGCACCAGAGACCCGGGTTTAATCCTGACGACAGGTCCTGTCTGTACAGATTTTGCATGTTCTCCCTGTGACATTGTGGGTTTTCTCAGGATGCTGCGGTTTCTTCCCACACTCCAAAGTTGTACAGGTTTGTAGGTTTGGTAAAATTGTAAATTGTCCCTAGTGTGTGCAGGATAGTGTTGATGTGCAGGGATCGCTGGCTGACACAGACTTAGTGGGCCTTGGGGCCTGTTTCTATGCTAGATCTCTAAACGACACCAAACTAAACTATTTATCTCTAATGGTTTATCCATTTCCAAAGATGGGTTATCTCATATGGAGAATTGGGGATTGATATTGATCCTTAAATAAAGGACTTTCATGCAAGCTTTGATCGTCAAAGTGAAAAAGGGCAGCAATTGAGTTGGTAATCATTCAGCAATTGCAGTGAGTGGGGTCAGTCAGCAATTGAAACGGGTGGCTGAAAGTAGCAAGAATAATTGAATGGAAAGCATGTTGAGTGTTCGGTAGATGTAAGATGAGATCAAGTCACTAGATCAGATATGGGACAGTCAAGGATCATGTGCTGTTGGGTGGGGGAGGGGGGGTGGTAGAAGTTACTACCGTGTGGGTAGGGAAGAAAAATGGCAACCCCAGTGAAAACAAAACAGATAAGGAGGATGAGGGGTGATCTCATAGAGGTGTACAAAATCATGAGAGGAATAGATCGGGTAAATGCACCTTTTTGCCCAGAGTAGGGGTATCAAGAACCAGAGTACGTATAAGGTGAGGTGCAAAAAACTTATTAGGAACCTGAGTGGTAACATTTTACACAAAGTGTGGTGGGTGTACGGAACGAGCAGCCGGAGGAGGTAGTTGAGGCAGGGACTATCGCAACATTTGAGAAACATTTTGATGGGTCCATGGATAAGACAGGTTTAGAGGGATATGGGTCAAATGCAGGCAGATGGGACTTGTGTAAATGGGGCGCGTGGTCGGCATGGGCAAGTTGGGCTGAAGGGGCTGTTTTCACGCTGAATGACTATGACTATAATAAGTAAATTGCTTGAAAGAAACAACACTGATTTGAATTTCCAATGATTCTAAACTAAACTAAACTAAACTACACTAAACTACACTAAACTACACTAAACTACACAGCCTGAGATCTAGGCCCCCTTCTAGGTAAACTGCAAGTGATTTCACAATGCTGCATTTGTAGTTCAATAAAAGTCGCCCATGGACAATACAAACTGCACAACTGAAATTGAAGGAAGTGTCTTCCAATTGTTGGAACCTGCTAGGCAACACTGCTTGCATCAGCATGTCAGATGCAAGGACAACTTGTAATGAACATAGAACATAGAACAGTACAGCACAGGATCAGGTCCTTCAGCTCACAATGTTTGTGCCGAACATGACATCAAGTTAAACTGATGTCATCTGCCTGCACATGACCTATTGCCCTCTATTCCTTGCACTTCTGTGCACTTATCTAAAATGCCACTATCATATCTCTCCACCAACATCCATGTGTCCACCACTCTGTAAAAAAAAAGCCCCATACAACTCCTGTAAACTTTGCCCCCTCACCTTATAGCTATACCTTCACATGTTGGACATTTCCACCCTGGATACTGAATACCCTATCCATACCCCTCACATTTTTATCTACTTCTATCATCTCCCCTCAATCTCTGACATTCCAGCGAAAACAATCCAAGTTTATCCAACCTGCCTTTGTAGCTGAAACCCTCGAATCCAGGCAGCATTCTGATAAACCTCCACTGCACCCTCTCCAAAGCCTCCACATCCTTGCTTGTAAGGGACGACCAGAATGGTAAACAATACTCCAAATACGGCTTAACCAAAGTCTTGTGGAGCTATAATCAGGACTTCTTGAATCTTGTACTCGATGCCACTAGCAATGAAAGCAAGCATACCATACAGCTTCCAATTGTGGTGCAACCTTCAGTGGTGAGCTATGAACTTGGACTTCAAGAACCCCCTGCGCACCAATGTGTTTGAGTCTTGCCATTAACTACATACGTTCCCCTTACATTCAACCTGCCAAAGTGCAACACCTTGCACCATCTCAGACTAAACTACATCTGCACATTTCAGCAGCTGATCTATATCCCACTGTATCTTCTGGCAACCTTCCTCACTATCAGCAACTCCTCCAATTTTGGTGTCATCGGGAAAGTTACTCACCAACCCATATACATTTACGTCCAAGTCATTTATATTATATATCACAAACTGCAGAGGTTCCAGCACAGATCCCTGTGAAACTTCATTGGTCAGAGACGTCCAGCCAGAATATAATCCTTCCACTACAGCCTTCCGTCTTCCATGAATAAACCAGTTCTGAATCCATACAACCAAGTCACAATGAATCCCATGCATCTTAATCTTCTGGATCAGCCTACCATATCAAAAGCCTCAATCATCGATGTTGTCTTCCATGTAATTAGCCCCCAATTTTCAACTATATTTTATATTCCTTAGCGATTGATTCATACTACACATACTGTAACTCTATGGCAGTACCCAATTCAGTTGGTTGGCATACATATTTTTAGCGTCACAGCATCGTCCTTTGAAACTAGAATCAATTAAATCCATCTTGCAAGCTATCTATTCATTTCTGAGAATTGATTCTGTTATATTATGATCACTGGTGTCTCTCATTTCAGTTATTACAAATAAAGGACAAAAAAAACCTCTCCTGTCTATTTAATGTTCTGTCTCACATTTGATTTCTCAATGGTATAACGATTAAGGCCTAGCGTATTGATTACTTCCAAACATAAGGCAGGTGTTGTTTGCTCTTCAGAGACAAACACAGTAAAAGCTGTCATTATTTGGATTTAACTCACCTCACTAAGTTAGTGATTGGCCCTATCACTTTCCATTGTGGTTGTTTGCAGTCTAGAATGCATACATTTTTCCACCGGGTTATGACCCATCTGCTGCCATGAAGCAATTATTAGTTTTTGTACTGTAGAAACAAAAACTTGCAGATGCTGGTTTATACCAAGGATAGACACAATGTGCTGGAGTAACTCAACAGGTCAGGCAGCATCTCTGGAGAAAAAGGATGGGTAATATTTCATGTCGGGACCCTTCTTCAGACTGAAGGTGTCACAACCCAAAATATCATTCATCCTTTGTCTCCAGAGATGCTGCCTGACTCACTGAGTTTATTAGTTTAGATAATTAATTTGTCCCCACAATTCGATAATTTGTATCAAATTAAAGGAAGTTATTCATTAAATGAGCAAAATGACGTTATTTTTTTCAACCAGGAGGTATTTTGTTGCCAAACTGCCTGCAATTGAATGATCAGAATCTAGGACTAAAATGATTACTGTTGTGGGTGTAATAAACACAAAAGAATATGCTTATAATTAACAACTGAAATTTAACACTGTAATGTGTGAGGATTTACATTCTGGTAACAAAAATCAGCAGGCTGCCAATTGTACTTCGAAAATAGACATTTAAGTGGGTTAGAAAAGCAAAGGGATCTCAGATGTGCAAATCTATATATCGTAATGCAGGTTAATGAGGGCAAAAGAATGACAAATCAAATACTATGATTTATTTCTAGATGGACTCAAATGGAAAGTAGAAATATTATGCTAAGCCTGTGTACCCTATGCTGTAGATTTTGTTTAATAATATTTAATAAAATAGGGCCACCGTAAATTATATACGTCAAATAAAGTCGGTGGAATCTGATATTTTTCAGGATCCCAGTAATGCAAACAAATTAACTTTTTACCATTTTGCATGGAAAAATGTCCTTGAATGCTTCACCGAGGACTCTTCCAAAAGGTGGACACTGAAATTACTACCAGGGGGGAAGAAGGGTGAGTGGGAAGGAGGGTGTTGGAGCCATTTATGTTTAGGCTAGCTACTGTTGGCATATTTATATTATTTTGTCTAGATTTATCTTGCAGTATTATTTTGGATATTAGATGCACAGGGTGGTGTATATATAAGGGCATAGGGGACATGAAGTGGCAGGCACAGGGAGGGAGAGCTTACAGTTCTCACCAGACCAGGGATAGAGCAGCCAGCTACAACTTGCATGCAGAATAAGGAAAACCTAGTACGTTCATCTCTTTGTTTGTACAACTACATCAATAAACAACCTATTAAACTGGAAATAATGACTGGAAAATCTGTTCTATTAGGTCTGCGTAAGATCACTCCTACATACCTGTGTAGTAATGGCAACTGGAAAGGAGGACACTGGAAAGGTCGGAAACTTGCCATTACAGAGGGTTTGTTGGGAGTTGGGTAATGAAGGTCTTAAAAGGTGGGAAAAGAATAGGGATCATGATAGAGAGTTGCAGCCTTATGACAGATTGTGTTGAAAACTATTCAGGAAAGAACAGTTACAAACATAAAACATGTTTGTTGACATTTTATATTGTCCAAATAACTATATAATGCAAGATTCGGGGAAATCAATGTTATGTGAAAATTAAGACTTGCTTTTATGAGCCACCTTGAACAGATACTATCTATGAACAGTCATGTTTTGGAGCAGAAAGTATTTGGCACGTTCATTTTTTCCTATTGTTTTGTGAAGTTAGGAGCACCCAATGGTTTATACAGCATTTTTCAGAAATTAATATAGACCGTCATTGGGTGGTACAGTGGCTCAGTGGTACAGTTGCTGCCTTACAGTGCCAGAGACCTGGGTTCGATCCTGACCATGGTTGCTGTCTGTGCGGAGTTTGTACATTCTCCCTGAGACCACGTAGGTTTTTTCCAGGTGGTCTGGTTTTCTCCCACACTCCAAAAACATTCAGATTATAGGTTAATTGGCTTTGGTAAGTTGTAAACATTGTCCCTAGTATGTAGGATGTTCCCTGGTCGGCATGGACCCGGTGGGCAGTAAGGCCTATTTCCACACTGTATCTCTCAAGTCTAAAGTCGTAAAGCTGTACAGATAATGTTGAATGGCAACCTTAATGATGTAAACACTGTTGGGAGAGAGATTGGGCAAAATGTCTCCCCAGGCTCATTGCCATGACCAACCCATGAGGTGGAATGGTGACGAGTCAAACAATGGTGTTTGAGCAGAGTTTGTACTTTTTCCTTGTGACTGCATAGGTTTTGTCTGAGTGCTCCAGTTTCCTCCCCCATCCAAATACATGCAGGTTTGTAGGTTAAATGGTTTCTGTAAAATGTCCAAAAGTGTATAGGATGCAAAAGTGTGCCAACATATAACAAGTATATGGGTGATCAATGATCAGTGTAGACTTGAAGATAGACACAAATGCTGGAGTAACTCAGCAGGACAGGCAGCATCTCTGGAGAGAAGGAATGGGTGACGTATCTGGTCGAGACCTTTCTTGTCCTAACCTGAAACATCACCCATTCCTTCTCTCCAGAAATGCTGCCTGTCCTGCTGAGTTACTCCAGCATTTTATCTATCTTCGGTTTAAACCAGCATCTGCAGTTCCTTCCTACACATCAGTGTGGACTCAATGGGCCAAAGAGCCTGTTTCAACTCTGTATCTAAACTAAACAAAATTAAACTACTTTGAGTTGAACTATTATTATATACATTATCTACTCCCTTAACTCATTGTCTCTATGAATTCAACACACACTCTATGAAAAACAAGGCTTAAACTTTCGTGATATAATTTTTTTATTAGAAGCAAACATATTACAGTGTAGAGTAACATATTATAATAGAATAGAAGAAAAAACTTTTCATATACATCAATCATTCATACATTATTAAATTTGTCAATTGTCAGTTAATTCTGCTTCTAGTGTTTTTTTTATATATAGATAGAAAAAGAAAAATAGAGAAAGAAGAGAAAGAAAGAAGAATTTCAATATCAAAAAAGAAAAAAAGGTGGAATGAATTACTTATAATACGTCATAGGAGATAAGTTCGTAGGTTATGAAATATAATTACATCTAATCCTGAGTTCAAGCTTCAGTCGGGCTTTCGTGCTGGGCCACTCTATCCCTTCAAATAGGCAATGAATAGAGCCCATATTTTAACAAAAAGTTCTTGCTTGTCCATTAAGACGAGTCTAATTCTTTCTAGATGTAGGGTCTCCGACATTTCCACAATCCACCTTTTAATTGTGGGGGTTGTAGGGCCTTTCCAGAATTTTAATATTAATTTTTTCCCTGTTATTATACTGTAGTCAAGGAAGTTTCTTTGGCTTGTTGTGAGTGTTAAACTTTGTTCTGATATCCCAAGTATTATTAATTTTGAGTCTGGAGCTAGTTTGGTATTAACAACTTCGGAGATTATTTGAAAAATATCAGTCCAGTAATTTTTAATTTTTATACAATTTGCAAAGGTATGTGTTAAATTGGCCTCTAGATGCAGGCATTTATCACATATAGGAGAAATATGTGGGAAAATTCTATTTAGTTTTATTTTGGAATAATGTAATCTGTGTAAGACTTTAAATTGTATTAAAGCATGTCTGGCATTTAACGAACATTGATGTATATGTTGTAAACTTTCGTCCCAAATATCTTTCGTAATAGGGTAACCTAACTCATTTTCCCATTTATGTCTATATAGTTCCATCGGTGGTTCCTCATTATTTAAGAGAATGTTATAAATATAAGCTATTAATTTTTCAGTGTTAGGATGCTTATTCAAACATTCATCAAGAATTTCTGGTTCCCTAGTCCTATAAACTTGTGTATTGGATTTAACATAATCTCTAATTTGTAAATATCTGAAAAAGTTGTTTGAGTGTAGTCCATGATTCTGTTGTAACTCTTGAAATGACAGAAAGATGCCTTCCCTATAAAGATGTCCAATCCTTTTAATTCCATGATTTTTCCATTGTATAAAACCTCTATCCAATATGGATGGCTTGAAGGCTTACAGATAATGTTGAATGGCAACCTTAATGACGTAAACACTGTTGGGAGAGAGATTGGGCAAAATGTCTCCCCAGGCTCATTGCCATGACCAACCCATGAGGTGGAATGGTGACGAGTCAAACAATGGTGTTTGAGCAGAGTTTGTACTTTTTCCTTGTGACTGCATAGGTTTTGTCTGAGTGCTCCAGTTTCCTCCCCCATCCAAATACATGCAGGTTTGTAGGTTAAATGGTTTCTGTAAAATGTCCAAAAGTGTATAGGATGCAAAAGTGTGCCAACATATAACAAGTATATGGGTGATCAATGATCAGTGTAGACTTGAAGATAGACACAAATGCTGGAGTAACTCAGCAGGACAGGCAGCATCTCTGGAGAGAAGGAATGGGTGACGTATCGGGTCGAGACCTTTCTTGTCCTAACCTGAAACATCACCCATTCCTTCTCTCCAGAAATGCTGCCTGTCCTGCTGAGTTACTCCAGCATTTTATCTATCTTCGGTTTAAACCAGCATCTGCAGTTCCTTCCTACACATCAGTGTGGACTCAATGGGCCAAAGAGCCTGTTTCAACTCTGTATCTAAACTAAACAAAATTAAACTACTTTGAGCTGAACTATTATTATATACATTATCTACTCCCTTAACTCATTGTCTCTATGAATTCAACACACACTCTATGAAAAACAAGGCTTAAACTTTCGTGATATAAATTTTTTATTAGAAGCAAACATATTACAGTGTAGAGTAACATATTATAATAGAATAGAAGAAAAAACTTTTCATATACATCAATCATTCATACATTATTAAATTTGTCAATTGTCAGTTAATTCTGCTTCTAGTGTTTTTTTTATATATAGATAGAAAAAGAAAAATAGAGAAAGAAGAGAAAGAAAGAAGAATTTCAATATCAAAAAAGAAAAAAAGGTGGAATGAATTACTTATAATACGTCATAGGAGATAAGTTCGTAGGTTATGAAATATAATTACATCTAATCCTGAGTTCAAGCTTCAGTCGGGCTTTCGTGCTGGGCCACTCTATCCCTTCAAATAGGCAATGAATGGAGCCCATATTTTAACAAAAAGTTCTTGCTTGTCCATTAAGACGAGTCTAATTCTTTCTAGATGTAGGGTCTCCGACATTTCCACAATCCACCTTTTAATTGTGGGGGTTGTAGGGCCTTTCCAGAATTTTAATATTAATTTTTTCCCTGTTATTATACTGTAGTCAAGGAAGTTTCTTTGGCTTGTTGTGAGTGTTAAACTTTGTTCTGATATCCCAAGTATTATTAATTTTGAGTCTGGAGCTAGTTTGGTATTAACAACTTCGGAGATTATTTGAAAAATATCAGTCCAGTAATTTTTAATTTTTATACAATTTGCAAAGGTATGTGTTAAATTGGCCTCTAGATGCAGGCATTTATCACATATAGGAGAAATATGTGGGAAAATTCTATTTAGTTTTATTTTGGAATAATGTAATCTGTGTAAGACTTTAAATTGTATTAAAGCATGTCTGGCATTTAACGAACATTGATGTATATGTTGTAAACTTTCGTCCCAAATATCTTTCGTAATAGGGTAACCTAACTCATTTTCCCATTTATGTCTATATAGTTCCATCGGTGGTTCCTCATTATTTAAGAGAATGTTATAAATATAAGCTATTAATTTTTCAGTGTTAGGATGCTTATTCAAACATTCATCAAGAATTTCTGGTTCCCTAGTCCTATAAACTTGTGTATTGGATTTAACATAATCTCTAATTTGTAAATATCTGAAAAAGTTGTTTGAGTGTAGTCCATGATTCTGTTGTAACTCTTGAAATGACAGAAAGATGCCTTCCCTATAAAGATGTCCAATCCTTTTAATTCCATGATTTTTCCATTGTATAAAACCTCTATCCAATATGGATGGCTTGAAGGCTTACAGATAATGTTGAATGGCAACCTTAATGACGTAAACACTGTTGGGAGAGAGATTGGGCAAAATGTCTCCCCAGGCTCATTGCCATGACCAACCCATGAGGTGGAATGGTGACGAGTCAAACAATGGTGTTTGAGCAGAGTTTGTACTTTTTCCTTGTGACTGCATAGGTTTTGTCTGGGTGCTCCAGTTTCCTCCCCCATCCAAATACATGCAGGTTTGTAGGTTAAATGGTTTCTGTAAAATGTCCAAAAGTGTATAGGATGCAAAAGTGTGCCAACATATAACAAGTATATGGGTGATCAATGATCAGTATAGACTTGAAGATAGACACAAATGCTGGAGTAACTCAGCAGGACAGGCAGCATCTCTGGAGAGAAGGAATGGGTGACGTATCGGGTCGAGACCTTTCTTGTCCTAACCTGAAACATCACCCATTCCTTCTCTCCAGAAATGCTGCCTGTCCTGCTGAGTTACTCCAGCATTTTATCTATCTTCGGTTTAAACCAGCATCTGCAGTTCCTTCCTACACATCAGTGTGGACTCAATGGGCCGAAGAGCCTGTTTCAACTCTGTATCTAAACTAAACTAAATTAAACTACTTTGAGCTGAACTATTATTATATACATTATCTACTCCCTTAACTCCTTGTCTCTATGAATTCAACACACACTCTATGAAAAACAAGGCTTAAACTTTCATTGGAATCTGCTGAGTGTCATCAATAGCCATCAAAGCTATTGTCAATTCAGGGTTACTCCATGTGCCTGACTAGATTGCTCTCAGCGTATAGTTCCACACTTGCTTAATTCCATAAGTGAGCCAGAGAGAGCTGTCCCTTTCAAAAGATTTACGTGTTTTACAAAGAAGAATTCAACAAATATATGTATTAGTTGTTGAACTTCCACCTCTAAATTACTGCAGTCTCCCTTTAACCCCATGATCTCACTTTGTGACTACAGAACTCCCAATGCCCCAAGAATAATGGTTCTGTGGCCATCCCACAAACAGCTAAGGCTATGAATAGTAACCAGGCCTCCAGCTGAAGCATCCTGAGACTCCATCTCCAGCAAAGACTTGGTTTAATGTTTTTAAATAGCATTGATCAATGGACACATATTAAAAATGCTAAACATTATTTCAATAATTAAAAACTTAAATCATTTAATAAGTATTGCATTTCTTCATGTAATTGTTAATTAATAAAAATTTAAGTATATAGTGATTGTATTTTTTTTCATATCTCTGTTTATTTATATTTATTTTTATTAATTAACAATCAAATATTATGGCTGTAAAGAAATGTAATACTTATGATCAGCACGGTGGCGCAGCGGTAGAGTTTCTGCCGTACAACGCTTGCAGCACCAGGGACCCGGGTTCGATCCCGACTATGGGTGCTGTCTGTATGGAGTTTGTACGTTCTACCCGTGACCGCGTGGGTTTTCTCCGAGATCTTCGGTTTAATCCCACACTCCAAACGTACAGGTTTGTAGATAAATTGGCTTAGTATAAATGTAAATTGTCCCTAGTGTGTGTAGAATAGTGTTAATGTGCAGGGATTGCTAGTCGGTGTGGACTCAGTGAGCCGAAGGGCCTGTTTCCACATTTTATCTCTAAAACAAAAAAAAGGATTAAATTGTATATGTTTTTAATTATATAATTAATACAATGAATAAACTCCTTAGCTACCTTTCATGAAGGTCAATGACCCCATTCAAAAGCATTGGTTTGTATTAGATGAACACATTATCGTTAGTAGTAAAGCTGTGGAGCTAGGCACAGATCTACCTGGTCCTTCAGCGCAGTAAGTTAAATGATTCAACGTCCAGGGTTAGGGTGAATGATCAAATTTAGCTGCATCTCTGTTGCAGAGGTCTGGAGCCACTGACATGCAAACTGCAGCCAGCTAACAATTCTTAACAGATGATCACAATCTGGTCAACGATCTCCCCCATTTCATTTAAAAACTGTTTCATTCTGAATGGGTTTGTGATTTTCCTACATGTCCTTTTTATATCAATTGACATTTCTTGGGATATTCACCAAGCAGTGATGCTGTATGCCTTGCAATCAACAAGTTACTCCCCTAACCATATTCATGTATTATTTTTGAAGAAATTTACTCCTTTATTTTCTGTTATGGTTTGCTGTAGCAGCATATGGATCATATTACCTGTTCTGAACTGTAACAAGCCACTGGAAAAGTAGTGAGATAATTATAGTTCGATTTATCCCCGAGGTCTCATTCCAGCCATAAAATTAAACATAATATTATGCCTCAGTCACCGTGGCATTAAAACTACAGGAAGGCATCAACAATGGCAAATTAATCCGCGGCACGTTATTCTAAAAGTCTGCCAAAAGTCACTGCTATTTATTAGAATCTGCAACACCAACCACAATGTAATGCAAAATGTGCAGAATGTAGATTGGGTAAATCGATCTGAAGAAGGGTCTTGACCCGAAATATCACCCATTCCTTCTCTCCAAAGATGCTGCCTGTCCCGTTGAGTTACTCCAGCATTTTGTGTCTAAATCAATCTATTCTTATGTATTATTTATTCCACCTAACAGAGGGTTAAAATCATGCAAATATTTTTCTTTTCTGTTTTAGAGTTTTCCTCAACATAGATTTACAGGAGTGGATTCTGAAATGACGGAATATGTGAGTTAAGGATCAGGAAACTTGGGGAGAAGGAGTAGATGTGCCAAAGTGACAGCGCCACGGAGAGTCATTATCAACTCACTGACCTCCACACCTCAGACTAAGTGCTGGTAAACCCCATAGGAGAAAATGACAGCTTATTTCATTCAGCCAGAACACTTTCAGTGAAGTGCTGTCTGCACTCACCACTGACTCAAAATCATTGTTTGCCCAAAGCCACCCTGATCTAAAATGGAGAAGACCAGCGTGGAGGTTGGACATTGTGTGGTTATATATCCTCATGTGGTTCAGCCAAAATAAACCCCATTTCCTACAGAGCTGAAATTATCTTTTACAGCTCAAAACTACGCCAATAACTTCGCTGCCTATTAATCAAACCTGTCAAGGACTTTGGATGCTTTAGAAGTCCACTGCCATTCGGTATCAGCCAAATACTTTTAAAATAGTAAAACTCAAGGAAACAATTTAAAACAAAAACGTTAAAAAAGATTTATGTTTTAATCTTTTTAAACCATTTAAAACATTTAAGTAAATTCAATTCAATCAAGAGCAGTACAAATTATCTTACTTTTACTTAGATAATAGGCATAGGTGCAACAGAATGATTTCCCTGTGTGATTTCTGGACAAATGCAGTAAGTTCACAGCCAGGCTGAATTCCACATAGAGTCTAATGTCAGAGCTCAGCTGTAGGAAACCCCGAGTGAAGAATGGCTACCAAGTTTGGGACTTCATAGTCCAATTGGAAATCTCTGAAATAGGTGGCAATTTCCCAATGGGTTCTGGTCTGATATGTTAAATATGTTAATAACTAATTGAAAGGAAAATGATTAAAACACTCAGCAGGTTAGACAGCTTCTATGGAAAGAGAAATAGTTAACCCTTCATGTCAATGTCCCTTCTTCAGAACTTGGAAATTGAAGAGACAAACTTGTTACTCGACCTGCTAAATCTTTCCAATGTCTTTTCTGCTTCCTGGCATCTGCAGTTCATTGATTATCAATTTGAGGAATATGAGATTATAAAAAAATTAATTCAGGGTCCACTAGTTTTTCATATTTTCTGGAACAGAGGAGAATTTTTCATACACTCTCCAGTATGGAGCCAACATTGCAGACGATATATTGATTATCTATTGTTCTTTGGTACTCAGATGGGAAATAAGATTCATACAGTAGTACTGGCACCAGTGGCTCCAAACTCAGGAGTAACATTTTGTTCCTCAGATGGAGGTTTGTTCCTCAGAGTTGGGGCTCCCAGAATGGTAAACTCAATAGACGTGATGTTCAGTCTGAAGGTAATTTAAATTATTGGAGTATCTGTGTCTTAGAAGATAGCAAGTATTTACAACCCACTGAAAAAGGTATTTCTGTCAAGCATGTTAGGTTACAAATTCTGAAGAAAAGTTCCGGACCCAAAATGTCACCTATCTACATTCTCAAGAAATGCTGCCTGACCCATTGAATTACTTCAACACTTTGAATCCTTGTGTATACCAGCATCTACAGTTCCTTGTTTTTACATTTTGTAATGCTTTGTTAGCTCCTGCTGTTAGCTCCTGTCCTCAACTACTAGGCGATTCTGGAACACTGACAGAGACACTTGCAGAATCAATAATCTACAGCAGTGGGATAGGCCATTCCACCCTACATCATTATGCTGGCTGAGAAAAAGCTGTTCACTTCAATCTCGCTTTCCTTAGCCGTGTAGTTTATGGCACATCGAATGCTCATCTATGCATGCTTTAAATGTAATGAAGGTTTCTACTTCAAGGCTAGGAGAAATAGTTACTGGAGTTGAAGTCCTGGTCAACCATCATTGATGGGATGGGATCAAAGGACAGAATAACCTATTCCTATTACTCATTCCAAATTGCTTTTTCTCCCGAGGTTCTGGGAAATGAATCATATTGGCAACCACCCCGACCCTCCCCTCTCCAGGAAAGTCTGGACAACTTAAAAGTTCTGTTAAATAATGACAATGATAATTCTTTAAAGCAGGCTTGAACAATCAATAGTAGTAAACACAAAACAATTATCCTCACAATGGACTAACGATCTGGGGACGCAAGCTCAAATTCAACTTTTGAAGCTCACTTCAATGCCGTTAATTAAATACATCTGGAGTAAAAAGTTAGCATCAGTGAGGGTGAGCACAGAACTGCAGGAGTTTTGTTAACATTGCCATCTGGTTCACTATTGTCCCTTCGGGAAGGAAATTGGCCATCCTTGTCGGGTCTGTCCAAGCAGCGACTCCAATTCCACGGTGACTGACTCGTGTTGAAATAACAGAGAAAGCCATTGCATTCCAAAGCTACAGGGAACGGGCAGGAAATATTGCCCACATCACCTAAACTAATAATCTAAAAATCTAAATACTCAGAGCCCTCTTTCAACATTTAACTCTGAGCCAACAACTGCTTCTGATTTGAGCTTTAATGAAAAACTAAACAGTGTTTTACACTGATCACAGCCATTGATTGCTGTGGAGAAGTCGGGAATAGTCTTTATTATTGAAGCATCTCATGCTGCTCAAAAGTAGGGTATGAATCTGAGAATTCAGCATGTGTTTCTTTGACAGAGAACAGAGGAGCCAGAAAAAATTCTAATTTGTTTAAATTACTGGCTTTCAATTAAGAGTTTCAAAGGTTCAAAGGTCAAATGTCTGTTTATTGTCACATGTGCCAATTAAGGTATAGTGATATTCAATTGACCATACAGCCATACTAAAAAAAAGCAACGACACACAACTACATAAAAGTTAACGGAAACATCCACCACAGCGGATTCCCCACATTCCTCACTGTGATGGAAGGCAATAAAGTCTAAACTTCTTCCTCTTTATTCGGTCGGGGCAGTCGATCCATCCGCAGTCAGGGCGATCGAAGCTCCTGCAGCCAGCGATCGAATCCCCCACATCGGGGCGATTGAACCCCCGCGTCGGGGCGATCGAAGCTCCTGCTGCTTGGAATTCCCGAAGTCAATCTCTAACAAGATACCACAAGATCCACGATGTTAAAGCCCAAAGTCGATCTCCAGCAAGAGGCCGTCAACTTCAAGATGTTAGGCCACAGTGCGGACAGAGATATGATACGGAAAAAAATCACATCTCCGTCGAGGTAAGAGTTTTTTTGTAAGTTTCCCCAACCCTCACCCCCCCACATAAACCAAGCTAAAGAACACTAAAACATACATTTAACACATACTATAAAACAACAAAGAAGAAAGGGACGAGGCGCCATCCGATAGTTTCACTAAATATTTCTCTCAACTTGGGAATACAATCCATCAGTTCTGCCTTATGAAAAATCTATTGAAAAAATTATTAGTAGTTATTGCTTACCAAATTATGAGTGCCTTGTAATATTTTCCTTCCATTATGCTCTGAGCTATTGGAACTTTATTTATCTATATCTTTATTGGATCATAAATTCCTAAATTCATTCTCTCTCCCAACTTGAAATGTCAACTACCCATGTTCACGAGAGGTGCTGCCTGACCCATTGAGTTACTCCAGCACTTAGTATCTTATTTTTGGCTTATTTTTTGTTGTTTATTACTCATTCTCAAATAAGACCCTAGCATCTAGTATATAGTGTTAAACCCCTGTCTCACTGTGCGAGCTGACCCATGAGTGACCCCGAGTTTAAAACAAATTTAACTCGTGGTAATCATGTACAATTAACGTAGCGGGAACGTCGGAACTCGTGGACGCAACTTAGCGACTCTTGGCGCTAACGGCAGGCACCCGTGAAACTTGTTAACTCTTGAAAAAGTTCAAACATGTTTAAACTTTTCCACGAGTAAAATGTACTCTTGAGGTTAAAATTTGAAACATTTAAACTCGTTGTAAGAACGTAGTGGCCCGTGCGTTTACCTTTGTGACTCGTAAGTCTACCGTGGGAACTCTTTTTAGAAACAATAATCAGGGACAGAAATATCAGTTACTTGGATAAGTATGGATCAGTTAAGGAACACCAACATAGACTTTTTAAAGACAAATTCTGCTTAACAAAGTTAAGCAAGTTATTGATAAGGTGACAGAGTGGGTTGAAAAGAAAAAGTTGCTTGAAGTTTATATATTGATTTTGTGTATTTGGGACTGAGCTCACAACCTTAAGACAAACCAGTATTGAGGAACAGCGTGAGAACATTTTATGGCACTTCATGGCAGCCTAATCTGAGGTTTGCCAGTCACGTCCAGAAGCCATCTCTACCAGTGCTGTTGAAGAAGACAGGGTTGTGTTCACCTCTCCTGCACCCCTGTTCCGTAGGACAACACCAACTCTTTCATTATGCGGATGTTAAAGGCTGGGTTTTATTCTCAAGCCATGATGCCAGATTCCCGATCTCTTTACTGAACTTTACTGAATCAAAGGGTTCTATAGGAGGTGCTGCCTCAAAAAGGCAGTCAGCATTGTCATGGACCCACACTACCCTGGCCATGCTCTCATTTCATTCCTGCTTTCACCCCCATCACCACTCAGTTATACAGAGCTGCAGCCTGCTTTGCAATCTGAATATGGAGACGGCCGTCTTAGTGGAGCAGAATCACCATTTGATGAAGGGACAGACCTGGGAGATTAGTTCCGTTATCCCTCTGATGTTCATTCTTATCTGCATGTTTATGTTGTTTTTTGCCTGTTAGAACATATTTTAGTATCTTTTGGATACTCCCACTTTTTCTAATAGCTTAAAGTGTTGAAAAGCTTTTTACTAATCCGTTTGATTCTCACTGTTTGTTTACTTCATTGCACAATAAAAGAGAGTTCTTTGCTATCAAGATCAAATTGATGTCTGAAAGTCTTCATTTTAATATCACTACAAAGTCTCATGACTTGAATGTAATATTCCTTTCATCATAAAATACAAAATAGAGGAAGGCAAAATATATTCACATCTTGATTCTCACAATCATTTGTGAGAGTTAAGGACTCTCTGGTGCCTCATATGCTGTGCTTTTTAAATGTTAGAAAGTGTCACCTCTCTGTAGATCAGAAAATAAAACAAACAGCACGGTGAATGAGAAACAAAGTCTTTATTAATCTTGTTCAATATCATAAACGCTTTTTTGCACATATTGAGAAAAGGAGCACCACAGCAAACAACACAGTGGTCTGAAAAAGGGCTTCTCAAACATGCAAATCAACAAATGAAGCACAAATAAAAGTATTTCCACTATATACTAATTCAGCTGAGAAATGCACAAGCCTAAATTCAGGCAATAAAAGAGACAATGCAATGCGCTCAATGACAAGTTTTGAGATCTACCATCAGATAAGCAGATGCATTGTTGCCTCAAGATTAACGGGAGAGGAACTTGGTACACTCGGGAGACGAACTTGGAACATCGCAGAAATGAGAAGTAAACGGCAAACTTAGACATACCCGTGGGAACTCGGTTAAACTCTTGATCATAAACTTGGAGTCTCGTACGCAAACACGAGTCTTTCACTCTGGGTCACTCGTGGGTCAACTCACACAGTGAGACAGGGCTTTAACGATATGTCCAGATGTGGCAGTTTGAATGTTCAAACCAACCTTGAATGTTCCTACGATACAGGTGACAGGGGTGGAGGTGTGCTATAATGTCAATGACCTTTGATTCTTGAGATTCTCTTTTCCATTTTACCTCCTCTATTTCAGCATTGGCATGTCAAAAAGCACCACTTTTTATGCAGGTACACCAGAAAAGATAATCCAGGGCTTATTGTAGAAACAAAGAACTGCAGATGCTGGTTTATACCAAAGATAGAGAAGCTGTTCCCTGTTGTGTGTGTCAATGTTGAACACTTCAAGGGTGTTCTCATGGAGTCTTTGCATTTCTTCTTCCATCCACTATGTGATTGTTTACCTTCAGTCCATTGTCCATAAACTAGCTTTGGTATTCTGTCATCAGATATTCTTCTGAAATATTCTGCTCATTTGATCAGTGAACCTTTCCGCACTGTGCATTTGGAGTATTATGAACAATGTTGGGCCCCATATCTGAGGAAGAATGTGCTGGAGCTGGAGAGGGTCCAGAGGAGGTTGACGAGAATAATCCCAGGAATGATTGGGTTAACATATGATGATCGTTTGAAGGCAGTAGCTGGAGTTTAGAATGATGAGGGGGAACCTTATTGAAACTTACTAAACAGTGAAATGCCTGGATAAAGTGGATGTTTCCACCAGTGGGAGAGTCCAGGACCAGAGGTCATATCCTCAGAATAAAAGGACATTCCTGAGGAAGGAGATGAGGAGGAATTTATTTTGTCAGAGAGTGGTGAATCTGTGGAATTCACTGCCACAGGTGGCTGTGGAGACCAAGGCATTGGGTATATTTAAAGCAGAGATTGACAGCTTCTTGATTAGTATGGGTGTCGGGTATTATGGGCAGAAGGCAGGAGAATAGGGTTCGTTATCCAACACCAAAGAGCACATTCCATTGCATTGAGTATAAATATTATCAGTTCGCTATTCCCACTCCCACTAAATCCATTGTTAATCAGGCATAATATTTCAGGAGAGGATGAGATGAGGTGGGGACACTGGTGATAGTGATGTGCTGGTACATAAATAGCCACAGCGGGCCTTTACCTT
Source organism: Malacoraja senta (assembly GCA_038087875.1). Taxonomy (NCBI): domain Eukaryota; kingdom Metazoa; phylum Chordata; class Chondrichthyes; order Rajiformes; family Rajidae; genus Malacoraja; species Malacoraja senta. Next base: position 59,915,669 of record CM075979.1, read on the forward strand.
CTGACAAGGAATGAACTGGGAATGTTAACTTTGTTTCTCTTTCCACCATCACAGCTTGAGCTGCTGAATTTCCCACCTTTTTGATTTTCATTTCTAAATCCTAGCAATGCTCCAGGTCCTCAATGGATGGACAGAATTATTACGAAGATAGACACAAAATGTTGGAGTAACTCAGTGGAAGAGGCAGCATCTCTGGAGTGAAGGAATGGGTGATGTTTCGGGTGGAGACCCTTTTCCAGAACGTTCGGCTCCCCCACTCCCCAGTGCCCCTGGTCCTGCATGCTCGCCCTGCCGTTCATCTCCAGGTTCCCCGGCTGCATTCTCATTCTCGGGTTCTCCACCACCCAGCCCTACTCACTCTTCTGGTACAGAGGGGGAGGGGTTTATCCGCACGCGCTCGGGTCGGGTTAGTAGACCGGCGGACAGATACGGCGAGTATATTTAACCGCACGTATTCTAACAACCGACTAACAACTCTTTCCTCTACGGGGAAGGATGTAGATTGGTTATTGCATGTGAACCAATCAGAGTAATGTACTGCCACTAACTCCACCCTATTGAACACTTCATATTAACACTCACTTCCTATATTACGTAGTCGCACTAGTGATTAGATTTAGATTTTATTACTTGTCATTTGAACCTCAGAGAGGCTCAAACGAAACTCCGTTTCCACAGCCATACAAACAAAACAATTCCTACACGACACACAAACAATTCAATTTACAGAAAACATCCATCACAGTGAATCCCCTCCTCACTGTGATGGAAGGCAAAGTCTTTTCTCCCCCCTGCACCATTTTTCTCCCGATGTCGAAGCCCCAGGCGGGTAATGTTAAGTCCCACGGCCGTTGAGGCCGCGCCGGACGATGTACGACCCCGCTCCAGGCCCAAAAGTCACAAGTTGGAGCCCTTGGAGGGCGCTGGATTGTCCCGCCGCCATTAAAGCCGCGCCGGGCGATGTACGGCCCCGCTCCGGGTCGTTCCAACCCCACGACTCGGGCTGGAGAAGTTGCGTTGCAGGAGCTCCGGAAAGCGGTTTCTCACCCGGACCCACGAGCTCCTGATGTCCCGTCCACCGGTCTGCAGCTGCAGCTGGAGCTCCGGAATCTGGCCACAGCAACGAGCCACCACCGCTCCCCACGCACCGAGGCCGGCCAGCCCCACGACGGTGAGTCCGCAGCTCCGCAGACTCCGCGACTGGAGCCCCCAGGTCGTCCCGGTCGGAGGCCGCTCCACGGTGCTAGGCCCCAACGACAACGGAGACCCGACAGGGAAGAGATTTTAAAAGTTTCCCCCTCCCCCCCCCGCCCCCCACATATACACAGTTAAAAACAGTACAAAAAAAACAAAACACAAACAACTACATTTAAGTAGACAAAAATAAAAAAATAAAAAAAGACAGACAGGCTGTAGGGGCCGCTGCAGTAATCCTGCGCCACCGCACTGGTACAGTGGTAGAGTGGAACTAACATGTATTGTACTGTGACACTATGACTGATGATTAAAGCTGACTTATACACCATACAGTGTCCATACACTTGTTTACAATTACCATCTTTTGTCTCAGTGGGAATTGTTTCCAGAACCTATTCAGAGCAAACACACAGCATTTCTAGTTCCTAGCAGATTTTGGGAGCAAACTGGGACAATTTGCCTCAACATCTTCCCACTTTGCTGACCAGGCAATAGACATAGGAATGATTTAGGTGTTCCAAGCTCTCATATCTGTTCTACTATTGAATTAGATCACAGGTGATTGCATTGTAACTATAATTGCATGTCTTTGTTCCTTATCCTTTAATGACTTCATCTGACACAATGGTTTTGTTCTTAATGTTAGGATTTCGGGAGTGTTTTCCTGGTTTCCATTATCTATATTAGAGTGTCTGCTTTCTGATATCATTTCAAACTACCTCATTTAAGTTCTACATCAAGGGCAGCACAGTGGCGGTAGAGTTATTGCCTTACAGTAGTAGAGACCCGGGTTTGACCCTATGGGTGCTGTCTGTACGGAGTTTGCACGTTCTCTCAGTGACTGCGTAGGTTTTCTTTGGGTACTCTGGTTTTCTCCCACACTCCAAAGATGTGCAGGTTTGTCAGTCAATTGGCATTTGTAGGAAGCCTGCAATTCTGTAAAATTCTAGCGTGTCGGACAGAACTAATGTACGTGCGATCACAGGTCGGCGCGGAAAGGTCCTGTTTCCATGATGTATCTCTAAAACTAAAACTAAGTTTTGGAATATCGCAATAAAAACATGAAACACTTCTCTCTCACAATGTCTCCTAACCTTTGATTCTCCCACAAGGGGAATCCCACTCCTCACATCAACTGTGCAAATACCCTTGTGATCGTATATGAGCCAATCATCCTCTCCCTGCTCCATTCTCCAGCAGATACAAGCCTAACCTGTTCAACCGTCCTTGTCTGAAGAAGGGTTCTGACCTGAAACGTTCCCTATCTATATCTTCCAGAGATGCTGTCTGACCTGCTGAGTTAGTCCAGCACTTTGTGTCTTTAAAAAAAAAAAAAAATTCCCTTGATTATTTACAAGACTCTGAGGATTCCCCACTTGAGCCCTTTATCAAGTACTAACCATAATTATTAACAACCTTTTAAAGAGAATATACTGTATTACAAGGCTGAAATATGACATGCTCGGTATGTAGATTCGTCCTTTAATAAATCTTGCCAGTCAGTGATTTATTACTGGATTCATCTGCTCTGCAGTGACAGGTACAAGATGAGTTTACCAAAGGAAGTATGTGAAACACTGAGCTCATCACTGCCAGATGGTAACAGGAGACCTGTGCTAATTACTATTTCTTTTGTCAACAGCCAGGATTGCCTGATACGCAGGCACTGCATGCAGTCCCCAAGGCCTCTTATTTACCCTCTGCATCCTGAGGTGCGATATTCATTATACAATACAATACAATACAATTTTATTTGTCTTTTGGACAAATTTGTCATTTGGACCCCGTTGAGGTCCAAACGAAATGTCGTTTCTGCAGCCATACATTACAAAACGAAGAAGACCCGAGACACAACACAATTTACACATACATCCATCACAACGCTGTGATGGAATGCAAAAAAACGTATCTCTCCACTGCAATCCCCCCCCCCCCCCCCCCGATGTCAGTCAAAGTGAAAGCCCCCCGCGGGCGATGGTGATTATCCCGCGGCCATTAAAGCCACGCCGGGTGATGCAAGGTCGCGCACCGGGTCTTGGTGTTAGAGCCCCGGCGCGCGCTCGCAAAGTCCGGCGGCCATTCCAAGCCGCGCGGGGCGACGATGTAAAGCCCCGCTCCAGGCGCTCTTCAACCCCGGAACTCGGGTGGGAGAAGTCGTCGCTGCGGAAGCCCCGAAAAGCGGTCTCCCACCAGGGGACCCGCGGGCTTCCGGTGTTGCCGTCCGCCGGACCCGCGGTTGTAGCCTCCGAATCTCCGGGGGTCGGGTCGCAGCAGCGATTGTCTCCACCACAGCTCCACCCGCTCCGGACTCGGCCAGCCCTGTGATGGTGAGTAGTCCGCAGCTCCGCAACTGGAGCCCCAGGTCGTTCCTGCTGGAGGCCGCTCCACGTTGCCCAGCCCCAACGACAAACGGAGACCCGACAAAGAAAAGGTCGGGTCTCCCGTGCAGGGGAAAGATTTTAAAGTCCACCCCCCACACCCCCACCCCCACCCCCACCCCCCTACACACATACCCTGACAAAAAATATATATAAAAAACTACATAAAAACGAGACAAAAATAATAAAAAGACAGACGGACTGCAGAGGCCGCTGCAAACGAGAGTCGCGCCGCCCACTCTTCCCTTTATCTTCCCTTTGCAAGGATTAAAACTTGAATAAAAGCCACCAGGATTTCAATCCAATGTCCTGTGAATCCCAGTCAAATTAATTACCCGGTGCCATATCCTTGAAAGGTGAGTATTTGGAGATAGTGGAATGATGATAAAAGTGTTGAAGGCATCATTAATCTCACTAGAATGAATCTCACTCATGGTGGAGTTTTACCTGTCTCATTTTCAGTTTCACCTCCTTCAACGTGCCTTTCCATCCATCTGGATAAAATCAGTAATCCTGACTAAGGTATTATTTAAGTTAATGTGTTAATCCAATTCCAACGGATGGATTGACAAGTGTACTTGCTTGAAAGAGATCCCTTTTTCATTTCCCCTCACTTTACAAGTTACATCTGGGCATTTATTCAGACGTCTGAAAGGTCTGATGACAAAAACACAATTTTGAAATTGTGATCACATACCTAACAACATTAGCTGTGCTCGGTGTTAAAGATTTAGTCGATGGCAAAGAATCAATTCTAGAATAAATTGCATGTGTCATAAGGTAAAATGAATAGTAATTTTCACACATCAGAAGTTAATAAGGCCTATTTTTCTAATCATTCCCCAGGAGGCCAAACTCGGCTTTGTAATTTACCTGGAAATCCTGCCCACTAACAATCTAAATCAAGTAACAAGATTTTTTTTTCCAGTGAGATGGTTTCCTGTGTTTTTTCTCAAGGATCACTGCCTCAAGTAGACTGCATACTGCTGATCCATGAAAGTAAGTGCACAACATACAAAAGCAGAACCTTTTCTTTCAATACCTCAGTAAACAATGGCTTTGTCTCACCGAGCTGATGGCCACTTTATTCCCTTTACAATTAAAGTGCCTTTCCATTCTGGTGGCCAAAGCATTTTCAAGAAAGGTGAATTGATAAAGTACAAATTCTTAGGTTTGATCTGGGCAAAGATCTGAATGATAAGTGATTTTGTGTTGGAAAGTAAGAGCATACTTGCTATGACTCCTGAAAAAAACATAAGTAAAAGATGGAATAGATTTTCAAATGGCTAAATTTGTCACAAGAACCTTGAAAATGGTGACAGTTTCAATAAATAGTTCATTTGCTGAATAGATTGATGTGCCAGTGAATCCTCCTGTCAAAAGGTTTGGGAAAGGATTGCTCGATCACTGGGAAATTCAGCTGCATTGGAAGGATGCTTCACAGCTTGGCTTGGGAACAGCTTCATCAACAGAACCAACCTCTCTTCTATGGACTCCATTTATACCTCACGCTGCCTCGGTAAGGCCAGCAGCATAAACAAGGATGAGTCACACCCTGTCCACTCCCTCTGCTCCCCTCTCCCATCAGGCAAAAGGTTTAGACGTGAAAACGCACACCTCCAGATTCAGGGACAGTTTCTTCCCAGCTGTTATCAGGCAACTGAATCATCCATCTGTGAGCACAACCAGTGAGCAGTGCTGAACTACTATCCACCTCATTGTTGACCCTCGGTCTATCCTTGATCGGACTTTGCTGGCATTATCTTGCACTAAACGTTATTCCCTTATCGTGTATCTACACACTGTAAATGACTTGATTGTAATCATGTGTAGTCTTTCTGCTGAATGGATAGCATGCAACAAAACTTTTCACTGTACCTCGGTACACATGGCAATAAACTAAACTGAACTGCAGTGATAGGAAGCTGCCTTGCCTTTCTGTACAAAGTGGTTTGCTCAATGAATAACATGGATAATTTAAAGAAACATTCAAAATTTCATACGAAATCTCCAGCGAATTTGCAAATGTGAAATTTCTGGACTAAAATTAATTCTTGATCTTCCATTTCCTAATCATTAGATTTGACTCATCTCTGAAACGCATAGTTTTGGCCACCATCTAAATGTCCTTGACATTGGCACAAAAAGAAGAAACAGTGGGTGGAAGAGATTTTGATGATGGGCATGGACATTTTTATGTACAGCTATGAAATAGAAACGGGAAAGTTATTTTGGCAAAGAAATTTGAGAGGTAAGGATGAGTCAACAGTTTGTCATTGTTTAGATCTGCCTGAATCGCAGCTAAAGTTGCTGAATGAACCTTTTGCATTCAGGTGGCCAAAGAGTTTGAGAAAGAATCTTTAAAGTACTTTGGATAAATCGAATAGTTGCAACACCGGGCTCTTATTATCTGGGGCTAATATTTATTCATCAAGCCTCAAATGAGAGGAGGAGTTAATTGAGATTTGTTTCCAAAAATTGAAAACTCATTGCACAATAGGAGCCCATTGTACTTATGTTGAATGAAAAAAATCACTCGCCCACTCTTTCAAGCTGATTTCCACACAAAAATCACTATTTGCATGACTGTTTCTTGCTCGACACGATTCACGTCCTCTTCAATCTATGTATGCCAGCAAGCAATCTCTACATTGTTGGTGCTTGTAGAACTCAAGAATGCATATATAGTCCTGCCTTTTTACTGATATACAAATGGTCAAGTCTAGTCATGGCAGATACACTATCAGCAACTGACCTTCCACCTTCTTCATTGGAGACCCTGGGACCATCCTTAATCAGACTTTACTGAAGCAAAGTATAAGAAGTAAAGTAGATGAGCTTGAGGCTCAGTTAGAGGTTGGTAGATATGACATTGTGGGGATTACTGAGATGTGGCTGCAGGAGGATCGGGCCTGGGAACTTAATATTCAGGGTTATATATCCTATAGGAAGGACAGGCAGGTGGGCAGGGGAGGGGGGGTAGCTCTGCTGGTGAGGGATGGAATTCAGTCCCTTGTGAGGGAAGACATAGGGACTGGTGAGGTAGAGTCACTGTGGATTGAGTTGAGGAATTGTAAAGGCAAGAAGACACTAATTGGTGTTATCTACAGACCCCCCAAATAGTAGCCCGGATGTAGGGTGTAAGTTGCAGCAGGAGTTAAAACAGGCATGTAACAATGGTAAAGCCACTGTGGTGATGGGGGATTTCAATATGCAGGTAGACTGGGAAAATCAGGTTGGTTCAGGACCCCAAGAAAGAGAGTTTGTAGAGTGCCTCCGAGATGGATTCTTAGAGCTTGTAATGGAGCCGACCAGAGAAAAGGCAATTCTGAGTTTAGTGTTGTCCAATGAACCAGATATGATAAGAGAACTCGAGGTAAAGGAACCGCTTGGAGGTAGTGATCATGATAAGATTAGTTTTAATCTGCAATTTGAGAAGGAGAAGGTTAAATCGGAAGTGTCTGTGATGCAGTTGAACAAAGGGAACTATGAAGGCATGAGAGAGGAGCTGGCCAAGGTAGGTTGGAAAGGGATCCTAGCAGGAATGACGGTGGAACAGCAATGGCAGGAATTTCTGGGCATAATCCAGAAGACGCAGGATCATTTCATTCCAAAAAGGAAGAAAGATTCTAAGGGGAGTAGAAGGCAACCGTGGCTGACAAGAGAAGTTAGGGATAGAATAAAACTAAAAGAAAAGATGTATAACACAGCAAAGAGTAGCCGGAAGCCAGAGGATTGGGAGACTCTCATAGGATAACAGAAGGAAACGAAACGGGCAATACGGGCTGAAAAGATGAAGTACGAGGGGAAGCTGGCCAGGAATATAAAGAAGGACAGTAAAAGCTTCTTTAGATATGTTAAGGGAAAAAGAGTAGCAAAGTCAAATGTGGGTCCCTTGAAGGCAGACATGGGTGAAATTATTATGGGTAACAAGGAAATTGCAGAAGAGTTGAATAGGTACTTCGGATCTGTCTTCACTAAGGAAGACACAAACAATCTCCCAGATGTACTGGAGGACAGAGGATCTAAGGGGGTAGAGGAACTGAAAGAAATTTTCATTAGGCGAGAAATAGTATTGGGTAGGCTAATGGGACTGAAGGATGATAAATCCCCTGGGCCTGATGGTCTGCATCCCAGGGTCCTCAGGGAGGTGGCTCTAGAAATAGTGGACGCATTGGTGATCATTTTCCAATGTTCAATAGATTCAGGATCAGTTCCTGTGGATTGGAGGATAGCTAATGTTATCCGACTTTTCAAGAGAGAAAACGGGGAATTACAGACCAGTTGGCCTGACTTTTGTGGTGGGAAAGATGCTGGAGTCAATTATTAAAGAGGTAATAATGGGGCATTTGGATAGCAGTAAAAGGATTAGTCCAAGTCAACATGGATTTATGAAAGGGAAATCATGCTTGACTAATCTTCAGGAATTTTTTGAGGATGTGACAAGTAAAATGGATGAAGTGGAGCCAGTGGATGTAGTTTACCTAGATTTTCAGAAACCTTTGATAAGGTCCCGCACGGGAGACTGGTGACTAAAATTAGAGCACATGGTATTGGGGGTAGGGTGTTGACATGGGTAGAAAATTGGTTGGCAGACAGGAAGCAAAGAGTAGGAGTGAACGGGTCCTTTTCAGAAGGGCAGGCAGTGGCGAGTGGAGTGCCGCAAGGCTCGGTGTTGGGGTCGCAACTGTTTACCATATATATTAATGATTTGGAAGAGGGAATTAGGAGCAACACTAGCAAGTTTGCGGATGACACAAAGCTGGGTGGCAGTGTGAACTGAGAAGAGGATGATAGGAGGTTGCAGGGTGACCTGGACAGGTTGAGTGAGTGGGCAGATGCCTGGCAGATGCAGTATTGATTAGTAGGACTGGATGTTACAATCCCTAAGGTTTTTCACTACAATTGACATTTGGTATTCTTGGGGATGACCACTAGATGATTTTGCTACCAATCAGACACATCTTCAGTTGTGTACCTCAACGTCACTGGGTGTTTCTGCCTTTTATCACAAGACACCCTCAGTCGAGGCAGGCCCACCGCAGGGTGATCAGCCCTGGGTGTGTGTCTTATGGTTAGCCTCTAGATGGTCACGTGGCAGCCCAGACACCATCTTTTCTCTTCAGCCACAGCCAGTGACGGCTCCATTCGACTTTTTTCCTTCCATCTTCCTCTCTACCGCTGACTGTGGCTGGTTGGGCTCTGGACTCGTGTCCGTTGGTGGGACAGTACTTGGTTGAGCTTCGCCTGGGGTGCTGATACCCTGTGGACTGTGGTGGTTAACCTGCCACTGGGCTTCACTCGACTGATTTGGCCTACCTCTTAGAAGGTAATGGTCAATGCGAGGCCCCACACCAAGCTCTCCCAGGCACTTTTTCCTGACCTGGTGGATCTTGAGACCCTTCTCTGATGTTATCTTTTCCCAGCCACAGATGCAGCTTCGTAGCTTATGTCCTGCCGGGGCTGCTGCTCTGTCAATCGCTGTGCTAGTTCTCTTATTCATAGTCGATTCCTTCCGTAGCAATATAAAGGTGGATCCAAAATGCTGATTAGCGATGGATCCTGCTGGCATGAGGAGCTAGCCCATGCCAGCCCCGGTGGGGTCTATACCCTCCGGTCAGCAGTCTCTCCAGGCCGTCACTAGGCCTTTCCCTGGTTGTCAGCTGCCCTTTCGCAGCGGTCACTGGTTTGATCCAGATGTTCATATTGATTAGTAGGTTATAGATTATAGATTATATTGATTGTATAATATAGATAAATGTGAGGTTATCCACTTTGGCGGCAAAAACAAGGGTGCAGATTATTATCTCAATGTGGTTAGGTTAGGTAAAGGGGAGGTGCAGAGAGACCTAGGTGTCCTTGTACACTATTCACTGAAAGTTGGCGTGCAGGTACAGCAGGCAGTGAAGAAAGCTAATGGAATGTTGGCCTTCATAACAAGAGGATTTCAGTATAGGAGTAAAGAGGTTCTTCTGCAGTTGTATAGGGCTCTGGTAAGACCACATCTGGAGTATTGTGTACAGTTTTGGTCTCCTAATTTGAGGAAGGACATCCTTGTGATTGAGGCAGTGCAGCGTAGGTTCACGAGATTGATCCCTGGGATGGCGGGACTGTCATGTGAGGAAAGATTGAAAAGACTAGGCTTGTATTCACTGGAGTTTAGAGTTATAGAAACATATAAAATTATAAAAGGACTGGACAAGCTAGATGCAGGAAAAATTTTCCCAATGTTGGGCGAGTCCAGAACCAATGGTCACAATCTTAGAATAAAGGGGATGCCATTTAAGACTACGGTGAGAAAAAACGTTTTCTTCGAGAGAGTTGTGAATTTGTGGAATTCCCTGCCACAGAGGGCAGTGGAGGCCAAATCCCTGGATGGATTTAAGAGAGAGTTAGATAGAGCTCCAGGGGCTAGCGGAATCAAGGGATATGGGGAGAAGGCAGGCACGGGTTATTAATTGGGGACGATCAGCCATGATCACAATGAATGGCGGTGCTGGCTCGAAGGGCTGAATGGCCTCCTCCTGCACCTATTTTCTATGTTACTATGTTTTATTGTGCACTAAGCGTTATTCCGTTTATCCTGTATCTGCACACTGGACAGCTTGATTGTAATCATGTATAGGCTTTCTGCTTACTGCATTGTATGCAACAAAAAACTTTTCACTGTACCTTGGCGCACGTGACAATAAGCTAAACTAAACCAGTCACAATTTTGGGTTGCCAATACTTATTGCAAAACCTTAGAATTTATCTCCACAAACAGCAGTGGGTGGTTGTTAAATTGTTCTTTTAGACCTGATGACAATGGTTACTTGTTAACCAAAAAGAGAGGATGCAATGATCATTCTGTAGAATTGTTTCATAGAATTTCTATGAAATCATTGAATCAAGGAACAACTTTGAAGGAATAAATGGCCAGATCCCTGATGATTTACCATACATAAAATATCTGATTATGATCAAATGCGTAGATTAAAATATAGTCTTTCATTTGTGCTTAGACGGCAGCTGGCAATTCATTATTGCCAACCCTGCTCTACGATTAGGCTGATGAAGACCAAGTACCTCGCCAAAATATCAAGAAGGAATAATGTACCGAAGATAGACACAAAAAGATGGAGTAACTCAGCGGGACAGGCAACATCTCTGGAGAGAAGAAATGGGCGACGTTTCGGGTCGAGACCTTTCTTCAGACGTTGAGACCCAAAACGTCACCCATTCCTTCTCTCCAGAGATGCTGCCTGTCCCGCTGAGTTACTCCAGCTCTTTGTGTCTATCTTCACTTTACACCAGCATCTGCAGTATCTTCCTACACAAAGAATGTACGATTTGTGCAAATGGGTGTATGAAATTCAGAGCAGACCCAGTGGCCCGATGGGCTCAGTGACTCAGCATGCTGATGGCCAGAATTTCTAACTTAGCTGGAAGAGAATGACCCATGAAACAAGTTGGTTAAAATCATACTTTCCACAAAGGGATTGTTTTGGTTGTTGGGAGTTAATTTTCTGAGCCCCACAGCTCCACATTTTACAGATATTACATTTAATCTCTGGAGTGTTGAAAATACTCTGGTGTCTCCCTTGTATATTTATTTTTTCAAATGTCATAATGCTTGTGTGTCTTTTTGCCACCCACTCCTGTTCCATTCATAGTCATAGAATCATACAGCATGGAAGCAGGCCCTTTGGCCCAACACATCCATGCCGACCAAGATTTCCCATCTAAGCTATTCCTATTTGGCTGCATTTGGCCCATATCACTCGAAACTTTTCCTATCTATGTACGTGTCCAAGTGTCCTTTAAATGTCGTTATAGTGCCTGCCTCAACTATCTCCTCTGGCAGCTCATTCCATTTACCTACCACCCTCTGAGTGAAAATGTTGCCCCTCAGGTTCATATGAAATCTTGTCCCTCTCAACATAACACATGTCCACCTGTTTTTGATTTCCTTACATTGGGTAACAGACTGTGCATTCATCCTATCTATTCCCCTCATGATTTTATACACCCCTATAAGATCATCCCTCAGCCTCCTGCGCTTTAAAAATAAAGTCCTAGCCTGCCCAGCCTCTCCCTCAGGCATTCAAATCCTGGCAATGTCTTCTTCACATGCTTTCCAATTTAATAACCTCAGGATGACCAAAACTGAGCACAGTACTCTCAGTGTGGCCTCACCAACATTATGGGCACGTGCATGGGCCCCAGCTATGCCTGCCTCTTTGTAGGGTATATCGAACAATCCTTATTTGAGGTGTACCTTGGCCCTGTCCCCGAACTCTACCTCCGCCACATTGACAACTGCATTGGTGCTACCTCCTGCACCCATGTAGAACTCACTGACTTCATCCATTTCACCACTAACTTCCATCCGGCATTCATTCACCTGGACCATTTCCGACATCACACGACTATTTCTAGACCTCACTATCTCCATCGCAGGTAACAGACTACTGACTGACATCTACTACAAACCCACTGACTCCTGTGGCTATCTGGACTACACTTCTTCCCACCCTGCTCCCTGTAAGGACTCTATCCCCCTAATCCCAATTCCTCCGTCTACGCCGCATCTGCACTCAGGATGAGGTGTTCCAAATCAGGGCATCGGAGATGTCCTCATTCTTTAGGGAATGGGGGTTCCCCTCTTCGACAATAGATGAGGCTCTCACCAGGGTCTCCGCCATATCCCATAGCTCCGCTCTCACCCCATGCGCCCACTCGTAATAAGGACAGAGTCCTCCTTGTCCTCACCTTCCACCCTACCAGCCGTCACAAACCACAGATAATCCTCTGACATTTTCGCCACCTCCAACGGGATCCCACCACTGGCCACATCTTCCCATCTCCTCCCCTTTCGGCTTTCCGCAGAGACCACTCCCTCCGCAACTCCCTGGTCAATTCGTCTCTTCCCACCCAAACCACCCCCTCCCCTGGTACTTTCCCTTGCAACCTCAACAAATGCTACACTTGTCGCTTTACCTCCCCCTTCGACTCCATCCAAGGACCCAAGCAGTCTTTCCAGATGAGGCAGAGGTTCACCTGCACCTCCTCCAACCTCATCTATTGCATCCGCTGCTCGAGGTGTCAACTGCTCTACATCAGTGAAACCAAGCGCAGGCTTGGCGAATGCTCCGCCGCTCAGTTCGCCAACCCGATCTCCTGGTGGCACAGCACTTCAACTCCCCCTCCCATTCCGAATCCAACCTTTCTGTCCTGGGCCTCCTCCATGGCCAGAGTGAGTCCCACCGCAAATTGGAGGAGCAGCACCTCATATTTTGCTTGGGTAGTTTACACCCCAGCGGTATGAACATTGACTTTTCCAATTTCAGGTAGTCCTTGCTTTCTCCCTCCTTCCCCTCCCCTTCCCAGCTTTCCCACAGCCCACTGTCTCGGCCTCTTCCATTCTTCTTCACCCCACATCAGTCTGAAGAAGGGTCTTGACCCGAAACGTCACCTATTCCTTCGCTCCATAGATGCTGCCTCATCCGCTGAGTTTCTCCAGCATTTTTGTCTATCTTCTATCTCCCCATGATATCACTTTCATTGAACAATATACCTGTATTCCTCGATCCATCTGCCCTACTAAACTCACTGAATCTTACCATTCACAATGAAGGTCCTGCCCTGGCTTGACTTCCCAAAATGCAACACCTCACACTTATCTGAATTAAAATCCTTTAACCTTCCTCAGTCCTGCCCAATTTTGCCACTGAGAACTGATTTAAGGGCTCCTGCCACATATACAATATAAGGGCCTTAGGAACCATTGAGGAACAGCAGAACCTTTGGTTATTATATCCAAGTATCCCTGAAGGTGGAAGGGCAAGAAGATACATTAGCAAAGAATGTGTATGGAATACTAGCCCTCATACGCCTAGGCAAAGAATATAAGAGAAAGGAAGTTATGGTTGCGCAGGGGATGAGATTCACCACGATCCTGTGTTGGATGAAACATTTCAATTATGTGGAGATCCTGGAGAATACAGGTGTATTTTCCATAGAGCAGAGCAGGCTGATTGGAGACCCGATAGAGGTATACAATGTTATGAAGAGCATAGGAAGAGCCTTTTCTCTATAACAAGTATCAAAAACTAGAGGGCATAGGTTTTTGGTAAAGGAGAAGAGATGTACAAGGGATATGTGGTTGGACTCTGGAACACACTGCTGAGAAGGTGGTGGGCTGAAGGGTCTGTTTTGTGAAGTATGATTCTATGACTCTATGATTCTAAGGTAACATTCAGGGAAGCTTGAGTTCCTCATGTCATTATATTGTAATGAAGATCGAAGATTCAGTTATTTATTTCCATGACTTCTTTCACACCTCTGCCCCGCAACTCTGGAACAAAGTGGGCAGATCCACCACTCAGTGCTATTTTTAATTCATGTGGAGCAATTTTCAGACTGATGGCGGAAGAGTTCACATTGTTTGTCAGCAGATGCTTCTTCTGCAAGTATGCATATGTGCTACATTGTGTTGTGTTGAGTAAGCATCTGTGAGATGTGTTCCATTAACATTAGTGCACACGGTTACAGCAGAGTTGGTATAAAACCATACCTACAATTAGCCAGAAATATCTAACTGACAATACAGAATTAGCAAAATAGCAGCAAATGTTTCTGCCAATATTGAAACTGCATGTGCAGATAATTTGAGATGATTGTTACTCAATGGGATGATTGACTGTTCCTGGATCTTTTTTTATTTACATCTAAATCTTTCATTTTGGTCTTTTGGAATAAATCTTCAAGGCTATAATTTTGGTGTCAGGAATGAGCATTTTCATTAAGATTTAATGAGTCACTGAGTGAAGGTATCCTGTGTGTATCAGTGGATGCATGAGTTCAGGCTCAGATCTACATGTGGTATGATGAAACAGCATCCATTACTGCTGCCTCATAGCTCCAGAAATCAGGTTTGATCCTGGCCTTGGAAGCTGTCTGTTTGGAATCTTTGCATATTCACCCTTTGACTGCATAGATTTCTCTAAACATGTCTGTTGTTTTTTCACATCCCAAATGTGCTGGTCGGTAGGTTAATTGGCCACTGAAAATAACTGTTTAGTGCATCGAGGAAAATGGGATGGTTGAAAAGGATCTCAGAATATGCACACAGTTAAGGGCCTGTCCCACGGGCAGGCGACTCCATGCGGCAAGCGTGACCTAACCGGAAGCGGGGGCTGTGCGGAGGTCGCGGGGCTGGTCCCACGTAGATCGCCGGAGCCGTATGGAGTTGGTCCCGACACCGCGCGGGGCTCCGAAAAACTGACACTGTTCAAAAATTCCACGCGGCAACGGCCTGCTGCCCCGCTGCCGCATCGAAGCTGCGCGCACCGCCTCGACGCCGCGTGCACCGTATCCGTCAACTCTGGAATTGTTGTGAAGGAAGGAACTGCAGATGCCCATTTACACCGAAGATGGACACACCAAAAATGCTGGAGTAACTCAGTAGATCAGGCAGCTTCTGTGGACAGGTGGTGTTTCGGGTCGAGACACCTTTTTCGGACTGAAGTCTTCTGCAGTCTTCTATGGTCTGAGGAAGGGTCTCGACCTGAAACATCACCTACCCGTGTTCACCTACATAAAAACCGAAACATCACCTACCCGTGTTCACCTACATAAAAAACGCTCGAGCTTCCAACGGACTTCGCTCGAACTGGACGTCCGCGCACCCCCTGCTTCCGGTTAGGTCGCGCTCGCCGCATGGAATCGCATGCCCGTGGGACAGGCCGTACGATGATCACTCGGCCTCCGCGCGGCCCCCGCTTCCGGTTAGGGTGCGCTTGCCGCATGGAATCGCATGCCTGTGGGACAGGCCGTACGGTGATCACTCGGCCCTCGCGTGGCCCCCTCTTCCGGTTAGGTCGCGCTTGCCGCATGGAAGCGCATGCCCGTGGGACAGGCCGTACGGTGATCACTCGGCCCTCGCGCGGCCCCCGCTTCCGGTTAGGTCACGCTTGCCGCATGGAAGCGCATGCCCGTGGGACAGGCCGTACGGTGATCACTCGGCCCTCGCGCGGCCCCCGCACGGCCCCCGCTTCCGGTTAGGTCGCGCTTGCCGCATGGAGTCGCCTGCCCGTGGGACAGGCCCTTAAATCATCCAAATGATCTCCTACTCTCAGAAAGATATGAGAAAGATGAGAAACATCTTATAGTTATAAGCGAAGAGTTCTCAAGGTCATAAATGTATGAAGTCTAAGTTGAGGGGCAAGAATATCAAGATAGCATTCAACAACTCTACAACTAGTCTCAGACTGAGAACAGAGTGGATGCAAAATGTCCAAGTCATGTTTAACCTCAAATTGAACAGATGTGCAAATATAATCTGTCTTAACCAAGGTTAAAGAACAGATGTGAATTGAAATCGGAAAGATTAAATGATATTAAGCTAGGAAAACATCACAAATAATTAAATATCTCGGTGATCTTTGAGCAACAAACTGTTAATCCACAAAATCAAAATTTACAAAGAGAATCATTGAGAAAAAAAGACAAAATAAATACTCAAGTAAGGAAGAAATATGAGTGAATATCAGAAATGGGATAAGCTATTTCCTGCCAAAACCAAGTTTGCACTATTTAACTGACCAAAGGGCGGCACGGTGGTGCAGCGGTAGAGTTGTTGCCTTTCAGTGATTGCAGGACCACAGACCGGGTTTAATCCTGATTACGGGTGCTGTCTGTACAGAGTTTGTACGTTCTCCCCATGACCTCGTAGGCTATCTCAGAGATCTTTGTTTTCCTCCCACAATCCAAGGACATACAGGTTTGTAGGTTAATTGGCTCGGTATGAATATAAAATTGTCCATAGTGTGTGTAGGATAGTGTTAATATTCAGGGATCCGGAAGTGGCGGCGCTGCCTGACAGCTGCGGCCTGCAGTCCGTCTGTTTTTTCTTTTTTTGTTGTTTTCTTTTGTCCTGTTTTAGTTAAATTTTAGTTTATTAGGTTGTGTATGTGTGTGGGGGTGGGAGAAACATGTTTTTGGTCTCTTCCTTCGGAAGGGGGGGGGTGCGACTTTTTCTTGTCGTATCCCCCGTCTCTGCTGAGGCCTAATGGCGGAGCTGGCGGCCTCCAACTGCGACCGACCTCGAGGCTCCGGAGGCAGAGCCAGCCAGGACTTACCAACGCGAGGCTAGCCGACTTCGGGCTGTGAGGGTGTACCGGCATTCCGGCGGCAGCAGCGATCTGAATTTAGAGGCTCGGCCGCGGGCCCAGTGGACGACATCGTCGGGAGCTCGCAGGTTACAGGTTGGTGACCTGTTTTTCCGGAGCTCCCGCAACAACAGCTGCGTCCGCTGGACTGGAGGGCGGCAGCTTCGACCACCCTGGGCCGCGGAGTTTGAACCGGCCCGTTCGTGGAGCTCAGATTCAACCGCGGGACTGAACTTACCATCACCCGGCGGGGTCACAACAATGGAAGCCTGGATCGCCTCAGCGCAGAGGGTGAACAAGGAGGGAAGAGACAAAGACTTTAAGACTTTTGCCTTCCATCACAGTGAGGAGGTGCCTGGTGAACTCACTGTGGTGGATGTTAATTTGTGTTTATTGTGTGTTTTGTTATTTTTATTATATGTATGACTGCAGGCACGAAATATCGTTCAGACTGAAAGGTCTGAATGACAATAAAGGAAATTCAATTCAAAAAAAAAATTCAATTCAAATCGCTGGTTGGTGAGGAGTCATTGGGCCGAGGAGCCTGTTTCTGCACTGTATCTCTAAACTAAACTAAAAGACTATGCCATCAGTATGTACAATAAATTAAGTTTTGGATTGGCATGTAGAGATAGAGAACCCAATGCCAAAACATTCCATTAACTTGAATGGAAACTAAACTTACATGCACATTCAACAATCTTAATGGAAAGAAAACACTGACAATTCACAAGGCAGCAAACATTCCTAGCCTCCTATGTGCTTCTATCTAAACTTGGACTATCTAAAACAGGCACCTCAATGTCCATGAGAGGTACCTCCAATGCTGCAACTACAGCATATTGTAAATCCACTGACAGAATAAGTGAAACATGTTAACATCTCAGAATTGTGGCACTAATTTTCATTCAGTCATATCCATTCCCAGGCCACATCATCCAAATGCATGACTCCAGATTGAGCTCTGTCAAGAAAAAAAAATTCAACAACTGAGGAAAATATTCACGATCGTTCTGAAAAACCTCCTGAAAACAAATGCAATTTTTCCACTGATTTGTGGTACTCTCTAGCTCTTGCCCACAAAAGACGACCAATAAACAATCATTCAGGATGCCACTGGGGGACATCCAGACTCACCAGCAGGCCTGGCTCGCCCGCCACAGACTGAAATTTGCCCGCTGCGCACAGAAGCACGTCCGCTGCAGACAAAGGCCAAGGACCCGCCCAGAAGGCCCAGCTTGCCCGCCCTGGACTGAGGACCAACGCCGTGGAGCAGGAACGCGCCCGGAAGGTCCCGTTCGCCCGCCCTGAGTGGAAGGTGTCGGACAGAGTGACAGAGCAAACCGGCAACAAGAAGACCAGTATCTGATATCAGCCTCCAACTGATTCTTCAGTAAACATCCTAGTGCTAGCCGGTCTGGATTTAAGGTACCACATTTGCCAGTGGCATCTCATCACTAATTTAGATCAACAACACTGTTGAAGTTCCTGAGATAACCCAGCGTGCATTTGTTGTGCCAGTCCAACTGAACAATGGCTGCTCTGAGTACACTACAAAGTGCTCCAGCACTGATGAAAGCAGCACGTTCCACAAGAATGTAGTGAAGGTAATCCTGCAGTATTTCACATCTCTGTTAACTTCAGGAGACCAGTGTTATTTGCCACCACCTTTCCCATAATCGCTCAATAGCCCTTATTGTGCAGGATATATCGCTTATGGTGATATATCCTTCACAGTGAGGGCAACCCTCAACCTCAAATTCCCATAGCAGAGGAGCTGCAATTCTGGGAAAGGTAGTGGCAAATAACACTGGTCTCCTGTGTTGACAGCTGGAAATGTCTGGCAGTGTGGACTCCTCAAGGATAAAAGAGTCATGGAAGCTGTCAAAACATGTGGCATACACCATCATTAAATTTGCTCCATGATTCATAAAAATCTAGACATTCAATGAGTGGAACTTTTTTCAAGTGATGACGAGAAACAGGTTTGCTGAGGAAGCCTTTATAGAAACATAAGTGCAGTCAAGGGATATGTGTACTATTGGGAAGCTAGCAGTTCTGGCAAATTCCAGTAATCAAGATGCCACTTACTCCTATGTGAAATCACAAAATGTGGCTGTTCCTCTGCAAGTACAGATTACGCGTAATGATCACGCGCACTTGATTTCCTGATTATCTAAATTGATATCAGTGGAATTGTGTATCGCGGAATGATGTCATTTAGCAATGGTCTGACTGGAAACATATCAGGCCCACTAACTGATCACAATCATAGGCCTTTAGTCTAATTTTATAATAGCCAAAACTTCACTTGGAAATAATCTCGAACATCAGTACTCTTGATCAGATTGATTTTGGAATTCATATTAGTGGAATAAAAAGCACCACAGTCACAGAATAATATAGCAGGAAACAGACCATTTGGCCCAACTTGTCCATGCCAGCCAAGATGTCTATCTGAGCTAGTCCCATTTACCTGCATTTGGTCCGAAACCTTTCCTATCCATTTATCTATCTAAAGGACTTTTAAACATTTTTAAATAAAGGGTGGTGTGAATATGGATTGAGCTGTCAGAAGAAGTTATAAGGGCGGGTACAATTAATGTTCAAATTGTACCCACCTCCACAGCTTCCTCTGACCACTCAAACTATTTCCCCACCACCCTGTGTCAAAAAGTTGCCCCTCATTTCCCTTATAAACTTTGCCTCTCTCACCTTAAATCTGTGCCTTCTATTTTAACCTTCCCTACCATGGAAAAAATACTGTAACCATCCACCTTATCTATGTCCGTCGTGATTTTATATACCTCTAAGATCACCACTCAATCTCCTATACTCCAGTGCAATCAGCAGCAACCTATTTTGATTCTCCTTATAACTGAAGCCTTCCAGTCTCAGCAATATCCTCATGAATCTTCTCTTCCTCCTTTCCTACTCAATGACATCTTTCCTATAGCTGGCCAAACAGAGCACACATGGTACTCCAAGTGTGGTCTCACTAATGACATCCCAAAAGTCATATTCAATGTCTTGATCGATGAAGGCAAACAAATCAAACTCCTTCTCCGTCACCCTGCCTAACTATGTCGCCATTTTCATAGAACTATGTATCTGCACTCTTGGGTCTCTCTCTACTCACATACAGAATGCTTCTGTGTTTTTCATTTATTTTAAATGTTTTCATCTTTTAGTGTTTTTATACTTCTGGAACCTGTTTGAAAGCAAGATTTATTTATTTGTTTTTTTTTAAGTTGCTTTGAATGCATTCAAATTGTGGAGACATTAAAAAGATAATGACAGTTTTGATACACAGATGTGGGCAGTCCACAGTTCCAGAGATCTGGATTAGTTCCTAATCTCCAATGCCATCTGCGTGCAGTTTGCACGTTCAACCTGTGACCATGTGAGTTGATGCCGGGAAATATAGATCTCTACCACATCCCGAAGACGTAAAGGATGGTAGATTAATTGGATAATGTTAATTACCACTAATATACGAGTGGTAGAATCAGGGGAAGTTCAAGGGAATATAGGAAGAATTTTTAAATGGGATTATAGTATACTGTAAATGGGTGTGTGATGATTGACACAGTATGACTTTCCAGGAATTGTATAGATTTAGTTTAGTTTACAGTTTAGAGATACAGTGCGGAAACAGGCCCTTCGGCCCACTGTTTCTGCACCGACCAGCGATCACCACACATTATCCAAACACACACTAGGGACCATTTTACACATACACCAAGCAAATTAACCTACAAACCTGTCAGTCTTTGGAGTGTGGGAGGAAACCAAAAACCTTGGAGAAAACCCACGCGGTCACCGGGAGAACGTACAAACTCCATACAGACAGCACCCGTAGTCTGGTTCGAACCCGGGTCTCTGGCGTTGCGAGCGCTGTAAGGCAGCAACTCTACCGTTGCGTCATCGTGCCACGAGTTGCTGGCTACCAAAGTTTTCTTCAACCATTTCATGTGTGAAGTTTGTCACAGCCCATCTGAGACAATTAGGTTGTGTGATGTTATATCACAAAGCCGAGACCTACCACACAAGCAGAGGGCACTTTCCTCAGTCAAGTTCAGACTTCTGGATAGAAATTGGTGAGCAACTTCAGAGTGTGAGTAGTGAGACATTTTCAGTAGGCTTTGGACCACGATGTTAACATATAACACTGCAGCTGAAACAGCTAATATTGCTTGTTATAAGGGCATGTGTGAGCTGTAATCTTTGCTAAACAGCTGAACAAATGGTACAAGAACATGATGAAAAGGATAACCTTTCCAAATCTAATAAAAATTGGCATTAGTTGGTTGATTCATGAAGTGGAAACATAAAGGTCACGATGTACTCCTCATTAAACAGATGCACCGGCAGAAAATTAACAAATCCTAAAGTAGAAAAATCACTTGGCCAAAGGCAATATCCTGATGATCTATAAGTATCTGAAGGTGGATATCAATTCTCTTCAGTCTTACACAAAAATCATTCCCTGAGCAATGCATTATAATTCCAATCAAAAATCAATGTCCTTAACAATAATTTGCTCCTGGAAATGAGGAAGTCTAACATTGAAAGCACTATGATGTGTTATATGAATTTTAAGACCCATGCTATTATTCATTGATAGATGATCACATTTCCCATGTCAAAACCTCATCAAACCTTCAACATTCCCAGTTCTTTATTTTGTAAGGAGCAAGGTAGAGCAGTGGTAGAGCTACTGCCTCACAGTGCCAGAGACCCAGGTTCTATCCTGACTATGGCTGCTGTCTGTATGGAGTTTGTATGTTCTCCCCGTGACCTGTGTGCGTTTTCTCTGAGATCTTCGGTTTCCTCCGACACTGCAAAGACGTACAGGTTTGTAGGTTAATCGGCTTGCTATAAATGTAGAATTGTCCCTAGTGCACGTTGGGTAGTGTTAAGGTATGGGGATCGTCGGTCGGTGCAGACTCGGTGGGCCGAAGGGCCTGTTTCCGTTCTGTATCTCTAAACTAAACTTAAACAAAACTAAATATGTTTTAGGGCTTATCAGAACTTTGCAGCTTCACCCTCTGCATGGTTCATATACAGTGCCCAGAACTGAATGCTGCACTCCAGTTGGGTCTAATAGGAGATTTGTACATGGAAGCACAGTTTCTACCTCTCTGCTTCTTTAAGATGAAAACTAACATTTCTCATGCCCTTTAATTAATCTTTGTGTCTGTGGCCTGAATTTTAATGATCGTTGCACATGGATACCACACAGTTTATAGCTTCCCATCATTTTCAAAATGTTATTGCATGATTGCTTAACGTTTGAATAAAATCCCTCTCTCAACTAATATAATAGAGGAGTTAACATGTTAAAGTTTTAATACAATCAATGTCTTTGGTAGACTATCAGAGAAAGGAATTCGATACAAATACACGTGAGAACACTTCAAGGATTATACACCTGACTACTGATAATCAACTTAATAAATGAATGGTTCTTCTGAGACCTTTTGATAATTAGTTGCAGTGGTGTCAGAACACATGAGCTAACTAAAAATAACTGGCAGAGTTGTAAGGATGCAAGACCAAGGCCATAGGCTAAGAGAACCTGAAGAAGGTTTCTGTAATAGCCATTAACTCCAGCACTTTGTGTCTATCTTTAGCCATTAACCCTATCTTATTGCAACTGTTTTTTTAAACTACACACAGAACAGTACAGACCAATAATAGGCCCACAATATATGGGCAGAACATGATGCCAAGACCATTATTTATCTACCTGCTCATAACCCATATCCCTCCATTCCATTTCAAATTTATTTTGGAATATAGAGAGGTACTTCCTTTTAAATAGCTGAGAAATTTGATCTATTTTTGTAAAGTGCAAAGGAAATTTGCCATGAGAATATTGCATAAATGACCAGATGTAATCATGCTAATCATGCATTGATTTCACATCTGCTGATGGAATAGGTCATGCAATGCAGTCTTCCTCTGGTACTGATAGATCTGCAGCAGGGTGGGAAACCTACAACCTTACCTGTTCAGTCACAGGACAAGGAGAAGCACATTGCTCAAGGATCAAAGTAGGATTGGAGATTAAAGTACCTTCATTGTGACATCAGTGTCTCGGATACAGCATCTGCCAGCCTTGGTGAATGACCAGCGTCATGGAAAATGAATCATTGGTTCCCTCTCATTGATCAGAGCTCTTTGTGCAAATCTCATTTGAACTTCATACTGTGACCACTGGCCAATTGATCAGCCATGCCATGCTGAGATTAAGGCCCACTTGCAGTTCAGGACTAGACTGGCAGTGCGCTATCCACCATAATGAAGTGCTGTAAGAGGATGATTATGGTATCACTCCGGTCTCAGAAGTTCTCTGGATCTGCTTCAATTTATTGATCGCCACAACAGGTCAACATCAGGTACTATCTCTCTAGCGGTACACCGGACCAACTGGTTTACAGAACCACATAGGTCAGGCTGATGTCCATTGACTACAGCTCAATGTTCAACATTATCATCCCTTCCAACCCCAGCATCAATGTCCAAGATCTGGACCTCTGGACCTCCCTTTGCAATAGATTCTTGACTTCCTCATCAGTAAAAATCAATCTGTGTGAATTGGTAACAATATCTCCTTGCTGGCCGTAAAGAAAAGTGCTGTATGCTTAGCCCCTGTTCTACTCTCTTTACACACATGGCTGTGTGGATATTCACAGCTCCAATGCCATCAATAAAGTTGGCAATGACACAACTGTGGTTGGCCAAAGCATAGGTGGTGATGAGCCACTCAACAGGAGAGAGACAGAACTCCCAGTTCAGTGGTGTCACGACAACAATCTCTAGCTCAATGTCAACAAGACCCAAGAACTGATTGTTGACCTCAGGAAGGGGAAGGGGAAAGATTATGTGCCAGGTTTCATTCATGTTGGTGGTGGAGAAAGATAGCAGCTTCAAATTCCAGGATATTACCATCTCGGGTGACCTGTTCTGGCCCTAGTAATCATGAAGATGTGCCAGCACCTCTACTTTTGAGAAGTTTAAAGAGATTTGGCATGTCTCTGAATAACAAACTTTGACAGATAGTCGATTGCACTGAAGAAAGTACCTTGACTGTTGCATGACAGCCCGGTACAGTAATCCCAACGCACAGAAACACCAGAGGCTGCAGAGCATGGTGGACTCAGCCCACCACAATCATGGGCACAGCTCACCCCTCATTGAAAGCATCTACATGAGGTGCTGCCTCAAGAAGGTGGCATCCATCATCAAGGATCCCCACCATTTGGGCCATGCCCTGTTCTCACTGCAACCATCATGCAGAAGGTACAGAAGTCGGAAGTCTCACACCACCAGGTTCAGGAACAGTTACTTTTCTACAGCACCTCAGATTCTTGAAGCACCTGCACAACCCTAATCCTACCTCACCAATTGACCACCTCTTGCACCACGATGGACTTGTTTGGTTTTTTATTGGTTTTTTTTAAATTGTATTTTGCACTAATATCTTATCTTCTTTATTTTAGTGGCATTTCAGGCACTTGTCTCCTAAATAAGAAACGCTCAAGTATAATAACACTATCACTTCCCCTCCCCGAACAGCCAAAGCTCTCACCCCTTTAATCCATCATGGGAGTAAAATAGTGCAGTCATCTGATGTATATGAAGAACTGTGGCTAGGAGTATGGGATAGAGTTGTGACATAACCACCGATTCAACCTCTATCCCACACTCAAGAAATATCTCAGCTGGAATTTCTGAACTACAAATATATCGGCTGTGCATCTTCCTCCCATCAAGCCTCTATATATACCACCACTTCTGTGCCAGGTTGCAAAAATGAAACAAAGTCACTTGTCATGATTATAATATACTGGAGACAGGCTCATTTACAAGTTTAAGAAAACAACTGCATATGCTGAAGATCTGAAACAAAAATGGAAAATAGCGTAAAACTTAGCAAGTCAGTCAGCATCTGCAGAAAGAGAAGAAGTCAAAGTCCTGACAAGGGATCGCAAGAATCTGTCTGAAGCCAAATAGATGTTTTAAAAATGTAAACATTCTCAAGACTTGGATGTTTTCGGCAATCCTGCCAATTATTCTCCACGCATAAGTGCTGTTGAACTGAGGAGGCAGTTAAGAGTCAAGCATGTTGACAGGTCAGGAGTAACATACAGGAAAAATATATGATTTCCTTCCCTGAACATCAGCTAGGTTTCATAACAAAAAATCAAAAAAAATACCAGCAGCAAAAACCTGACAACTGGTTAATTCAGTGCCATTTCTCTTCCTGTGCAACAGAGTATTTTGACAGCTTCTGTATTTGTTTCAGCTTTCCAGCATCTGCCATCCTTTGCTTCATTTAGATTGTGTTGCCACAAGAGGAGACACATCTATACTTCTGCATAAGCAATATATACTTGCTTGTGAACTGTAAAGAGTGTCTCCTGGCAGGGTATGTCAGAAACCTGCAAACATACTTCATCAGACTTGCTTTCATAACAAAGGAGAAGAATAGTAAGATTAAACGAGAACTTACCAAGTTTGAAGTTTGATCTTTATTTTATGAGGAGTTACGTTGGTGATAACGTGAAGAAGACCCGTCAGGGCGCATGAGCGTCAATCTTCAAAGCAGCGGTATGAAATCACAGATAACACAATATTTGAAGTAACATATTAAGATGAGCAACATGAGAGCTACCATATGACCTTTTTTTATGAGAGAAGGCTGGGCGTGGCGGGCACGTAATCACCAATGTAACTCCTCATAAAATAAAGATCAAACTTCAAACTTGGTAAGTTCTCCTTTAATCTTACTATTTTACTTCGGAGTCACGTTTGTGACTACGTGAAGGGTTCAAAGCTCTGTGATTTTATGCCGCAGATCCAAATCCCGACCTCACTGCATTGAGTGACTTTCGATGAGAAACAATCAATAATGCGTTAAACATGAAATGTGAATATCATGCAGTAACAATTGATTTGAATAATCAAAACAACCAGTAACCCCTCTATCCCAGGGGAAACTAAACAGGACTTAATCCTGAATTTGCAAACAGCCTCTCTCCGATCAGCGATCGGCCGATGGTAAAAAAAAAATTTAAAAATCATTTGACCACCCGGCACCTATAAAAATATGACCGCTGTGAACATCCATCGCCCTAGCCGACGACGTTGCTGCTGCACTAGTGGAAAAAGGATATATACACTTCAGTGTTAATACCTGCCTTAATCAACATTTGCTTTAAACCACCTTGAGATAGTCTGCACTGACACTCTCCTGTGTGGCTTCATGTAACTGATAAACAATGCTGTTTCCACATTTCTTAAAGTCATTATAGCTTCAATATAATGAAAATAAATGTGCCATTACACATAAACATGGATCAGTAGGTTATGCTGAAACACAATATTAACAAACCTGTGACACCTGGCCTGCTCTGCTTAAACAGGACGCAATTATACAACATAACATTCTCTTCAGCTACTTCCATCCTGTCTAGCAGTAGTTTTTGAAAATCTGCACTTGCTATGCTGAACCAATGCCAAGAGCATAACCACTTTCATGATTAGTTTGGCAAATTCAGAGACATGACAGGAACCTACTGTCGAAGCATCTTGAGGAACACACTTACATCCCAGATCGCCATATACCTGGGTTTAGGAGGTTTCGAGTTGAAATTCCTTTCATCAATCCAGCTATGATATGATGAAACTCAATAGGATCTTTCCTGACCCCATCAAAACCATACGATGACAAAGCACTTAAAGCTGTATTAATGGTGTTATAACTGAGCCCCTCATCATCATAGAGTGTCAACAGGAACTCTAAAATATCCACAATACCTGCAGTACTATAGTCAATATTATTTTGTACACAATATTGCTCCCATTTTTTACATAAGTAATATACTCCTTTTGAGTACTCTTTCTCCAGGCTACACTGAGCATGTCCACCGTTCACCCAGACAGTCCTTGCTCCAGGTATGGCCTTCTTAAAACCTGCAAATTAACAAGTCAATACAATCACATAACAGATGACTTTCCCGTGTTAGCGGATGCTCCAGTCAATTCCTACGCTTGGGAATCACCAAAAAGAGGTTGCATCCCTAACTGTCAAAGGGAACCATGCTTGATTCGGCCAATTAGGTGATACAAGCACACCCAAAGCGGCATCCTGCTTGATTTCTTGCACACTCCGACCTATTAGGCAAAATGGTAGGAAAATATATAAAACATACCACCCCAATGTAATGTCAAAGTATCAAATACAACTGACACCTGGTCTGGTTCCCATGAAACCTATTTAGGCTGCTGATGGTTGAACCTTGATGCAAAACAAATCGATATCTGGCATTCATATACAAGTACTATATTATTGAACACCTCCTGGTTCAACATCCAATCTATGTTGTCATGGAACTTTCGTGACTTGGCGTCTGCTACTATGTAGAATCTACCTGGTAGATAAATAGCTGAAATATCTTTTTAATGCACCAGGCCCAAATTTGATTAGCCAATCTGTCACAAAATACCGACTTGATTTCACCGATGTGATTAACATATATGCCACTTGCGTAGTATTGTCAATCTGAAACTGAACATGCAGATTACATTTGTTAGAGCAATAAGCCTCTTAATAGTTAATTGCCCATGTCTGCAGAAGCGATCCTCTTGCTCAGTCCATCTGCCTCCACAGCTGAAACTTGTATCCGTGACACCCCACCCGAGTGCACTGACATTCATCTGCAAAATCATGGAAGGCTGGTCAAGCATTACCTTGCTATAACTTCCGGACACATGGTGAACCCACCATTGCAAATCAGAAATAGCCTTTACTGATAACTGCATAGGTCTATTATAATGACCCGAATGTATCCTTAATGCCTCCATTAGCTTGATACACCTGTCAATTAGCTCTACCCCTTTTCCCCTGGGCAGAGTCACTTAATTGAATCAATTGTGACCCAAATAGTCAGGTGTTAATTTGGATTTCTCTGGATGAATAATGCCCAATCTTTGAAAATTGGATTTAACAACTATCACCTGTTACTTCAGCTGTTCTCTTGGATACGCCTGCAATCAAGATATCATCGAGATAAGCCATGAGCACCTGACCCTGGCCTCTCACCATGCCTATTATAGGTTTTAACAATTTTGTTGCCATAGTTGATCCATCCAGGTGAATTTCAAATATCCTTATCCTGCAAATAAACAGACATTGAGTAATGCGCATCTTTAAGCTCTATAGTCGCCATATAGCATCCTCTTGACCCAGTTGCTTGGCAGTGAAAATTCCATCTTACAATGTCTATACTATATCCCCTATCCTTTTTTGGCCTGGGAAAATATTAGACACAAATTGATGGGGTTGGTGAACCAACTTTTATCACATAAGCTTGCAAGCACAGTCTGAACATCCATCTGTTCTGTTAATGAAAACTGAATAGTTCTCCCAAGAACATGCTGAATGTGCAAATCACAATTTGGATTGAAATCCATTCGAAACCTTTGAATCACACTCTGTATAAACAGAGCTAAGGTAATTTGCTTCCATTCATCCCAGAAACAGATGTAATGTACCCCAGATTTAAGTTGTGTCACATTTGATATGTGCACCTGAGAACCAGGCCCACCTGCCTCCTTGGTACCTGGTGGATGACGTTGTCCCCGGCTCCTTGGCGGGAAAGCCAATGTTTGACCATGTTCCCGCTTCGTTTGTCGGGTACTTTCTTTTTTGGAAACTTGCCGACTGCGGGTGGCTTGATCAAGCCCACCGTATTTGCCTCGTCATCCATGTTCTTGACACTCTTGGCGAGGTCCTCTCCGAAGAGTAGGTTGGCCAGCTGTATATTGCTAGGCTGGAAAAATACTGCAATCTTGGAATTAATGGTGGGCCGAATGGCACTTTCCCTGAGACAATTTATCTCAAAAATGGGTGCTACAAAGCAACCCTAGTACCTCTTGCTGCGTCTCCGACACATGCCCTCCATCCACCGTTCTCGCGAACACCGTGATTCCTGAGCCAAGTAATTTCAGGATTCTCTGCAGCTTCATCTCCTGGGCACTGCACGCCCACGCCCATCTGGCTCCATATCACCCGGTTCACTGCT
This sequence comes from Malacoraja senta, assembly GCA_038087875.1. Lineage (NCBI taxonomy): Eukaryota > Metazoa > Chordata > Chondrichthyes > Rajiformes > Rajidae > Malacoraja > Malacoraja senta. Next base: position 59,944,493 of record CM075979.1, read on the forward strand.
GGCACATTCAGCAACTCACAGTTACCCCGTCTCTTGGTGATTCCAGACTCTGACTGGACAGCGAATCGTACTGCCAGAGATGGGAACACTGACAACGGCCATCTTCGCTTTCCAAGTGGCATTCCATACTCTGACGGGACAGCGAATCGTGCTGCCAGAGAATGGACCTCTGACAACGGCCGTTCTTCGCTAATTTCTATGTCTCTGTCAGAGTCGGGGTCAGACCTTAGCTGACCCTCTGCACTCACCTCATGCATGAGGGTGCTTTAAGCAGCCCTCTACCAGGTGCTGCCGGCGTGGCCTTTCTGCAGCCTACCGCCCACACGACTCCTCCCCGGAGTGTGCGTTTCTGGAGCAACCTCTGGATGAGGTGCTCCATTTGGGAGAACCATTTTAAAACGTCTCCAGCCCCGTACAGGCTCATTGTGGCCCGACTCAGTTGAGCCCAAGGGCCTCCCAGACTTCCCCGGGCCTTACACCCGACTGGCATTGGCTTTGGTGCTTTTTAGCACTGAGTCTGAAGTCGCCCCGCTCCCGGTCGGTGACTGTGCAGGGGTACGAGGCAGCCGCTGACAGACCGCATTCCCGCGGCTCTCCTATGATTTACCTGCGGCTGCCCTCCCCCTGGTCGTCTTCATCATGGTGCTGCCTGTAATAATAAAAAACAGAGCACCACAAAAAATAAATGTTTCCCTCCAGCTAAGTTTCCCACTTAGCTGGAGCTTTAAACTATAAAAGTACTTTAAAAGTACTTGCTACAGGAGGAGCTCTGTCCTCCCCTGCTCGTCTTCACCATGGTGCTGCCTGTGACAAAACACAGAGCACAGCACCACAGTTTTACTCCAACTAAGTTGCTCACTTAGCTGGAGCTTTAAAACGCTTTAAAATACTCTAAAAGTACTTACCACGGGAGGAACTCTGTCCTCCCGCTGTCCGTGCGCCAATGCGACCGACGTAATGACGCGCATGCGCCCAGACGGGTCTTCTTCACGTAGTCACAAACGTGACTCCGAAGTAAAACAAGGCATTCAGCATTAATACTGGAATATTGCTTGCCTGAAACTTCGACAGAGCAGCCTGGCCAACCTGCTTATTCCGATTAATCCAAGTTTGTGTTTACTAGATGAGACGTAGACTGTTGAAGGGACAATTACACTCAACAGAATAATAAACCCTGATTGGTGTAAAGCTCCTGCACTTGGAAAATAGATCATTATCTACCTTCAATGAGCAATGCCAGTATATTATAGGTAGCAAACATGAAACATCTTCAGGGTGTCATTTGAAATTCTGATTAGGTTTCATCCTATAACATATTCTGAGATGCATACTATTTCTTGTGATTTATGGTATTTGAGTGATTTTAGCAGTCATAAGTGAATACAATATGGCAAGTTCCACTCCCATTGCAGAATTAACAAGTAGCTATAATCATCTCTTGTTACATTCTGTTGGAAATGCCAGAGGTTGATATGTGCTCTGACAGGGGGAGGGGGAGGGGGCGGATATAGGTAGTGACACTAATGCAAAATAAACTTGGAATGATTTTTCAACAATAAAACCCATTCATTCACAAGCATGCCACAACAAATTGTTGGCTAAGACAACAGAGAAGGGGGAAAGTAAACGGAGAAACAAGAACTGTGAACTGATTTCTTCTCTTTGTTTTTCTTCTCAATGTTCTGCTTCTGATGAAGCATCCTTGACCCTAAACATGGACTCAATTTTTGTCCTCACTGATGCAACCTAACATGTTGAGTCCTTCAAGCACTTTCGGCTTTGTTTTGGGAAGAGGTTGTACTGTCCACTTGGCTCATCGATAGCTATCCAGTAAGTCCCACTTGGCTGCTCTTAAGCTGTCTCTCAGCAGAGTTGAAAGCATCCAAAGAAGATTTTTTTTTTGTCAAAATAAATAAATCTATTGTGGGAAAATAAACCAATGTGATTCCTGAGCTTCCTAATCCCAGCATATGATCGGATCCACAATAGTGCTGATATCTATTTTCCTGTGATATTACAACCTAGAAAACCACTCTCCCATCAGTATAGAGGAAGAAATTATATCCCTGAGTGAATGACAGAGGCACAAATGGGAAGTCAATGTGCTACTATCAATGCAAGAGCCATTTTCTTAGGGATATCTGCAGTTGTACTGAAAATTGGAGGCAATGGGAGAGATGGGTACAATTACGAAATTTGAAAGACACAAACAGGATTGGGAGAGGAAAAGATTGGAGGTATACGGGCCAGTTACAGGCAAGTGGGACTATCTTGGGAAAGCAACTCAGTCGCCATGGAGGAGTTAGGCTAATGGGCTTATTGTATACATAGGGTATTGTATACAACTATGACGGAAAATGTAAGTAATAACAGAATATGTTGGGAACAGTCAGCAGGGCAGGCAGAACCTGTGGAAAAAGAAGCAGAGTTAATGTTTCAGGTTGAAGATCTATCAGACAGTCTTTGACTTGAAACATTGATTCTATTTCACTAATATTTCATAGTTCATTAACTGCATAATTTGATTTTTTTTGTCTCTTCTCAGTAAGCTTTGATTCTGTAGATTATCAGCTTGTTGTGTGAAGGTCATTGAGACATTTCCCATCATGTTTAATATGTCTGTGATGTTGTCCTACCTTAATATAAGTTAATCTTTCCATTTTTAATTCACATCTGTGTTGAACTTTGTTTAAAGCTTATTAGATTTGTGCTTCCACTGAGGCTAAATTTATTGCATTCCTTTCTAGTTCTCAGCCTGATTTATGAGAAGTGATATTGAGCATTATCTTGAAATTCTTGACTCTGAATTTAGGTTTGCTACATTTATGACCCTGACTTCAATTCAGATTTAGGCATAGAAACATAGAAACATGGAAACAGAAAAGATAGGTGCAGGAGTAGGCCATTCGGCCCATCCAATATGATCATCGCTGATCATCCAAAATCAGTACCCCGTCTCTACCTTTTCCCCATATCCCTTGATTCCTTTAGCTCTAAGAGCTAATTCTAACTCTCTCTTGAAACCATCCAGTGAAATGGCCTCCACTTTCCTTCTGTTCAGATTCACAACTCTCCGGGTGAAAAAAAAATGTCCTCATCTCGGTCCAAAATGGCCTACCCCTTATTCTTTAACTGTGAGCCCTGGTTCTGGACTCCCCCAATATCAGGAACATGTTTTCTGCATCTTGCCTGTCCAATCCTTTAAGAATGTTATATGTTTCTATAAGATACCCTCTCATGCTTCTAAATGCCAGTGAATACAAGCCCAGTCGACCCATTCTTTCATCATATGTCAGTCCTGTGATCCTGGGAATTAACCTGGTGAACCTACACTGCACTCCCTCAGTAGGAAGTGTCCGGCATCAAATTAGAAGACCAGAATTGCACAAAATCCTCCAGGTGCGGTCTCACAAGGGCCCTGTACAACTGCAGTAGGACGTCCTTGCTCCCAAACTCAAATCCTCTCGCAATGAAAGCCAACGTGCCATTATGGGGTGACAGGCTCTCCTTATGGAGTGATTCATTAAATCTTAATAGAAAAGTTCATTTCAGTCATCAAAATTATAGCCTTGAAGACAGTATCTAAAAATGCTAGTGAGAGACTGATGCAGACAAAAATGATCAAATTCTTCAAATTCCCAGCAAAAGCATGGTCTTAATCTCATTTATTGCTTATTTATCTCATTTATTTTGGACTTTGGACATTTTGCTCTTTTACAGTTTAGAATTCAGAAAGTATTGTTACAATTGCACAGGGCACTGGTGCCAGTATACTTGATGTAATGCATCAGTTCTGGTCCCATTATTTAAGAAAGAATACACTGGCTTTGGAAGCAGCCCCAAAAAAGAATCAGTCTAGTAGATGAGGGGGTTGTCCTATCAAGGGCAACTAAAGAATTCAGATTTATATTCTTTGGATTAGAAAAGTGAAGAGTAATCGCATTGAGTATATAATACCGTGAGGGGGCATGATTAGGTAAATGTCAAGTGGCTTCCAATGGTGAGAAAATCTTGAATGAGGAGACCTAGCAGAAGGGATCTCTGTTGCCAAGCAGACCGTGCGTTTCTGACAGGTTTGAGGACTTCAAATTTGCTTTCCCCGAGTCAGCAACACCGCACCCCAACAGTAACATTTCTTGATGAGACCGTGGAAGGCCTCTTCTCAGATCTCAGGAGCCACCAGCTGACCTTGATGGCCATTGGCTTCAGTTAGCAACAACACTGCGTGGAGTTTGTACATTTTCCCATTGACCACATGGATTTTCTCCAGATGCCCTAGTTTCCTCCCAAATATCCTGGATTCATCAGTTGGTGGGTTAATTGGATACTGTAAATTAACGCGGTGCAGGTGGGTGGCTGAGAATTAGGGTCGAGTTGGAAGTTCGGGGCAAGTGATGAAGAACGGGTTGCAGGAAGGTTGCTCCATACCAGAAAAGGCAGATTAAAATCGATAATGAACCAGGGAGTTTATAATATTCTGTGTACGGGATCCCCCCTTTAATGCCCCTATGTTCATAAAAACAAAGTGCAGGAGAAACTCAGCAAGCTAGGCAGCATCTGTGGTGGGAAATGGACAATGGGGGGAAATCGAAAATATAGGGAATGGACTGCTAAGTGAAGAAGGGTCCTGACCCAACGCGTTATCTACCCATTTCCTTCGACCAATGCTGCCTAGCCCATTGAGTTTCTTCAGCACCATTTTGAGTGCTCAAGATACCAGCATCTGCATTCCCTTGCATCCCCCATTCAATGTTTTTGTGCAACAGTATAGGTTATTCATAGGTAGACAAAAATGCTGGAGAAATTCAGCGGGTGAGGCAGCATCTATGGAGCGAAGGAATAGGTGATGTTTCGGGTCGAGACCCTTCTTCAGACTGATTCATACATACGTTTTACTCACTTTGCAGTAACACAGAGGATGTGAGGTTAATAACTTAAAGCCTTTGACAGGCAGAGGAGAAGGGTCTTGGAAGAGCAAGACCTCGAAACTGGCATAAAACATACTTGACTGAGCAACAGTACATATTAACCCAATAGACTATTCTCCTGGCATTGCAGTTTTGCCCACTGAGCCTTCGCAAGTCAATAATTGTTTTTTCAATATGTTACTGTTGCAATTAACTTTGCTTTCTGAACTTGGGTAAAGAATCTTTCACTTCACCATCTTGTGGTGTACTTTCACCAGCATGACAACATGCAGCAGACCTCCCTGCAACATTTCCCATCCACAGCTTGGACCACCGCTGGGAATCTACAAACTGCTTACATGTACGCTTGTAAAATATCTGAAGAATATTGAAACAAGGAACTGCGCACAAAAACCCACACAAAGTGCTGGAGTAACTCAGTAGGTCAGGTAGCAAGGCGGCAGGTCAGGCTGCAGAGAAGCTGCTGGACCTGCTGTGTTACTCCAGCATTTAGCATCTTTGTCTGAAGAATGTTATTAGTTTTAAATATAATTTCTACAAATCATAGTTTAGATAGCTCAACAACACAGCAGCGCAGTGGTAGAGTTGCTGCCTTACCTACTTCACGCCCACACAGAATCACAAACCAGCGAAGACAGGGACAAAGCAGCGAATGAACTAATCTGCAGACTAAATGAGAAACGCAGGCAAAGATGGACGGAGACAGTGGAATCAATTGATTTCACACACTCCAGCCGTTAGGCGTGGCAGACCACGAATAAGCTGATGGGCAGGTCGACAACTTCAGCACAGTGTCCCATCACTGCAAATTCCATCGCGTCGCTACTGCTGAGCAATGGCTGCTTCCCCAACGCAGACAAGGACTTCACCAGAACAACATCGGCGAGAGTCCACGAGCTGCACAGGGCCCCGAGCTGCGACTCCAACCTATCCCACGATTTCACAACACAAGAAATCGAGCAGGCCATCCGACGGCTGAAAACCGACAAGGCACCAGGCGCCGACGGCATCCACCATAAAACACCATGGCAAGAAGGCAAATGACTGGTTGTGCTCCTTCCTCTCCACGTGTTTCGCTGCCTGAAGCAGCCAAAGATCTGGCGCCGTGCCAAGGTGATCGCTCTGCCGAAGCCAAACAAGCCTAGCTGCCTAAAGAACAGGCTGGCTTCCGAAGCGGTAGGTCAACGGCGGACCAGGTGACCGTCCTGTGCCAAGACAGAGGACAGCTTCCAGGCAGGGGAGAAGGCTGGCGCTGTCTTCTTGGACCTCACAGCTGCACATGGTACTGTCTGGCTGCGTGGACTACACATGAAGCTTCTGGAAACCATCCCAGACAAGCACATGGTGAGCTTCATCATGGAGATGCTGAGCAACCGCAGCTTCAGACTACACACCAGCAACGGGAAATGCAGGAGGGTGAGGAAACTTAAGAACAGAGTCCCACAGGGCTCAGTGCTGGCACCAATGCTGTTCAATATCTACATCCATGACCTGCCTGCAACCCAGTCAAATAAGTATGGCTATGCTGATGACCTGGCCATCCTACTTAGTAAGCCATCCTGGGAAGCAGCAGAAGAGGGCCTCTCTGAAGACATGAACATCCTGTCTTCATACCTGAGGAACTGGCACCTTAAGCTCAGCATGGGTAAGACAACATCTTCAATGTTCCACCTCAACAACAGGGAAGTGTCCCACGACATGAACGTCATGGTGGATAACGCCCGGTTACGGTCCCAGCCTGTCCCCACGTACCTCGGTGTGAAGCTCGACAGAACGTTGTCATTCAAACAACACCTGGAAGGTGCCAAGGCAAAGACAAGCGCCCGTGCCGCACTGATTCGCCGCATAGCCGGCACCACATGGGGAGCCACGACGAAGACACTGCGCATGTCCACAGTGGCCCTGGTGTTCTCAGCCGCCGAGTACTGCGCCCCGGTCTGGTGCCGTAGCCCTCACGCCAAGAAGCTGGATGCTGCCCTCAACAGCACCCTGCGGACTGTCTCCGGATGCCTACGAGCCACCCCAGTAAACCAACTGCCCGTCCTCGCTGGCATCGCCCCAGCCAACATCAGACAAGAAGCAGCCTCGCTGGCCCTCTTTCGAAAGGCACAGACCAGTGAATCCCACCTCCTCCATCAGATCGTCACAGAGACACCACGATGAGTGCGCCTCAAGTCACGGCACCCCTTTGCCACGCAAACCCAAGAGCTGCTCTGCACAGCACCGGCTGACACTTCTAAGGCTGCCTGGGTCAAGACGAGATAGAGAGACCAGTGGAAGTCAGCGGAACCATCTAGGCTACACCATTACATCGATGACCCCATGGACGTTCCCTGCCTGGAGCTGCCCCGAACGCAGTGGACAACCCTCAACCGCTTGAGGACAGGCATCGGACGCTATGGAGTAGCGATGAAGAGGTGGGGCCTCATGGACAGCGCCTCCTGCGAGTGTGGGGACCCAACACAGACAGTGGAGCACATAGTCATCAGTTGCCCCAAATACCGGCCACCGAATGGTGAACGAGGTCTGATTGACCTGGACGAAGACACGTTGGCCTGGCTCGCCTCAACGAAGCTGCAGGTCTAAAAGACACACGACAGAAGAAGAAGCACTTGGGTTCGATTCTGACGATGGGTGCTGTCTGTATGGAGTTTGTACGTTCTCCCTGTGACCCTGTGGGTTTTCTCCCGTTTCCTCCCACATTCCAAAGACGTGCACATTTGTAAGTTAATTGGTTTCTGTAAATTTTCCCTAGTGTGCAGGATGAAACTAGTATCTGGTTGGTGCAGACCCGATGGGGCCAAGGTCCTGTTTCCATGCTGTTTTCATCTCTAAACTAAACAAATGTATGAGGTTACTGGGAGTTTGTAGGTTTGAGAATGATAGAAAATTACAGCAAGGCTTTTGGCACCAGTTTTAAAGCTGAAATCCTCTGTTGGACGTGACATTTGGCTGAGGGGTAACATTCCTGCTTCAGCATTCAGAGATGAACCCTTTGAGCACCTGTAAGGCCTGGTCTCTAAATATTGGTTTACTTTAGCTTAGTTTAGTTTAGTTTAGAGATACAGTGCGGAAACAGGCCCTTTGGCCCACCAAGTCGGCATCGACCAGCGATCCCAGACATTCACACTTCCCTAAACACACTAGGGACAATTATTTTTACATTTGCACCAAGCCAATTAACTTACAAACCTGTACGTCTTTGGAGTGGTAGAAAACCGAATATCTCGAAGAAAACCCACGCAGGTCAAGGTGAGAATGTACAAACTCTGTACAGACAGCACCCATAGTCAGGATCGAACCCGGGTCTCTGGCGCTGTAAGGCAGTAGCTCTACCGCTGCGCCATCGTTCCACCCCACATTGATGTTCATTGGCACACTCAGGTCAAAATTGAGTGATGGCAACCTCCATGGGAATGCTTCCCCCTCCAATTCTGGACAATTGAATTTGAGACCAGCTTCAGATAAACCCAATCATGTGGAGACTAGAACACAAATTATATACACCAGCTGTGGCCCCTAGCTACCAGGTGTATGGATAGTCCCACTGAATTATAATGTGTAGCTGAAAAACATTGATCCTGGGAGATGTTATTAATAATATCCTTGATAAAGCCAGCGGGAAAACAATCTCATCTCTGCTGATGCTTAAGGAATTTCTTCTATGAGGCTTGAATTAGGAGAGGCCATTAGGCAGAATGCAATAGAGAGTAGATAATTTACTTTTTAGGAAATAAAATCTATCTGAATTACTTGCCAATAATTGTGAATCTAATGGTACATAAATTATAGTGATGAACAGAGCGAAGTAGTTATGATGTGACACATTACAGATATACCAGTGTTGAAATTTTACTGTGCATTGCAATAAATTTATGTGCTGTTGCAAAGGCGGCAAATTGCTTCCATTTCCCTCCATGCTTGTGCTGCTCAGAGTTTGGGGGACATTCACATAACTTTGAGTCCAAACATTACCTGTCAACAGCCCAGGTCACACGTGCATTGGCAAGGCACATGAAACACTGCAACTTAAAGCATAACTGCGCAAAACATCCAGCCGATGGATTCAACGACAAGTAAATATCCTTTAACTTATTATCATGTGATAGGAGTAGAATTAGGCCATTCGGTCCATCAAGTCTACTCCTCCATTCAATCAGGGCTAATCTATCTCTCCTTCCTAACCTAAAGTGCCTGTATCCATGCTGTATCTCCTGCCTTCTCTGCATAATCTCTGACACCTGTACTAATCACAAATTTATCTATCTCTGCCTTAAATATATCCACTGACTTTACCTCCACAGCCTTGTGGCAAAGAATTCCACAGATTCACCACCCTCCGACTAAAAAGATTCCTCCTCATCTTCCTAAAAGAATGTCCTTTAATTCTGAGGAAATGACCTCTAGCCCTAGTGGAAAATCCCACTAGTGGAAACATCCTCTCCACATCCACTCTGTCCAAGCCTTTCACTATTCTGTATGTTTCAATGAGGTCCCCCCTCATTCTTCTAAACTCCAGCGAATGTAGGCTCAGTGCCGTCAAACACTCAAAATTCTTCACACAATTCCTTTAACTGCAATGGAGGTAAATCTTATGAATGAAAGGCTTGTTTTATTTCACTAAAAACATAGCTCAGGAGTGCGTAGAATAGTGCTAGTATACTGGGTAATCACTGGTTAGCATTGACTCGTTGGGCCGAAGTGTCTGTATCCATGCTGTATCTCTAAAGTCTAAAGAGAGTTGGAGTTAATAAGCAAATGAGAGAGAACAGGTGGCTGGAAAATTTGTTTCTTACTGGGAAAGATATTAAATTCGCAATGTGCAAGGAAACTACGATGTGTACACTAGAATTATCCTACGCACTAGGGAACTAGTAGTAGTATCACCAGTATCCTACACACTACTCATTACTGAAGCTAATTAACCTACAAACTTGTACGTCTTTGGAATGAGGGAGGAAATGGGAGCACCCAGAGAAGACCCACACTGGTTTACAGGGAGAACGTACAAACTCTATACAGACAGCACCCGTAGTCAGGATCGAACCCAGGTCTCTGGCGCTGTAAGGCAGCAAATCTACCTCAGTGCCACCATGCCTCCCTCACCCACCCACACTGCGGATAATTTACAGGTTTTGTGGAAATGAGCGGATTAAGTCACATGGGAACCAGGCTCACTTTAAGCACTATATAAGAATAAGTGATTATCCTCTCTTTGTAACATGTCTACTTATGCATTGTCTGACTGTTCTGATACTACTTTCACCCTGGGCACCACAAACCTCATTTGCCTGCACATCTTGGGGATGTGGGAGGAAACCGGAGCACTAGCTCACAGTTACAGGGAGAACATGCAAATCCCCGCGGATGGCAGAGATCAGGATTGAACCTAGGTCACTGGAGTAGTGACAAAGCCACACTAACTGCAGCTGCACTGTTCTGAGCACAGTATATTTTATGCCTTACACGTTGCAGACCAAAACAGTAGTTATTAATATGCTAGTCTATTTCCTTTCGTGCATGATTATTTGAGCAGCAGGATCTTAAAGTTTAATGTTGAGTTTGCGGATCCACTCAATAGGTTTTAATGAGCCCTAGTGAGTAGATCCTGTACTATTGCTAGAGGATCATTTGGGACAAAAAAAATAATAAAATGACTGTCGAGGAGCCATAAACCGACTGGCAATAGCAGAGAACAACCTGGGCCTTTCTCTCATTTTCCACCTGAGTCGCACATGACTGCTCAGCCAAGGCACTTCTCCAACAGCCAAAGGTAAATGAGAGATTGAGCAAAATTAAATCCCAGGGCTTTTTTTTAAAACTCGGGTCCTGCAGCAGAGAATTGTTGGAGGGTTGGATGATTAACCCACTGTGGCACCTTACAGTGAAGCAGTTAGGTGTCAGAAGAGTCGTATTCATCAAACCACAGTAATGCGCCCAGGAATCTCGAGATGAAACTGAGATGAGTTAAGAAGAAACGGTTCTGATGTGAGCAGAAGGACGTGACTTAAGGTGAAGCATGTCACCAAGAGTAAACGATTTAAGGAAAACTTTAGGTTAAATCTAATTAACAAGAATTATAGAGTCATACAGTACAGAAACAGGCCCAGCAGCCCAACGTGTCCATGCCAACCAAAATAGTCATTCTAAATGGACCCATTTCACCCCCATTTGGCCCACATTTTCCACCCATGGACCTGTCCAAAGGTCTTTTAAAACTTGTTATTGTACCTGCCTCAAATTACTGCCATCTCTGTGCCGATCTTGATGCTAACCTAATTAATCTCATCTGTCCGTGCATAATCTGTATCCCTCTAATCTCTGCCCATTCATGTGTCTGTCTAAATATATCTTAAACATTTTTTGTATCTGCCACTATCACTTCCCGTGGCAGTGCATTACAGGTATCTACCCCCATCCTCTAGGTAAAACAAATGTTGGTTGGAACATCTCTATAAAACTTTCCCCCTCTCATCATAAATCTATATCTTCCAGCATTTGACATTTGTCCATTGGAAAAAGACTACCCTATCTGTATCTCTCATATTTTTATATTGTTAGATCAGGTTTATCAGAAATGAGCCAGATAAGAAGACCATACTCCATGCTTAAACACGTGTTGGAAGGAACTGCAGATGCTGGTTTTCACCGAAGATAGACACAAAATGCTGCGGTAACTCAGGGGGCCAGGCAGCTTCTCTGGAGAAAAGGAATAGGTGATGTTTTGTGTCAAAACCTTTCTTCAGACTGGGAAGGGTTTAGACCTGAAATGTCACCTATTCCTTTTCTCCAGAGATGCTGCCTGATCCGCCGAGTTACTCCAGCATTTTGTGTCCATCTCCAATGCTTAATCAATTCTCCTTTGCAATAGCACACCTCCTCATGTAAAATTGGTTTAGAAACATAGAAACATAGAAATTAGGTCCAGGAGTAGGCCATTCGGCCCTTCGAGCCTGCACCGCCATTCAATATGATCATGGCTGATCATCCCATGGATTCAGCTGGGAATGGCTCAATGAATCCAACTAAACTACATTAGTATTCAATTTAAATATGGGTTTTCAAACATTCTCACTATCACTCGCCTTCATCATTTTCTTATTTATTGCAGAATATTCTTATTATTTGATGCAAAGGAGCATTGTCAAAATATATATTGCTCAAAAAAATTCCCTTGCAACATAAAACATTTTGCAACAAACACAGTGTAGTGATTAAAAGAGCAGTTATTGACCTTGTCAATCTACAACTGACCTGCTGAGTATTTCCTGTATTTCAGTTTATATTTCAGATTTTGAGCATTTTGTTTTCTTTGATTTTCATTTACTGATTAATTGTTCCTATATTGCTGGTATGTGTTCGTGATAACACAATGTACAGTAATAATAATCGGTGGAATTATTCCAAACAACTTTTATTTCACTGAAATCTTTTTTTTAAATGTAAATACCTGGAGAAATAACATCACAATTATTTTTTTTTAGAACTTGGTATGCAAGGTGTGGTCAAAATGACTTACAAAGCAGAATAAACAGCAGCTTCCAACTATGTCCACTGCCTCGTCTACAGATAGCTTCACAAAGCTATAGCATGGAGTTTAAAAAAAAACAATTTATATTTTATCACAATCAATACCAAGTGACCCCGTCAAATAGCTTTTATAAATCCACCCGTTAAGATAATTGCCAGTTATACCAATCAGCAGTATTCTCCTCTCTGCCTGGACTGGAACACTGCAGGCAATAAGTAGGATGACCTTGATGCATTTTGTGCCAGCACAGTTGCAATCAACTTCATTGCTTCAACCTACAGGCGATTTTGCTCAAGATATTTGCAACTTTGCAGCTCAGTTGTCACAGTCCCTCCGAGCATAAATGTATCAGTGGATGTTTCACTGAAATGGCTCAACCCAATTGCGTGAAACATGCTGGTGTAAATTGGTTACAGTGCACTGCTGCAGGTAAAAGCCACATTCTCATTAGGCTCCAGATTGCATATTCTCTGCCTCAAACACCACAGACATGTCCAGGCCAATTCAAACACTCTCGATAAAATTACACATGCTGTGGCTCCTTGGTTGGAGCCTGTTCCCTGCGGATGGTGGTTTAATGCTCCATTGAGCATAGAGCATAAGCCGTTGAACAGCAAAACCCGAGATAAATTGTGGACTGCTTTATTTGAGTGGGTTCTTTCCAGAGGTTCTTATCGCTAGGGCTGTGAGCCTGTTCCATCTATATGGAGATAAAAATACCTGGCAATCTGCTTCATTGAATTCCCATTAGGCGATTGCTAGTTTTCTCAATAAAGGATGTAAAAGACTCTATTATTTAAGCAAATATGACACACAGCAAATCAAGCTGTAAAGCTGTCTTCTGAAGCAGAATTCATCTGCCAATTACACAGCAACAAAGCTCCTGTCTGTACATTAAGGCTGCTGACAGTCTTCCTCTGCCGAGACAGTGATGAGATAATCATAACTAAATCAGGGATAATGCAAATACACAGGAGCTTTTGAAGAGAGTTCCTTCTTTAAAAGATTTCCAATGTAAAAGCTGCTTTTAAAATTACTTTTGTTTTCATCTGGATTTACAGGCAAAACATATGAACATCTGAAATTGTATCGTGTGTCCACAATTATTTTTTTTTTAAAGTGTTTTACAAAATATTTCTTGAAGCAAATTGAAATGTATAGTAGAACCCTGATGCTTCTCAACATTAAGACAATGGAATCCATTGTTCTTATTCTTAAAAGACTCTGTTGACAGTCTGAAGTAGGGTCTCGACCCAAAATGTCACCCATTCCTTCTCTCCAGAGATGCTGCCTGTCCCGCTGATTTACTCCAGCTTTTTGTGTCTATCTTCGGTATAAAGAAGCATCTGGATTTCCTTCCTACACATGTGTTGCTACATGGTTGGTTTAAAAGCCAAGCAAGACACGAGAAGAACTCAGGCACAATTTATCGAGGAGAAAGGTGTATGTCAATCTCTCAGGTCAAAACCCTGCATCAGGGCAGGACAAGGTGAAGCAGGGTATTGACCCAAAACATTGGCAAATATCTCTTGCCTCTATGGATGCTGCGTGACCCGCTGCATTCATCCAGCACTCTGGTTCTTGAGGTTTTAGATTTTATCATCACTGATTAATAATTCAAGCATCCTTTCACACCCGGTGACACTGCCTCAAGGACGACTCGTGTGCCAGAAACGATTCTGTGTAGGAAATGTAGACCAATATCCCAGAGAGTGTCACAGGATGAAATGGGACAAGTACATAGCTGGGAGTATTGTCAGCACTTGATACAGTATTTGCTTATGATCTTTAATTGTGACCTTTACAGATGACTATCTGAGGTTTGGAATACTCGCCAAATCACATAGATTTTGGGATCAGTTCATCCTTTGCCATATTCATTTGTGTGTGGACAGACACATCCCCATCAAACCAACAATTACTACTTTGATTGCCAGCACAAGAACACAAAGCATGTAGGAAAGAACTGCAGATGCTGGTTTAAATCGAAGATATACACAAAATGCTGGAGTAATTCAGTGGGTCAGGCAGCAATTATTCAGAGACTAGCATCCTCTTTCTGTAAATGTGGATACATTGTTTTTTCTCTTTACATCACTATCTGCACACCAGACCATTTAGCCAGAGATGCACAATGGCTGGATAACCAATTTCCCTGACAAGGTGTCATCCAGTCAAGCTTTAAATGTAGTTAACACACAACTGCCAGCTGCCGTAGATTTGACAACTCAAATTACAAAATTATAATGAAGCCAAATAACATGCCAGACAAGGCCACACACATTTTATTTTGAGGTGAAATTTCAAGCTGATAAAATGTTTCCCGGTTGCTAGGCAGCCAACGGCAGGTAAGGAAGCTGCTTTCCGCCATTATTTTCCTCAAAGACCACTTCAAGACAAAGGGCTGCACACCTACTGTACTGCAGGAACAATTCCACCCCAAAGGTTTCAATCAATCAATGATTTTTAGGATATTGCTATGAGTTTAAAACTCCTTTGTTGTAGCTCATGATTGTAAAGACATAAAGAACAGGAGCAGTAGTCATTTGTTGTGGCTGCTGGAATCAATGAGTTAATTAATCTGAATGACATCTTGAATTTATGTGCTGCCTTTAATAGTGGAAGTGGCATAAGGCACTTCATGGAAATGCCTTGGAAAGCCTCAACGGGGAAGGCAATGATGTGGTTGGCAGGAGCATTAAAGGAATAGAGAGAGAGGGTGGTTGGAGATGCTGTTTTCAAGGCCAGAGAGATGGTGGATGACATTTTTTGAGCACAGGATCAGAGACAATAGCTTTGAGAGGGTGAGCAAAGTACAGAAGAAGGGGGTACTAATTATGGCATCAGCTGGCTTGGGGGCAGGAAAGCTTAGCCACTCACTCAATTTAGTATGAAATTGGTGGGGTGACTAGGAAGTGGATCTCGTGGACAAGGTGACTCAGAGATCTTGGAGGTGGCTGGGAAAGAAGCTGAAGAAGATATGGTTTCAGGGGTAAAATGGAGGGAATCATTGGGAGAGGTGTAGTTTATGGGCAACGAGGAAATGAGAAGATGAGAGAAATTAGAAATTAGGGATGGCACAGTGCAGAGCGGTAGAGTTGCTGCCTTACAGTGCCAGAGACCCGGGTTCAATACTGACTACGGGTGCTGTCTGTACGGAGTTTGCACGTTCTGGCTGTGACCATGTGGGTTTGCTCAGGTGCTCAAGTTTCCTTGCACATTCCAAAGACGTACAGGTTTGGAGGTTAATTGGCCTATAATTATCCCTGATGAGGAGGATAGAACGAGTGTGTGGATTACTGCTGACTCGGTGGGCCATTTCCACATTGTATC
Organism: Malacoraja senta; assembly: GCA_038087875.1. Lineage (NCBI taxonomy): Eukaryota > Metazoa > Chordata > Chondrichthyes > Rajiformes > Rajidae > Malacoraja > Malacoraja senta. Next base: position 59,960,285 of record CM075979.1, read on the forward strand.
ACCAAACTAAACAAAATGGCAGAGAGTTTAACATTACTTGGAAATTCGTCCCCGACCACTAGGGGCGCTGCATTGAAGGTGCCTCTGCCTACAGTCTGTCCGTTTTTTCCTATCTTTTTTTTATTTTAGTTTGTCTAACGGTTTTGTTTTGGGGATTCTTTCGTTTTTCTATGTGGGGGAGGGGGAGGGGTAAGGGGGAAACCATTTCCCAGTCGCTTCCTGGCGAGGATGCGACTATTTCTCTGTGTCGAGTCCTCGCCCCCCCTCCTCTACCACTGGATCGGAGCGACCTTTCCTACCGGAAACCAGGGACCGGACCAGAGCTTCGGCAGCGGCGGCGCGGTGCTGGATTCATTGCGGAGCGGGCGATACCTACCTGGATCGCCGTTTGGAGCACCGGAGCATTGGGCCCGCTGCTCCAACATCGCGGGGCTGTGGTTCGTGGAGCTCCCAGCGCGGGCGGCGCTGACCGACATCGCGGAGTCCCTGGGGCCCTTTGCCGAGGGCCGCCAGCGTGAATCTCCGGCCGGCGCGGCCTGGGGACGTCGGGAGCTGTGGGCTCTGGTGGGAAGAGGCTGATTTGGAGGTCCAAGCCGCTGAGGTTGGCCTCCCATTCCGACGTCGGAGTTCCAACATGCCGGCGAGCGGGCCTGAGCGGCGGGCTGCCCGTAGGGGCGACTGCGGAGGGCTCGGGAGGCCCCGACCACGGGTGCACATCAGAGGAAGAGGACTGACTTTGGTGCCTTCCCTCACAGCGGGAAACGTTTGATTCTGCTGTGTGGGGATGTTTTATGTTTAAATCTATCGTGTGTTGTGTTCTTTATTTTATTGTATGGCTGTATGGTGATCACATTTCACTGTGCCAACTGGCACATGTGACAAATAAATGTATCTTGTATCTTGATCATTCGCAATAAACATGCGATGGCTCAATGTGCCGAAAGCCTTTTCGACTACCCTATCTACCTGCAGTGCCACTTTCAATGAATCCATTCAACGGATTAGATGCCGGGAGACTGTTCCCAATGGACAGCGAGTCCAGGGCCAGGGGATATATACCAGTCCAAGGATATATACTATGCCATCTAAGATTGAGATGAGGGGAGATTTCTTCATCCAGAGAATGGTGCAACTGTGGAATTCTCTGTCATAGAATCCAGATGAAGGCAAATCTTTAAATATATTGAAGGAGTTGGTTGCTTTTCTAAGGTCTGGAGGGGTCGAGTGAGATGTGAAAACAGCTGAAACAGGGTTCTGAGTGTGGATGATCAGCATATTGAAACTGACTCAAAGGTTAAATTACTTAATTTTGCTTCTATTCTTCTCCGTTTCTATGTTCTCTATTTCTATGTCGAACCAAACAGATAGCATTTTAAACTAAATTCATACTACATTATGCATTTAATTTTACAAGACATCATTATTTTAAAATACTGACCCCACAAGTGATTGGGTGTACATTGAATTGTTTTTTTTTAATATTGTTTGAGCTTTCCTCTTTTCAAACCGTGCTCACATGCTGCTCAGAAGGATGGATCTAAGATTCAATTACCCAAGCCAGAAACTAACCAAAGGCCCCAGAGCCTCAGCACAGTGTAATATTTGACCTCTCATTAACGCGAGCAACCCTGCTTTCTTTCTTCACCCAGATGAAAACTAACTACATTGATGAGATGCCTCAACAGTTTGGTGAGGAAAAAAAGAACAAATTAGTTTTGTGTATGAAAGAAAAAATGATGTACTTTAAGAACCTAGAAGAGACAAAGAGGCAAGCTGCTGTTTTATTTCCATTTGGTTGGCGAGCTGCATATATAATTGAATCCATTGACATTCCAACTACTCAAAAATGAATACAATATGTCATATACGGAAAGCATCTTACCTTTACAAGAAGATAAAACTAAGCATGCATGTAATTTTTTTTCTACTTCATAAAGTTATTAACCTTGACACGGTAAAACCAAATTAACGGAAGCTTTATAATTTGCTGAAACCTTTTGAAGCTGACCCCTGGAACAATTTGCAAAGAGAGAACCGAATAGAAAATTGAAGGATGAAGGAAAGAAAAACATTAGTTCTACATTTTCCTTTCAGGAATTCCAGAGATGTAACAAACAGTGAAGTCCTTCTGTAGTGGAGTCAATATTGGAATGGAGGAAATTCAGCAGACGATTTGTGTACAATAAGTTTCTATGAACAAGAATGTAATATTAACTAGATTAATAGACTATGTTATCTATTGGTTAGTAATGTTGATTGAGAGAGAACTATTGACCACAGCACCAGGGATAACTCCTCTTTAAAATCATAGAATGAGTAAAGGAAAGATCAATGTGTGTCTATTATCGAAAACTCCTGAATTTAATTTCTATTGGGTTAACAAGCATTTGTGTGATTCCACAGCAAGTGGCTAAATGGAAATCTGTGGGGGGGAATGATAACATAAATATATCAAACATTTATTGTGAAAAGTTATTATCTTGAGAAGAGGTGGAGTGAATAAGAGTATTCATAAAAATGTTGATTAGGAAAATAACAGTGGAAAATGAGGATATTCTGCAAACAATATCAGGATTCAATGACACTGAGAGGCAACTTAATAACTGAATGTACAGTCTTGGTTGATGAGAGGTGCCAACATTAGTTGATCTCACAAGAACTCATGTAAAGTGATGGTTCTTTGAAGAAAGTTATGATTTTAAGAAATAAGGAAACCATGAAGTGCAGTTAATCATCCCAGGAATGGGTAGGTTAACATATGATGAGCATTTGACAGCACTGGCCTATATTTGCTGGAGTTCAGAAGAATGAGGGGGGACCTCATTGAAACATACAGAATAGTGAAATGCTTGGATAGAGTGGATGTGGGGAGGATGTTTCCACTAGTGGGAGAGTCTAGGACTAGAGGTCATGGCATCAGAATTAAAGGACATTCTTTTAGGAAGGAGATGAGGAGGAATTTCTTTAGTCAATCTGTGGAATTCTTTGCTACAGAAGGCTGTGGAGGCCAAGTCTGTGGATATATTTCAGGCAGAGATAGATAGATTCTTGATTAGTATGGATGTCAGAGGTTATGGGATGAAGGCAGGACAATGGGGTTAGGAGGGAGAGAAAGATCAGCCATTATTGAATGGCGGAGTAGATTTGATTGGCCGAATGGCCTAAATCTACTCCTATCACATGACCTTATGATCAACCGTTACACTGTGTGAGAACTAGCTATGGAATCATCAATAGAACAAATTCAGAAGGATGATTGGTGGAAACGTCTATTAATATCCATATCACTCAACCCCTCTAGACCTTAGAAAATAAATACCAGGGGATAGTACAGCACTGTGATGACACGAAAGCAAGAGAGGGCGATTCGAGGCACCCACCCAGTTGTTGGAGAGGATACCACTGGGATTATGGAGTCAGAAGGACAGATTGAAGGAGGTCAAGATTTCCTCAATAGTAAGGTTCTGCAAATTCAGGCAGGGGGTGGACAAAGCCTGGCAAGTGATAGGTAGGTACAGCTGAAGAGGGTTTGATTGACCAAAGGGTGGACAAAGGCCAGAGCTGAAAAGGAGGCAGTAGGGAGTCAGATATGGTGAGAAGAGGAGTCAAATGTAAAGCCAGAGGGAGGGATATGGGTGGAAGAGGATGGCAGGCCAGGGAAAAGGGAAGGTATAGTGGGATATATTTTACCACCCATTTTACCCCACTATCCTGTCTCCTCCACCCACCTATCCCCTACCTCCCAGATGTTACCCGAGTTACTCAGGCACTTTGCATTATACGGCAGTATCTTCAAAAGAACAACTATCATTGAGGAAAGCAGCTCATCACCACCTTCTAAAGCTCAGTTAGAGAAGATGAACTAATATTCTTTCTTCTAATAATGCCCATACCTCAAAATGAATTAGAGAAAAATAACATGTCTCTCCTTGGCAGCTGCTATATATATATATATATATAACTAGAGCTTGTCACTTAATCCTTCACATACATAGTTGATCAAAATATGTAATATGTGACAAATTAACTTTGAAGTAATTCTTTATTTATACAAATATAAGCTCTCACAGGTAGATGTTCCTCTTGATGGGTGGTGGTTAGAGTATTTCTTTTGTTTAGTTTAGTTTCGAGATACAGTGCAGAAACAGGCCCTTCAGCCCATCGAGTCTGCACCAACCTGCGATCTCCATACATTAACACTAACCTACACACAAGGGACAATTTACACCCATACCAAGCTAATAAACCTGTCTTTGGAGTGTGAGGGGGAAACAGAAGATCTTGGAGAAAATCCACGCGGTCACGGGGAGAATGCACAAACTCTGTACAGACAGCACCCGTAGTCGGGATCGAACCCAGATCTCTGGCGCTGCAGAAAATCTACCGCTGCGCCACCGTGCCACCCCGCAGTATTTAGAGTCATAGAGTCATAGAGTGACACAGTGTGGAAACAGGCCCATCGGCCCAATTTGCTCACACTGGCCAACAATGTACATTTCTGCGATAAAGGTGCCTGTCAATACCATCTCAATGGTATTTTGTGGGGGGTTTTTGTTGTGCAATGGTAAATGTCAACAACAAAGATCAAATTTGAATATAAACTAGTTAATGGCCCATGCATCCCAGAACTCAGCTCCTTGACCTTCAAAAGTGGGAACAACAGAATCTGCTCCAGCTGAGAGCAAGGAGAAATATATTACAGCTGGTTTGGGAAGTAGCAGCATTTTTTCACCAACATTCCCAAGTGTCACACTTGCTTCCAATTACATGAGCAATTCAGCAAGCCTGCTAACTCTCATTAGGGACATATGTCTGTTCCAGAAGAGCCGGCAGCATATTTTAAAAATACATACTTTCATTTTATCTAATAATTTAACAGTTGTAATATTTGTGTATTTCACTTGAGATTGTAGCTGCTTGTGCAGAAACCTGAACTTAACTACATTTAGCAGACCATATAAACTAGACCCGCATTATACACGTGCACACATGAGACTTGTTCTTTCAATATTTATAATGATTACTGGGGAGCCTGTGCTCCATTGTACACCTCCCATAAAATGAGCACGCCTGGAAATTCATCCCAAGTCTGTGTAGAGACTTAGAACCTTTTTCCCCAGGATAGAAATTCAAGTACTAGAGGGCACAGCTTTAAGGCAAGGGGGACAAAGTTTAAAGGAGATGTGTGGTGTGACTTTATTTTTCCACACACACAGAAGGTGGGCAGTGCCTGGAACATGCTGCCAGGGCTAGTGGTTGAGACAGATACGATAGTGGGATTTAAGAGACTTTTGGATAGGCATAGGGATATGTATGGAATCGAGGAATATAGATTATGCGCAGGTACATAAGAGTTGGTCCTGGCATCACGTACGGCACAGATATTGTGGGCCAAAGGACCTGTTCTCATATTGTACTGTTCTATGTCTGGAGTCAAATTAGTGAATGGCAGACATTTGTGAAGCAGACAACAGATTAGAGCAGGTTAAGTATTGCCAACCTGGAATAAACTTGTGTGGCACTTGTCTGACTACTGCAAAAGGCATTTATAACTGTGGGCTTTATATGATGGGTTCCCGTACAAAATATTATACCTTAATGATCTTATAGGCAAGGTCAAGTTATTAAAGCAATTAGATTTGTTCCCTGTTTGCAGTTTTTCTTGGCAAAGTGAATGTCCTAATGGGAGTCTTGCAGTTGCCTGATGTAATCCAGAATCCCCTAAAACAAAATGTGGCCTATTTGTGATAAGTGGCTCCACAGGGGGAAAAAAATCTTCCACACTATTGAAAGGCTGCAAAGAGTTTGCATGGCAGTTTTACAGCATAGAAGGTATGTCACTCAGAATGGCAAGCAGTGGCGAGTGGAGTGCCGCAAGGCTTGGTGTTGCGGCCGCAACTGTTTACCATATATATTATTGATTTGGAAGAGGGAATTAAGAGCAACACCAGCAAGTTTGCGGATGACACAAAGCTGGGTGGTAGTGTGAACTGTGAAGAGGATGTTAGGAGGTTGCAGGGTGGCCTGGACAGGTTGAGTGAGTGGGCAGATGCAGTATAATATAGATAAATGTGAGGTTATCCACTTTGGTGGCAAAAACAAGGGGGCAGATTATTATCCGAATGGGGTTAGGATAGGTAAGGGGGAGGTACTGCGAGACCTGGGTGTCCTTGTACACCGGTCACTGAAAGTTGGCGTGCAGGTACAGCGGGCAGTGAAGAAAGCTAATGGAATGTTGGCCTTCATAAAAAGAGGATTTCAGTATAGGAGTAGAGAGGTTCTTCTGCAGTTGTATAGGGCTCTGGTAAGACCACATCTGGAGTTTTGTGTACAGTTTTGGTCTCCTAATTTGAGGAAGGACATCCTTGTGATTGAGGCAGTGCAGCGTAGGTTCACAAGATTGATCCCTGGGATGGCGGGACTGTCATATGAGGAAAGATTGAAAAGACTAAGCTTGTATTCACTGGAGTTTAGAAGGATGAGGGGAGATCTTATAGAAACATATAAAATTATAAAAAGGACTGGACAAGCTAGATGCAGGAAAAATGTTCCCACTGTTGGGCGAGTCCAGAACCAGGGGTCACAGTCTTAGAATAAAGGGGAGGCCATTTAAGCCTGAGGTGAGAAAAAACTTTTTCACCCAGAAAATTGTGAATATGTGGAATTCCCTGCCACAGAGGGCAGTGGAGGCCAAATCACTGGATGGATTTAAGGGAGAGTTAGATAGAGCTCTAGGGGCTAGTGGAATCAAGGGATATGGGGAGAAGGCAGGCACGAGTTATTGATTGGGGACGATCAGCCATGATCACAATGAATGGCGGTGCTGGCCCGAAGGGCCGAATGGCCTCCTGCACCTATTTTCTATGTTTCTATGTTTCTACGTCCAACTAGGACCTTGGCAGTGAGAGTAGTTGGCATCATATCATTGGGCCCACGAGAAGGGTAAAGCATTTGGGCAGCTACCAAAATCACTGCCTTGTGGATAGTTGATAGAAGGTGTGAGTATCAGAGCCTTGAATGGAGAGATAAGAAGCCCAAAGTTGAGGCACCAAGGATGCGAGTTGTGGAGATTCAGGTTTCAGAGACTAGGTTGGTTGACGAGAGGAGATTTGTGGGTGGAGTGATCGATCTGTGTGTTAAGTTGAAGATGGTGGAGAAGGAATGCAGAAGAGTGTCCCAACCTAGAAGTTTTATTAAAACCTGCATGTTATTCATTGCCTAATATCAATTGACCTTGGAATAACATGCATTACTTTCCTGATAAATGTATCAGAAATAATGTATCAGTGGACTGATTTCAACTGATGTGAATCACTGTGCAATGTGATTCACAGTCCGGAATATTTCTGGTGCATGTGCATTTCTAGCCCACCAACCTGTTCTATTACCAAAGGGAGAATAAAACTTTCATGAACGAGAATTTTCTGGTTTGTTTCAGTGCCCCTGGGGTTTAGTGGAACCGCAGATGCTGGTTTATACCGAAGACTTTTCATAACATGCAGGATAACAGTCTTCCAAACATACAATTCCATAACAATAACTCAGCAGAACAAAAAATATTTCTATGTAATTATCTCCAGTAAGGGTTATAAGATTTGAGCATTTCATTTTTTCATTTTAAGACATCTTGTTGAATATTTGTTTCTATGGCTCAGACAAGAATCAATCCTGGAGATAATAAAAAAATCTTGGCATTGGCGTTTTATTTCTGTGATATTGGTAATAAAAATATAAATGCCATAGATTTTTCTGAAATATGGTATTTGCGGAGGTGATATGTAGGCCAAAGGAACTAAAGTACTGCTTTTAGACAGCTAATGGCGTTACTCGATGCTCTTTTTGGAACTCCAGCATGTCCTGCACTTATAACCGAACCTGTAGCAAAGACAGATTGGAAGAATGGAATAAGGGAAAAATTGCTGGCAGCACGTAAAATTTATCTTAGCAGAATTAAGTTGCTGTAGGGCAATATTTTAGCAGTTTCTGTGATGCTGAATCATGGTAGATTGACATAGTTTATACCCAGAAAAGAAAATGTTGCATGCTTTTGCCCATGGACTGGGAATCCTTGATACACAAAACATTGTGCATCAAAAATGTAAATCATTGACAAATCGACTTGGAGGATATTGCTCATTCAGATAGGCTCAGATTGTGTTCTGTAACATATGTAACGACAGCATTCAGACTTTCATCTATAAATTATTTGACGAATATATTAATGGCTTTATGAACCTGTTGTGGCGGTTACTGGGGAGTAGGCCACACCCTAGTTCATCCCCCTCGGCACTTGATGGACACGTCCGGGGGCGGCTTCCAGCTACGAAGATAGAGGAACTGAAAGACATTTTCATTAGGCGAGAAATAATATTGGATAGGCTAATGGGACTGAAGGATGATAAATCCCCTGGGCCTGATGGTCTGCATCCCAGGTCCAGATTTGGAGGTCCAAGCCGCTGAGGTTGGCCTCCCATTCCGACGTCGGAGTTCCAACATCCCGGCGAGCGGGCCTGAGCGGCGGGCTGCCCGTAGCGGCGACTGCGGAGGGCTCGGGAGGCCCCGACCACGGGTGCACATCAGAGGAAGAGGACTGACTTTGGTGCCTTCCCTCACAGTGGGAAACGTTTGATTCTGCTGTGTGGGGATGTTTTATGTTAAAATCTATCGTGTGTTGTGTTCTTTATTTTATTGTATGGCTGTATGGTGATCACATTTCACTGTGCCAACTGGCACATGTGACAAATAAATGTATCTTGTATCTTGATCATTCGCAATAAACATGCGATGGCCAATGTGCCGAAAGCCTTTTCGACTACCCTATCTACCTGCAGTGCCACTTTCAATGAATCCACTCAACGGATTAGATGCCGGGAGACTGTTCCCAATGGACAGCGAGTCCAGGGCCAGGGGATATATACCAGTCCAAGGATATATACTATGCCATCTAAGATTGAGATGAGGGGAGATTTCTTCATCCAGAGAATGGTGCAACTGTGGAATTCTCTGTCATAGAATCCAGATGAAGGCAAATCTTTAAATATATTGAAGGAGTTGGTTGCTTTTCTAAGGTCTGGAGGGGTCGAGTGAGATGTGAAAACAGCTGAAACAGGGTTCTGAGTGTGGATGATCAGCATATTGGAACTGACTCAAAGGTTAAATTACTTAATTTTGCTTCTATTCTTCTCCGTTTCTATGTTCTCTATTTCTATGTCGAACCAAACAGATAGCATTTTAAACTAGAATCATACTACATTATGCATTTAATTTTACAAGACATCATTATTTTAAAATACTGACCCCACAAGTGATTGGGTGTACATTGAATTGTTTTTTTTTAATATTGTTTGAGCTTTCCTCTTTTCAAACCGTGCTCACATGCTGCTCAGAAGGATGGATCTAAGATTCAATTACCCAAGCCAGAAACTAACCAAAGGCCCCAGAGCCTCAGCACAGTGTAATATTTGACCTCTCATTAACGCGAGCAACCCTGCTTTCTTTCTTCACCCAGATGAAAACTAACTACATTGATGAGATGCCTCAACAGTTTGGTGAGGAAAAAAAGAACAAATTAGTTTTGTGTATGAAAGAAAAAATGATGTACTTTAAGAACCTAGAAGAGACAAAGAGGCAAGCTGCTGTTTTATTTCCATTTGGTTGGCGAGCTGCATATATAATTGAATCCATTGACATTCCAACTACTCAAAAATGAATACAATATGTAATATACGGAAAGCATCTTACCTTTACAAGAAGAAAAAACTAAGCATGCATGTAATTTTTTTTCTACTTCATAAAGTTATTAACATTGACACGGTAAAACCAAATTAACGGAAGCTTTATAATTTGCTGAAACCTTTTGAAGCTGACCCCTGGAATACTTTGCAAAGAGAGAACCGAATAGAAAATTGAAGGATGAAGGAAAGAAAAACATTAGTTCTACATTTTCCTTTCAGGAATTCCAGAGATGTAACAAACAGTGAAGTCCTTCTGTAGTGGAGTCAGTATTGGAATGGAGGAAATTCAGCAGACGATTTGTGTACAATAAGTTTCTATGAACAAGAATGTAATATTAACTAGATTAATAGACTATGTTATCTATTGGTTAGTAATGTTGATTGAGAGAGAACTATTGACCACAGCACCAGGGATAACTCCTCTTTAAAATCATAGAATGAGTAAAGGAAAGATCAATGTGTGTCTATTATCGAAAACACCTGAATTTAATTTCTATTGGGTTAACAAGCATTTGAGTGATTCCACAGCAAGTGGCTAAATGGAAATCTGTGGGGGGGAATGATAACATAAATATATCAAACATTTATTGTGAAAAGTTATTATCTTGAGAAGAGGTGGAGTGAATAAGAGTTGTCATAAAAATGTTGATTAGGAAAATAACAGTGGAAAATGAGGTTATTCTGCAAACAATATCAGGATTCAATGACACTGAGAGGCAACTTAATAACTGAATGTACAGTCTTGGTTGATGAGAGGTGCCAAAATTGGTTGATCTCACAAGAACTCATGTAAAGTGATGGTTCTTTGAAGAAAGTGATGATTTTAAGAAATAAGGAAACCATGAAGTGCAGTTAATCATCCCAGGAATGGGTAGGTTAACATATGATGAGCATTTGACAGCACTGGCCTATATTTGCTGGAGTTCAGAAGAATGAGGGGGGACCTCATTGAAACATACAGAATAGTGAAACGCTTGGATAGAGTGGATGTGGGGAGGATGTTTCCACTAGTGGGAGAGTCTAGGACTAGAGGTCATGGCATCAGAATTAAAGGACATTCTTTTAGGAAGGAGATGAGGAGGAATTTCTTTAGTCAATCTGTGGAATTCTTTGCTACAGAAGGCTGTGGAGGCCAAGTCAGTGGATATATTTCAGGCAGAGATAGATAGATTCTTGATTAGTATGGATGTCAGAGGTTATGGGATGAAGGCAGGACAACGGGGTTAGGAGGGAGAGAAAGATCAGCCATTATTGAATGGCGGAGTAGATTTGATTGGCCGAATGGCCTAAATCTACTCCTATCACTTATGACCTTATGATCAACCGTTACACTGTGTGAGAACTAGCTATGGAATCATCAATAGAACAAATTCAGAAGGATGATTGGTGGAAACGTCTATTAATATCCATATCACTCAACCCCTCTAGACTTTAGAAAATAAATACCAGGGGACAGTACAGCACTGTGGTGACACGAAAGCAAGAGAGGGTGATTCGAGGCACCCACCCAGTTGTTGGAGAGGATACCACTGGGATTATGGAGTCAGAAGGGCAGATTGAAGGAGGTCAAGACTTCCTCAATAGTAAGGTTCTGCGAATTCAGGCAGGGGGTGGACAAAGCCTGGCAAGTGATAGGTAGGTACAGCTGAAGAGGGTTTGATTGACCAAAGGGTGGACAAAGGCCAGAGCTGAAAAGGAGGCAATAGGGAGTCAGATAAGGAGAGAAGAGGAGTCAAATGTAAAGCCAGAGGGAGGGATATGGGTGGAAGATGACGGCAGGCCATGGAAAAGGGAAGGTATAGTGGGATAAATGGATGCCCACCCATTTTACCCCACTATCCTGCCTCCTCCACCGACCTATCCCCTACCTCCCAGATGTTACCCGAGTTACTCAGGCACTTTGCATTATACGGCAGTATCTTCAAAAGAACAACTATCATTGAGGAAAGCAGCTCATCGCCACCTTCTAAAGCTCAGTTAGAGAAGATGAACTAATATTCTTTCTTCTAATAATGCCCATACCTCAAAATGAATTAGAGAAAAATAATATGTCTCTCCTTGGCAGCTGCTATATATATATATATAACTAGAGCTTGTCACTTAATCCTTCACATAAATACTTGATCAAAATATATAATATGTGACAAATTAACTTTGAAGTAATTCTTTATTTATACAAATATAAGCTCTCACAGGTAGATGTTCCTCTTGATGGGTGGTGGTTAGAGTATTTCTTTTGTTTAGTTTAGTTTCGAGATACAGTGCAGAAACAGGCCCTTCAGCCCATCGAGTCTGCACCAACCTGCGATCTCCATACATTAACACTAACCTACACACAAGGGACAATTTACACCCATATCAAGCCAATAAACCTGTCTTTGGAGTGTGGGGGGGAAACAGAAGATCTTGGAGAAAATCCACGCGGTCACGGGGAGAATGCACAAACTCTGTACAGACAGCACCCGTAGTCGGGATCGAACCTAGATCTCTGGCACTGCAGAAACTCTACCGCTGCGCCACCGTGCCACCCCGCAGTATTTAGAGTCATAGAGTCATAGAGTGACACAGTGTGGAAACAGGCCCATCGGCCCAATTTGCTCACATTGGCCAACAATGTACATTTCTGCGATAAAGGTGCCTGTCAATACCATCTAAATGGTATTTCGTGGGCGTTTTTGTTGTGCAATGGTAAATGTCAACAACAAATCAGATCAAATTTGAATATAAACTAGTTAATGGCCCATACATCCCAGAACTCAGCTCCTTGACCTTCAGAAGTGGGAACAACAGAATCTGCTCCAGCTGAGAGCAAGGAGAAATATATTACAGCTGGTTTGGGAAGTAGCAGCATTTTTTCACCAACATTCCCAAGTGTCACACTTGCTTCCAATTACATGAGCAATTCAGCAAGCCTGCTAACTCTCATTAGGGACATATGTCTGTTCCAGAAGAGCCGGCAGCATATTTTAAAAATACATACTTTCATTTTATCTAATAATTTAACAGTTGTAATATTCGTGTATTTCACTTGAGATTGTAGCTGCTTGTGCAGAAACCTGAACTTAACTACATTTAGCAGACCATATAAACTAGACCCGCATTATACACGTGCACACATGAGACTTGTTCTTTCAATATTTATAATGATTACTGGGGAGCCTGTGCTCCATTGTACACCTCCCATAAAATGAGCACGCCTGGAAATTCATCCCAAGTCTGTGTAGAGACTTAGAACCTTTTTCCCCAGGATAGAAATTCAAGTACTAGAGGGCACAGCTTTAAGGCAAGGGAGACAAAGTTTAAAGGAGATGTGTGGTGTGACTTTATTTTTCCACACACACAGAAGGTGGGCAGTGCCTGGAACATGCTGCCAGGGCTAGTGGTTGAGACAGATACGATAGTGGGATTTAAGAGACTTTTGGATAGGCGTAGTGATATGTATGGAATCGAGGAATATAGATTATGCGCAGGTACATAAGAGTTGGTCCTGGCATCATGTACGGCACAGATATTGTGGGCCAAAGGACCTGTTCTCATATTGTACTGTTCTATGTCTGGAGTCAAATTAGTGAATGGCAGATATTTGTGAAGCAGACAACAGATTAGAGCAGGTTAAGTATTGCCAACCTGGAATAAACTTGTGTGGCACTTGTCTGACTACTGCAAAAGGCATTTAGAACTGCGGGCTTTATATGATGAGTTCCCGTACAAAATATTATACCTTAATGATCTTATAGGCAAGGTCAAGTTATTAAAGCAATTAGATTTGTTCCCTGTTTGCAGTTTTTCTTGGCAAAGTGAATGTCCTAATGGGAGTCTTGCAGTTGCCTGATGTAATCCAGAATCTCCTAAAACAAAATGTGGCCAATTTGTGATAAGTGGCTCCACAGGGGGAAAAAAATCTTCCACACTATTGAAAGGCTGCAAAGAGTTTGCATGGCAGTTTTACAGCATAGAAGGTATGTCACTATTACGTGCCTGCAATATCTCTGTGTAAATCAGGCGATATTCACAACCCTATGTTCCTGTTGCTTTGAAGACATGCCATAGCAATTGAACACCACTCTGACGGAGAGCTATAGGAAGAAAAAGGTAAAGCAAAGGTGGAGATAAATACAAAGTGGCCCATCAGAGAACATCCAGAATTTATATGATGGCTGCATAAAACACAATGTTGGTGGGTCAGGCAGCATCTGTGGCAAAAATTGATTGGCAATGTTTTGGGTCTGGACCTTTCTTCAGACTGTTGATGAGAATGTGAAGTAAATAAAGTAATTGGATTATTAACAGTCAAAATGCAGGCTCGGTGGGCTGAAAGGCCTATTTCCAAGCTCTGAGTCTGGGATTCTAATTTCCCTTTTATTACAGCAGAAACTTCTTGACATGCTTCACAGGTGGATAGTCAAACATAATGTTGAATTTCAGCAACATAAGAAGGCTTCGGTGGTGGGAAAGATGCTGGAGTCAATTATTAAAGAGGTAATAATGGGGCATTTGGATAGCAGTAAAAGGATTAGTCCAAGTCAGCATGGATTTATGAAAGGAAAATAATGATTGACTAATCTTCTGGAATTTTTTGAGGATGTGACAAGTAAAATGGATGAAGGGGAGCCAGTGGATGTAGTGTATCTAGACTTTCAGAAAGCCTTTGATAAGGTCCCGCACGGGTGACTGGTGACTAAAATTAGCGCACATGGTATTGGGGGTAGGGTGTTGACGTAGATAGAAAATTGGTTGGCAGACAGGAAGTAAAGAGCAGGAGTGAACGGATCCTTTTCAGAATGGCAAGCAGTGGCGAGTGGAGTGCCGCAAGGCTTGGTGTTGCGGCCGCAACTGTTTACCATATATATTAATGATTTGGAAGAGGGAATTAAGAGCAACACCAGCAAGTTTGCGGATGACACAAAGCTGGGTGGTAGTGTGAACTGTGAAGAGGATGTTAGGAGGTTGCAGGGTGACCTGGACAGGTTGAGTGAGTGGGCAGATGCAATATAAGATAGATAAATGTGAGGTTATCCACTTTGGTGGCAAAAACAAGGGGACAGATTATTATCCCAATGGGGTTAGGTTAGGTAAGGGGGAGGTACTGCGAGACCTGGGTGTCCTTGTACACCGGTCACTGAAAGTTGGCGTGCAGGTACAGCGCGCAGTGAAGAAAGCTAATGGAATGTTGGCCTTCATAATAAGAGGATTTCAGTATAGGAGTAGAGAGGTTCTTCTGCAGTTGTATAGGGCTCTGGTAAGACCACATCTGGAGTATTGTGTACCGTTTTGGTCTCCTAATTTGAGGAAGGACATCCTTGTGATTGAGGCAGTGCAGCGTAGTTTCACAAGATTGATCCCTAGGATGGCGGGACTGTCATATGAGGAAAGATTGAAAAGACTAGGCTTGTATTCACTGGAGTTTAGAAGGATGAGGGGGGATCTTATAGAAATATATAAAATTATAAAAAGGACTGGACAAGCTAGATGCAGGAAAAATTTTCCCACTGTTGGGCGAGTCCAGAACCAGGGGTCACAGTCTTAGAATAAAGGGGAGGCCATTTAAGACTGAGGTGAGAAAAAAAATTCACCCAGAAAGTTGTTAATATGTGGAATTCCCTGCCACAGAGGGCAGTGGAGGCCAAATCACTGGATGGATTTAAGGCAGAGTCAGATAGAGCTCTAGGGGCTAGTGGAATCAAGGGATATGGGGAGAAGGCAGGCACGAGTTATTGATTGGGGACGATCAGCCATGATCACAATGAATGGCGGTGCTGGCCCGAAGGGCCGAATGGCCTCCTGCACCTATTTTCTATGTTTCTATGTTTCTATGTTAGGACGACAGATGGCGCAATGGGCTAAGTGTTCGGCTGGCAACCGGAAGGTAGCCGGTTCGAATCCCGCTTGGAGTGCATACTGTCGTTGTGTCCTTGGGCAAGACACTTCACCCACCTTTGCCTGCTTGTGAATGTGTGTGAATGTGTGTGAATGTGTGTGAGTGATTGGTGGTGGTCGGAGGGGCCGTAGGCGCAGATTAGCAGCCACGCTTCCGTCAGTCTGCCCCAGGGCAGCTGTGGCTACAGAAGTAGCTCACCACCACCGAGTGTGACTGAGGAGTGAATGAATAATGTGATGTAAAGCGCCTTGAGTATTAGAAAGGCGCTATATAAATCCCATCCATTATTATTATTATTATTATTATGTCCAACTAGGACCTTGGCAGTGAGAGTAGTTGGCATCATATCATTGGGCCCACGAGAAGGGTAAAGCATTTGGGCAGCTGCCAAAATCACTGCCTTGTGGATGGTTGATAGAAGGTGTGAGTATCAGAGCCTTGAATGGAGAGATAAGAAGCCCAAAGTTGAGGCACCAAGGAATTATAAGATGCGAGTTGTGGAGATTCAGGTTTCAGAGACTAGGTTGGTTGACGAGAGGAGATTTGTGGGTGGAGTGATCGATCTGTGTGTTAAGTTGAAGATGGTGGAGAAGGAATGCAGAAGAGTGTCCCAACCTAGAAGTTTTATTAAAACCTGCATGTTATTCATTGCCTAATATCAATTGACCTTGGAATAACATGCATTACTTTCCTGATAAATGTATCAGAAATAATGTATCAGTGGACTGATTTCAACCGATGTGAATCACTGTGCAATGTGATTCACAGTCCGGAATATTTCTGGTGCATGTGCATTTCTAGCCCACCAACCTGTTCTATTACCAAAGGGAGAATAAAACTTTCATGAACGAGAATTTTCTGGTTTGTTTCAGTGCCCCTGGGGTTTAGTGGAACCGCAGATGCTGGTTTATACCGAAGACTTTTCATAACATGCAGGATAACAGTCTTCCAAACATACAATTCCATAACAATAACTCAGCAGAACAAAAAAAATATCTATGTAATTATCTCCAGTAAGGGTTATAAGAGTTGAGCATTTCATTTTTTCATTTTAAGACATCTTGTTGAATATTTGTTTCTATGGCTCAGACAAGAATCAATCCTGGAGATAATAAAAAAATCTTGGCATTGGCGTTTTATTTCTGTGATATTGGTAATAAAAATATAAATGCCATAGATTTTTCTGAAATATGGTATTTGCGGAGGTGATATGTAGGCCAAAGGAACTAAAGTACTGCTTTTAGACAGCTAATGGCGTTACTCGATGCTCTTTTTCAAACTCCAGCATGTCCTGCACTTATAACCGAACCTGTAGCAAAGACAGATTGGAAGAATGGAATAAGGGAAAAATTGCTGGCAGCATGTAAAATTTATCTTAGCAGAATTAAGTTGCTGTAGGGCAACATTTTAGCAGTTTCTATGATGCTGAATCATGGTAGATTGACATAGTTTATACCCAGAAAAGAAAATGTTGCATGCTTTTGCCCATGGACTGGGAATCCTTGATACACAAAACATTGTGCATCAAATATGTAAATCATTGACAAATCGACTTGGAGGATATTGCTCATTCAGATAGGCTCAGATTGTGTTCTGTAACATATGTAACGACAGCATTCAGACTTTCATCTATAAATTATTTGACGAATGTTTTAATGGCTTTATGAACCTGTTGTGGCGGTTACTGGGGAGTAGGCCACACCCTGGTTCATCCCCCTCAGCACTTGATGGACAGGTCCGGGGGCGGCTTCCAGCTACGAAGATAGAGGAACTGAAAGACATTTTCATTAGGCGAGAAATAGTATTGGATAGGCTAATGGGACTGAAGGATGATAAATCCCCTGGGCCTGATGGTCTGCATCCCAGGATCCTCAGGATGGTGGCTCCAGAAATAGTGGATGCATTGGTGATCATTTTTCAATGTTCAATAGATTCAGGATCAGTTCCTGTGGACTGGAGGATAGCTAATGTTATCCCACCTTTCAAGAAAGGAACAAGAGAGAAAACGGGGAATTACAGACCAGTTAGCCTGACTTCGGTGGTGGAGAAGATGCTGGTCAATTATTAAAGAGGTAATAATGGAGCATTTGGATAGCAGTAAAAGGATTAGTCCAAGCCAGCATGGATTTATGAAAGGAATATCATGCTTGACTAATCTTCTGGAATTTTTTGAGGAAGTGACAAGTAAAATGGATGAAGGGGAGCCAGTGGATGTATGTGTATCTAGACTTTCAGAAAGCCTTTGATAAGGTCCCGCACGGGAGACTGGTGACTAAAATTAGAGCACATGGTATTGGGGGTAGGGTGTTGACGTGGATAAAAAATTGGTTGGCAGACAGGAAGCAAAGAGTAGGAGTGAACGGATCCTTTTCAGAATGGCAGGCAGTGACGAGTGGAGTGCCGCAAGGCTCGGTGTTGGGGCCGCAACTATTTACCATATATATTAATGATTTGGAAGAGGGAATTAGGAGTAACACTAGCAAGTTTGCGGATGACACAAAGCTGGGTGGCAGTGTGGACTGTGAAGAGGATGTTAGGAGGTTGCAGGGTGACCTGGACAGGTTGAGTGAGTGGGCAGATGTGTGGCAGATGCAGTATAATATAAATAAATGTGAGGTTATCCACTTTCGGTGCAAAAACAAGGGGACAGATTATTATCTCAATGGGGTTAGGTTAGGTAAGGGGGAGGTACAGCGAGACCTGGGTGTCCTTGTACACCAGTCACTGAAAGTTGGCGTGCAGGTACAGCAGACAGTGAAGAAAGCTAATGGAATGTTGGCCTTCATAACAAGAGGATTTCAGTATAGGTTCTTCTGCAGTTGTATAGGGCTCTGGTAAGACCACATCTGGAGTAGTGTGTACAGTTTTGGTCTCCTAATTTGAGGAAGGACATCCTTGTGATTGAGGCAGTGCAGCCTAGGTTCACGAGATTGATCCCTGAGATGGCGGGACTGTGATATGAGGAAAGATTGAAAAGACTAGGCTTGTATTCACTGGAGTTTAGAAGGATGAGGGGGAATCTTATAGAAACATATAAAATTATAAAAGGACTGAACAAGCTAAATGCAGGAAAAATGTTCCCAATGTTGGGCGAGTCCAGAACCAGGGGCCAAAGTCTTAGAATAAAGGGAAGGCCATTTAAGACTGAGGTGAGAAAAAACGTTTTCACCCAGAGAGATGTAAATTTGTGGAATTCCCTGCCACAAAGAGCAGTGGAGGCCATATCACTGGATGGAATTAAGAGAGAGTTAGATAGAATTCTATGGGCTAGTGGAGTCAAGGGATATGGGGAGAATGCAGACACGGGTTATTGATTGGGGACGATCAGCCATGATCACAACGAATGGTGGTACTGGCTCGAAGGGCCGAATGGCCTCCTCCTACACCTATTTTCTATGTTTCTATATTTCTATAAGAGCAGGGATTTTTGGCGCGAGACCAGTCTTCAGTCTCTCACTGAAGCGGAGAGTAGTGCTGTGCTCATTAAAGCCTCTACAGAATTTGCCTGGCTCCTTGCCTTCATTCCGGGCTCTCTCACCTACCTGCTACACTGTAACTAATTTGAAACACTTGGAGAGGACTTTCAGCTAAAGAAATTAACTAATTTCTAAGATCAAGATTCCAATTTAGCCTTTAGTTTCCCTAAATTTTAGATCTGAGGCCTTGATTCTTTAAAAAAAATGTAATCTTGTCTAAACATATATGAAACTTAACGTGTCATACATTTACATTGTGGCAGGTAATCTATTATTGGGGTTTTTGGTTCATGAGCATATTTGAATAAACGTAATCATTCAAATGATTGTGTTGAAAGTGAAGGTCATTGCATTTTACTTAGTAAATAAAAATCTACATAGAACATAGATCATAGAACACTACAGCACATGAACAGGCCCTTCAGCCCATAATGTCCGTGCCGAACATAATGCCAAGGTCAAATCTTGACTATCTGCACATCACTGTGCCTTTCCAAAAGTCTCTTAAACACCACTATAATATCCGCCTCTACTACCACACCCAGCAGTGTGTTCCAGGCACCCACCACTCTGTGTGAAAAGTTCATGTCCTGCACGTTAAACTTTGGAGAAGTTAAAGGGAGCAGGAATACAAATACACAATCTCTAAAAATTGTGATGCGGGCCATGGCAGACGTTAACCAACATAAGGAATTAATTCGAAGATAGACACAAAAAGCTGGAGTAACTCTGCGGGTCAGACAGCATCTTTGGTGAAAAGGAATAGGTGACGTTTCGGGTCGAGACTCTTCAGACTGAGGGTCAGGGTTAAGGGAAATGCGAGATATCGATGTTGATATGGAGAGATATAGAACAAATGAATGAAAGATATGCAAAAAAGGAACGATGATAAAGGAAACAGGCCATTGTTAGCTGTAGCCCAGATGAAAACAAGTGACAAACAATGAAACTCACCAGAACGACAATGAAACAAGTGAGGGGGAGGAACGGAGAGAGAGAGAGGATGCAAGGGTTACTTGAAGTTAGAGAAATGAATATTCATACTGATGGGTTGTAAGCTGCCCAAGCAAAATATGAGGTACTGTTCCTCCAATTTGCATTTGGCCTCACTCAGACAATGGAGGAGTCTCAGGACAGAAAGGTCAGTGTGGGAATGGGTAAGGGAGTTAAAGTGTTTGGCAACCAGGAGGTCAGGTAGGCCTAGGCAGATTAAGTATTGATTTATACTCCTACCAAATCTAGGTAAAGCCACACTTGGAGTTACCACAACATGAAAGAATTTCTCATTTCACATCAATGCAAAAATCGTAAACATAAGACATTTAATTAGGCAGGATGAGTAGGCTACAATTAATTTCCAGACAAAACTTTAGCAGACATTTGAAAAATGTATTCTTAACTTTCTCCAAATGCGTACTCCATTAAGAAATTAAGTCACCATAGGATGACGATCATTCCAGGTCATGTCAAATATAGATGTTGACAAAAGCAAAAAAAAACCTGCAGAATATGAAGCTAGTTCTGATTAAATCCTTAACTCTCCACAGGAGATGCTGGGTTTGCTTAGTGTTTTCTGCATTTTTTTAACTTTTTGACATTTCTATGAAATTTCCATCACCTCCAATATGATCCCACCACCAGTCAGATCTTTCCATCCCCACCCCTTTCCACTGAGATTGTTCCCTCTACACCTTGATCTACTCATCCCTTCCCACCCAAACTAACTCCTCCCCAGGTACTTTCCCCTGCAATCGCTGGAGATTAAAAATCTATCCCGACTCCTCCTCTGTCAGTTTGGTTTAGTTTAGTTTCAAGGTTTAGCACAGAAACATGCCCTTCCTCCCAACAAGTCCATAATCGAACAATGATCAGCCCGCATACTCACACTGTCCGACACACGAGGGACAATTTACAATTTGTTATAGGGAAGCGAATTCACCTAAAACCCTGTACATCTTTGGAGTTTGAGATAAAATCAGACCACCCGAGAAAACCCAGCACCCATGGTCAGGATCGAACCCAGGTCTCTGGCACTGAAAGGCTGCAACTCCTCCGCAGAGCCACTGTGCCGTGGTTCAAGGGCACCTCGTCTATACTAATCTACTGCACCCAATGTTCCCAATGTGGCCTCCATTCTATCGGCAGATCCATGTGTAAACCAGGCGACCGTTTTGCCAAACACTTGCACTCAGTCTACCTAGGCCTGTTGCTATCATTTTAACTCCCCTTCCTATTCCCATATTGACCTTTCTGTCCTGGGCTTCCTCCATTGCCAGAGTGATGCCACTCACAAACTGGAAGAACAGCACCACGTTTTCCACTTGGGTAGTTTACAACCCAACATGA
The DNA here is from genome assembly GCA_038087875.1 of Malacoraja senta. Classification (NCBI taxonomy): domain Eukaryota; kingdom Metazoa; phylum Chordata; class Chondrichthyes; order Rajiformes; family Rajidae; genus Malacoraja; species Malacoraja senta. The sequence continues at coordinate 59,981,719 of CM075979.1, forward strand.
TGGATATTGAAGGTAGACAAAAATGTTGGAGTAACAGCGGGACAGGCAGCATCTCTGGAGAGAAGGAATGGGTGACGTTTCGGGTCGAGACCCTTCTCCAGCATTTTGTGTCCACCTTCGATTTAAACCAGCGTCTGCAATTCTTTCCTACACATGATGGACATTGAATTCTCCAATTTTATTATGCCCCCGTCTCCCATTTTTCTTCTTCTCTTAATTTTCCTCTCCCCACTAGGATGCTCACCCATTTATATATTTCCCTTTCCCCCTATACCCTTCCACTTATATTCCTTCCTATGGCTTCACATTTCACATCTCTTTCATCCTTGTCTCACACGTTTGGTCTTTCCCATCTCTCACTTTTGTTCAACCATCGCCAATCAAAAATGCCCCTCACCTGTATCCACCTATCACTTAAGATAGACACAAAAAGTTGGAGTAACTCAGCGGGTCAGGCAGCATCTCTGGAGAGAATGAATGGGTGATGTTTCGGGTCGAGACCCTTCTTTAGACTGGTTAGGGATAAGAGAAATGAGAGATATAGACGGTGCTGTGGAGAGGTAAAGAACAATGAATAAAATATGCAAAAAAGTAACGATGATAAAGGAAACAAGTCATTGTTAGCTCTTTGTAGGGTGAAAATGAGAAGCTAGTGTGACTTGAGTGGGGGAGGGATAGAGAGAGAGGGAATGCCAGGGATACCTGAAGTTAGAGAAATCAATATTCATACCACTGGGTTGTAAGCTGCCCAAGCAAAATATGAGATGCTGTTCCTCCCATTTGTGTCTAGCCCAACTATCACTTGCCAAACTTCCACTTCTCTTCTAGATGTCCCGCCCCCCCTCACTACAATCAGTCCAGACCTAAAACAGACCTATCCATGTTCTCCAGGAAGGTAGCCTGACCTGTTGAGTTACTCTAGCACAAAGGCTTTATGTCTTTTTTTTAATTTTTATGTAAGTTTAGGCTGGGATTTGATGAGAAGGAAGCATATAAAGTTGCCTTTACAAGGGAGACTGAAGGTGTGGTTTTGAAATTGCGAGAAAATAGACTACAACCATAAACTGGCAAGATGTGCAAAAGATTGTGCAAGCATCCACACTTTAATTCAAAATTTATCAACTCCACTCAAGAAGATATGGAAACAAGAAGCAGGGAAATCCAGGTCAGTTAGCCTAATATTAGATGTTAGAAAAAATATTGAAAATCCATTATTAAAGAAGTGAGAATAATGTCCTTAGAAATACACAAAGTGCAAGATATCACAAAGAGGGAATCATGTTGACAAATTATTTATGAAGTTTGAAAAAGTGTTAGTAAAATATATCTTGTAAATAGAGTGAAGAGTGTATTAGTGGAATAGATACACAAGGGATAGACTCACAGATTTAAGAGTAATAATTTGGTATGGATTAAAGACTAAAGATGAACGATATTGGATAAAAAGTTATTTGACTGACAACAACAACAAAATAAGAGTAGGGACTAACAGGTTCTTTTTTTAATTAGCAAGAAGGATGAAAGTATCAATGCTGAGAGTTAAAATCAGGCAAAATGATGCTTGGGGAAGTGTCACATAGTGAAGCTTAGAGCTTTACAGCTTAGAAAAGCTTTATACAGCACACAAACAGGCCCTTTGGTCCAACACATCCAAGCCGGCTTAAATGCTCTTCTAAAGTAGTCCCATTTGCCCATGTTTGGCTCATATACCTCAAAACCTTTCTTATCTATGTACTCATCAAAATATATTTTAAATATTGGTATTGTACCTTCACTGTACCTTAGTTGGTTAAATGTCAATAAATGCGAACTTGAACTTGAACTTTCTCAACTACTTGTTCTGGCAGTTCATTCCACATAGCCATCATTCTCTGAATGAAAGAGTTGTCCCTCAGCTTCCTAATAAATCTTTTCCCTCTCACCTTAAACCTATGTCCTTGATTCCCCAATCCTGGGAAAAAAGACTATGTATTCAGGAACCCATGTACAGTGGCTTGCAAAAGTTTTCATACCCCTTGAACTTTTCCACATTTTGTCACGTTACAACCACAAACGTAAATGTATTTCATTGGGATTTTATGTGATAGACCAACACAAAGTGGTGCATAATTGTGAAGTGGAAGGAAAATGATACATGGTTTTCAATTTTTTTTACAAATAAAAAACTGAAAAGTGTCGCGTGCAAAAGTATTCAGCCCCCCTGAGTCAATACTTTGTAGAACCACCTTTCGCTGCAATTACAGCTGCAAGTCTTTTGGGGTATGTCTCTACCAGCTTTGCACATCTAGAGACTGAAATTTTTGCCCATTCTTCTTTGCAAAATAGCTCAAGCTCAGTCACATTGGATGGAGAGCGTCTGTGAACAGCAATTTTCAAGTCTTGCCAGAGATTCTCAATTGGATTTAAGTCTGGACTTTGACTGGGCCATTCTAACACATGAATATGCTTTGATCTAAACCATTCCATTGTAGCTCTGGCTGAATATTTAGGGTCGTTGTCCTGCTGGAAGGTGAACCTCCGCCCCAGTCTCAAGTCTTTTGCAGACTCTAACAGGTTTTCTTCCAAGATTGCCCTGTATTTGGCTCCATCCATCTTCCCATCAACTCTGACCAGCTTCCCTGTCCCTGCTGAAGAAAAGCATCCCCACAGCATGATGCTGCCACCACCATGTTTCACAGTGGGGATGGTGTGTTCAGGGTGATGTGCAGTGTTAGGTTTCCGCCACACATAGCGTTTTGCATTTAGGCAAAAAACTTCAATTTTGGTCTCATCTGACCAGAGCACCTTCCTCCACATGTTTGCTGTGTCCCCCACATGGCTTGTGGCAAACTGCAAACGGGACTTCTTATGGCTTTTTTTCAACAATGGCTTTCTTCTTGCCACTCTTCCATAAAGGCCCGATTTGTGGAGTGGACAGATTCTCCCACCTGAGCTGTGGATCTCTGCAGCTCCTCCAGCGTTACCATGGGCCTCTTGGCTGCTTCTCTGATCAATGCTCTCCTTGCCTGGCCTGTCAGTTTAGGTGGACGGCCATGTCTTGGTAGGTTTGCAGTTGTGCCATACTCTTTCCATTTTCGGATGATGGATTGAACAGTGCTCCGTGAGATTTTCAAAGTTTGGGATATTTTTTTATAACCTAACCCTGCTTTAAACTTCTCCACAACTTTATCCCTGACCTGCCTGGTGTGTTCCTTGGGCTTCATGATGCTGTTTGTTCACTAATGTTATCTAACAAACCTCTGAGGCCTTCACAAAACAGCTGTATTTATACTGAGATTAGATTACACACAAGTGGACTCTCTTTACTAATTAGGTGACTTCTGAAGGCAATTGGTTGCACTGGATTTTATTTAGGGGTATCAGAGTAAAGGGGGCTGAATACTTTTGCACGCCACACTTTTCAGCTTTTTATTTGTAAAAAAATTTGAAAACCATGTATCATTTTCCTTCCACTTCACAATTATGCACCACTTTGTGTTGGTCTATCACATAAAATCCCAATGAAATACATTTACGTTTGTGGTTGTAACGTGACAAAATGTGGAAAAGTTCAAGGGGTATGAATACTTTTGCAAGCCACTGTATAGTATCGTTTGACTGGATAGCACAGAAACAAAGCCTTTCACTGGATCTTGGCATATGTGACAATAATAAACCAATGCCAATACCAAGAGAAGCAAGGGAGGAGATTTGAACATCGTTGTTAGCTATAGGTGACATGCCAGAAGACTGGAGGAGAGCTCATGTTGTCTCCTCGTTCAAAAAGGAAGTTTGGATAAACCTGAAGAGTACAGGCCAGTGAGCCTTGTGTCAGTCAGTGGTAGGGAAGTTGGTGAAGATCCTGAGAGGCAGGATTTATTTTCACTTACACAGGTAGGGATTGATTAGGGGTCATAGTTTTGTGGAGGGGAGATCATGGTCACAAATCTCATTTAGTTTTTTTTTAAGGAGGTCAGTAAGAAAATTGGTGAAGGCAGAGAGATAAACATGGTTTATGTGGACATTAGGAAGGCTTTTGAAAAGGTCCCACATTTTAGGGTGTAAACTTATCAATGAAGATTTCGGGAGATGGAGTCAGATTTTTGGTGAAGACCCAGGAGGGACACAAGATGTTTTTAAGGAGTGAACTGTGATCAAGGACACACTGTGTGAAAGGATGTAAATTCATGATAATTATTAGCAATAGTGCCCTGCAAGGTTGCGTTCTCAGCCCCTTATTATAGCTGGAATTTTATGAGTGTGCGGCCAAATTCTGCACAAACAGTGTGGAGATGCCAAAACTAAGCTACTGTGACGATGATGCTAATTGATGTAAAAGACTTCATTCATCAAACGAAACAGACATTTTCTTGAAGACCCCACTGTTAGAATCTCCAAACTCATACAAGAGTTTATATATGCGTAGATTGGTTATTTCTTACTAGCCAATTGTAGTGCTTGTTAGTAGTTGCTCCGCCTAATATGCATTTTATATTAACAAGAGCTTGCCTACGCCATTCAGTACGAGTAGCTGCTAGGAAATGTAATGTCCTGCAGATCGATGCTGTAAGTAAATTTAATAAATATGTGTTGTACCTTGATATGTGTTTGACTCAACCCGTTACATGGTGTCAGAGAGTGTGTCTGCAAAAGCCTGATGCCACATCAGCAGAAGCAGCCCTTACTGCCGCACCCAGTTCCTCCTCTCCCGTGGTCCACATTAGCCACTGATATATTCGAATGGCATGGGAAACACTATCTGGTTCTTGTTGACTCTTATTCAGGTTGGTTCGACATTGATTTATTCCAAACCATTACATCTGAAACGGTTATCGAGAAGTTGCAGCGTCACTTCTCCGTGCACGGCTCCCCTGCACATCTTCTGTCTGACAACAGCAGACAGTTCACCAGCCAGTCTTTCAAAAACTTTGCAAAACTATGGGACTTCCGACATATTACCAGCAGCCCTGTGTTCCCGCAGTCCAACGGACTCGCCGAACGCGCCGTCCAAAGCGCAAAACAACAAATGGAGTGTTCATACCTTGCAAAATCGGACGTCTACCTAGACCTGCTCAACTTAAGGAACATTGCAAGGGATCCCATACTGGGTTCTCCAGGCCAATGACTGATGTCTCTCCAAACCCGTGCTCCCCTGCCTGTGTCCCAGCAGCTTTTGCAGCCACAAGTTCTTTCTCCGCCTGCGGTCCAGAAACAACTACAATTCAAACGCGATACACAGAAACGTTTTGTTGACAAATCCAGTAAACCACTTAAACCTCTCACCAGTGGACAGGTGGTTCGCCTCCAGACCAACAAGGCCTATGGCCATCTGGGTCACATCTACGGCCCTGCCAAAGAACTGCGATCTTATCTGGTTGTAGCGGACGGAGCCATTTACAGACGCAACTGTCAACATATCCTTCCAGTGAAGGAACCGCGTCCTGCGAGTCCATATCCAGATGTCTCGCGTTTTGTGTACCCTCCCACTACCGGTCCTGCTGCTCCACTATCACCGACCGTTTCCACCGTGGCCTCCCCGTGACGTTCGGCGCCTAGCTCGCCTATCTCACCACCTCCCCACCCCGACTGTTCCCGGTCACATCCCCCATTCCGTCCCCGGTATTTTCTCCGGTGAAAGGAGGTGAGGCGGATTCGTACCGCACACATGCCGGACGGGTTAGCCGGCCACCCATTAGCACGGTGATTTTGTGTAACTATACAAAATTCCCTATGTGCGTTATTAACGTTCCACTACCTATATTGTTTAGCCACCAAGTTCCTATGTACCGATGCTTTCTTTTGTTTCTACGAGGAAAGATGTAGATTGGTTATTTCCTACTAGCCAATTGTAGTGCTTGTTAGTAGTTGCTCTGCCTAAATATGCGTTTTATATTAACAAGAGCTTGCCTACGCCATTCAGTATGAGTAGCTGCTAGGAACTGTAATGTCCAGCAGATCAATGCTGTAAGTAGATTTAATAAACATGTGTTGTATCTTGATATGTGTTTGACTCAACTCATTACAATATGGAGAGACACAAAATGCTGGTGCAACTCACTGCGTCAGGCAGCATCTCTGGAGAAAAGGAAGCAGTAATGTTTTGGGGAGAGACCCTTCTTCAGTCCGGAAACGTCATCTATTCCTTTTCTCCACCTGACCCACTGAGTTGCTCCAGCATTTTGTGTCTATCTTTAGTGTAAACCAGCATCTGCAGTTCCTCCCTACACATTATTTCTGACAGTTAGCTAACCTAGAGGGCACTGTTTAACCTCCAGACAGAGGTTTCTGAATTGCTTTGTGGCATGTTCTGGCCACCGCACCCACACATTCCCTTTACATTGTGGAAGGCCTTGGTTACTTGGTTACCATACATTAGAATAGATATTCAGGTCATTGATTTGCATTAATGGTTGCTACTTCAATATAATTTTAAACCCCCTGCCGGCTTGGTTTGGCAACTTGAGCGCCCAGGAGCGGAAAAGACTGCAAGAAGTTGTAACCACTCCCCAGTCCATCATCGGCTCTGACCTCCCTACCATCTAGGGGATCTATCGCAGTCGTTGCCTCAAAAAGGCTGCCAGCATCATCAAGGACCCACACCATCCTGGCCACTCACTCATCTCCACGCTGCCTTCAGGTAGAAGGTACAGGAACCTGAAATCTGCAACATCCAGGTTCAGGAATAGCTACTTCCCCACAGCCATCAGGCTATTAAACTCAACTCAAACAAAACTCTGATCATTTAATAGCCCATTGCACTTTATCTGTTTATTTATGCGTGTATATATGTATTCATTGGTATATGGTCACACTGATCAGATCTGTTCTGTATTTATGCCTACTATATTCTGTTGTGCTGAAGCAAAGCAAGAATTTCATTGTCCTATCTGGGACACATGACAATAAACTCTCTTGAATCTTGAATCCCTAACAAACACCATTTATAAGGTTGCAAGTGATGCCACTGTAGTGGGTTAGGCCTCAGTCAATAATGAGATGGAGCACAGGAAGGTGATAGAGAGCTCGGTTGCATGGTGTCAAGACAACAACCTCCCCCTCAATGTCAGCAAAATAAGCAGCAGGTCACTGAAGTCACCAGGCGGGGTGGAGTGGACATCACAGGCTGTATCAGGGTGTTAAAGTCGAGTTGGCTGAGTGCTTCAGGTGTCTCAGTGCAAATATCAGCAACAATTCCAGTCACATTGATGTTACTGCCAAGAATGTGCACTGACAACTGTACTTCCTCAGAAGACCAGGAAAATACAGCATGTCCCCAATGACTGCCAATTTCTACAGTTGCACCTATCTGGATGAATCACAGCTTAGTACGGCAACTGTTCGGCCCGAGACAGCAAGAAATCGCAGAGAGCTGAAAACGCAACCCTGCCAGCCACACAAAACAGTCTCTTCCCTCTCCCCCCCCCCATCGATTTGATCTGTTGCTCATGTTGCATTTTAAAAGTAGCTATCAATATCAAGGATGACCCAAACCAGGTCATTCCTCTTTTTCTATTCTCCCATCTCTCCTCAGGCAGTGGATAATAAAAGCTTGAAAGCACATACCAGCAGATTCAAGAACTGCTTCTTCCCCACTGTTATCAGACTCGTAAATGGAGTTCTTGTGAACCAACGATGAATTCCTGATCAACCAATCTACCATGTAGCGACCCTTGCACTTTCTCTGCAGCTGTACCACTATATTCTGCACGCTGCTTATTTTTCTCTTTTGCACTACCTGATGTACCCAAGTGCGGTAGGATTTGCCTGGACAGCATACAAAACAGTTTCTCTCAGAATACGTGACAAAAATAAACCAATATCAATACCAAGCCACTTTGACAATTGCTGCTGAAGATAAAATGATCTACCTGCATGTGTACAGTCCGTTTGTTTAATCTTTGCTCTGTATATGCCCCAAGAACCATAGGTTTCTGCAATACTTATCAAATTAGAAGTGGTTGTTTTTCTTTGTGATGTGTCCTTTTTCAAACCCATGAAAAGCGGCAGCAGCCTTCAACACAGGCCCTACGCTCCTCACTCAACAGATCCCCTCCAGCAGAGTCTTAATATATCTGATTTGTCAATGTCATCATCACTGCTAATCTCTTCACAGCTTTGAAGTCTGAAAATGATTCATTCTACAAAGAATTTGCAGTTTGAAGGCACTAGCTGGGGACAGAAATTCATTTAAAAGTAATGGAGAGGCAGAATTTGCTTTCAATTCAGATGTTGGACGAATAAACAGCATTTCATTGTGAGAAATATTGATATGATTCCCCAATTTTGTTTGAAGAGCCAATTTTTATGAGCAAAACTGTATTAATAATGAATGACGTAAGAAAGAACTGCAGATGCTGGTTTAAACAGAAAATAGATAAGTAACTCAGCGGGCCAGGCAATATCTCTGGAGAGAACGAATGGGTGACGTTTCGAGTCGAGACCTTTCTTCAGACTGGTTAGGGATAAGCGAAACGAGAGATTATAGATGGTGATGTGGAGAGATAAATAACAATGAATGAAAGATATGCAAAAAAGTAACAATGATAAAGGAAACAGGCCATTGTAAGCTGTTTGTAGGGTGAAAATGAGAAGCTGGTGCAACTTGGATGGGGGAGGGATAGAGAGAGAGGGAATGCCGGGGCTACCTGAAGTGAGAGAAATTAATATTCATACCTCTGGGCTGTAAGCTGCTCAAGTGAAATATGAGATGCTGTTCATCCAATTTGCGCTTTGCCTCACTCTGACAATGGAGGAGACTGAGTGGTCTGTGTAGGAATGGGAAGGAGAATTAAATGTTCCTGCACCAGGAGATCAGGTTGGTTCACGTGGGCTGAGCGAAGGTGTTCCGCGAATCAATCGCCCTATCTGCGGTTGGAAAGGACTGTCGGCATCCCTGGACAGAGTTGAGGGAGGAGGTATAGTGACAGGTGTTGCATTGTCTGTGGTTGCAGGGGAAGGTACCTGGGGAGGGGGAGGTTTGGGTGAGAAGGGATGAGTTAACCAGGGAGCTGCGGAGGGAGCAGTCTCTGTGGAAGGCGGAAAAGGGGTGGAGATGTGAAAATGTGGCTAGTGGTGGGATCACATTGGAGATGGCAGAAATTTCGAGGAATATGTGTTGTATGCGACGGCTGATGGGATGGAAGGTAAGGACTAGAGGGACTCTGTCTCTGCTGCGGCGAGGGGGAGGGGGAGGGGGAGCAAGGGCGGAGCTGCAGGGTACCGAGGAGACACGAGTGAGGGCCTCATCCATGATGGGAGAGGGGAACCCCCATTCCCTAAAGAATGAAGACATCTCAGATTTTCTAAAATGGAACATTTAATCTTGGGCGCAGATGCGGCGGAGACGGAGGAATTGGGAGTAGGGGATAGAGTCTTTGCCGGATGCAGGGTGGGAAGTGTAGTCGAGATAGTTGTGGGAGTCAGTGGGTTTGTAAATAATGAATGGATTGCTTTCAAATAAGAAAATATTGACTTGTTAAACATTAAAAAAATGCTATATCTTTTGTAATAAATCACTCTTTCTGAATTGTGGAGTTTTGGAAGGTTTACGTATTGTGACATTGGAGGACAAAATGAGGCAGCATTCAATTGGCCAATATTCGGGAAGTTTATTTTCATCCTTGAAGCTGTAAAATTAAATTTAGAATGTAAATGTGCAATATATTTTTCCAATGCAAACTCAATTTGAATTCTAAAACTACCTGGGGTTACCCAAGAGCTATGCTGGAGGGTGATTGCGTTGTCTTAGAGAACTGAGTTCTCATCCCATGTTTGACTGGTAAACCTTAAATTGTATTCTTGAATTTTAGAGACAAATTATAATCACTATTTCCATGTCCTAATAAAGTGAGAAATGAATCTAACTCAACATAGTGCAAAATGCTTTGTCTCTGCTAATTTACTAGGTTCATCAGAATAGCACCGAAAGCAATAATAGAAATGCATTAAGCTCTCCTTATTTAGTTTAGTTTAGTTTAGAGAAATAGCATGAAAAGAAGCCCTTCGGCCCACTGGGTCCACGCAGACCAGCGATCCCCGCACACTAACACTATCTTACAGGCACACACACAAGGGACAATTTACAATTTTACCAAGCCAATTAGCCCACAAACTTGTTCGTCTTTGGTGTGTGGGAGGAAACCGGAGCACCCGGAGAAAACATTTGCAGGTCACAGGGAGAATGAACAAACTCCATACAGACAGCACCTGTAGTCAGGATAGAACCAGTGTCTCTGGTGCTCTAAAGCAACAACTCTACCACTGCGCCACTGTGCCACCTCTTTATAAGATTGGAAAAAAGGAGAAATACACGTGGGGCAAAATATATGTATTCAAAACGGTTTTATGTTTATTTTACTTGGCATTGACTCACTAGTGCAAGCCTCCCAGAAATCCTTCCAATTACAGGGTCAAGAATCTAAAAGAACCCCCATGCTCCAAAATGTGTGTGAAAGCAATACCGTCTTAATAACAGAATTCAACATTTCCCAGTAACAGATCTTGGGCTAACTGAACAATACAATTTCTGCTTTGTATGCTTCTCCTTTCTAGAATACAGACATTGCATTTTTAATTTTCCAATCATCTGGGACTTCTCCAGAATCAAGGGAATTTTGATAGTTTGCAATCAACACATTTACTGCAGATACTAAAGCAAATGGAAGAAAAAGGGTATTTGGGAAAGGCAAATGGATAAGTGGGGAAGGGGAGGGGAGGGGCTGAAGTAAGTTACCTATAATTGCATCCAATCTAATTAATTCATGTCACAAAAAAAAAAAAACTGCAGTTGCTGGAAATTTGGAATAAAAACAGAAAATGCAAGAAATATTTAGAAGGTAAAGCAGGATCTATGGAGAGAGAAACAGTTAACATTCATGTCCAAGCCCCTTCACCTGACTTTTATTATAGATTTAATGAAAATATAAGTCGGAATGGGTGTATGTCTGGTGGCAAATCCATTGAAGACAATTTTCCATCTCTGTGATTCATAAGTTCGGACCATCAAGTCTAACCCACAATTCAATCATGGCCGATCTATCCTTCCCTCCCAACCCCATTTTCTTGCCTTCTCCCCATAATGCCAGTAGGTACTAACAAAGGCACACTGCATGTTTAACATATTATATTTTGTGTTAATTTGTTTGATTATTCTTATTGGATGTGGCAAACATCACAGTTGTGAGGCTTCTCTCCTCATCTGTGATATTAGTGTCAGCTGCACAATCAATGTATGACCTAAAAATTAGGCTGACTCAATGAGAATAGCATCTTTGCAAAGAGCTAAATAATTTACAAAATAAAATGGCTCATCAATTAAAAGTGACCATATTACTAATTTCCTCTGGGGAAATTGTGCAGTGGTGAATTCTACCATGTACTTAGAACTATCATTATTTTGACAAGCAAAACCATTTTCCTATGACAAGATGAATGCTTGCATCTAATGTGCCTCAACTCATCAACATATAAACTGCACAATAAAGTAACTCTTCACCTATCTATATCATTCTTACTGGAGTTTATTATGATGTTCTTGTTCATTACTGGTGCCATCTTCAATTTAGAAGTCAGTCCATTTTAAAATAGATGGGTAGGTGCCTTGATGAGGCAGAGTGTGGGTAGAAGTTAATAAAATATCATGCAAAAATATGTGCAAATTTTATCAACTTGTCATTAGTAATAAAGATAAGTGTTGTGTGGGGAAATTCACTATCTGCAAATGTTATAATACTTCCCTTTACATTCTTCCCACAGAAACTGCTGAAGTATCATAAGCAAAACCATTCAATCTTGTATAGAATACAAAAGAAGAATGAAAAATGCACACTCGGTGAAATAAAAAATGTTCAGTTTTACTGGCAGGATTTGGATTTTTAAGTGAGCTGTCTTGAAAAGTAGAAGCTAATTCACACGAGGCATTCAAGTTGGGTTTGGGAATCAAACATTTACATGACAGTTGTTTGGATAGGAATGTGCTTTTTTATCAGTTGAGATAAGAAGAAACACTACAAATACTGGAAATCTAAAGAAGGCCTAAAAGTGCTGACATTGCACTGTATTCAAATTTGCATCCGAAAGAGAATAGGTCAATATTTCATGTACAACCTCCATAAGAAGTATCATCAGTTCTGATTAAAGGTCACAATTGAACTGGTGTCCAACTTTTTACCCATATAGAATGATTGACCTGGTTACCTTGTCAGCAATTCCTCGCTCATACCGCACATCTGCTCATATTTCTGGGACGATTTATATTTGGATGCATTCAAAGGTATGCTTGAAAAGAAGGTTGGTTAGAATATAATGTGTAAAGGCAAAGAAAATAAATCCTCACTACTCGCAGAGCATGTGAAAAGGAATCGACAGGGCTATGACTGGTGCATCAGACAGTTCATATTATATTCCATGGCCCTGTGCATTCATGTGATATCGTATCTTCCCACTGGGGAAGCTGGCATGAAATATCTTTTGAACATTTTATTTTCCCAATTAAGGAAATAGTGAAAAAAAACGCTATAATCAGGGAATACTGTTTACCATCAGAAATATAACTGACTCTTAAACAGACGCCAATTTAGAGAGAGACGTTTTCAACCAAGAATCTGTGAACTTCAATTGTCCCTTTCCTGATCTACCATTACAAATCCCTATTCAACCTTCCGAAATGAAAGGTCAATTGAATTTTCCACGACAGTCCATCTAGTCTCAAACCATAAAAGCCAGGCAAAATTAATTCCTTTAAAACAAGAATCACAAATATTCACATCAGTACCTGAAAAACATTGCCATATAAATGAGACACAAAGTTCATTTGATTCTGTTCTCAACTTGTATGGAAGTTACCCTTTGTGGCTGGAAAATTCCAAGGGAGCAAAGTGCACTTTATTCTTTCTGGCCAGACAGAAACAAGCAGGTAGAAACAATGAGTTTGTTCTTTCTCCGAATAATTTCGAAAACTTCCTTGAAGTTGTGCTGATATTGGGCGAGAAAGCTGCTCCATCTCAGTCACACTTTCAGAGGTTCTGATAGACGGAGCCCAAAACTTAGTTCAGTTTTCTATTGTAAAATGCGTAACATCCATTGTATAACTTTTATTGAATCTATGGACTAATCAGTTGTAATTGGAGATTGCACTTTGTCCAATTATGAACTTTTAAAATGCCCTGGGGCATTTTTATTTTGTTACTGGACAGGAGTTTGGTCAATAGTAACCAAGTCACTGCAAAGGATTAATGAAGGTAGACAAAAATGCTGGAGAAACTCAGCAGGTGAGGCAGCATCTATGGAGCGAAGGAAATAGGCAACGTTTCGGGTCAAACCCTTCGTCTGAAGAAGGGTTTCGACCCGAAACATTGCCCATTACCTTCGCTCCATAGATGCTGCCTCACCCACTGAGTTTCTCCAGCATTTTTGTCCACCTTCGATTTTCCAGCATCTGCAGTTCCTTCTTAAACAAAGGATTAATGAATTTGATTCACAAATTAGTCATAGCATGAAATGAGTTTATAGAATCTTTTAGGTTGGTTTAAAAGGTCCAACACTGGAAGCTCCAACATACCCCATAATCACATTTCAAACAAATGACCATGTAAAGTTTCCCTTAAGGGGGGGGGGGTTAAGCATAAGGAAATAAAGGGCCTTCAAATTATTTAGTTTAGTTTAGAGATACAGTGCGGAAACAGGCCCTTTGGCCCACTGAGTCCGCGCCGACCAGCGATCCCCGCACATTAACAGTACCCTACACACACTAGGGACAACTTATTTAATTTATACCAAGCCAATTAACCTACACACCTGTACGTCTTTAGAGTGTGGGAGGAAACCGAAGATCTCAGAGAAAACCTACGCGGTCACGGGGAGAACGTACAAACTCTGTACAGACAGCATCCGATGTCAGGATTGAACCCAGGTCTCTGGCGCTGAAAGCGCTGCAAGGCAGCAACTCTACTGCTGCGCCACCCCTAGGTTATTCTTTAACTTAGAAACTAAGAACGGAGTCCAGACCTTGCTACACCAATGTTAGCAGTCGGTGGTTCTATGTCTTTTCAAAACGCATTTTCAGGCTTCTTCCTGCTATCAAAACATTGGTTAATTTGCTCACATTTTTAACAAACCCATTTTCATCTATATTAATACATTTCCATCAAGTTACCATTCCTATATACATAAAGAATATTTCCATGGACATCTTTTGAGCGTAACTAATTTGTTAAAATGAATCTGAAATGATCGAGCAAAATCAAACAGTCGAAACATTAATTTTTAAGTCAATTTGCATTAAATTTAAAATTTAATGATTGACTGATTTTGGTCGATCACTTCAAATTTTACACTGAGCACTATGCAAATGCTTTTTGGAAGAAGATTGAATGATAAGAGCCTTCTGGAACTCGCACAATCTTGAAAACCTTGCTATGATGAATGCATTCAAAGCAGAAAGATTTGGTTTCTTGGTAAACACATTTTGTTATCAGTTCAGGGATGCCCAGCCAGCAACATGCTGTTTAACCCATTCCTAGTTCTTTTGTTACCCAGGATTGTCAAGTTCTGTTGTCAAAATCATTTTGATACAGTCTTTTTATCTTTATATTTTGATTTGAAGTCTTCTCATAGTCATACAGCACTGAAATAGGCTCTTCGGCTGACCAATCCCATTTGCCAGCACTTGGCCTGTAGTCTATTAGGCTTTGGTGATTCAAGTGCTCATCTAGAAGGTTTCCTTTTAACTATTTTGACATTATCTGCCCCCTCCACCTTATCAAGCATGTGTTCCAAAACACAACCACCATCTGGATGAAAATAATTTTCCTCAGATCCCCACTTACCTACAATTCCTCACGTTAAGCATGTGCCTGCTGATTTTAGACACCTCTACTTATGGTGAAAGGTTTCTTACCATCTACCCTATCATACCTCTCATAATGCTGCGTCCCTCTATGGGTTCCCTTCAATCTCCTTTGCTCAAACAAACCTAGTTCATCAACCTCATATTCTATTCCAGGCAACATCTCAGTGAATCTCACCTGCACACTTATCAGTACAATAGTATTCTTCTATCTTATACTCATCTCGATAGGTTGCTGTAACACATAAATTTATAAGGTTAATCTCTCAACGTATTTTAAATACAAAGCTGAGATACTGAAGTATTTTGGCTCATTCATACTATTTTGCTCCATGTTTACAATGCACAGAGCAGTCAGTTACACTACCCCAAGGCCCCACAATCTTATCAACTCCCCTCAGATTCTACCACTCACCTGTACTCTAGGGCAATACACAGAGGTCGATCAACCCAATTGTCTTTGGGAAGTATGGGGAAACCAGAGTGCCCGAAACAAGCAAACAATGCAGTCACAAGGAGAGTGCAAACTCCACATACTGTAGACAGAGGTCAGAATTGAACACAGATCTCTGGTGCCATGAGGCAGAAGCTCTGCTGGCTGCACTACCGTGCCACATGTACAGTAATCATACAATTCAAGTGTTAGTATCCTTGTCAAGCTACCCTGTTGACTGTTCCGTTTTCCAGTCCTAGAGTAGTATGCAAAAATAAAATGTTAATTCGGATCAAACAAATGTAAAGCAATGAGAATTAAATAAAGAGATAACCTCTCTTGAATCAGTTCTTGGCTATTACAATAGAAGCCCAACAAGAATGTGAAGCATTCAGCCATCGGTGCAGTACAGCAAGTTCTCTTGCCCAGAGGCAGAAGTCCTTTATTGAGTTGTTTTGATCTGAGATGCTTGGTCTGAAGCAAATTTGTCTGTAACTTCCAAAAGGGAATTGGATAAATACATGAAGGGGAATAATTTGCTGGGCTGGAAGGGAAGAGCAAGCCAGTGAATCCTTCTAAGCTGCATCAGACTCTGTTTCATTGCACCTTCAACCCCATGGAGAGCGGACACTATCGATCATCCCTTACAGCAGGAAGCAGTAGTATTAGTACCAGTCATGGGTGTGTTAGTGGAAGCTCAGTGGAGAGACCTGCAGAATGGACATGCACTTGTCCTGATCATTAGCAAATGCTCGAGCCAAAAAAAAGCCTTAATGCAGCCAATTTTCTCAGTTTTTCTAGTCAACAATAGAATTCTTCCATTTTGTCTTTTGGGATATCTGCCCTATTAAAGGAAATGAAGCCAGTGCCAGGAATGACCACCCAATGGGTTCTTAAGGGGATGAATTCTATTTCCATGTGAAGAGGTCGCAAGGCACTTTGGAGCATAGCATTTGGTCTCATATTCTATCTGTAGACTTTAGAGATGCAGATCGATCACAGGCACTTCGGCCCATCGAGTCAACGCCGATCAACGATCACCCTATACACGAGCATTATCCAACACACTAGAGACAATTTATAATTTTACCGAAGCCAATTCATCCAAAAACCTGTACCTCTTTGGGGTGTGGGAGGAAACCGGAGCACACGGAGAAAACTCATGAGGTCACAGAGAAAACATTCAAACTCCTTACAGACTGCACCAATAGTCAGGATCGAATCCGGGTCTCTCACGCTGTAAGGCAGCAGCTCTATCGCTACGCCACTGTGCCGCCTGATATATCAAAAATAAATCCGTCTTTGCTGAGGTTTTGAATAATGTATAAATAATTTAATGCTGTTCATTTGCTGCTGGAGGTTTCACTGGAAAATTAATTAAAATATTAATAGCATCTAAAAAACATGAATAGCATCTAAAAAACAAGAATGCTAAGTATGTTGGAATATTAATTGGAAAAACATTCAATAGGATATCCACTTGGAAAATTTCCCATTGTAGCAGCACCTGTGGAATATCAGGGCTTCACTCTAGTTATTTTTTAATTGCAATAACTTTAATTGGGTCTCATATAAAGACAGAGTAACAAGGCACACGTTATTTTCAAGTGGAGTTCAAGAATTCACCTAAATAACATCATAGGATGTTCATGAAGTTTTGACAAAGCTCTTAGAATGTATCCTTATGCTATTAAAATGTCTCCTCAAAAGTTTCCATCTCCCAACCTCCAGCAGAAAATGAACAGTATTAAATTACTTTGGCACATCAAGCCAATTCAACTTGTTTTCATCAGAAATTAGGCCCCAAAAAACTATCAGTTAAAATCAAACTTTCCACTTCGGTAGGGAGGTAATCACCCCATACGCTAGTTCTACCCTACACTCCAGAAACTATTTACAGAAGCCAATTAACCTACAAACCTGACGTGATGAAAGGTCTCGACCCAAAATGTCAGCTGCTCCTTTTCTCCAGAGATGCTGCCCCACCCGCTGAATTACTCCAGCATTTTGTGTCTATCTTCGGTGTAAACCAGCATCTGCAGTTCCTTCTTACACAACCTACAAACCTGCACATCTTTGGAATGTGGGAGGACACCGGAGCACCAGGATCTCTGGTGCTGTAAGGCAGCAACTCTACCGCTGCGCCATTGTGCCCCCCTTACATGTTCTTAAATGTTACCCTGTATTTACATGTTACAAACCCCAAGCTTTTACAGGATTTCCACATGGCATATCTCAATACTTTTCTCAATTAGGCTTTTTGCACAAGATACAGGAAAGACTATCACACTCATATTATCTATCCAAGATCACCGAGGTTAAAGTGTGAAGTGGGTTGAAATCTGTGGCCAAACTTGAAATCGACTTTTACAGTGGTGATCCAGATGAGGCAATGAAATCTTTAATTGCCCAGCTGTTTGGACATCACTTTACCACCATTAATATATGTCCCATCACCTCTCTTTCCAGGAGATGAGAAAATGTTTCTGACCTCTGTAAGAAGGTATCTTTCTTCCTGCTGGCCTATTGCCCACAGAACAATTCTACAGGGAATCTAGAGGCAATAGTTAAATGTATTTTTCTTGTTTTATGGGCTCTATTATTTTTAGCCCACACCAAGGAATGCACTTTCCCTTTAAGAGGTAGGCCAGGCTTTATTTGGCAATCCAACTGGATTTTGTGCTCAGCTAATCGAGAGATCCCGTGAGACACCGGTTCAGTGTTACAAGTCTCACAATTTCTATTTCATGAAAATTTGCAGTTCATGCAGTTTACAAAATGTGATTGAATCGCTACATGTACGAAGAAGGCACTTCACGCAATATGGTGTTTACTGAATCTCTCTGTGCTGTTAGGTACTGTGCAAATTGGGAATTAACAAACATATTTAGGATGGATGTGGGTAACAATGGCCTGGTGTGTTTAATATTCCTCATTTACTCAAAGTATTATACGATTGCGATCAAAATTGAAAGATTCTACTGTTCAGTGTATTAATATTAATTATATTGAAAATCTAAATTGGCAAACGTCATAAATTATTATATTCAGTAATACCATAACAATACGCAGGCAGCACTTAAAACAGCTGCTGCCATATCCCAGAGTCCTTTGGCCTGGGGCCTTTCAGATGATTTCCTGTGAAGCTCAGACATAAATCCTTTGCTGACTGCTCCCGGACAGATCGTTTCGCTGAACACCTCTGCTCAGTCCGCCTTAACCTACCTGATCTCCTGGTTGCTCAGTACTTTAACTGCCCCTTCCATTCCCAATCTGACCTTTCTGGCCTGGGCCTCCATTGCTAAAGTGAGGCCCAGCTCAAATTGGAGGAACAGCACCTCATATTTCGCTTGGCTGGCTTACGCCCCAGCGGTATGAACATTGACTTATCTAACTTCAAGTAGCCCTTGCTTTCCATCTCTCTCCATCCTCTCTCCCTTCCCAGTTCTCCCACCAGTCTTACTGTCTCCGACTACATTCTATCTCTGTACCAGCCACTCCGCTGACATCAGTCTGAAGAAGGGTCTCGACCCGAAATGTCACCCATTCCTTTTCTCCAGAGATGTTACCTGTCCCGCTGAGTTACTCCAGCATTTTGTGTCTTCCAGCATTTCCTTCAGTTTAAACCAGCATCTGCATTTCTTTCCTACCCTACACAGGGCCACAGAAACCCCAAGCCAGCACGAAGGGAAACAACCAACGTCAGCCTGACACGAGACAATGTAAATGAATAATCCGTAGGTTTTTTTTCCCTAAAAGGTCAAAATAATACTTTTTAGAAAAGTGACATTTATAAGAAGTGATGTAATAACAAGGATAATCTGGATTGAAGGTATTTTAACATTTGATTGAGTATCTGTAAAGTCCAGCTCAAAATAAGCCATGTGTGTCCATTTTGTATAGGACTTTTCCTTATTGCATTGGTGTGTAAATATACATCCTGCATACATTCTGTGTAAGAGATTTGCAGATGCTGGTTTAAACCGAAAATAGGCACAAAAAGCTGAAGTAACTCAACAGGTCAGACAGCATCACTGCAGAAAAGGAATAGGTGATGTTTTGGGCCGAGGCCCTTCTTCAGACTCCGAAGAAGGGTCTCGACCCGAAACGTCACCTATTCCTTTTCTCCAGAGATGCTGTCTGATTCGCTGAGTTACTCCAGCTTGTGTCCATCTGCACACGTTCTGACCTTGCCTCGATTGCTGCTCCACCTTCTCCCTTCACACTGCTCTTTGAAAAGCCAAGCTATACAGCATGGAGACAATGGTGATACTCACGACCATGGTTGGGCAGTACTGGACTGAGATTATCATACATTTCTCCCTGACAGCAAGGATTGTTGCTAGGAAATTGGGTGTGCAATTTCCAATACTGTAATATTTTCACAGACTATTTCACCCTGGTCATTCCCTCTTCCCCTCTTTCCTGGAGGGCAGAAGGTAGAAGAGCTTGAAAGCACATACCTCCAGATTCTGCAACAGCTGCTTTTCAGCCTATTGAACGGTCTGTCCATGAGATAGAGTGTATAGTCAAAATCTTCCAACCTACCTAATTGTGGATCTTGCAATTTTTAATCTGAACTTTCTCTGTAATTATAATGTTCCAAAACTGCAACACTATTTGGTATAGAAATTTGACCAGATGAAGTAGTTGAGGCAAATACACTAACAACATGGAGGGATATTGGGCAAATGCAGGCAGGTGGGACTAGAGTAGATGTTGGTCGGCATGGGCCTGTTTCTATGCTGTATGACTCTAATTATTTTTTTTCAATGAAGCATTAAATAAGTAATAGTAGGTAAGACCTCTTCTTATTGACATGGTCTCCCTTTATCGACTTTCTACAAGCATATGGTGCAACACAATCATAGAAATATAATGGTTCAGAAACAGGTGACGGGGGGCAGGATTATCAAATAGATATATCACTTTCAATCTCCTTTCCTCTTCTCTTTTGTGGGTTTTTTCTTTCTTTCTTCTCTTCTTTTTTTCTCCTCATTTTTTTTCTAGGGCTATTTTGCTATCTCACGCACACTTCATCTCAATCTTTCCTTTTGTAATCTTTCATTTCTTATTTTTGCTTTATTATTAAATTAAAAATAAGAAGTTGTATATGAAATGTAATATGTCAATAAGTATTAGGTACTTTGGTACCACATTATTGTACTTCTAAAAAATAAAATAAAAAATAAATAAATACAAAAAATAAAAAAAAATGATTGCAATGCAATTCTGGGTAAATTTTCTCCCTTGCAAACTCAAAAAACATTTCACCAGATGCTATAGGAGAGCAAGTGGAATGAACTTAAGGTGTTAACAAAGCCATTGCACTTGCCTCAAATATAGTATTGGCATATTATTGTCACGTGTACCAAGATACAGTGAAAAGCGTTGTTTGTGTGCTATCCAGTCAAATCATGTGATACACGAGTACAATCAGGCCACACACAAGTACAACAGGTAATGCAGGGAGAAAAATACCAGAGTGCAGAATATGGTCATGGAGCATGGAAACAGGTCCATCAGCCCCACTTGTTCATGTTGAGCAAGATGCCCCATCTATCATTGTCCTGATTTGGTCCATATCTCTCCAAACCTTTTATGTCCATGTACCTGTCTAAATGCTTCTTATATGTTGCAATGATACCTGCCTCAACTACCTCCTCCGGCTCCTTATGTCCACTATCTTTTGTGTAATCTATCCTCTCTCACCTTAAACTTATGTCCTCCGGTTCTCGATTCCCCTACTCTGGATAAAAGACTCTGCATTTACCCGATTTATACATCTCAAGATTTGTACACCACTATAAGATCACACCTCATCATCCTGCGCTCCAAGGAATAAAGCCCTAGCCTACTCAACCTCACCCTATAGCTCAGTCCCTCGAGTCCTGGCATTATCCTCATAATTTTTCTCTGCACCCCCTCCAGCTTGACAACATCTTTCCTATAATATGATGACCAAAACAGACCATAATACTCTAAAGGGGCTGTCCCACTTGGGCGACCTAATCCGCGAGTCCAGAAGAGTGTCTTCAACCTTCAAGCTCGAGGGCACTCGCCTGGAAAGCCTCGAGCTGGATCGACCGTCTGCGTTGAAACTGCGAGCTGGATCGACCGACCGCACACACACACACACACACACACACACACACACACACACAGCAAAGGTGGGGGCCAGGGAAAGTGGGGGAGCGCTGTCTGAAATTCACACCCGCGATGAAGAAGAAGGTAAAACGGCTGCACAGAAACGGTAAGTCCTTTAGAGAGTGCAGAGAGGGGGGAGGGGGGAGAGAAGGGGAGAGAGGGGGAGAGAGAAGGGGGGGGAAGAGAAGGGGGGAAAAGGAGGGGGGAAAAGGAGGGGGGGAGAAGGAGGGGGGGAGAAGGAGGGGGGGAGAAGGAGGGGGGGAGAAGGAGGGGGGGAGAAGGAGGGGGGGAGAAGGAGGGGGGGGAGAAGGAGGGGGGAGAAGGAGGGGGGAGAAAGGGGGGGGGAGAAGGAGTGGAGACACTTTTAAGAAGTATAATAACGTTTATCGGGCATTTTACCTACCGGTAGGTTTTCCTTGGTCCTGAAAACTCCAATGAGCCAATCAAAATGCCCGGTCAGCGAAGGAGATTGCCTACGGTTGCCCTCGACTGCCTGTAACTAAATAGCTACCCCACTCCACTGCACTACGAGTTAAAAAGTTCCATGCTGACCAAATTTTCAACATGCTGAAAAATTTTCCGCGATTATGCGGGAACTTCCCTCGAGCATGAAGGAGTGTTCCAGCTACCTCATAGGACCTCCTAGGACCACGTATCGACCATGCTGTGAGTTTGACGGTCAAAGACACTCTTCTAAATTCGCAGATTAGGTCGCCCAAGTGGGACAGCCCCTTAAATGTGGCCTCATCAAATATCACACAAAGGGAGGTGGGTGTATGGAACGAACTGCCAGAGGAGGTAGTTGAGGCTGGGGCTATCCCATCGTTTAAGAAACAGTTAGACAAGTACATGGATAGGACAGGTTTGGAGGGATATATACCAAGTGCAGGCTTGTGGGACTAGTGTAGCTGGGACATTGTTGACTGGTGTGGGCGAGTTGGGCAGAAGGGCACTGTTTCCACTCTATGACTCTATGAGCTCCCAACATCTACAGTATAATACTCTGACTGATGAAGGCCAATGTGCCAAAAGCCTTTTTGATCACCCTGCCAAATGTAATTCCACTTTCAAGGAACTATGTGCCTGCACTCCTAGATCCCTCTGTTCTACAACACTTAACAGAGCTCTACCATTCACTGTGTGGAATTGTAGTTGTTAGTTTTGGATCCTTAAGCAAAATATTTGGCCTAAACTTAATTTATAAAAAATGGAAAAAAACCATAAGACTAGAGACTGTGCAAGCCAAGAGAAGCCTTCCTGGATGATTGTTGACATTCTGAGCTGTCCTTGCTCCTTGCATTGGCTTCAATTCATATTATACAATACAATAATACAAATAAAAAGCAACAGAACACAGAAAATATATTTTAACATAAACATCCACCACAGTGCCGCCTCCACATTCCTCACTCTGATGGAAGGCGAAAAAAAGTTCAATCTCTTCCCTTCTTTGTTCTCCCGCGGTCGGGGGCCTTGAGCCTTCCGTTGATGGGACGATCTTGACTCCCGTAGCCGGCGGCGTTTGGCCCCTACACGTCGGGGCGATCAACTCCTGCATCGGGGGGATTTCCGCTCCCCCGCGCCGGGCGATCGGAGCCCGATTATGCATGAAACTCTTAGTGCACACTCTTGAGACTTCCCACATATAATGTTTGGGGTACTGATTTCTGTGCTGTTAGTTCGAAAGAGTACATGTAAGTAACAGTACATTTTTAAGAGTGCTCACTGCCTTAGATTTTTCACCAAGAATGTTAGCGACATTTGCTTATCATGAAGAAGGAAAAGGATAAAGATAGTCACAATGTGTGAAGAGCGTGCAACTGTACGTGGTCACATTAAACTGCTGGATAGTTTATCCTGTAGCCTAAGTGAACGAGTAAAGGGAAGGCATCAGACCTCCCAGCTGTTTGTAACTTCTGTCATTGCATGTACTCTTCCTGCTGTGTTTGTTGACAATAATGTTTCCGTTGGTGTCAGATTTACAGGGGCAAGATCTCCTCCTGACTTTCTCCTCTTTTTCTCTATTGCTAGCATCTACAGCAAGGGTATTGATACTATGTTTGCCTGTGTGCTATTGAAAAGGGCTTTAAAAGACATACAACACATGCAGAGTGTGGTAATGACAGGAAAACCGGCCAAATCTGATCCCACTGGATAAATAGTTGCGAGGGCAATGGCAGGCTCAAGTGCATGGTGATACATTTTGATCAGCTAGATTAGGCTAAACGTACACAGTAAATGATAGGGCCCTGGAAATTGTTGGAGAACAGAGAGACGAAGGGGTGTAAATACATGTTGAAGCAAAGAACTACAGATGACTGGTTAACACACAAAATGACACAAAGGGCCGGAGTAACTCAGCAGGACACGCAGATTCTCTGGAGAATATGGATAGGTGGCGTTTCAGGTCGAGATCCTTCAGATACATGGTTCCCTGAAAGAGGCAACACAGACAGACAGAGTAGTGAAGAAGGCCCATGGCACACATTCTTTCATTGGTCATGGGATTAAGTACAGAAGTTAGGTTGCAACTGTACAAGTCATTGGTGAAACCGCACTTGGAGTATGTGTGCAGTTCTGGCCTGGTTCAGCTAAAAGAAGAATGTCATTAAGATGAAAGGGGTGCAAAAAGATTTACAAGGATGTGACCAAGACTTAAGAGCATGAATTATAAGGTGAGGCTGGATAAGATGGGACTACTTCCCTGGACCATTGGAGGCTGACAGATGCCCTTGCAGAGGTATCTAAAGTCATGAGGGGTACTGACAAGGTGAATGGTCTCAATCTATTTTTCAGTGGGGGCAGCTAAGACTAGTGAACATAAATTTAAGGTGAGAGGGGTAAGAACATAAACAATATTATCATAAGGACCTGAGGGTAACCTTTTCCACATGGAGTATAGTGGGTATACAGAACAAACTGATAGAGGAAGCTAGAAGGGCAGGTACAATTACAATGTTCAAAAGATAATTGAATAGTTACTTGGATAGAAAAGGCTTGGAGGGACAGGAGCCAAATGGGACTAGCTGGGATATACATCTTGGTTGGCAAGGATGGGTTGCGCAAAAGGGCCTTTTTCTGAGCTGAGAGCATGGATACACTAATGAAGAGCTGCAATAAAAATACTCCTATGACCAGGAGACAAATGCAAAAGATGGTTGTAGAATTGGTCTTGCAATGCAGAAAATAAGAGAAACATGAAGGAAAATGGTATCCAGTGACTCCAATAATTTTCTTCTTAAAAAGCAAGTGGTTCCCAAGAATACCATTTTTAGTATTGTACATCTTGTAATCTCTTTTTATTAACGGGCGTCATGGTGGTGTAGCGGCAGAGTTACTGCCTTACAGCACCAGAGACCCAGGTTCGATCCTGACTACGGGCGCTGTCTGTACAGGGTTTGTACATTCTCCCTGTGACCTGCGTATGTTTTCTCCGAGATCTTGGGTTTCGTCCCACACTTCAAATAAATACAGGTTTGTAGGTTAATTGGCTTGGTTTATGTAAATTGTCCCGTGTGTGTGTGTGTAGGATAGTGTAAGTGTGCTGGGATCACTGGTCGGTGCAGATTATCTCTAAATTAAATGTTTTAATGTTTCTCTGGGTTCTCCTTGCCCTTTGTAGGGGAAAACAATATTTTTCCTTATATTAAAATTGTATATGTTGTTCTTGGAGAATACAAGCTCTCTGATGATGCCATATTAACCGTTTTTCCAATATATATTGTTACTCATTATACAGTGGTGTAAACAGCATCTCAGCAATAAAGTACAGAAGGCTACCTTTAATTATTGTGCTATCCACATCATTCCTGCCTTTCTACATCACACGATGCTTACCTGGAGATTTCTCAACACTAGTTGTTGGCATTATTGCAGCCATTGATGGTTCTCCCAAAATAGTCTTTCAAAGTCACAAGCACAGAGTGAACTTATGAACACTGTGGGCAGCAGTAGAGTGCCTTACAGCGCCAGAGACCTGGGTTCCATCCTGATCAGGGGTGCTGTCGGTACGGAGCTTGTACGTTTTCCCCATGACCGTGTGGGTTTTCCCCAGGAGCTCAGGTTTCCTTCTGCATTCCAAAGACGTACAGGATTGTAGGTTAATTGGCTTCACTAAGAATTGTAAATTGTCTCTAATGTGTAGGATAGTGTTAGTGTTTGGGGATCATTGGTCATCACGGACTCGGTGGGCCGAAGGGCCTGTTTCCACGCTGTAACTCTAAACTAAACTATAAACTAGTATTGGGTTATCCTGTGCTGCAATTGGCACTGGCACTTAGGCAAGGTAAATGCTGTGGCTACGTTGTAAGTCTTTACAACTGGCAGCAGATAACCCAGCACTTAACCCAGGTCGATCCTGACTTCAGATGCAGTCTGTGTGGAGTTTCTCCCTATGACTGCGTGGGTTTCCGCCAAATGCACCGGATTCTCCCGCTTTACAAAGAAGTTCAAGTTGGTAGGTTATTTGGCCTTCATAGATGAATGTTACAATCTAGGGGAAGCTGATGAGAATGTGAGCACAATAAAAATTAGATTATTTGGGATTAGTGTAAATAAGTGTGTGATGGTCAGCATTGACTCATTGGGCCATAATACCTATTTCTGTGCTGTAGATCCCTGCAACACAGAGTCATAGAGTACTAAAACAGGCCCTCCGGCCTAACTAGTCCATGCCGATCACGATGCCCCATCTAGCCCCATTTGGCCCATATCCCTCTAAACCTTTTCTATCCATGTACCTATGTAAGTGTCTTTTAAATGCTGTGATAACCCTGCCTCAGATACCTCTGGCAGCTCATTCCATATCCCCACTGCCCTCTGAGTGAAAATGTTGCCCCTCAAATTTATGCAAAATCTTGCCCCTCTCACCTTAAACTTATGGCCTCTGGTTATTGATTCCCCTATTCTGGGTAAAAGTCACTGTGCATCTACCCTATTAATTCCACCCATGATTTTATAACACCTCTGCAAGGTGTCCTCAACCTCATACCCTTCATGGGGAATAAAAATCCGAGCCTGACCAACCTCTCCCAATTGCACAGGCCCTCAATCACGGGCAACATCCTTATAAATATCCTCTGCATCTTTCCATCTTAATGGCATCCTTCCTACGGCAGAGTTTCCAAAACTGAACATAGTACTCCTAGTGTGGTCTCAAAGTCTTGTACAACTAAAACATAATGTCCCAACTTCTATACCCAATACCCTGACTGATGAAGGCCAATGTACCAAAAACCTTGACCACACGATCGATCTGTGATACCACTTTCAAGGAACTATGTACCTGTGCTCCCATATCCCTCTGGTCCACAGCATCTGCACCCCCAGGGCCCTATCATTCACTATGAATGTCCTGCCCTGGTTGGACTTTCCAAAATGCAACACCTTGAACTTATCTTTATTAAACTCCATTAGCCACTCCGCAGCCCATTTACGCAGCTGATCAATGGCCTGTTGTAATTTTTGATAACCATCTTCACTGACTGCGACAGCACCCGCTTTAGTGCCATCAGCTCCAGTGTCATAGTGTATCTTCTATGTCTTTGTAAGGACATGGTGCATTGTATGAATGCCTGCACTGTGGGGAAACATGGATGCAGGTATCAGTTTCCTCCACCCAAAGGAAATGCAGATGTGAGTATGGAGTTGGGGTGACTTGCATTTCGCAGTATGGGTGTCAGGGGTTATGGGGGGAAAAGGCACGAGAATGGAGTTAAGAGATCGATCAGCTATGATTGAACGGCAGAGTAGACTTGATGGGCCAAATGGCCTAATTCTTATCCTATCACTCATGACCTTATGACCACATGCAGCATTAGGCAGTGAAGACTGAGATGCAGCAGAGATCAACAGTGGCAAACTGAAATAATCAAAGAGTCGTGGAGCTGAGAGTGATGGTGACCCTGATCTCAATGGGCAGAGAAACAAGGCACACCTATAAACTGTATTTGAGATTGCAGGAGAACTACAAATGCAGGTTGTGAATTAGTGTGGTTTCAGGGAAACTGGGAAAATGGTTGTTCTGTAACTAAATGTCAATTTTCAGACACAAGATTGAAAATCTCACCCTACTGTAGGTAATGCAGTCAGCACTGGAAGCTTGCCGATTCATTTAAGTTAAGCTTGCTCATCAAAACAGCACAGGTTCTTTCCCAATTCCATTGAGCAAGTGATGAACACATCCTGGTTGATTAATGTTGTGCACCAAAATCGCTTCCATGGACAAATCACTCCCAAATGGATAAAACTGTGGAAAATGAGCTCCTATCATTTCTGCACCAGAAAGAGGAAACAAATGTGCTTAAATTTATACTCCAGTCAAAATTGTCTCCCAGACTGAAAATATAGTTTGTTTGCAAGCATTCTGAAGTTTATTTTGGATACTGTTTCTAGCAATCTAGGAAGTATAATTTTCAGTCCAGAAAAGGAACAAACATAATTATTTTCTTCACTACATTTTCAAATTAATCTTGTTAGTTATGGATAATGTAAAGGTCACATTTTGATTTGTATATAAATGATTCAAAGATTATCCTCACCAGATGCCATACAATGCTTGGGGTCCTTCTCTATCACTTTTCTATTGTCCAGTTAGTTTCTCCCATAGCTTTTCAAAATAAGTTAGTCAGATTAGTGGGCTAGTCAGTCCAGTTAACTGAACTGGGTATATCAAATAAGCGTTACTAGTGATTTGAGAGAGGGAACTGCATTCTCTTTGTGTCCCTACATTTCAATCTGAGGCTGGCTTTGGGAAGAGCATCGCACGTTATTTGTATCCAAGTCTTAAAATTAGAAAAACGATATTATAATATTTATCACCTTTACTTTCTGACATATGTATTTAATATATCTTAGATTTAGGATCAGTTTAGATTTTTTCATTGTCACATGTACCGAGGTAGAGTGAAAAGGTTATTTATTAAAACAGATCAGATTGACTTGATTGCATTTATGCCTACTCTAACTCAAATGTTCCCCTGGAGCTAAGGGGAAGATACAGAGTGCAGAATATAGTTCTCAGCATTGCAGATCATCAGTTGCCCAGGCAAGGTCCAATGTCCACAATGAGGTGAATCGGGCTGTACCTTGGCTTATCTAATAAATAATGTGAATATTTGATGAACTACTGACATTATTAACAGAGGACCAATAGTTGGTGAACACAAAGACATTTGGGGGAAAATAATCGGAAGAGAAACTTGAAATATCCATCACTGTTGTTGCAAATGTGTCTTTTGATGCAACTGTACAGCCATCGTAGGTCAGAATCACTTGCACTCGTGATCCCAAAAGAAAAAAAAAAGGATTTCAGAATTTCAACCTGCAGCAAAGGTGCTGCTGGGTTTGTCTGGCATTATGATGTTGAAGATTCAAGTCAGGCAAGTACAAATGGCTGAAGCGAATCTCCTGCAGATCCCAGCTATTAATCAAGAGTCAGTGCATGCATTGGACAGGTAATTTAATACATTCTGGCACATGAGCTGACTTGGGGCAGCCCTTCGTATACAAACCCTGGAGATTCACAATCAGTTAGGGTCATCTGGACCCAAACTCTGTGTGTTCCCTCCGGGGACATGCCAGAAATAGTGTTCCAAAGATTAAATACGTTGAATAATGCCTAGTCGCAATAATATTTGCTTAAATTAACCCTTTTTATGCTGAGCTTTTCACCTTAAAATAACATTCCTCTCCCCCCCCCCCACCAGTTAACCCATATCCAGAAGCTTTCAACTGCATCAAATTTGTGCTTTAGTTTTTTCACATGGTAATTTCTCATCGCTCCCAGGAGAAGCCATGACAGCCGCACGTTCTGTGTGATGTTAGTTAATTCTACAATTACATTTTGAGACCAGATTTATTTCCAAACATCTTGAGAATACTGAAGTAACAGCGTGCTGAAGAGATATTTGATAACACTGCAATATGTAGGTCAGTGAAAAGGTACTGAATCTTAGAGATACTCAACAAGAGAAATATAGAAACACAGAGTCTAGCTTACATTAAAACAAAGTAAAATTAAAAGTAGAGAGTATGGAATATAACCTTCAAATGATCTGAATACATTAATTTTCTTCTAGGCAGAGCTTAGTATGAAACTGCGTTGCATGCTAAATATTTAGTTAAATCCGTTCATTGTAGTAGCAATACAGGGCGTTTGAATATCAAAATCAGATAAAGTGCTCACATGCATAGAGTTAAATAAAATCAATGAAAGCTCTCAAAGCAGAAGAAATCAGTATTGGTACTTCTTTGCCTGATCATTCTTCATTTCATAATTTAATACAAATTGTTTGGATGTCATTATAAAATAAATTAATTCATATATTGGGAAGTTCAAATACCCGAGTACTGAAAAGTAAGCACAGAACTTTATGTTTTTAACATTAACAAAAAAGCTTGAATGCTACTTGATAAATGTACCCAAATTACAAAATATCAGTTTCATACAATTTACTCAGTAGTTGGAAAATATGCTTAACAATTTTATAATTTATCTAACTATCTTAAAATTTGACACTTAATTTTCTAACTCCAAATAATCTTCTGTTAGTTTATGTCTCTTTTCACATAGATCTCCAATGTCATATAAATTATGAAATAGGTGAAATAACTAACATCTTGTTATCTTTGATATCCACAGTCACAATAACTCAGAGAATACAATTTAAGAATATAGTCTTCCTTTGTTACAATTGATTCGCAGTGCAACTCCAAGAAGGAAAAGACACACATATTTAAAAAAAAGAAAATCTTACCTATGAAAATTTCTCTTCATAGTCATTTTCCTTCAGCTACTCCATTTCTGAATCCACTGTTGCTTGTACAAGCCACAGTGTGAGCAAATCATCAGGCCTCCCACAAAAAGGATAATTGGCTCTCGATGAAGTGCTGTAAACATTCATCATAATGGCACTCGTATGCTGAAGGCAGAAGCTACCTCAGCTGGCTCGTTGACTAAGGTATAGCTAATGCTTCCTGTGCACACACTTGCTTTCCACTGTTCTCTTCTTCCTTACCTTGTGCACGAATGAGGCACAGACCAATGCTAACAGCAGCCCCTATCCTCCACACACACGTTTTGCAGCAGGCAGAATGACACATGTGTTCAGCTGCACTAATTAAGAACCAGTTGTATTTTATCCTGAAGGTAGCGGTTGATAAATAATTCAGCAACTAAAAGGCAAAATTAAATAAGATAGTGCAAATTAGATGCTAATCTCTAAAAGGTGTCAGCAGCACTCCAACAGATGTTTTAAGTTTAACAATTAATGCAACGTACAATGCATTTTTATAATTGTGGTGTTGAGGGATTCTGCTGTTCGGATTCTCTAACTCAGACCTTAAATTCAATTAAGCACAGAGGGCCACAGTTTGACTCTGAAGTCATGCATTGAGTATGGATGGGTTAGTCACAAAATGATCAAAGCATTTGAGTTATAAAAGCTCGCTAGGCATGGTTAATTTTAACTACTGGCCCCCATCTAAACTCTTGATTTCAGTCTTCCGCCTGGCATCAATGAGAATTAATGCTTTGGACAGCCAATGAGTGGGAGAATTGAAGCAGGGGCTGCCAGAGTCTCAAGCGTGTGATATAGGTGGAATAAAGTATTTGTAGAAACAAGGAACTGCAGATGCTGGTTTACAAAAAAAAAAGTACTGGAGTAACTCAGGCAGCATTTCTGGAGGACAATCCACCGTCGATAATCGACACGCCTGGCGGAATCAAGGACAAGTCGCAGCCTGGCCACTCCCTCTTCTCCCCTCTCCCATCAAGCAAAAGGCATAGAAGTGTGTAAATGCACACCTCCAGATTAAGGGACAGTTTCTTCCCAGCTGTTATCAGACAACAGAATCATCCTACCAACAACTAGAGAACAGTCCTGAGCTACTATTTACCTCATTAGAGACCTTCGGATGATCTTTAATCAGACTTTATTGCACTTTATTTCCGCTGACTAGTTAGTGTAACTATGAGACTCAGACACATATAAAGATACAACACATCTTTATTAAACACTTACAGCATTGGATCTGCAGTACGTTACATCTCAGAGCTGCTGCATCTACTGCCTGACGTAGGCGAGTTCTTAATATTATAAAGCATGTACTAGGCAGGGCTACTATTAACAAGCACTATGATTGGCTAGCATGCAATAGCCGATCTACATCTCTTCTTGTAGAAAATAAAGAAACTACGGTGCCTTAAACAATTTGATGAGGGGATGCTAAGAATATGCTAACGAGATTATACAAAATCGCCATTACTAACAGGTGGCCTGCAAACCCGTCCAGCCCTCGTGCGGTAGGAGACCACCTCACCTCCTTTCGCGGGAGAAAAGACAGGAGGAGGTTGTGGGGACACGACCGGCGACCTGGCAGGCCTGGTGGGAGACCCCATAGGCGGGCCAGGCATCAACTGACGCGGGGAACCCGCGGCAGAAGTAACGGCTGGTGGTGGAGTGGCTGGAATGGCTGTAGAAGCGAACACGAGAGGCGGGGCAACAGGACCTGGAGTTGCAGGACGCGGTTCCTTCACTGGAAGGATATGTTGACGGTTGCGTCTGTAGATGACTCCGTCCACTTCGACCAGGTATGAACGTGGCTCTTTGGACGGGCCGTAAATGTGTCCCAGTCGTGTATGGCCCTTGTCGGTTTGCAGGCGAGCCACTTGTCCGCGTGCAAGTGGTTTAAGCGGCTTGCTGGACTTGTCGAAGAAATGCTTCTGTGTGTCCCGTTTGAATTGTAGCTGCTTCTGCACCGCGAGCGGGGAGCGAACGTACGGCTGCAGCAGCTGCTGAGAGACAGGCAGGGGTGCACGGGTTTGGCGAGACATTAGTCGCTGGGCTGGAGAGCCTAGGATGGGCTCTCGTGCAATGTTTCGTAGATTGAGCAAGTCCAGGTATACGTTGGATTTGGCAAGGTAAGAACGTTCCATAAGTTGTTTCGCACTCCGAACAGCGCGTTCGGCCAGTCCGTTGGACTGCGGGAACTCGGGGCTTCTGGTAATGTGTTGGAAGTTCCATCTTTCAGCAAAGTTCTTAAATGCTTGGCTGGTGAATTGCCTGCTATTGTCAGTCTAAATACTTGCAGGGGAGCCATGCGCGGAAAGGTGCCATTGCAGTTTCTCGATCACTGCCTCCGAGGAAATGGTTTGCAGTAGGTCTATTTAGAACCATCCCGAATAAGAGTCAACAAGAACTAGATAGTGTTTTCCATGCCATTCGAAGATGTCGGTGGCCAGCGAGGACCACGGAAGAGGACGAACTGGTTGGGGCAGAAGAGGCTGCTTCTGCTGATGTGATGCTAAACTGTTGCAGACAGCGCACGTTTCGGTTCTTGCACGTATGTATTTTGTCTTTCCGGGCCAGTAAAACATACATTGCGCCCGTAGGAGGGTGGCTTCCACCCCGGGGTGGCCCCTGTGGACGTCGCTGTAGTATTCATCCTGTAATGCGGTTGGGAGCACTAATTCATCATGAACTAGGAAGTGGGGATGTATCTTGAGCGGGGTATTTGACTGTTTGTGGGGCCAACCATCCCGTATGACTGTTGACAGCAATTGTAAAGTCTCATCCGCGGCCGTGTGTTTGGCAAGGCGGCGTAAACGATCAGTCGGCACAAACGAGACCTTCATGACTGAGAATTCGTCCTGTTTGGAGAGGAGTGGTCTAAGGGACCAGACTCAAGTTCTGGTCTCCAAATGGAGGCGTGGGTTCGAATCCTACTTCTGACACCATGTAACTACGAGACTCAGACACATATAAAGTTATAACACATCTTTATTAAACACTTACAGCATTGGATCTGCAGTACGTTACATCTCTGAGCTGCTGATCTACTGCCTGACATAGGTGAGTTCTTAATATTATAAAGCATGTACTAGGCAGGGCTACTACTAACAAGCACTATGATTGGCTAGCATACAATAGCCGATCTACAGTTAGCATGTAGCCAAAGATTTTCACTGTACCTCGGTACACGTGACAATAAACTAAAATCAACTAAGAGAACATGGATAGGTGACATTTTGGGTCAGAACCCTTCTTCAGACTGATTGGAGGGGGAAGGAAGAAATCTAAAAGAGAGGAGGGGCAGGACAAAGTGTGACAGGTAATAGATGAAGACAGGTGTGGGGGTGGCTTTGATTGGCAGATGGTTGGGCAAAGGCCAGAGGTGAAAAAAAGGTGCGAGACAAAAGGATTGAAGAATTGTGAATTGGGAAGCCAGAGAAAGAAATGTAGGTGGAGAGGTAAGGAAGAAATTGGTGCAAGCCTAGGTGGGGATGAAAGGTAGGTATGTTACAAAACTTACCTTCAATGGCGCTGTAATTCTGCCACTGGCCCTGTGCGCGATTTTGGCGCCTTTAAGGGGGGGGCAGGCTTAAAACACGGGTTTCTCCTACCTTGTCCTGAATTATATTTCGTTGGAGTACAAGCGTTTGCTGAAAAATCATTCCTAGGGGCGTTTTGTGAATTTTTTATTTTTATTAAATCGACAATGTCAGCCCTGGAGTCATTTTAAAAGCAGCTCCTGAAGCCGTCAACGCCGATAACGGGGACGGGTTTCACACAGGGGACAGGTAAACGAAAGTGGTTTCTTTTAATGTATAAAAGTGCTTCTTAAGAAGCCTTTAATTCACATTTTTTCATGCGAAACGGTGATTTTATTCCCCGAACTAACAGCAGTATTTTTCATGCCAATACGGGGTTAAATTCACCGCAAATGAACGTTCCAAATGATCGCGTTCCAGAAATCCTCACTCACAAGATGATTTAAATGCCCATTAATTTACAGGTATTAAACATTCAATTCCTTCCATTTGGCCTGTAAATTCATGACAATGAGATTTAAAAATTATGTTATATTGTGAATTCTTGTGTGAATGTTATTTGGACACTTAGGCTATTTAAAAATGTTAATCTATTCTTAAGAAATTGATAGATGTTTAGATCTAGTAATTGAATTTTGTAATTAGCTGCAATTAGGTAACTAACTAATTATATGCTTTAATTTCATGTCTTCTAAGTAAGATTGTTTCATATTTGTTTCAGAATGCTTCAATCTATAATAACTGAAAATTTCTTTCAGTTCTCTTAATTTTTAAGAAAGTTATGGGCTTTTGACTGTCCTCGATCACAGCTTTTGTGTTAAGTCAATGGAAAAGCAATAGGGAACAAGATGCTAATTTCCGAGTATGAAAATGGCCATAACCTTTTTAATACTGAAGATATGAAAGTGAATTAGGTGTCAAATTAAACTTCTTTTTATGCTTTATCTGATGGGATAAATTGCAGACTTTATTTTTTTAATCTCAAAATTTTGTAACATTGCTACGAGAGGGGGTTGTGTGACAGAGAAAGGGGAGGGAGAGAGGGTTGGGTTGTTAGATGTTACCTAAAATTGCAGAATTCAATGTTCATACTGTTGGATTGTAAGCTACCCAAGTGGAATGTTAAGCATTGTTCCTCCAGTTTGTGTGTGATCTTACTCTGGCAATAGAAGGGACCTGGGGCAGGCAGCTGAATATGGGAATGGGAAGGGGAGTTAAAAATGATTAGTAACTGGGAGATCCGGTCGGCATTGGTGGACCAAGTGCAAGTATTTATGGTTGACTTCTATTCAATGACACTTTATTGTCACATGTACTTAGGTACAGTGAAATGCTTTACTTAGGTTGGGAGGATCAATTTCCCAGTACAGGCTGCAATGAAGCAGGGAAGATCCAATAAATCCTTCCTGGACCCAAAAGAAGCACATCCCAGATTCCTTCCAAAGAGTTCGCTTTTGTCACAGGCTCTGAAGTATTGTCTATCATAACAGAAATGAAGAACAAGGGAGGAGGACAACTGGCTGCAAAAATGATCAAGTTCCCGGTTTATTTACCATGGCTGCTGTGGTCATGTGGGAGGCTGTGTTTCTCTGGAGGAAGTTACGCCACACATTCCCACCCTCCATAAACCTTCATTAACAAAACCCACAGAGGTGCTGAGCTCATCATCAAAACATGGACTTCTAAGGTAAGCCTCACCTGAATGCAGTGAAACCTACTCGAATGTTGGTTAAGGAAAAATGCCTCTGGCTCAGGTCAGTCTGGTGAGGTTGTTTTTTTTTTAAACCTTTCCCATACAGCAGTCTCATTAAAACTGGCCTCTAAGCTTGAAGGCTTAGTCTTGTCTGATAGCTCTATAACTACTGATTCTAACTTTGAGAAGAATTACTGCTCAGCTACATTCTGTTCACTCTGGGAGAAGGCACGGAACAATTTTTTACATTATTTTTAAAGTAAAGATTACCTTAATTTAGCATTTAGCTTACTTGCTGGTTTTGTTTTCTGAAGGGATGAATTAATTCTCAATTCTTCTTTTTGAAATTCCAGACAGCTGAACTCTAACAGCTTGCTTTCCCTGAAGCTACGAGCTGTTGATGAAGCTGCCAGTAATTGCTAAATTCTTGCATTCTCTCCAGGGACAAGAAATTTCTTGATTAAACAACAAAAACAGATAAATAGAGAGAGGGCAAGAGAGAGAGAGAGAGAGAGAGAGAGAGAGAGAAAGAGAGAGAGAGAGAGAGAGCGATGCAAGAGACTTCACCTTTCACAAAATGTCTTTGGTTACCAAAGGGGAGCACATGCTTCAGAATTTATGAATCGTTTTACAGGGTGTGGAGGTGGTGAACAAACAATAAACATTCTCTTTTGTTGATATTGACAAGTACAATGACACATTCTTCAAGATGGGTTTTCGAATCTTAACCTGAATTAGTTATCTGAGATTAATGCTTGGTAAGAAAGGAAATGAACAGCTTTTTAATTTATGTAGGATGTACAATTGATAATGCTAGCTGCAGTGTTGTGAAGAACTGTTGGCCACTTCTCCAGCCACTGTGCAAGTTACAATACAATCCAGTTTGACAGTCAGTCCACTGAGATATCTACGCTGGTTAGGAATACTATTGCAGATATATTCGGTCTCTACGTGAGTGGTAAACAAAGCAATGCCCAGCCCAGTCGGTTAGGTTTTGCAGACCGCCTGTCTATAACTATTTGAATTTCTGGGTCTAAATCCAGACCAAGCAACCATCTATTACCTAGCTCTTGAGTGTTTCAAGTAACTCTAGTTTCAGTACTCTACCACTGTAATGGTGATATTAAATCACGGGTTTTTTCATATCTCATTTTGAACAAACACAAGGCTGAAGTTATGCAGAATAAGAGCGTTTTAAATTAGATCTTGTGCTTGTTTCAAGGTATCGCAGAGCACCATTTCAATAAAAGATTTAATTATTATTATTATTATTATTATTATTATTATTATTATTATTATTATTATTATTATTCACCCAAAGGATTCACACAAATGGCAGTCCCAAATATCAGTCAGATGGTTTTTCTGGTGCTTTGCCACTGTGACAATCAATTTTGCAAATGTTTTGTGGGGAAGCTAAAGGATGATACGTTCATAAGATCTAGGGGCAGAATAAAGCCATTGAGCCCATTATGTCCACTCCACCATTCAAGCGTGGCTGATCTATCTTTACCTCTCAACCTCATTCTCCTGCCTTTGCCCCATAACCCCTGACACCCGTACTAATCAAGATAATGTCAAATTCAACGTAAATGCTACTTAGCTTGTAGCTATCAGCAAAAAGATGTAATTATTTTACATTCACATGATGCAAGAATATCGAGCAACCCCTCTTCTGATCTAACATTAACCAACCACTGCAGAGCACAAGCAGACCCATCCCGTCCATATTTGACTACTGCCTTTTCTAGCCACTGAACATGAAGTCTACCAATCAGGCTTAACAATTGGTTTCAATTATGGGCAAATTCCATATTAAGGATTATTGGAGTAGCAGCAATTCACACAGAAGAACAAGTCCAATGAATCTCAAGACCCGATCTCACACCAGACTCGTTTGTTATACCAGACAATTAACTTGTCTATTTGCATTTTCACAAAGTTCTAAATTTGAGGTTAAAATATATATTTTTTACACAATTATACGCCATTGTTAATGGACTAAATCACAGTTCATATGTTACTGCTCTCTACCAATCTTCATATCAATCAACACAAGGATGAAGGTAGACAATTTTTGATCAATCAGCATAGATGTAATTTGAGCATTCAATTGTTCTAAGCTTCCAGAACAAAATGATGTGAGACATCTGTGCCTCAAGAATCAAGAATGTTTGAGTGTCGTATGTTCCGAAACAGAACAATGAAATTCGTACTTGCAGCCACATAACAGGTCTGTAATCATAGTACTTAATAGACAATAATAAACTAACAAAGTTCCAAAAACAAAATCAAGATGAGTGCAAAACAAAAACAAAAGCCCAAAGTCCCTAACGCAACCAAGACAGTTTGTAATTCAAAGTTTAGTTAGTGGTTGTGGTGTAAAATAGCCTGTTGGTGAAATCCCTTCGATGGTGGAGAGGTCTGTACCCATGATGGACCAGGCTATGTTCACCACTTTTTGTGATCTCCTTCATTCCTGGGGTTTGAGTTGTCAAACCAGGCCTTGATGCAACTAGTCTATATGCTCTCTATTGTATACCTGTAGAAGTTCAAGAGAGTATTCACCGACATACCAAATGTCCACAGACTTCCAAGGAAGTAGAGGCATTGATGGTTTTCTTTGTGATTGCATCAATGTACTGTCCAGGACAGATCTTCAAAGATATGCACGCCTGGTAACTTAAAGTTGTTGATGCTCTCCATCACCATCCCATCAATGAAGACGTTTGTGGATCCTCAGCCTTCCTCTTCTAAAGTAAAAAATCAGCTCCTTGGTCTTACTGATGTTGAGAGCAAGGTTGTTGTTCTGGCACCATTCAGTCAGATGGTTCATCTCCCTCCTCTACTCGTTCAACAACGGTGGTGTTGATGGGGAATTTAAAGATGGAGTTGGAACTGTATCTGCCTACACAGTCATGGGTACACTGTAGATTGAGTAGAGTAGGGGTCTGAACACACACCTTGATATGACCCTGTACTGACGGTTATCGAGGAGGAAGTGTTATTGCCAATTCATACCAATGTGTATTCTGTTTATGAGGAAATCAAGGATCCAGTTACAAATGGATGCACAGTCCCAGTTGCTTGAGCTTTGTAAAAGGTTTGTAGAGGATGAGGGTGTTGAACGCCAAGCTGTAGTCTATAAACAACAGCCTGAAATATGTGTTTTCTTTGTCCAGTGGGTCCAGTGCAGAGTAGAGTGCAAAGTGGAGATCCCTTCTCAAGAGTTACAATACCTGCTGATTCATTTATCTCTCTTCATGTGAACACTTTGTATTAGTGCTTTGCCCATCCCAGAAATTAATCCTGTGCTTAGAATTATCATGTATTTTCCCAAAATGGCTCTTCTGAATTATTCCCAAACATAGGGAAACATATCTACATGAGATTGGAATCCTAGCGTCTAATTAGACTGATGCAGCATGGAAACAGGCCCTTTGGCCCAACATCCATGTGGTGTTTCCAGGGCTAGTCCCATTTGCCTGCATTGGGACGATATTGCTCTAAGCTGTCCTTCCTTCATGTTTTGCCTTTAAAGCTGGCTTAGAGACTATTGTTTCCTT
This sequence comes from Malacoraja senta, assembly GCA_038087875.1. Taxonomy (NCBI): domain Eukaryota; kingdom Metazoa; phylum Chordata; class Chondrichthyes; order Rajiformes; family Rajidae; genus Malacoraja; species Malacoraja senta. The sequence goes on from CM075979.1 coordinate 60,020,713, forward strand.
TCAACATTTGGCTGCCTGCCTTCGTATGAGTCCAGATTAATCTATATTCCAACTTTTTCTTTGGCTTTGTTACCTTTTCATAATGGCTACCTGAAACAACCTTTCTTTTCCATCCATTTACATGTCTGGAGAATGGAGAATCCGCTGCACTTTTTTGTTGTATTTTCCACCTCTAGTCAAGTTTCTGAAGATGTGCATTAAAAAGTCCCCATTTCTTGTATATGTTGAAAATGTTAATGTTTAAAGTAAATATCATATTCCTTCGAAGAGCTACTTTGCACCTATTTGAGTTGATCCATTCCTCACACCGAACAACAGAAGGCACAAGTCAGATTTAGTTTGTAGCACCATGAAACATTTAACAGTTGCAAATTTGATTCTGTTATTGTGAAGAGTCAAACAGCAACAATGTGAAGGCACTGAGGGCCACAAATTCAACAGCAGTACCGAGATAATTTCAGTCTGAATCCCTTCTGGAAAATAACAAATGCATAGAGAAATAATGCATCAAAAGAAGTTCTTTTTATTTCTATTGTTCAGTGGAGAAAGACTCTGGACACTGAAAACAATGGTAAAGGTGGGCTTTAGGTCTTTGGAATTCCTAGCTCCTGAAAACTGAATCCATCAATTAAAATGAATTTTTAATCAGCTTTGGAATCAATGCCTATGGGGCCAGGGTGGAATATTGGACTTGAGGAAAGTTGGATCAACCATGATCTTATTGAATGATGAAGTAGACTTGAGGGCAATATCTTTTCGGGTCTTACACAAAACTAGGGTATGGTTAGCTGATCATTCAACGCACAGCATATCACAAGTGGGCAGTACACTAAGGTATCAAAGGTGGCCTGACTTCCAGAGACAAAGAATCGGCATCCATTCATGGGACATAGATCAAACACATGGCACGGTCCTTCAAAGAGTCACTGTAATGTAAGGGTTAGACTGAGCTGGAATGGAGTTGTCAGCTGAATCAGCAGCACCGTGTTCCGAAACAAGTCATGTTTTTTCTAAGAATGCTTGGGCTAATTGGGAGACCAGTAGATCATGAAGACACCCGTGAAGTCACTGAGATAAGCTATGCTTTCCCAGAGACAACCGAGGCTAGCTCAGTGTCTGATAGGACACATAACTCACGCCATTATGGTACCACGGAGAATAGCTAGCTGACACATAATCACCTGTTATTCTTGGTGATAACATTATTATATAAATACATGTTTCTACCATGACAGCATGAGCTTCATCTTCGGGGAGAGAAAAGATTTTCATCTTCAGGGAGAGAAAAGAGCTTTGCCAAGGAGAGAGAGTGAGAGGAAGAGCTTGGATTATGGTGTGTGCCAGCGCCAACCAGTACAGACAAGAGACTCGAATACGCAAAGGGGCGTAAGAGTTATTTTGTATTGTTTCATTGATAGTTGATTGTTTTTCTGTGTTTACTTGTGTTTGCTTTAATAAATAGTTATTTGTGCTCTTCACCATGTGCTTCCTCCATTCATTGATCCAAATACTTGAATCATGGATATATTTCATTACAGTAACCAAACTAAATATCAGGTCTGCAGGAGGATGAAGCCGGTATTGGCTTTAGTATTGGCCATATTATGGTGCTTGACTGGGTGTAGGATAAATTTACCCCAGTGGCAGGAAAGACTATGGAGATTCCAGCTGCAGGAATCTATGAAAGGGAAGAGAGGTACTTGTGAATTCTACATATGCCCACCAGCCTCATACTAAATGCATGCCCTTTAATTCACCCTATGAACTCTTTAAGACCACATCCTGCAGAGGTGCAGGGTTAAATACTTTGTAGATTTGAAAATAAAGTGGAAAAACACACAAAGGAATGAAAATACCACACTTCAAATGCACAAAATAGTCGATAGGTCTTGTGAAGTCCTTGAATGGAAAACCAAAGCTGGACGTGCAGGGAATTGGGAATATATTGGGTTGTGTGGTCAGAATGGTTGATGGAGTATCAGTGCTCAGCAAAACGATGAACATGGAATCATATAGAGTAGATCCAATATGGTCTAAAATGCATATAATTCAGACAAAAGGAAAGATATTGTGCAAAATAAGAATATAGAATACACATTAAAGCAGCACAGAAAAGACCCTTTGGCTCACAATGTCCATACCAAATATAATGCTAGGGTAAATAATCTCTTCTGCCTGCATGTAATGCACATCCTTTCATCCCCAACATATCTATGTGTATCTACAAAAGCATCTTAAATACCAATGTTGCATCTGCTTCCACCATCATCCCTGCCAGCATTTTCTGTGTGAAACACTTGCTCCACTTATCTCCTTTAAAGTGTGTCCCTTTCACCTTAATGCCCTCTAATGCCCTCTAATGCCCTCTAATCTTTGATATTTCCACTCCGGGGAAAAGGTTCTGCCTGTCTATCCTACCCATGCCTCTCTGGATTTTTCATAATTCCATCAGATCTCCACAGCTTCTATGGACGGGACAGGTTTGGAGGGATATGGACCAAACACGGGCGGGTAGGACTTGTGTAGCTGGGACATGTTGGCCGGTGTGGGCGTGTTTTAGCCGATGGGCCTGTTTCCACACTGTATCACTCTATGTCTCTATGACTCTGTGACTCTTACACTCCAGAAATACAATCAAAGTTCAACCAATCTCTCTTTATAACTAATACCATCTGATCCAAGTTCAATTCTGGTTTAAAGAAAAAAGAAACAAATATGCTAGAATAAAGAAATGGGTCAGACAGCATTTATGGAGAACATGGATAGGTGACCTTTGTGTCTTTCTTTGCAAACCAACAAATACATTTCCATGTGTCAGCAATCTGATAAACCTCTTCCACACCCTCTCCAAAGCCGGCAAATCCTACAAAGCCTGCAAATCCTAATGTGGCGATCAGCAACAGCTGCCTCACCAACAGTCTGTCTGTCCTTTCTTATTTTTCTTACTTTTAGTATGTGTTAAACAGTATGTTTTAGTGTTCCTTGGTTTGTTTTATGTTGGGGGTGGGGGTGTTGGGGGGAACTTTTTTTCAATCTCTTACCTCGACGGAAATGCAATTTTTTTCCATATCGTATCTCCGTCCCCACTGCGGCCTAACGTCGTTGAGTTGGCGGCCTTTCCTGGTGACTTACGGGCGTTCCAAGCCGCGGGAGTCTGCGCGACTTTACCATCGTGGAGCTTGCGATCCCATTGCTGGGGATCAAAGCTGCAACCGCATGGCCTGTGGACTTTAACATCGTGAAGCCCGCGGTCTCTGGTAAGAAGAGGCCGACTCGGGAGCTCCATGCCGAGGAGAGAGTTTCAACTGCCCCGACGCAGGAGTTTCAATCACCCCGATGAGAGCTTCAATCATCGGCTGCGGGGGGTTTGATTGGCCCGACTGCGGACGATTCAACTGCCCCGCGGGAGAACAAAGAGGAAGAAGTTTGAACTTTATTGCCTTCCATCACAATGAGGAATGTGGAATGTATATGTTAACTTTTATGTGGTTGTGTGTCTTGTTGCTTTTCACTTAGTATGGCTGTATGGTAATTCAATTTTCCCTGTACCTTAACTGGTACATGTGACAATAAACTGATTTTGAAACCTTGAAATCTTGAAATCCAAATGTGGCCGAACCAAAGTCCTATGAAGCTACAACGTGAATTCCTGACTCTTCAGGGCCTGTCCCACAGGCGATTTTTTCCGGCAACTACAGGTGACTAGGCTGTCGCGACATGGTCGCGGGGTGACGCTGTATGTTTATGAGTAGTCTCCTCAAGTCAACTAAAGTCGTTTTTTGATTTTGAAATGTTCAAAACTTTTCGGCGACTGTGGGCTTGACGTAGCCTTTCTTCTCCTGTGATAGGTGCTGTCCTAGGTTGTCGCCAGGATGACGCAGGTTGTCGCCAGGTGACGTTGGTTGTCGCCGGTTTGACCAGCGAATTCCATTGGTGACTACCTACGTCAACCGGCGACAGGTACTGGTGACTGAATTGTCTTCAGTTGTCTTCAGTTCTCGCCGACAGGGTCGTTGCTTGTCGTAGCTTGTCACGGGTGGATGTAGGTTGACTTTAGTTGTCATAGGTTGTCGCCTGTGTGGTCGTAGGTTGTCGTAGGTGTGGTCGTAGATGGACGTCCTAATGGGTCGCCAGTTATCGGTAGCTTGCTGTAGCTTGACGTCAACTAGGTGGTAGGTTGTCGTAGCTTGTCATGGACCAGTGGTTCTTAACCTTTTGGGCACCAGTACGCACATACTTGAACAAAATACTGTACCTTTGTTAGGTTCCTAAACATGGACTCAACAAATTGATATGTTATTTGTGTCCCCTACATGACCCCGGCAAGGCCCCAAATGACCCCCATAGGCATTGTTGTCGTAGACATTGCCCTGGAAGGGGGGGGTCCAGTCGCCGCTTTTTCAGCGACCTGTTACGACTGTGACAGTGGGACAAGGGCTTTATACTCAGTGTCACAACCATTGAAGGTACACATACCATTCACCTTCTTTACCACTCTATCTGCGTGTGTTGCCGCTTTCAGGCAGCTATGGATTTGGACCCCGAGACCCTTCTGTACATTAATGCTGTTAAGGGTCTTTCCCCTTATGTACGAGCTCCCAAAGTGTAACACTTCATACCTGTTCAGATTAAACTCCATCTGCCATTTCTCTGCCCATTTCTGTAGCTGATCTGTATCCTGCTGAATACTTTGACAGTCTTCCCAGCTACCTGCTACCCCGCCAATTTTGTTGTCTGCAAACATACCAACCAACACATCTACATTTACGTCCAAGTCATTTATATTTATCACTAACAAAAGAGGCTCCAGCGCCATTCGTTGCAGACCTCCACTGGTCACAGACCTTCAGCTACAATAACTCCCTCACTGCAATTCTCTTTCTTCTATGAGTAAGTCAGTTCTGAATTTTAAAAAACACCATGGATACCAAGCATCTTAATCTTCCGGATCAGCCTAATATGAGGGACTATTAGATGCCTCCTCAAAATCCACGTGGACAACACCCATTGTCAATCAACTTCATCACCTCCTTAAAACCTTCAATCTATTTCGTAAGACTTGACCTGTGGCAGAGAAAGCCATGCTGACCATCCCTAATTACCCCATTCCTTTCCAAATGCAAGTAAATCCTTTCCCAAAGAATCCTTTCCAATAACTTCCCCACCACCGATGAGAGGCTCAGCAGCCCACAATGTCCAGGATTATCTCCAATTCCCTTCTGAAGCTAAGAAACATTAGCTACTCCATTCTTCAGGGGCATTGACTGTGACAAGAGAAGATATAAAAAACATTTATCAAGGCCACTGTAATTTCCTATCTTGCCTTTATCAATAACCTGGGGTAGATCTAACCTTAATGTTCTTCACGAGCCTCAACACCCCTCCTTCTTGATCTCACATATTAGTATTCCTCACACTCATCTCACTGTCCTCCATTTCCTTCTTCTTGGTGAATACAGACACAAAGTTCCTGTTTAGTACCTCACCTACAACCTCTGACAAAGCAAAAATTATCTTCTTTATCCTTGAGTGGTCATACCTTCTCCCTGGATACCCTGGATAATGTATGTGTAAAACACCTTGGACTTTACCTTAATCTAGTTCTCCAGTGACATTCCTTGGCCACGTTTGGCCTTCTAATTGTTCACGAGTTCTTTCCTGCATGCTTTTTATACTCCTCAGAAATCCTTTCTGATTTCATCTTCCTAAATCTGACATAGGCTTCCTTTCTCATTTTGGCCAGTTACATTCTCTTTGATCATCCGAGATTTCCTTACCTTGCCATCCCTAACCTTCCTTCTTACAAACATGCCAGTTCTGAACTCTTACAAAGAACAGCAGATGCTGGTTTAAACCGAAGATAGACACAAAAAGCTGGAGTAACTCAGCAGGACAGGCAACACCTCTGGAGAGAAGGAATGGGTGATGTTTCGGGTCAAGACCCTTCTTCGGACTGGAGCCAATCTGAAGAAGCGTCTCGACCCAACACTTCACCCATTCCTTCTCTCCAGAGATGCTGCCTGGCCCGCTGAGTTACTCCAGCTTTTTGTCTACCTTCAGTTCTGAAATATGATCAGCTGGCCTTTAAACGACTCCCACATGCCAGATGTGGGCTTACTGAATAACAACTGCTCCCAATTTACTCTCCTTCGTTCTTGCCCAATAATGTTGTAATCTTCCTTACCCCCAATATAGTATCTTCCCATCAAAGTCCAGATTTATCGTAATTCAGATCTTAACACATATGGAGATGTGATCTCTGATCCCAATAGGCTTGTTGGAGGGTATTTTGTGTTTAACATGTACCCTGAATGTGACTTTTACATGGGGCCTAGTGCCCTCTTAATTACAGCTCAAAGTATACATAACAGGGAGTAGAGGTGTCCTTTATTGCACCCATTTGTTAGGTAAATGGAAAAATGTTTTCTAGTAACAGGAAACAGGAGGTTAAAAATAACTTTGGTGAACTTAAGGAGGAAAGGCTATGGAGACATTGATCGATGGTGAATTGTTTCAAAGGTGTAAAATCAACATATAACAGTGCATACTGTTAAGGCCTTGAATAAACCGACTTCCGTGAAAGTGACGTCACAGGTAGATAGGTTGGTCAAGAAGGCTTTTGGCACATTGACTTTCGTCAGTCAAAATTGAGAACCAGAGGACAAAGGTTTAAGGTGAGGGGAGAATGATTTAATGGGAACCTGAGGGGTAACCTTTTTTACACAAAGTATGGAACGAGCTGTCAGAGGAGGTAGTTGAAGCAGGTACTATTGCAATGTTTATGAAGCGTTTGGACAGGTACATCGATCGGATAGGTTTAGAGGGATATGGGACAAAATGCAAGCAGATAGGACGAGTGTAGATGGGGCATGTTGGTCGGCATGGGCGAGTTGAGCCGAAGAGTATGTTACCACGCTGTATGACTCTATGACTCTATGAAATGTTTTAGAAATTCACCACTGCTTAGCGAGATGTTCTTTGTGTCTGTTCCTATCTGACCTATAATTAAGTGGGCAAATTATCTCACCTGAAGCCAAATTCAGGATTCCATTTAAACACAAAATTTCCTCCAACAAAGCAATTCTACTGAATCACCAGTCACTGATACAAGATCTAAGTCTGGCCTCTCCTCGAGTTGGACTATCTACGTACATACTGTTTCAAGAATCCTTTTGGATACTTCTAACAATTTCGATCTCATCTAAGATTTTGCACTGAGTAAGTCCCAGTCAATGTTGGGGAAGTTAAATTTGCCTACTACAACAACCCTGCTGTTTCTGCATCTTTCCATAAACTGACTGCGTATCTGTTCCTCTATCTCCCGCTGGCTATTGACAGAATTATAGTGCAATCGCGTTTCTTCTTTTTAAGCTCTACCCGTTTTTCCTCAGTGAATGATAACCATCCCCCCCCCCTTCCCCTCTCTATCACATCTGAAACATCAAAAAGTGGAATATTGAGCTGCCAGTCCTGTCCGTCTCACAACCATATCTCCATAATGGCCACAGCATCATAGTTAGAAGCACTGATCAAGGCTCTAAGTTCACCTGTTTTACCTGCAATGCTCCTTGCATTGAATTAAACATACTTCTTCTTCTTGCGTATCGCATGCACAGCCTAAAGTTGTAGGTAAACTTGTTCTATTTGATCTAATTGTTTGTGCACGTCGGGTTGATTAGTCAAAACAGGGTGGACCATGCGAAGGTTGCAATCTCCCACCCCAATTAAACATAGATCAGCCCATCATTCTCACCATATTCCGCAACCACACTCTGTTTCACTTTAGGGAGTTTTACTATTAGAATATAGTAATAGGGCGGCATTGCGGCGCAACGGTAGAGCTGCTGCCTTATAGCGCCAGAGACCCCGGTTCGATCCCAACTATAGGTGATGTGTGTACGGAGTTTGTACGTTCTCCCTGTGGGTTTTCTCCGGGTCCTCCAGTTTTCTCTCACAGTCCAAAGATCCGCAGCTTTATAGGTTAATTGGCTTCGGTAAAATGACAAAATTGTCCCCAGTTTGTAGGATCGTGTTAGTGTATGGGGTGATCACCGGTTGGCGCGGACTCGATGGGCCGAAGGGCCTGTTTTGTGCTGTATCCCTCAAGTCTAAAAGTCTGAAATTAATTCAAGTTCACGTCTTTCTCCCCTATCTCATATCTTTGCCTATCCAATAGCCCAGTGTTAGCTGATATAATTAATGATTATCTTACCTTGCACTTCCCCCCCCCCCCCTCCTTCAAATCAGCCCTATCACCTTCCTCCTTAAAAATAATTGCTGCAAGCTCCAGCCCAGCTCCAACTTTGTTTTTTTCCCTCAGTCTCGTTAAGTATGCTGCAGTCTTCCTAAATTATGCCCATCACACTTGGGACAATTTGATTGTATTCCTCCATCCAGTCTCAGCAACAATGTACTATTTGTCAATGCTCCTGTGGGATGTCTTTACTCTGTTAAAAGCACCACATAAGTGGATTTTTTTTGCCTTGTTTCTGGCATGAAAATTTCAATTACCTTGCGGCTAAATCATGCATACATCCAACAAACAAGCTGCTCACCGATGTGCTGTCTTGTGAATGAGTCAATGGAAATTAGTTGATTTCAAGTCGTATGTTTGCTAAATGGGCTTTGTGTGAGTATTTCAGGACTGGAAAGTCTGTCAAGACTCAAGAGGGAAAAAAAACAAACTGCAGGCACCTTAAGGTTAAGGTCCCAAAAAATACTTGTGATTTAAAGAATAGAAAGGTCACAAGAGAGCCTAACAGACAGCGGACAAACATGATATATGTGTGAAGATTACTTAAGTGTCCAAACACCTAAGGACCCAACTTGTTCTGATCCAAGAACGGAAGGCCATTAAAAAGAGCATCATGAAGATCATCAATTAAGACTGTCTTTAATGTAAGTGCCGTTGACTATTCCATAGTATATTGTATTCTGCGATCTTCAGTCCAGGATGAGAGATGAATTGATGGCATTATATAAGAATAAGACAGGTATGGAGATAGTCAAAATCTTTTTCCAATTAGAGATGTTAAAAACAAGTGGGCATAGTTTTAAAGCCCTGTCTCACGGTGCGAGTTGACCCACGAGGTACCCCGAGCGAAAGACTCGTGGTTGTGCACGAGATTCCAAGTGTATGATCAAGAGTTTAACCGAGTTCACACGGGTATGACTCAAGTTTGCCGTTAACTGTAATTTCTGTGATGTTCCAACTTTGTCTCCCGAGTTAACAAGTTCATTTCCTGAGTTACTCTTGAGCCAACCTTCAATGAAGGTCTGTTTTAATAAGCAACATCTCCATCCTGTGGCTTTGAAGGCTGCATCTATTGATGTGACCTACAAAGGGAAAATGCGCACCGTCCAGTGCCAGGGCAGTTATACTGATGATTTGTTTGAAACACACATCACGTAGTTAGAAGACCAGCAGGTGGAGGTTTGCTATATTTTAATTGAATTTACTGCCAGGTCTACACACTGCGGGGAGACTGGCGATGAAATCTTTGAATGTACACGGATGCGCACATCAGATTGTTGGGAGACGGAGCTCAGGGTTCGCCTCCTGAGCTGCTTTGGTGCCCAGGTGTGAGTTGAGGTGGAGGGAGGTGGGGGGGGGGGGGGGGATCAGGTTAAACTCACCCATTTGACAGAGGCAGAGGATTTCGAGGATCCAGCGAGACTCGGACTGCATGGAGAGCCGAGACTGCCCCGCTGGTGGCCAACTTCCCCCTGTCCTCCGTTGCCGCTCCCAGCCGGCCGGCAGGAGCTGTGCATAGAGCCCGCCACCGGAGTCGTGTCTGATTGCCTGGGCAACCTGAGGCAGATGCACCCTGCCCGGGGAGAGGCCACGAAGAGACTGCGGGGGGAGTACCTCACTCTGATTGTGATAGGGAGAGACAGAGGCACACACACACACACACACACACAGTGTGGAGTTCCTCTGACTGACTGACTGTGTGTGGGTGTGGGGGGTGGGACAGAGAGAGAGAGAGACACACACACACACAGAGGCAGCGTGGAGTACCTTTTAACTGTGTGTGTGTGTGTAGGTGGGAGAGAGAGAGACAGAGACAGTGTGAACCTCTGACTGTATGAAGGAGAGAGGGGGAGAGAGAGAGAGAGAGAGAGAGAGGCACAGAGGCAGTGTGGTGTACTTCGGCATGACTGTGGGGGAGAGAGAAAGAGCGCACAGGACCTCGGTCTATCTGTGTGTGTGGGAGGGAAGAGAGACTAAGCAGAATACATCGGTCTTATTGTGTGTGGGGGGAGAAAGGGAGAGGTGGGGGGGGGGGAGAAAGAGAGAGGTGGGGGGGGGGAGAAAGAGAAATGCGGGGAGACGTGTATATACATACACAAAGCAGAGTTTACTGTGTATGTGGGAGACACAGGTGGACTTACCTCGGTCTTACTGTGTGTGGGAGGGGGAGAAAGAGACGTACACTCACAGAGGCAGAGTCTCTCAGCCTGTGTAAGAGGGAGGGGGAGAGAGACACACACACACACAAGGTGGATGTGAAATCTCACCTGCCTGTTTCAGTGACCGGCACCCGCCGCCAGTGAAGGAAGACACCCCCATCTGTCTCCCCCTCCTCTCCCTCCACTCTCCACCCTCCCTCCTCCACCCCCCACTCCTTCCTCCCACCCCCCCCCCCAATTTGGAAATGTCATCCCATCACCCATTCCTTCTCTCCAGAGATGCTGCCTGCCCGCTGAGTTAAAGAGTTCCCACGGTAGACTCACGAGTCACTGAGGTAAACGCACGGGCCACTACGTTCTTACAACGTGTTTAAATGTTTCAAATTTTAACCTCAAGAGTACATTTTACTCGTGGAAAAGTCTAAACATGTTTGAATTTTTCCAAGAGTTAACAAGTGTCACGGGTACCTGCAGTTAGCGCCAAGAGTCGCTAAGTTGCGTCCACGAGTTCCGACGTTCCCGCTACGTTAATCGTACGTGATTACCACGACTTAAATTTGTTTTAAGCTCGGGGTACCTCGTGAGTCAGCTTGCACCGTGAGACAGGGGTTTAAGGCAAGAGGAGTCAAGAGGGGCAGCACAGGGGCGCAGCGGTGGTGTTGCAGCTTTACAGCACCATAGTCCTGGGTTACATCCTGACTTGAATTTCAGAGATGATTCTCTGTTCTTCCTACCCGTTATAGGGCAGCATAGTGGCACAGTAGTAGAGTTGCAGCCTTACAGTGCCAGAGACCCGTGTTCAATCCTGACTACGGGTGCTGTCTGTAATGAGTTAATACGTTCTCCCCGCGACCATGTGAGTTTTCCCCAGATGCTCCAGTTTCCTCCCACACTCCAATGACATGCAGATTTGTAAGCTAATTGGCTTCACTCCAGTTTCTAAATCATCCCTGGTGTGTAGGATAGTGCAAGTGTACGTGGATCACCGGTCGGCGCAGTCTCAGTGGGCTGAAGGGCCTGTTTCTGCGCTGTATCTCTAAACTAAAAAACTAAAGGAGCTCCAAAGGGAATTTGAGGAGTAAGTTTTTACACAGAGAATTATTGATATCTGAAACTCGCTGTCAGAGGCAGGGGTGGAACCCAATACAATCAGTTTGAGAATAGTCACTTAAATAGGCAGGGCCTATTTAAAAGGATATTGCATTGATGTGGGCATTTCATTCAATGACATTTATTTTTCCTTCATTTGTCTGGTAGTCCAATGCATGGGGTGTTAAAGCATCTACATAAAGTATTATAAGGGCCATATGCCTTAATTTCCTATCCAGAAGAGAAGTAAGTAACTCTGCTGTGGAGACAACTTGGAACAGCTCCTGGATAGTATGGAAAAGGAATTGAGCAGGATGAAGATCTGGTTTGACGAAAATAAACTCACATTGAATTTAAGTAAAACAAAATTCATAATATTTGGAAATCGATCAACCAACACAGAGAAAAAGCTCATGATAAATGGCACAGAAATAGAAAGAGTATCTGAAATAAAATTTCTTGGAGTATTAATTGACAATAAATTAACTTGGAAATCTCACATAAATTATATTAAAGCCAAAATATCCAAATCAATTGCAATACTGAATAAAGCCATGGACCTACTAAATCAAGCCTCCCTGTATATGTTGTACTGCTCCCTCATACTCCCATACATGATCTACTGTGTGGAGGTATGGGGAAACACATACAAAACAAATACACATCCAATCTTCATCCTCCAAGAAAGAGCAATACGATTTATACATAAAACCACCTACAGACAATCAACAAAACCATTATTTATCAGACTAAAAACATTAAAATTTCAAGATCTGACAGATTATTAAACTATCCAAATTATGTTCAAAGCAGCAAATCAGCAATTGCCTTGTAAAATCCAGGGGTTGTTCCAACGGAGAGGAACCTATATATTCGAAAAAACGGCAATAAGAACTAATGCAAAACTCCATTGTGTTACAGCAAAGGGTGTTAGTCTCTGGAATAACTGCGATGATGAGCTGAAAAAATGTAAGAATCTATTCAAACTAAAAACACTCTTCAGAAACAAAAGATTGAATGGTTATGAGCTGGACCAGTGATTTTCTTTTCTGTTTGGTTATTTCTTGTTTGTGGACTGTTCAACATATTTTGGGTCCATTTGTTCCCATTATTTTGTTTTTCCATGAAAATGTATAGAAAATATGAGGGGGTAGGACCAGAAAAGTTTTCGAACTTCTACTTACCCCTTTTGAACATGAACGATATTATTTGTATTATTTGAGTTACTTATTTGTTTGTTTTCCTTTGTGTTTCATTTTCTTTTTTATTGCTTATAAGTATATTTGTGTTTGTATTTTTTTAACATGTTCTATTAACCACTTCTCGTGATCTCAAGATGCTCACAAAACCCTGTGCAGCGAATAAAGTACCTCTGAAGTGTTATACAGTAGGAAAAGCAGCAGAACATTTCCTGACAGCAAAGATGCACAAACAACATTGTGATAATGATAAGATGTAATGATGGCAATTGTGAAAAAACTGGCAGATATTACTGTGTGCAACCACAGTTAAACACAGATGTAGGGACTTCTCTCAGGCAAGCCCTTCTCCTCAATAGGCAAAAACTGTTCCAGGAACTGCAGAGGGAATCATTGGAATCACTAATTTATTAGTCATAGTCATAGAGTATTACAGCGTGGAAACAGCCCCTTTCAGCCTAACTTGCCCACACCGGCCAACATGTCCCCAATTTATTGTGAACTTCAAATGGTTGAAAATGAAAATGTTCCATTTGTTTGAATTGAATTGAGACTAACATAGGCCTAACAATAGTATTTTGTCGCACTGCATTTCTAAATGCTCTACAGTGGAATTTCTATAGGAAAATTGGGGACTCGTGAGTTCCACAATGGCCAAACATTACCTTCTTAGTCCTTCATACTTCTAAATTGTTAACTCACAGAGGAAGTAGCACAGGCATAGCAGAGTCTAATGACATACAAAGCACACCCTTACCCCAGCAGCAGGAGTTTGGGCCATGCATGGCACAGCCTCCACAGAATGGAGCATACATGCAGAAGCAAATCTTCACATGCGTCTGAACCGCCATTACCTAAAGGCAATATGCCTGATCATGTCTCATGCCATGGTGTCTGATGAATTAGTGCCAAGTCTCCTCAGCACCATCTAATACATCTCGCCCCCTCTGCCCCTCCCCACCAACTGGAAGTGATAGGTGGATACAGGTCAGGTGGAACTGCTATTCAATAATACCCCTCACCTATAAACTCGCCAGGCTTATACTTGTCTCACCCCACCTCTCTTCCAGCTTTCTGCATCATCCGCACCACCCCCCCCCCCCACACACTCACCCATCGCCACTGCAATCAATCTGTCGTATAATGTCGTATATCCTGATCTGCTGATTCACCCAGCACTGGTTTTTTTTTAAATTTGATTTAATGTGCCCCCAGTGTGGGGATTACATGTTCTCCTTGTGACCTTGTGGGTTTCCTCGTTAATGCTCCAGTGTCCCTCCCCATCCCAAAGATGCACAAATGAAACATGGGAAGAATGAAATAGAAGGGCTAGAATAGGATGTGTAAATGACTGGCTGATGGTCGGAACAGACTGGCTGGACCAAAGGGCTGGTTTCAGTGCTTTCTGATGCTATTCACTCCCATCAACAAGCCCCAGGTTCTATCATGCACCTACACACCAAGACAATTTATTATGGCTGGTTACTTTCCAATCCCACAAGTCTTTGGGATGCAAGATGAAACCAGGGCACTCAGGGGAAACCGCCATGGTCACAGGGAGAAGATGCAAACTCTGCACAAACAGCACCAGAAGGCAGGATTGAACCTGGGTCACATGAGCTGCGAGGCAGTATCCCAGTTAACTCCGCCAATGTATTCTTAAAGGCATGTTGCCACGCCTGGATAGTGAATATCTCATAGAATATCACTGATCTACTGGATGGGTAAGGAAAGCAATGTTCATTGGGAATTCATGAAAATGCTGTCCATTCTACCCATTCTAGCTCATGGCTTTCATATATCTTCTTAATTGCCGCCACACCTGTCACACTCCAGATTAAATGTATCCTTCTTACAGCATGACATCACAGCCCAATTTGAGCATGCCTTGGGAAATTTGTTTTATAATATATTATAAATGCATTATAAACACACATTAGCAACCCCCATAAAATAATTCTGAAAGCTAATTATTCCTTGTGGCCACAAAAGAAATATAAATTATTAAATGAGTCTGGATTGGAATACTCCTGCTGTTGATATTTGGTGAACATTAGAAGCCTGATGAGGCATAGACTTAGATAAATCTAATCAGGCAAAACCTTTGGAGAGACTTAAAATATATTAGAGGCTTCATTTGTTTTATTTTTTCAGGGTTACAGCTGCATGGTTTGTAACCAGTTATCACTAGTGCAGCTATGGGTCTATATCACCAAGGGAGTTTCATAGCCAAAATGTCGGAGCTTAAAGTTTGTTGAATTAAAAATTGCTCGGTTTAAAAAAGAATGTGTAATGTCAAAAAAAATTCCCACGAACTGTCTTCTCAACTGACAATGTTCTTGGGAATTCATACATGCTGTGAATTTAAAGGAGTCGGCTCTCTAATTTAAAACCACATTTGCAAATCATTGAAACATGAATGTTAAGAAGCGCTAAGCTGATCTGTTTGTGACAACAGGGATTAGACTACCACTGCTTGCAATAACAATGATCTTCACTACTCTCCAATTCTAAATTGGAGCTTTGTAAATCTTTTCTCACAGCTCCCCACTACCTCTTGATATTTTGATCTATTATTTAAAACTTGCATTAGGAGACGCAGCGAATCCTTTTTTTAAATTGTGATTTTATTTTCATTGAAATGTATTTTAACTACGAAATGTTTCAATGTTATAATAATTACTCAATATCATGCAATCACACACCTTTGAAGAACAAGTGCAAAGGCTACTAATTCAACTACAGAATTGGCTGGCTGGATTCTATCAGCACAGCACTGCTAAGAAGATAAGGTTCAAGAACCTGACTGATGCCTAAGGTAGCTTACATATCAAAGTGCCTTAACATCTACCGATGAGAATATTAACCGTTGAAGAGAGGGGCGTACATCACAATTTATCACAGTCTCTGCAATTGACAATTGTGGATAGGTTTTGAGAAAATGTTCTTGTTAAGCTTACCTCAACCCATCCCTATACGTTATTGAAAGGTATGGCTGACTCTTTAGCAACCTGTTTGCTTCCTCAACACATTGTCCTTTGAACAAAACTGTTATCAGTGGGTCCCAGTATTAATTAAATGTCTGGAGACTCCTCTCCTGCACAGGCAAGAGAGGCAGGTCATCTTGATGATGGGTGGAATATGGCATTTGATGCCCAGTGCATGGTTCAACTCACATCTTGGTGCAAACAGTTCAGAAGCCTGAGAGATGAATGTGTTTATGTTTAAGAAATGGTGAAGAGCAAAATAAATGGCTTCAGCCTATCACCCAATATTCGATGCCAGTCTTGCAAGATGAGAACTCAGGGGGAACTGAAGGAACTTAGAAAGATGCCAATGAGCTAGAGTTGGCATGACTTTAACATCGCATTTTCGGATGATGTCAGTGAGAACATGGAATAGTGGTTAATAGAGATCTTTGAGAGTTTAGAGTGCAGAATGGAAAGAGGGGCCAATGGTGACAACCTTCCAGCTTTGCGCCTATCTTCAGGATTTGAATTTATCTTCTGGAAAGACTCAAATGGAGTCATGCAAAGATGGACATATTTGGCTGGAAAGTGGGGGAGAGATTGGAGGAAGATGGTGTCATTGACTACATCGATGTTTGCCAATCGGCTGAGAAGAACGAGCAGAGCTAGCTAGCTATGGTGGCTGTCTCATCATTCGTTATTTACATTCGGGGCCTTTTGATCTCCAGCAAGGTATGAAACCTGGGTGACGGGTTTCAAACATAGGTTGCAGAAAAGATGTGCCAATATTAGGGATACTTCTATGCATACAGGTGTGTCAGTATCAAAAGGGGGAATGGTAATAGGATGGGGATTTGTTTTTTGACCGGAGTTCAAGAGTGAAGATGGCGTATTTAAAGAAAACACTTGAGAGGAGGTCAGTGCTGACAAACACAGTTAACGTGAGGCCTGAGAGTTGAAGACAAGATAAGGGGATAATGATGGAGGGGACAAGGAATGAGTCCCATAGACATCAGAGATCAGCTAGGGTTGAGGGGAGATTGGAGAGAGATATTACAAAGGGAGGTGCGTTCTGAGCATCTGCTGATGGTGGTGGGGAGGGTGGTGGTAGAAGCACTGTAATGGAGATGGTGAGATCAAGAAACCAAAGGGAGATGTTGGAGATAGACTCTCAACTGACATCTATTATAAACCCAGACTCCTACAGCTATCTAGACTACATTTCTTCTTACCCTGTCTCCTGCAGAGACTCTATTCCCTACTCCCAATTCCTCCGTCGCAATCTCCTGGTTGCTAAACATGTTAACTCCCCCTCCCATTTCCATACTGACCTTTCCACACTGGGCCTCCTCTGCTGTCAGAGTGAGGCCCAACGCAAATTGGAGGAACAGCACCTTATATTTCGCCCGGGCAGCTTACAACCCAGCAATATGAATATTGATTTATCTAACTTCATAACTTTTCCTCTCTCTCTCTGTCCCTCTCCCACCCTAGTTCTCCGACTAGTTTCACTGTCCTGATTAATTTTACTGATTGGATGTGTCATTGTCACCTTCCCCTCAGATAACAATGAACCATTCTACATTTTTCCCTGATCATCGTCTGCTTTGCTCTGTCGTTTTCCTTACCCTTACCTATACCCTTCCATATCCCTAGCATCCCTCTCCCCTGGCTCTCAATCTGAAGAAGGGTCTCGACCCTAAACGTCACCCATTCCTTCTTTCCAGAGATGTCCCTCTGAGTTTCTCCAGCATTTTGTGTCTATCTTCAGTGTAAACTAGCATCTGCATTTCCTTCCCACACATTGCTTTTGTTTATGTTGCCTCAACCCCAATATTTATAGTCACGAGAACATGTATTTCCTTGATGTACCATAAACAGATTAAACAGTTAAATGAACAGACTAGGCACTTAGGCACTAGGCACTGAGTTGGAGCTGACATCTCTTCAACAGCAAAATGATTTGACAAAGCTCCTCAGACCTTCAAAGCTGCTCATCACACAAGATGCAAATCCTTTGGATAACAGCAAGTCAATTGGGACCCTTCAGAATGGCAGCATTAGTCAGAGTGCTCTTAAGGTCTGTCTAAGTGGACCAACCCATTTGTTTTTGTCAAGATGAAACTTTCAAGCTTAAAATCAGATTGGGAAGAAACTGAAAGGAATCATTAACTTGCTTCCACGGAAGGCTTCACGGAGCTGAATTGCAAATTTACAGAGGGGAGCTTTAACAGTTAGTATGCTGACATCTGTGTGCATGATAGATAGGAACATTGTGAATGGAAGAATACCGTCACCGTAAGTGCTGTTTTCAGTTGGCAAGTAAAAAATATATACCTGAACCTATTCAGAATTAAAAATAAGATTAATTGATGCCAAATATTTCCGAGCAATGAATTTTCAAGCCTGAATCTAACGATTCATGGCACAATTCAAGCAGCACATAATTACTATGGTCAACATAACTTCATTAGTCAGTATTACCCAAGAGTCCAAAGCTTGCCTGCACTTAATTGCTTTTAAATTTTCTTGTCACACTGGTGCTATAGTTAAGCTACCCATTTAGATTGTTAATAATGGATTGAGAAAAGTAATTAAAATATATCTCCAATACTTCCATCAGCAGAAACATGCTAGTCCAAAGAATTTATCTCAAACATGATGGCTACTAATAATTAAAGATATATCCTCTCCGAGATACTGTACCTTTGAAAAACAGCGCTCAGAATATATATTCCCTTTGTCCCGATTGTCTTTGGTGGTGAAGGTGGCTTGCATGAATGACTAAATGTGCTAATTAATTTCTCGCCCAAAAAACGATTAACAAGGGCATTATCATATCTGTCAGAAACATGAAACTACAAGCTTGATGCACGAGAAAAATCTAGCACTGATAAAATCTATTATATATTTTTTTGCTGTTAAATATGAATAATTAGTTGTGAAATGGATGAGCTGTACAATTATTTACGTATCTTTGGTGTGTGATTTTCTTGTTCATTAGAATAGGTAAACTGCTGAAATATGCTTTTTTTTCCATGCCTAAAATTACCCAATGTCAAACATTATTCTGTGTTATCTCTGACATTGCAAAATGCAAGCAAAACAGTTCAATCATCAACCCCTCATTAAATAATAAATAGGAAATCTGGATTATTAATGTGCAAGTACTTTTGTGCTTTCATACATTCTAAATATCAGGTAACAGTAAAAATGATAGCATCTTGCTTGAAACATTCTTTCAATGATAAAATAGGCTGAAGTCAGCATGGTTTTGTGAAGGGGAGATCTTGCCTGGCAAAGCCGTTGGAATTCTTTGAAGAAGTAAATAGCAGGAGGGACAAAGGAGAGTTAGTAGATGTTGTTTACCTAGATTTTCAGACAGCCTTTGATAAGGTGCCACACATGAAGCCGCTAAAGAAGATGAGAGCCCTTAGCATCAGAGAGAAGATACTCGCATGGACAACAGGTTGGCTGGATATCAGAAGGCAGAGAGTGGCAATAAAGGGGGCTTTTTCTGGTTGGTCATAAGGTCATAAGGTTATGTGATAGTAGAATTAGGCCATTCGGTCAATCAAGTCTACTCTGCCATTCAAAAATGTCTGATCTATCTCTCCCTCCTAACCCCATTCTCCTGCCTTCTCCCCATAACCTCTGACACCTGTACAAATCAAAATTCTATCTACCTGCCTTAAAAATATCCACTAACTTGGCCTCCACAGCCTCCTGTGGCAAAGAATTCCACAGATTCACCACGCTCTGACGAATTGCATATTGGATGCCAGTGGCTGGTGGTGTTCCGCAGGGGTCGATGCTGGGGCCGCTACTCTTCACATTGTTTATCAACGATTTGGATATGCAGAGAGGCATAGATACAGAATGATATAGTGTGGAAACAGGCCCTTCGCCCCAACTTGCCCACACCAGCCAACATGTCCCAGCTACACTAGTCCCACCTGCCGGCATATGGTCCATATCCCTCCAAACCAATCCTATCCATGTACCTGTCTAACTGCTTCTTAAATGTTGGGATAGTCCCTGCCTCAATTACCTCCTCTGGCAGCTTGTTCCATACATCCACCACCCTTTGTGTGATAAAGTTACCCCTCAGATTCCTATTAAATCTTTTCCCCTTCACCTTAAACCTATGTCCCTGGTCCTCGATTCACCTATTCCTCTCATGATCATATACACCTCTAGAAGATCACCCCTCATCCTCCTGCTCTCCAAGGAGTAGAGTCCCAGCCTACTCAACCTCTGCCTATAGCTCAGACCTTGTCCTTGGCAACATCCTCGTAAAAGGGAATGGAAGCATGAATTTCTTTCTTGCTACAATTGCTGCAACTTTTACAGGCACTTTAATACAATGCAACAAGTATACAATATACAATAAAACAATAAATGATCCGTTTTTTTCGAAATGACGTGAAAGCAAAAACTTCATTGAAATCTTCCCGTTTTTCCATGATATATAGGAGATACCAAGTGACAGGAAAATAACAAATATGACAGTTCAAGCAAGGGTGTGAGAACATTTGTGGTTAGTTTAGTGTTGGCTATGGATAAAGTATAGAAACAATAATCAGCAAAAATATGAAGCACTCAGAGAAGTTTGAGTAAAGCAAGGAGAGTCAGTCTTTGTAAAGGCAGTTTAGTTTAGTTTAGTTGAGATACAGGCCCTTCGGCCCACCGTGTCCACACCGACCAGTGATCCCCGCACATTAACACTTTACTACGCACACTAGGGGCAATTTACACTTATACCAAGTTAATTAACCTACAAACCTGTTAGTCTTTGGAATGTGTGAGGAAACCGGAGATCTCGGAGAAAACCCATGCGGTCACGGGGAGAACGTGTAACCTATTTACAGAAAGCACCCGTAGTCAGGATTGAACCCAGATCTCTGGCGCTGCAAGCGCTGTAAGGCAGCAACTCTACGGGCGGTCACCGGGCCGCCCTTACAGCTCATGATTGATGAACCAAAATTGAATCTTTACGCTGCCGTGACAGAGGAGAGTTTACTGAAGGGGATGCAGTGCACCAATACTATGAAAAAAAAGGCTGTTTAAAAGAGGCTCAAGGAACAGAAAGGTCAGTGTCAACTTGGATAAAAAGTTGGCTTAAGGGCAAATAAACAGTGAGTCACCGTAAGGACAGGAGGATGAAATATTTTCCATCCTCCAGTATTTTGAGCTTTCGTGAGATATACTGCAGTGGGAATGTTATTGGGCCCCTGCACAATAACACTGTACAAAGAACAAAAAAAAATCAATTACTCTATAATTATCATATTGATCCTGCAGTGTTTTTGGTCTTAACGCTCTCAGGTGTAGATTATTGTCCACGCTGCTTAGGAAATTATATTGTGGATGCATCATTAGCCTTTTGTGCATCACACTTGACTGTTGAGCATTATGAAATACAAGTAAAATAGGTTCCACAGTGGATTCGCGATCAGCTCTGCCATATTTTTGTGCAGGTGGTGAAAATTAAATTTTAGCTGAGTAATTCCCACTCCCATGAATAGGAACACAGTAATAATACATAAAACAATATTTTCACTAAAATCGAAGCAACAAAAGGAAGCAGCAATAGAAAAATTAGAAAGAAAGATCTAAAAATGGAGAAATAGTAAAGTCATTTATTTATTTAAAAAGTAATTAAGGATGCAATTACATTTTATGTGCAGTTTAATCAAAGTGAACAAGACAGATATTCTACAGCATCTAGCTGGTATTCCAAAATAAAATGTACCTCAAAGAAAGCCCTTTGATCCTTCACCAGCTATTAATCATCCCATGCAATTAACTAACAACATGCTGTATATACAGATACTGCTTTGCATGGATATCTTAGAGCCTGCTGTAAGCCACAGTTTCCTATAGATGCAGATGGCAGCATCTGTAATGCACAAAATTATAATCATTAATGTTATTACAGGAAGAATACAGTAACTACCAGATTTTGTACCATCATTACTGCACACTCCCACTTCCTGGGGAGTGGAAATCTGACCATGGTCCTTAGTTAACTGGTGCTAGAGTACAGGGTACACAGAGAGTTCTTCCGTGCATTGGATTTCCGGAGTACGACAATCACGGTTTAATTGGTTTCCTTTAAAGATTTTTCTAGCCTTGTATTTGAATGCAATTTGAATGCATACCTTTAGAAATATGAGGATTAATGTATGTAGTCAGAGGATGGGGAATCTGTGGAATTTATTGCCACAGAAGGCTGTGGAAGCCAAGCCAGTGGATATTTTTAAGGTGGAGATTGATAGATTCTTTATTAGTATGGGCGTCAGGGGTTATGGGGAGAAGGGAGGAGAATGGGGCTGAGAGGGAAAGATAGATCAGCCATGATTGAATGATGCAGTAGACTTGATGGGTCAAATGGCCTAATTCTGCTCCTATAACATATGAACTTATGAATTTTATCTTTAGTTATTGCTTTAAAATTTTAAATCATTTGTAGACAATGTAAAGAGCAGAATATGTGCTTGTGTACTAAATAATTTATGTCTCAGTCACTTTGATTCTGTACGGGTCATGTGAATTCATTCACAGAATCTCAGCCCTATAGAATCATGTTGTATCTAAATCAATGTCACAGTCATTATCGCTGAAAAGCAGATGAACTGACCATTCATTTTATTTCTTCTTTTAAGATCTTGCTGTGAAGAAATTGCTTACTGTATTTGTCCACATAATGATGGAGATAACATTTCACATGTAATTTTGCTGTGATGTATTGGTTATTAACGCTCTATGTATTAGAAAATAATGAACACAATAACCAAATAAATGCAATTTATATGGCTATTAAACAATATATGAAAATATTTTGAGAATAAAATATTTAAACAGGGCAGCATGGTGTAAGGGCGGCATGGTGTAAGGGTGGTGCAGTGGTAGAGTTGCTGCCTTTCAGCGCTTGCAGCGCCAGAGACCCGGTTCGATCCCGACTACGGGTGCTATCTGTACAGAGTTTGTATGTTATCGCCGTGACCACGTGGGTTTGCTCCGAGATCTTTGGTTTCTCCCACTCTCCAAAGACGTACAGGTTTGTAGGTTAATTGACTTGGTATAAATGTAAAGTGTCCCAAGTGTGTGTACGATAATGTTAATGTACGGGGATCACTAACCTAAACTAAACTAAACTAAACAGGGCGCATATAGGTAGTTGGAATAAAAATAAAAATAGAACATGCTCGAGATATTCAGAAGTAAGAAACAGACCAACAGTCTACAATCTTAATATTTACAGGTAACTCTCATTTGATTCAGTGCATTTGGAATCTTGTGGACAGTGCTGGTCGCCACAATATAGGAAGGAGGAATGCAGAAAAGGTTTACCAACATGCAGCCTGGATAAGAGGGTATTAGCAATGCGGAGGGGTTGGACAAACTTGGATTGTTTTCTTTGGAGCGTCGGAAACAGAGGTGAGACTTGATAGAAGTTCATAAAATTGTGAATTGTGATAGGGTGGACAGTTTGTATCATTTTTCCAATGGAAATCATTTTGGTGGAAATACCAAAAACTAGAGGGCATAGTTTTAAGGTGAGAGGGGGAAAGTTTAAAGGAAGATGTGTGGGGCAGGTTTTTTTTACACAGAGCATGGGAGGTGCCGGGAATGTGTTGCCAGTGTGGTGGTGGGGACATATATGATTGTGACATTCACGAGGCTTTTAGATAAGCACATGGAAATGGAGGCATATGGATTATGTATGCAGAAGGGATTCATTTAATTTGACTTCTGGTTTGGCACGGACATCATGGGTCTTGTTGCTGTGCTGTATAGTTCTATGTAACTGAATTTCTCTCTCTTAGAATCACAGTCATAGAGTGATACTGTGTGGAAACAGGACCTTCAGCCCAACTTGCTCACACTGGCCAACATGTCCCAGCTACACTAGTCAAACTAGTTCAACCCTTCAGTTGAAAAATTTCAATCACAAATAATACTTTATTAGCCAAGTTTGTTTTGCAACATACGAGGAATTTCATTTGCCAAGTCAATCATACAAATAAAAAGCAACGGAACGCACAAAATACATTTTAACATAAACATCGACCACAGTGACTCCTCCACATTCCTCACTGTGATAGAAGGCGAAAAAAAGTTTAAATCTCTTCACTTTGCTCTGCCGCGGTCAGGGGCCTCGAGCCCTCCATTGACGGGACGATCTTGACTCCCATCGCCGGCGCCGTTTGGGCCCTCCGCATCAGGGCGAGCAGCTCTTGCATTGGGGGGATGTCCCCTCCCCCACACCAGCGATCGAACCTCGGGTCAGGGCTAGTCAAGCCTCTGCTTCATTGGAGCTTCCCGACTCGGCCTCTCCGAAGACTGCAAGCGCTTGATGGTAAGTCCGCAGGCCGTGGTTGGAGCGATCCCAGGCAAGGGATCAGCTCCGATGTTAAGTCCACGCCCCGCGGTGGGGCTCAAGTCAGTCCGAGGAGGCCTCCAGCTCCATCGATGGTAGGCCGCAGAGCAACCGGAAATGCGATCCGGAAAACAATCGCATCTCCGGCAAGGTAAGAAACTGAAAAAAAAATCCCCCGACCCCCTCCCCCTCCCCCTCCTCCCACATAAAACAAACCAGAGAACATTTACACAAATCTTTAACACACACTACTTTTTTTTTTTAAAGATGAAAATACAGGCAGACTTGGTGGGGCTGCCAATCATGCAGTGCCCCTAGTGAATAAATATTCAGCATTTTATGATATTTATTTCAGACTTCCAACATCTGGGGATTTTTGCTTTTCTAAAGATTGATTATACTTCTAATAACTAATAATACTTCTAATATCTCAGTTAACAAATATTTTACTGAGTTAGTCATCTCAGGAAGATGCAACCTTTGTCACTAGGCTGTGCATATTTGCTGACTATGATGTCAAATGAGAACTAAAGAGCAATAATTATCCTCAGTGTTCCTGGGCTAGGAAATGGAAATGGAAAGTCATGATTATATTCTTGTTGGTGATTTTCCTTCTCTTGTAAACTGTGTTGAAATTTGCATGATTGTGTCTCTCATGTGAGAATCGTAACAAGCTTGAAATTGAATTGAATTGGGAGATACAGCTTGTGAACAGGTTCTTCGGCCCACCGAGGCCACGCCGACTATTAGTCACCCATTCATACTAGTTCTATGTTATCCCACTTTTGCATCCACTCCCTACTTACTAGGGGACATTTACAGAGGTCAATTAACCTACAAACCCACATGTCTTCCAGATGTAAAAGGAAACCGGAACACCTGGAGGAAACCTATTGGGTCACACGGAGAAAATGACAACTCCACACAGACAGCACCTGAGGTCAGGATTGATCTCGGGTCTCTGGCGCTGTGAGGCAGCAGCTCTACTAGCTCACAGGTGATGAATTAGCTACTTACACTCATTGTCACTCAGTCATAGGAAGAATAGCCACATGTGAGTCAAGAGTGTTTTATTGCCATATGTCCGGAAAAGGAAAAAAAAAGAAATTCTTACGTGCAGTAGCACAACATGTATGCAAACATAATATACTCTGTAAACACCATAATTAATGCAAAAAAGAAGTATATAAAAAAAACAATAATAGAGCAAAGACAAAAACAATGCTCCCAAGTCTATGTAGTTCAGGACTTAATTGGAAGTTGCAATGTTAGGAAGAAGCTGCTCCTGAACCTGGATGTTACAGAGCGTGGCCAGGGTGGTGTGGGTCCCTGATGATGCTGGCTGCCTTTTTACAGTGACTCCTGTAGATCCCTTCGACGGTGGGGAAGAGAACCACTTGTGCATGTGCGCATGTGCGTATATGTGAGTGTGTGTCCACAGAGTATTGCAGTTGAAAGAAGCACATTTGAGCATTTGAGACAGAGGTCATTTGAGACGGCTTGTCAGGTCAAAGTACATTTTGCAGCATTCTTTCTTATTCCTGGGGGTGGCATTTTCATTGACAACTCTACTATTACCACTTCATAGATCAATGAATTACAGAAAATGTATAACACACAATAAAGGCCAAACATCCCCCTAGTGTCCGTACCGGTAAGAAAAATATTCCGTGTGAAATCTCATCTTCCAGTACTTTGCCCAGAGATCTGCAGGTTACATTTTTGCAAGTCCACCTCCAGGTACAAAGCCTTTAAAGCTCTTTCAAATGGTGAATTCCAGATCTTTTGGGTTTTCTTATCCTCCCTTTAATCCTTCTACCAATTAATTCAAATCTCTGCCCTCTGGCATCTGAACACTCTGTTGAAAGAAATAGCCATTCCTATTTACTCTATCTAGGCCCTCATAATTATATGTCTTTGCTCAGCCTCCTCTCTTCCAAAGAACACAACACCCCAGCTTTTCCAATCTTTCCTCATAATTGCAATTCTCCAGCTCTGCTCACCTTAAAGGCCTTGGGTATCTCCTGGTGAACAGCATATCCTTCCTTGTTTAGTCTTCTTCCATCTGAATCTCCAGACCACAGTGGACTGCTCCCATCCTTCTCCTGCATATATAGACAATAGCATTTAAACAATCCATTTACATTTGTATGCAGGAGATGCTCATAAAATGGCAAAGATGAATTAAAATAGGTTTGGATTAAATAATTCTGAATTCAGTCTGTATTTAATGCGTGAGATGACTTCATAGTCTCTGCTGCCATCTCGAGGACAAAGATGTTGTAAACTTCTCTGCAAACCTTTCTCTGCAAGTCTTTCAAAGCCTCCAAGTTTTTCAATGAGCATTGTAAAATATTGAGTTGAGTTTAATTTATTCTCACGTGTACCGAGGTACAGTGAAAAGCTTTTGTTGTGTGCTAACCAGTCAGTGGAAAGGCAATATATGGTTACAGTCGAGACTTCCACAGTAGACAGATACATGATAAAGGGAATAACGAGAGTAACATTTAGTGCAAGATAAAGTCCTGTAATGTCTGGAGTAAAGATAGTCCAAGGGTCCCAATGTAAATTCTTAGTAACTGGTTTTAGAACTGAAGTTCTAAGAAAAGAAATTCTTAATGTCATTAACAGACCTCAAGCATGCTGTTCATGTCGCTTATAATCTGAAATAAAACAGCAACAGTTGTGGAATGGGGAATAGAGTTAACATTTCAGTTTTGTGACTTTTCACCATGAAAACAGTATGTAACAATTATGTTTAAAAGGAACTGCAGATGCTGGTTTAAACCAAAGATAAACACAAAAAGCTGGAGTAACTTAGCGGGACAGGCAGCATCTTGGAGAGAAGGAATGGGTAATGTTTCGGGTCGAGACCCTTCTTCAGACTTGAGTCTGAAACGTCACCCATTCCTTCTCTCCAGAGATGCTGCCTGTCCCGCTGAGTTACTCCAACGTTTTGTGGTCTAATTATGGTTAAAGCTTTGAAGTCAAAGGAGACCATAGGGTCTCGACCCGAAAGGTCAACCATTCCTTTTCTCCAGAGATGCTGTCTGACCCGCTGAGTTACTCCACCTTTTTGTGTCTATCTTCGGTTTAAATCAATATCTGCAGTTCCTTCCTCCACATCTGCTGGAATCTTGACCAAAAAACAGAATAATTGAATAACTCAGCATGCAATTAGTATCAGGTCGAGACCCCACATCAGAACTGAGAGGGAACAGGGATTGCTAATATGTATACAGGGAACGGAGGGGGCTGGGATAGCAACTGGTAGATGGTAGATGGAAGCAGGTAGGGTGGGAATGAAGGACGGATGGAATCAGGTAGGGGGAGCGTTGGGAAGGGTGAACATAGGAAGTAGGAGACGAGGCAGACTGAGTGTGTGTGGGTAGATGTGGATTATGTTGTGAACGTTGACATTTCCAGTTTCACGTAACCTATAACCCCCAATGATCTCTCACACATTCACCTGCCATCTAGTTTTCCTCTCACTCTGAATCAGGGTTTCGGCCCGAAACGTTGCGAGTCTGAAGAAGGGTTTCGAAACGTTGCCTATCTCCTTCGCTCCATAGATGCTTCTACACCCGCTGAGTTTCTCCAGCATTTTTGTGTACCTTTCCTCTCACTTTGTTCATTCCTCCCTCCCCTCTCCATGCCTTGCCCCATCTACCCATTATCGCCTCCCCTTCTCGTTCCATCTACCATCTTCCATCCCCCCCCCCTCCGCTCCCACACGCCCCCAACCCCCTGCCCACCCCCAAACTCCCGCAATGCTACATACTGACAATGTTTCCTGTTCTCTTTCAGTCCTGATGCAGGGTCTTTACCCAAAACCGATACAAAATGCTGGAGTAACATAGCATGTTTAAGAAGGAACTGCAGATGCTGGAACAATCGAAGATAGATAAAAATGCTGGAGAAACTCAGCGGGTGAGGCAGCATCTATGGAGTGAAGGAATGGGTGATGTTTCGGGTCGAGACCCTTCTTCAGACTGATGGGTGAAGTTTTGGATCGAGACCCTTCTTCAGGAGTAACTCAGCAGGTCAGGCAGCATCTCTTGTGGAAAGGAATAGGTGACATTTTGGGTAGAGACCCGTCTTCAGATTGAGAGGCAGGGGAGAGCAAAACTGGAGATATGACGAGGTACAAAGAACAATTGAATGAAAGGTATGCAAAGGACAAATCAAAGCCTGCAATGATGAACATGGAAATGCGGAGCCCACAATGGTCCATTGTTGGTTGTGGAGAAGGTGATAACGAATGAAACTAATGAGTGAAACTAAGCAGGACAGCAAAACTAGTAAGATGACTAGGGTAGGGGAGATGATGGACAGAGAGGGAATGCAAGGGTTACTTGAAGTTAGAAAAATCAATACTCATATTGCTGGGTTGTAAGATGCCCAAGCTAAATATGAGGTGCTGTTTCTCCAAAGCGTATGGGAGATCGCGTAGGCCAAGGTGTACTGAGCGAAGGTGTTCAGCGAAACGATTGCCCAGTCTGTGCATGGTCTCGCTGATACATAGGAGACCACACCTAAAACAGTGGATACAGTAGATGAGGTTGGAGGAGGTGCAGTCCCTTCCTACACACTATATACCCAAAACATCAGCTCACACCTTTGGCCTCCACAGTTGCTAATTGACTCGCTGAATTCTTCCAGCATTCTACTGATGAAACTTTAACAATATTTCTCTATTCAGACATGCTGCTGAGCCCAAAGAGCATTTCACCCATGTTCTTTTTGCCACCTATGGCATTAGTAATATCATCCTGTCCATAAAGAAGGTCATGCAAGAAATGTTGATGGGGAGTGCAGGTCCTGTAAGACTAAATTGAGGATGTGAGAACATTTTAACCTTGAAATAAATGTACCCTTCCAGGGAACCATAACTACCGGAGGATGAAAATGAACAAATTGTTCATAGTACACAATGTTTCTTATGGTACAATTAAGCTGTCATATGAAAATATCAATTGTCTTTGAAAGACAGGTTTAAAATACTGAATATTAAATATTAAAACATACATATTTCAGCTAGATCTAGGCTTATCATCATTTATGTTTACATTTTCATTCTCAAGAGAACAAAATGTGGCATTTGGTATCTAAATCTGTTTCATTATCAATTCAGTAGAAATCAGAAGATAAGGAATGATGTGTAATATTTTTAAATGTTGATGAAAATTGTTTCAGGAAATGTAGGATATGCATACACAATGAATGGTTTTCTCAAAAGTTGAAAGGATTGTAACTCGTTATTACTGTTCATTGCTATATGCAATATAAGCTTGTTACTAATAGCACCGCAGCACAGTGGCGCAGTGGTAAAGTTGTTGCTTTACCAAACACCTGGGTTTGCTCCTGACCATGGATGCTGTCTGTACAGAGTTTGTACATTCTCCCAGTGACCACGTGGGTTTTCTGCAGATGCTCCAGTTTTCTTTCACATTCCAAAGACGTGCAGGTTTTTTTAGGTTAATTTGCTTTTGTAAATTGTCCCTCATGTGTCGTGACCCTGGTGTCCCTTGGTGTGGGCAAGTTGGGCCGTAGGAACTGTTGCCACGCTGAATGGCTCTATGATAGAACCAGTGTATGGGTGATCATTGGTCGGCACGAACTTGGTGGGCCGAAGGGCTTGTTTCCACGTTGTATGTCTAAACCAAACCAAACGTATTGGATCTATCGTGGTATAAATCATAGGTGTATGACTGGCCTCCTGTCATGGATTTTTCTGTGATTCTAAGTCAGTAGGTCTTTGGTGCAGTTGTTACGTGTATCAGTAGAGTTCACTAATAAAGTTAATACATGAATTAGTTACCACCCATTAACTGGCTACTCTTAAGCAAGAGGGGGGAAAAATTGGATATTGACTACTTTGATAACATTGCTCATATCATTAGGGACTATTCTCTGCCAAGGAATTAATACTTGGCCAAAACCTTTTTTAAATATACTTCATCACTATTCCTTTGTAATTGGAATGTGATTTATTTTCCAGTTTAGAAAATGATTCCTTCAATTATATGCAGCTAATTTTGATGAAGTATTACTATAAGAGAAATGAAAAAAATCCTTGAATTCATTTATATTATTGGGAATTAAATCATTGGATTAATCATGCAATGTTCCAACAATTCCATCCAATAGATAATAAATCACTGAAGATTAATATGAGGTGGTTCCTAATTTGGACATGTAATATAATTTTGTTGAAAGAACTAAATAATTCTGTCTAAATGTAGGTGCATAAGGTATATCAGATGTTTAATTTCGTATTTTTTAGTTTCGAGATACAGTTTGGAAACAGTCCCTTCAGCCCACCAAGTCCACACCGACCACGATCCCCGCACATTAACACTATCCTACACACTTTAGGGACAATTTACACTTATACCAAGCCAATTAACCTACAAACCTGTATGTCTTTGGAGTGTGGGATGAAACCGAAGATCTCGGAGAAAGCTACGCGGTCACGAGGAGAACATACAAACTCCCCACAGACAGCACCCGTAGTCGGGGTCTCTGGCACGGTAAGCACTGTAAGGCAGCAACTTTGTACCATGGTACATTTCCTTAATTAACAATTTATATTTTCTGTAAATTTTGCAGCGTGATTATATAACATTGTACTTTTTGGGGTCATTGTGGATATAAAGGAGCAGAGGTACAGTAACATAGAAAACGTTGCTAATTTTGGTCTTCGTTCCCCAAATGATAAAGATACTGGTCTAGATCCCGGTAGATCCATTCCACTGCCTGAAATTGCTGTCCCACAACACCCATCACACCAGCCTCATTCAGATACAGAGGCTTGCCTGAGCTGACTCTCAGAATCCTATCCCTTAATGGAAAGCAAGGCCCTAGCTTCAGCTTTTTCAAAGGAGCAACGATCACATCAATTGTTTATTTCTGTGATATTTAAATGCTTTCTTAGGTTCTGTCATTCAATTAATTATAAAGATAGGAACAGTGGTTAGTCAAGACACCAGGAACTGCAGATGTTGGAATCTTGAACAAAACACAAAGTCCTGGAGGACAACATCTTTAGACTTTAGACTTTAGAGGCACAGTGCGGAAACAGGCTCTTCGGCACACCGCGTCACACCTATACATTAGGGACAATTTACACGTCCATTAACCTACAAACCTGTACGTCTTTGGAGTGCGGGAGGAAACCAGAGCACCCGGAGAAAACCCACGTGGTCACAGGGAGAACGTACAAACTCCATACAGGCAGCACCCTTAGTCAGGATCGAACCCGCGTCTCTGGCGCTGTATGGAAGCAACTCTACCGCTGCGCCATCGTGCCGCCCAGGAACCTTAGTACCATTTTATTTTAACGGAAAATCAAATGACATATTTTATTAAATAATAAAAATAGGTTACCATAATATTTAGATAGTAAGTAGAAAAAGAAACATTTAAATCTTTGTACGAAAACAAAGCAAAGCTGTGCTGATGCTGAACAAATGATAGAAAAATATTAACTTGATATGGAAGCAGTGAATGTTTCTGGTCAATGAGCTTTTGTTGGGACTATAAAAGGTGCAGAGCTCCAGGCTGGTTCATGAGTGAAGCAGAAGCTCACTCCATATTGTTTAATGTATGATTTGACCATGCTTTTGGATTTAGGCTGCCATCAAGATGTAACTACAGTGTTCGCCTGAAGCAAGACTGCTTCAGACAGTGGTAGGGTTAGATTGTCAGGGGATTGATCGGTAGAGCACACCCATTAACTCCCTGATAGTCCTGACAGGAGGACAGCCGGTTTTGTCAGCTGCACTTCCACAACATGGGGCTAGTTCTGCGGTGTCATTCCTACTCATGACAGGAAACCACAAAGCACTACACAGCCACTGAAATATGAAGCGTAGCCAAACAATCCCTTCAGCCAAGGTGCACACATAATAATCCCACCGACAATTGGTAACAACAAACACTCTGGGACTCTACACCGTCAGCTTCCACCAGGTGTCCTGCAGGCTGGGAGAAGTTGGATGCAAGGCGGGATCCACTGTTGGGGGTATCAAGTGCAACAAAAGCCCAGGTGGGTTTGTTAGAACAGAAAGGTGGCTTCTTATTCACTTCCACCTTAAACAAACAAATTAAAACTTGCCTGCTGAGCTCCTCCAAACTGAACCAGCAACTAATACTGGGACCATTAACTACCCAAGTCAATGTAAATGTTAACCTTAGTGATGACTGTAATTTGTAGGATTTAGGACAGTATCAATTACTGAGCATTTTACTATCTCTTTTCTACCTAGTTCCATACCATTAATGGGTGCCATGAATTTGCATAGGACTCTTATCGTTGTAGTCTAATGGAGATCTGTCTGTTTCTACATCTGAAGCAAAGCACAAATTAGGTCTCAGTGACATGGTAGTGACATGGGCAATATTTTCAATTTGCGGTGTGTTGCTTGGCAGGCTAACATTTATCGTCAGTTTCTACTAACCCTGAGGAGTAGTGACGCCGCGCGCAGCAGCCTCGCCAACAGTCTAATTGTCATTTCACCCTTTTTGTTATTTTTAGTCTGTTTAAAAGTATGCTTTTGGAGGTTTCTTAGTCTTTTTTATGTGGGGTAGGTAGGGAGGGGAAGGGGGAAATCGTTTCTTAGTCACTTCCTGGTCGAGGATGCGTCTATTCTCCGAGTCGCATCTTCGCCCCCCTCGAGGCCTACCATCTGGATTGGCGCGGCCTTTCCTGCTGGAGACCGGCCAGAGCTTCAGCGGCGGTGCAGCACTGATTTACCATCGCAGAGCTGAGAATGTTCTTCCGTTCCGACGTCAGAGCTCCGATCATCCCGGCGAGAGGGCCTGAACATCGGGCCGCCATAGCGGCGACTGCGGAGGGCTCAAAGGCCCCGACCACGGGTGAACAATTGAAGATGACTGAACTCTATTGCCTTCCCTCACAGTGGGAAACGTTGATTCCGCTGTGTGGGGATGCTCATGTTAAATTCTATCGTGTGTTATGTTCTTTTTATACGTATGGCTGTATGGTAACTCAAATCTCGCTGTACCAATTGGTGTATGTGACAATAAATGTAACTTGAACTTGAACTTGAACGAGTAATGAGACTTTTCCTTGAATCATTCCTCTCTTTCCAGTAAAGAAGCTGCAGGCTAGGAAGCTCCAGGATTTAGAGCCAGCAATATTCTCCATTTGAGGAGATGTAACGCTGAGGGGAATGCAGGCAATGGTGATCTAATAAACCTGTTCGACAACTGGGCCACCTACCTTACTCTCCTATTTATTGACTATAGCACTGCCTTCAACACTATAATCCCATCCAAACTCATCTCCAAACTTTTGGACCTAAGAATCAGCTTTCCCCTCTACCACTGATCCTGGGCTTTCTGACCTACACACCATATTCAGTGAGGATGGGTGCAACACAAATGCCCGGCAATGATGCATTCTCAGTCCCAACCATACTCCCGGAAGCATGGTGGAGTACTTGCCTCAATAATCATTAATAGTGTGCAAGTGGATATGGTTGAGAGATTCAAGTTCCTTGGCTTTAATATTACCAATGATCTGCTGTAAACAACCACTTTCATGCGACAGCCAAGAAGGCACACCAACGCCTCTGCTTCCTGAGAAGACTGAGGAAATTTGGCATGTCTTTAGTGACTCTTACAAACTTCTACAGATGCGCCATAGAAACCGTACCGTTAGGTTGCATCACAGCTTGGTTTGGGAACTGCTCTGCCCAAGACTGCAAGACATTGCACAGAGTGGTAGATGTAGCTCAATCTATCACAGAGACCAAACTTCCCACCATTGACTCCATCTACACTTCACGCTGCCTCGGAAAAACAATCAATATAATCAAAGGTTTATTCCACCCCGGTCATTCCTTCTCCTTGCTCCCATCTGGCAGAAGGGACAGAAGCTTGGAACCTTCACCAGGCTCGGGAACAGCTCCTTCCCCTCTGTTATCAAATTTCTGAATGGTCTATATACCGCATCATAATGAAGGGTCAGGCCCTTCTTCAGACTGGGTTTGAATAAGGGTCCCGACCAAAACATCATCTATCCATGTTTTCCAGAGATGCTGCCTGACCCGCTGAGGCACTCAAGCACTTTGTGTCTATCCTCGGTATATACTAGCATCTGCAGTTCCTTTTTACAATCTTGATCATGAAGTCTGAGCAACCTTTAATCTAGAGCTTCTTATCAACGTGTAGAGAGAGCCATCTACTGCTCCGATATTGCATTGCAGATATTTGGCAGCCTACATTAAAACCTAGTTTGGCTGGGTCTTGCTCATGAGTATGCATGGAGAATAAAAATAATAATAAAATGTCTGAAGAAGGGTCTCGACCCGAAACATCACTCATTCCTTCTCTCCAGAGATGCTGCCTGTCCCGCTGAGTTGCTCCAGCTTTTAATGTCTATCTTCGGTTGAACCAGCATCTGCAGTTCCTTAGTGCACGTTGCTCATCCTTGGCTTTCTCTTGTGTTCACCCCCTGCATGAATTTCCATCGTAGCAACCTTCCGCAATCTGGGACTCTGATGTGATCAAGCCACAGACTTAGCTACCACACCCTTCCTTCAAGACAGAACATTCCGCAGACAAAAACAAAGTCCTATGTGATAGATCGTGAGTTCCTGCTCCCGGATCAAAGAGAATCACAGTCATGGTCAAACACAGCACCTGGTCACATCCTTTGGCCCACTGAGACTGTGCTGATCATCAACCACCCATTTACTAACTCCACACTAACCACACTTTTTATTCTCCATGCAATCTCATCAACTTGTCCCAAATTCTAACACCCAACCTGCAGACTAGGAGTAGATTACAGTGGTCAATTACCCTACCAATCTGCCCATCTTTAGGGTGTAGGAGGAAACTAGAGTGCCCAATTGAATATATTTAATAGACGATTTATCTATCTGAATTAATTAAAGCATTGTGTAGGAAGGAACTGCAGATGCTGGTTTACAACGAAGGTTGATATGAAATGCTGGAGTAACTTAGCGGGACAGTAGCACCTCTGGAGAGAAGGAATGGGTGATGTTTCGGGTTGATACCCTTCTTCAGTCTGAAGATGGGCCTTGACCCGAAACGTCACCCATTCCTTCTCTCCAGAGATACTGTCTGTCCCGCTAAGTTACTCCAGCATTTTGTGTCTATCTAATTAAAACATGAATATTAATTTACATTAAGGCATAAGAACAAACTATTTACCCACCCCTACTTTTCGATGCAGCGGTATTGCTACATTCCCTGTTACATTTAGTGATAGAGTGGGAGTCAGACATGTTGGCATCTGACCGTGAGTATATTCTGGATTAAAGATCTGGATGTAGAAGTGAGGAATGCTCTTACTCCTGGAGAAAGTATAGATAGGATAGACAGTCAGAACCTTTTTCCCAAGGTGGAAATATCAGACTCAAGGTCATAGCTTTAAAGTGAGAAGGTCAAAGTTTAAAGGAGATGTGCGGGCAAGGTTTTTATACTGAGAATGGTGGGTGCCTGGAACATGCTGCCACGGGTGGTGGTGGAGGCAGATGTGATAGTGGTGTTTAAGATACTTTTGGATAGGTACATGAATATGCAGTGAATGGAGGGATATGGACCATTTATTCTGCTGATACAGGTTATTTCATATTTCTTCAATAGTTTTCTTCCTTTTCTAACCTGTATTCATTGCCTTCAGCAGATTTTCACTTCCACTATTCCTTAGTTCACTTACTGTCTGTTTCCCCAGCTTTTCACACTTTTCCATTTATACCTCCAGGGGGGGTATTAGCACATTGCCACTGAGTTAAGCAAGAGTCTGTTTCTGTTCTTTGTTCCAATGCAAAAACCATCTGTCCTACCTATTTTCCTAAGTTAGCAACGACTAACAAGTTCTTCAATGCGATTCATAAAATTCAAGTAAATTTGGCAATGATAGTGCCTGGTAAAATAAACGTTATATCCCCTGATCTCATGAACACCCTTTGGTAAATGCTTAATTTCACAGAGTGACTCTTACTTCAGAGTGTGCCAAAGTGTTGCACACCCATTGAAACATATTTGCAGTGATGTTCCTATTCCAATGCAGGAAACATGGCAGTCAATGTGTAGACTGCAAGTTCCCACAACCGGCCATGACAATAGCCAGAAAGTACTGTATGTTTTGGTAATGATGATTGTACGGTAAAGAGTGCCATAGAGCCATGGAGCCGTAGAGTCATATGGCGTGGAAATAGGCCCTATGGCTCAACTTGTCCACACCGACCAACATGCCCCACCTACACTAGTCCCACCTGCCTGCATTTAGCCCATATCCCTCTCCTATCCATGTACATGGTGGTGAGGATGCTGGGAATAATTCATTTGCTCTTCCTTAAAATAATGCTGTGTGTGGGGAATGTGGTTTGGAGGGCATGTGGCAGATAGCCCAAGGGAAGGATTAGTTGGGAATGACAGCAAAATTGCTTGCTCTCGATGGTAGGAAGAACCTGGTCATCAAGTGCAAGGTGCTCTCAGTTTACCTGTATGTGATGCAGGTGTGACCCATATTCCACTCCTACACTGTTGCAGTTGCCTAAGCCATCTTCATCTAGAGTCCCAAAATGGATTGCATCCATCAGGTTGTGATGATCAGGAGTATGCGATAAAAGGGTGGGGGTGTGGGGGAGACATATCCCAATTGCTCTCTTCATTATGTCTAACTTTGTGTACAGCTGCATCAAGCTGTGGTGAAAGTCTGAATGTGCCAATGCCAAGTGTCACTGCTTGCTGAGGTTCTTCGAGTCCTTACTGTTGCATACAAGGTTCCTGACCTGATTAGGCCATGAAACATTCTGTTCAACTAGACCTTGCCACGCCAACGGTGCTTCATGCTGCAAAACCTTTTTTGATCCCGTGTCCATCCGACAGTTTTCAGCATGGAATGAGTAGGAAGGAACTGCAGATGTTGGTTTAAACCGAAGATAGACACAAAAAGCTGGAGTAACTCTGTGGTAGAAGGGATGGGTGACGTTTCAGATCGAGACGTCTGAAGAAGGGTCTCAACCCGAAACATCTCCCATTCCAAAGATGCTGCCTGTCCCGCTGAGATACTCCAGCTTTTCGTGTCCATCTTCAGTTTTCAGCATGGAATGTACTAAAAACTCTGAGGAAGATATAGAATGTGGATCCTGTCGGCTGACTCTCTGACAAAGTCGTTTAGCAGAATACCTCATAACCAATACTCACAAATAAGCACTAAGACCTCACTTGGCTGGTGGTGAGAGGGGGGTCTCCCTGTTAGATCTTTCATGATAATTTCGGGCCTCAATCTTAGTGTCCATTTCCCTCTAGGTGGCTGTGGCACAATGTCTGTGCATTTGCCAAGTACATCTGGAAAGGATGCCATGTTTCTTTATGAAGTTCACCCTGTGCAGCTGTGCAACAAAGGACATTGTGGTCTGAAGGCTGTTCCCTGGAACCTACACTGAGACCATCGTCAACTACTGCTGGAAGATCTGAAACTAATTGAAAGATGACCTTTGGTCTTCCTGAGTCAAGTCCAGGAGTTCATGCTGAAGGATACACCAAAGCTCTGTGCAGCCGCCCCAAAAGCTCTACGGGGAAGGAGCAGAGTCGAAGGGCATGGCACCATTGAAGACTGAGGGGCTGGGCCCTTTCTAGAAGCCTTCCATGTGCTTCCTGTGTGCATTGTTTAGATGGCCCAGTGGAGCAGCAGTAGAGTGGCTGCGTTACAGCGCCAGAGACTCGGGTTTGATCATGACTATGGGTACTGTCTGTACAGAGTTTGTACATTTTCCCTGTGACCACGTGGGTTTTCTTCAGATGCTCCGGTTTTCTCCCACATTCCAAAGACGTACAGGTTTGTAGGTTAATTTGCTTCGTTAAAATTATAAAATTGCCCCTAGTGTGAAGTATTGTGCTAGTTTATGGGAGTTGCTGCTTGGCATGGCCTCAGTGGACCGAAGGGCCTGTTTCCGTGCTGTATCTCTAAGGACTAAAATCTAAAGAGGAAACATGAGTGATGATGACACATTGTAAGGGAATGTACTGAATTAACAGTATAATGAAATAGAGAAAGATGTGTCCCTTTTGTATGTACTGTACAGATTAAAATAAAGTATATTTTTGAAAAAAATAAAGTCTTTCTGTTCCATCTAACAATGCAGAGAAGACATTGACTCAATACTTCATCCAAAAATAACTTGTGGACCGAGTGCCAACCATTCAGATTGTAACACTTTAATAATGGAGGGCTTTGTTGAAATAATTATGTACATTCTGTTCAGACAAGATAAGTACTCATCAGAACTGTGAAGATGATTTTTTATGTGATTCTGGCAAGTTGCTGTCAGGTGAGAAAAATTCTACGTAAGAAAACCAATTAAGCGCTTAAAAAATAAAGAATCTCCCGGAGGATCACCAGCAAATGAAAAGAACAAAAATATCAATAAACGACATAGCTTTAGTGAGAGGATTTCTTCTCCAAGAATAACCGAAATCATTGTGTAGGAAAGAACTGCAGATGCTGGTTTAAAGCGAAGATTGACACAAGATGCTGGAGTAACTCAGCGGGTCAGACAGCATCTCTGGAGAAAAGCAACAGGTGACGTTCAGACTGAAGAAGGGTCTCGACCCAAAACATCACCTTCCCCTTTTCTCCAGGGATGCTGTCTGACCCGCTGAGTTACTCCAGCTTTTTTGTGTCTATACCCTGTATCTTTGTTCTTCGCACCAGCACGTCTACTATATTTTGTACTTTATTCCAAATGCAGTGAAATAATATCTCGTGCATTGAGGATGTCTTTTTAACTTTGAATTCGTTGTCACGACATTTGCTGCTGTTTTGTAAAGTAGAAGATGAAAAACTGCCAGAGTGAACACAAATTCCTGAGCAAGCATTGTTAAAGGTCTGTCTCACTGTGCGAGTTGACCCACGAGTTGACCCACGATACTACAAGTTTATGATCCAGAGTTTAACCGAGTTCCCACGGGTATGTCTAAGTTTGCCGTTTACTTCTCATTTCTGCGATGTTCCAAGTTCGTCTCCCGAGTGTACCAAGTTCCTCTCCCGTTAATCTTGAGGCAACAATGTATATCGAAGTGTTGAAAAATCATCACATGTTAAAAAAATGATGTCATGCCAGCCAAAGAACGTAGAGACTATTGTGTTTGCTGCATGTGTTCTGCACAACCTGATCCGTATCAGAGGTGCAGCTTCAGGATCAGCAACAGCCATGCAGGACGGTGACTTAGTGGACAGTCAAACAGGGAGAATAACACTAGGTGCGTGGAGGAGTGGTACAAACGACGAGACTTTGGTGCCACTGCTGTGTTTTCAAGGTAACACGGGGACCAACAGTGCAAAATAGCAGAGAGACCATCTCTGCTCCTACTATAATTCAGAATTGGGCAGTGTGCCGTGGCAGGACAGCTTATTTTGAGCGGCTGCCGACCACAGGTACATCACTGCATGAGGAGAGCCCACATGCAGAAAAATCCAGTTAATTTCATGTTTAGTTTAAATCCTGCTGACTTTTCATTGTTTAACTTTAAGTGTGGATTTTATTTTTTATTGTGGTGTAAAAGTAATTTCATTGCATCTGTCTTTCCTTTAAAATGTGGTTATCATGCATCTGCTTATCTGATTGTAGATCTCAAAACTTGTCATTTAGCGCATTGCATTGTATCTTTTATTGCCTGAATTTAGACTAGTGCATTTCTCAGCTGAATTAGTATATAGTGGAAATACTTTTATTTGTGCTTCATTTGTTGATTTTCATGTATGAGAAGCCCTTTTTCAGACCACTGTGTTGTTTGCTGTGTGTGGTGCTACTTTTCTCAATATGCGCAAAAAAGCGTTTTTTATATTGAACAAGAATAAAGACTTTGTTTCACATTCAAGACATTTGTTTCACATAAGACTTTGTCTTATTTTCTGATCTACTGAGAGGTGACAATTTTAAACATTTAAAAAGCACAGCATATGAGGCAGCTGAGTCCTTAAATCTCAGAAATGATTGTGAGAATCAAGATGTGAATATATTTTGCCTTCCTCTATTTTGTGTTTTATGATGAAAGGAATATTACATTCAAGTCATGAGACTTTGTAGTGATATTAAAATGAAGACTTCCAGACATTAATTTGATCTTGATAGCAAAGAACTCTCTTTTATTGTGCAATGAAGTAAACAAACAGTTAGAATCAAACGGATCAGCAAAAAGCTTTTCAACACAACACAGCACAACACAAATTTATATATAAACTTCAAGCAATTTTTTCTTTTCAACCCACTCTGTCACCTTATCAATAACTTGCTTAACTTTGTTAAGCAGAATTTGTCTTTAAAAAGTCTAAGTAACTGATATTTCTGTCCCTGATTATTGTTTCTAAAAAGAGTTCCCACGGTAGAATCACGAGTCACAAAGTTAAACGCACGGGCCACTACGTTCTTACAACGAGTTTAAATGTTTCAATTTTTAACCACAAGAGTACATTTTACTCGTGGAAAAGTTCAAACATGTTTGAACTTTTGCAAGAGTTAACAAGTTTCATGTGTACCTCCCGTTAGCGCCAAGAGTCGCTAAGTTGCGTCCACGAGTTCCGACGTTCCCGCTACGTTAATTGTACGTGATTACCACGAGTTAAATTTGTTTTAAACTCGGGGTCACTCCTGGGTCAACTCGCACAGTGAGACAGCCCTTTTAGTCGCCAAGCCTTGCCAGCAGAGCAGACAGGTATATTAAAACATGCAAACCCATTTGCTGCACAGACAGCTATTTTAGATCGCCAAAGTGAATGATAGTTATTATTACTTAGAAAGGTCAAATTCAATCATAAACTGCTAATGGCAGACTGAATATCAGCAGGCATGATCCATTTCAGTGTCCTTTCTCAAAACCTCCTGATCCTGAGTTTGATTCATTTGAAAAAGTTGCTGCCAATTTTAACTTTCTCTTCTTAAATTTGGAAATACTTTTTTGACATCATTTAAAAAAAATTACTTAAGTTTCCCTATTTTTTCATTTATTGACCAATTTTTTTTCCCCATTTCCCATAATAGTAGAAATATTTTGAAATACCAAGAAATCTGTGAATAGATGTCATTATTAACTGCAATTTAAAAATGGCCTTTGTGTACAATGTACATGAGCAAAAAAAACCTCTTAAGGTCAGGTTATTTAATGTGAGACAACAAACAGCATGGGACATGGAAACAGGCCCTTCAGCCTAACTTGCCCACACTGACCAACATGTCCAATCTGCACTAATACCACCTGCCTACTTTGGCCCATATCCCTCTAAACTTGTCCAATCTATATACCTGTCTAAATGTTTCTTAATCATAACGATAGCATCTGCCTCAACTACCTCCTCGGGCAGCTCGTTTAATACACCTACCACTCTTTGAGTGAAAAAGTTACCCCTCAGGTTCTTATTAACTCTTCCCCCCCTCACCTTGAACCTATGTATTCCTTGTTGACTTGTTGACATAAAACCCAAGCCAATTTAATAGGGTGCAGTGACAGCATAGACCATAAGCCCATAAGACATGGGAGCAGAATTAGGCCATTCAGCCCATTGAGTCTACTCTGCCATTCATTCATGGCAGATCTACCTTTCCCGCTCAACCCCATTCTCCTGCCTACTCCCCACAACATTTGACACCCTTACTAATCAAGAATGTATCCATCTGTTTTAAAAATACCCAATGACTCCACATCATCAATGAATTCCAAGATTCACCACCCTCTGACTAAAGAAGTTCCTCCTTATCTTCATTTTGAAGGTATGTCCTTTTATTCTGAGGTTGTGCCCTCTATTTGTAGACTCTTCCGTTACTGGAAATATCCTTTCCACTTCCACTCTATCCTTTCATTACCTGATAGGTTTCAATGAGATCCTCCCTCATCCTTTTAAACCCCAGTGAGTACAGACCCAGAGGCATCAAATTCTCATTGTATCTTAACCTAATCATCCCTGGAATCATTCTCGTAAACCTCCTTTGGACCCTCTACAAAGAATGCACATCCTTTCTCAGATATGGGGCCTAAAACTGCACACAATAGTCCAAATGTGGCCTCACTGGCACCTGATAAAGCCTCCGCATTACATCCTTGATAAAGCTTCTGCATTACAAACTAGCAGTGAAGTAATTGGCCCAACAATTCATCTACTTGAATTCAAATCCCATCTTGGCCACTGGGGAATATAACTTTAATTAATAATCTGGAAAAATAATTTAAAAAATAATAGTCTTTGTAAAGATGACTACTGAATGATCACTTAGGCATTAAAATTATTCATCATTCAACAGATATCTGGCTATTAATATATTGCTGCACCTGGAAATTTGGTGTGAGCAGATTGGTTACTATATTCCCAATATGATAACAAGAAATATTTTCTTATCTAGGCAAACTACGTCGGCCTTGAACAGGGGAAGTAACATTTGCCACAGTTTTAGCTCCCTGCAACTCTCAGAAAAATTGTTCGCTTTTAACAATGTTTGTAAGCTAGACAAACAGAATGTTTGAATTAGCGATACATAAGGTTAATTTTCAATTCATTTTCAGAACAGATCACAGCCACTAGAGGGAGCGCTCTGTCAACTTGAGTTGCTCCTATTCCAGCAATTGATTTGATCTGCCTTCTGGAAGATCATTGCCCTCTCAGAGTATTTGACCGTTCCAACTAATAGGACTTTGGCCAGGCCACATTTAGAGCACCGTGCACAGTTCTGTTCACCGCATTACAGGAATGATGTGGATCATTTTGGGGAGGGTACAGAACGACATGGACGCACTACAATTTGCCAACTACCACCATAGATCAATTTGGGGTATGATCACGCTGGCCCTTCAAACTACACTGGATCACTTGGACAACAGGAACATATAGGGCAGGCTGCTGTTCATCAATTACAGCTCGATGTTCAACACCATCAGCCACTCCAAATTTATCATCAAATTCAAAGCACTGGGTTTCTGCTCGACCCTATATAATTGGATCCTTGATGTCCTCATCAGTAGACCTCAGTCAGAAGGAATCGGCAACAACACTTCCTACTCAAAAACGATCAACACGGGGGCAATGCAAGGCTTCAATCTACAATTGGAGAGGGAGAAGAGTAGATTGGAGGTGTCAGTGTTGCAGTTGAATAAAGGGGACAATGGGGCCATGAGGGAGGAGCTGGCCAAAGTTGACTGGAAAGATACATTAGCAGGGATGACAGTGGAACAAAAATGGCAGGTGTTTCTAGGAATAACACAGAAGGTGCAGGATCAGTTCATTCCTAGGAGGAAGAAAGATTCCAAGGGGAGAAAGGGACGACCATGGCTGACAAGGGACGTCAGGGACAGTATAAAAATTAAAGCGAAGAAGTACAACGTAGCAAAGATGAGCGGGAAGCAAATGGATTGGGTAATGTTTAAAGAACAACAGAAGATAACCAAAAAGACAATACGGGGAGAAAAGATGAGGTACGAAGGTAAGCTAGCCAAGAATATAAAGCAGGATAGTAATAGCTTCTTTAGGTATGTGAAGAGGAAAAAATTAGTTAAGACCAAAGTTGGACCCTTGAAGACCGAAAAAAGGTGAATTTATTATGGGAAACAAGGAAATGGCAGATGAGTTGAACAGGTACTTTGGATCTGTCTTCACTAAGGAGGACACAAACAATCTTCCGGATATATTATTGGCCAGAGGATCTGGGGTGACAGAGGAACTGAAGGAAATCCACATTAGGCAGGAAATGGTGTAGGATAGACTGATGGGACTGAAGGCTGATAAATCCCCAGGGCCTGATGGTCTGCATCCCAGGGTACTTAAGGAAGCGGCTCTAGAAATCATGGATGCATTGGTGATAATTTTCCAATGTTCTATAGACTCAGGATCAGTTCCTGTGGATTGGAGGGTAGCTAATATTATCCGACTTTTTAAGAAAGGCGGGAGAGAGAAAACGGGGAATTATAGACCAGTTAGCCTGACATCGGTGGTGGGGAAGATGCTGGTCAATTATAAAGGATGAGATAGCCACACATTTGGATAGCAGTAACAGGATGGATTTACGAAGGGGAAATCATGCTTGACTAATCTTCTGGAATTTTTTGAAGATGTAACTAGGAAACTGGACAAGGGAGAGCCAGTGGATGTAGTGTACCTGGATTTTCAGAAAGCATTTGATAAGGTCCCACATAGGAGATTAATGGGCAGAATTAGGGCACATGGTATTGGGGGTAGAGTGCTGACATGGATAGAGAAGTGGTTGGCAGACACGAAACAAAGAGTAGGGATTAACGGGTCCCTTTCAGAATGGCAGGCAGTGACTAATGGGGTATCGCAAGGATCGGTGCTGAAACCGCAGCTATTTACAATATACATCAATGATTTGGATGAAGCGATTCAAAGTAACATTAGCAAATTTGCAGATGACTCAAAGCTGGGTGGCAGTGTGAACTGTGAGGAGGATGCTATGAGAATGCAGGGTGACTTGGACAGGTTGGGGGAGTGGGCAGATGCATGGCAGATGAGGTTTAATGCGGATAAATGTGAGGTTATCCACTTTGGTAGCAAAAACAGGAAGGCAGATTACTATCTAAATGGCATCAAGTTGGGAAAAGGGGAAGTACAATGGGATCTGGGGGTCCTTGTACATCAGTCTATGAACGTAGGCATGCAGGTACAGCAGGCAGTGAAGAAAGCGAATGGCATGTTGGCCTTTATAACAAGAGGAATCAAATATAGGAGCAAAGAGGTCCTTCTGCAGTTGTACAGAGCCCTAGTGAGACCACACCTGGAGTATTGTGTGCAGTTTTGGTCCCCTAGTTTGAGGAAGGACATTCTTGCTATTGAGGGAGTGCAGCGTAGGTTTACAAGGTTAATTCCCAGGATGGCGGGACTGTCATATGCTGAG
The DNA here is from genome assembly GCA_038087875.1 of Malacoraja senta. Classification (NCBI taxonomy): domain Eukaryota; kingdom Metazoa; phylum Chordata; class Chondrichthyes; order Rajiformes; family Rajidae; genus Malacoraja; species Malacoraja senta. Next base: position 60,065,666 of record CM075979.1, read on the forward strand.
AGAATGGAGCAGCTGGGCTTGTACACTCTGGAGTTTAGAAGGATGAGAGGAGATCTCATTGAAACATATAAGATTGTTAAGGGCTTGGACACACTAGAGGCAGGAAACATGTTCCCAATGTTCGGGGAGTCCAGAACCAGGGGCCACAGTTTAAGAATAAGGAGTAAGCCATTTAGAACGGAGACGAGGAAGCACTTTTTCTCACAGAGAGTGGTGAGTGTGGAATTCTCTGCCTCAGAGGGCAGTGGAGGCAGGTTCTCTGGATGCTTTCAAGAGAGAGCTAGATAGGGCTCTTAAAAATAGCGGAGTCAGGGGATATGGGGAGAAGGCAGGAACGGGGTACTGATTGGGGATGATCAGCCATGATCACATTGAATGGCGGTGCCTGCTCGAAGGGCCAAATGGCCTACTCCTGCACCTGTTGTCTATTGTCTATCGTCTGTGTGCTCTGTCCCTTTCTTTACTCTCTCTCTACCTATGTCTGTGGAGCCAGACATACAGCTGCAACACTATCTTTAATTTCACCAATGATACCATCGCTGTTAGATTATTGCTGAGGTGACCAGTTGTCTTGACAAACACATTTCATTGTACTGTTGACCCTGTGTTAACCTACATATGACAAATAAAACTGAAAACTTGAAACTTGAAACTTGGGATGAATAACGGGTAATGATGAGTTGGGGTACAGCAAGAAGACTGATAATCTGATTGAATGGTGCCAGAATATTAATCTTGCTCTCAACGTTAGCAAGACCAAGTTGATGGTTAACTTCTGGAGGGGGAAGTCAGGGATCCAAGAACCTTCATCGATAGGATGGCAGTGGAGAGACTCAACAGCTTCAAGTTTCTGGGCATGCAGATCTGTCCTGGCCCCAACACATTGATGCAATCACAAAGGAAATGAATCTAACCCTCTTTGAAAAGTGAGGAGATTCGGTATGTCACCGAATACTCTACAAATTCTTCTCATTTTTCAGATATCTATACAGCATAAAGGGCCTGTCCCACTTTCACGACCTTTTTTACTCGTGGATATTTTTCATCAGGCTAGAAAAACACCCCGACCTACTTGATGCCACGAGTATCTACGACTAGCATCACGACCTATCTACGACCTACCTACGACCTCCTACGACCTCATGACGACCATGCTGCGAGTATGAGTCAGTGGCAAACTCGGAAGAGGTCGTGAATTTGGTCGTGAAAGTGGGACAGGCCCTTAACAGCAATCCATTCAGCCCATTGAGTCTAGGTCAGCTCATAGATGGTTCCCAAGAATTCCATTTTATCAATTTATTTCCCCATAATCTATTCTCACTTACATATCTATTTCCCCCCTCCCCCCTCCCCCCTCCCCCCTCCCCCCTCCCCCCTCCCCCCATTTTTCTATGACCCACCTACGCAAAGGGTAATTCATGATGATCTATTAATCCATCAGTACATCCTTAATCTGAGGGAGGAAATTGGAGCACCCAGAAGAGACCTACAGTATGTGGTCATCAAAACAAGGTACAAATTCCACACAGACAGCACCAGATGCTTTGAGCTACAGTAGCTGCACGGTTTCACTGTTTAAACTTTTAAACTGTTTAAGCTGGCATAGATCAATGGACTGCCTGGCCTTTTACTGAACCCTGACAATTCTATGACCCTAAGGTTCTGAAACAATATAAATCACCAAAACAAGAATTGGAAATGGATTTCTACAAAACTTCAAGGAATTTAATAATTTTGGAGAGCAATTACTTTTGCTTTGGGGATAAGGAAGCCTATCAACCTATTCACATGAGACTACATTTCATCATTCAATTTATTCACACCAATGACCCATAATAAAATAAATATCCATACACCCATCAAATAACACCAAGGATTATTTTAAGTTCATTGGGGAGGGCTGATATTGTCTCACTACACATGACTAGTGTAGCTGGGACATATTGGCCTGTTTCCATGCTGTATCACTCTAAGACTCTAAGGCCTCAACAACTTCATATATGCATCAGCAAATCCAATTATCAATCTAGATCAAGTGCTCAGATTTTGGACTGGGCCTAAATTGTTTCTACAAACATTGCCAATTATGTGATTTGGCTCCACATAAACATTTTTTAAGTTTAGCATCAGCCATGTATTTTCTGTCAACCGAGAGCCATTCATTTGAGAGAGTTTCCTTGTCTTTATTTAAAATAATTCAAAACAACAAGGAGACTGAATATTCAATTTCTCTTTATTTCAGTTGAGTAATGAATTTACTTCACTAAAAGGTTACACGATTCATTGAAACATCACAGCAAACAAAAGCAGAACCAGCTAAGTCCTTAGCAGTGACAATAGCGGGGAAATGAATGCAGATGATGAGAAAGAAAAGCAGATCATTTGCAGGGAATGATTTTTCCATTACTCTTTGTTTCTATTGTTGATATTAAATTGAGCTTTAACAATTTGTTCATTGTAAAAAATTATAAAGTTTCAGGAACTTTGGCCTGGTTGATTAAGCACAAGAGATCATGCTTACACTCTGGTGAAAATTGTTTTGAGAGCCTTTCTGGCTCAGTAATGAATGGCGGGTAACAGTTTAGATTGAGTGCGTTGTTTTCTACACAGTTTGAAGGCTGACAAAATTCAGGCACCCAAGTGACAGATTTAAATGAATGGTAATAGCTTGATGTTCAAAAGTTCTAATGAAAATTCCCTGGCCCCATTTCCCATTAGGGTTTAATCTCTATGCCCCAATATTACCAAATCATAGTAACAGCTATTATTTCAAATTTCTAACTCGAGCTTTGTTGATTGCCTTCAGCAGATTTTATTTTCATAACTCCCCAGTAATTAGGATCCTTTTCCCCATAATGGCTCCTCCTTTACAATGGAAATTTACAGGTCCCTGTGTGCCAAAGATGCGGAGATATCCTTCTACACCGAAAAATCATTTAAACATTCATAACCCTTGGATCTTCCGATCTATTATCTCAGATCACAGAGGCATCCCCAACATCAATAAACACCAACAAAGGGTCTCTGACTCTGAAAGGCAGTAGCTCTACCAGTACGCCACCATGCCGTCCGAAGGTGCAGATACATATTTGGTGAAGATACATCCCTTTCAGAAGATAAAATCCCAGGACTTAATCCTGTAGATGAAGGATTCTACACTTCCAAGTAAAAATGGTGGAGGAAACATCCAGGTAGCAATGTCCTCTATGGTCCTTATCCTACTTGGTGGTAGAGGTCATTAGTTTGGGAGGTGTTGTTGAAGGAACCTTGCAAGTGATGACAAAGTATTTTGTTGATACTATAGTCTGTGTCTCACTGATGGAGGAAATGTGTGACTAGATTGGGAAGTGGGTTACAAATCAAGTGGCCTGCTGGATTTGAGTAAATTTTCTGTTATAATCTGTCATGCCCAATTTCAACAAATTAATTCACTTGAAATAGTTGTGCGAAAAGTTATTTAATGTGTCCAAGTTTTGGTTTATTTTAATTTTTCAAAATTCTGATGCAAAGTTATTAATCTAAGGTTTAACCGTTTGTAAAACTGTTATTTATTTTACAGTTGCGGAGGGCGGAGAACTGTGTGGGACATTTCATTTTTGTTGATTTATCAGCAGTGTTGATGCATTATTGTTCATCTCAGGCATATTCTGCATCAGATCATTTGTGAATAACATTTATTATCTTTAGTTTATAAGAAGTAAGACTTTATTTAAATAGCCCTTCTTGCTGTCTGCCAGAAAAGAGAATATGGAGGTCACAAACATTAGTAATCTCTTTTTATCAGTCTGACTCAAACAGATTTTCATCTATCTAGAATTTCATGAACCTCTCGGGCTCACTACCCCTCTCTCATCTCCCATACATTATGTGACCAGATTTGTAGACACCCTTAATCTTGAGATATTTTATGATGTTAAGTAAATTCAAGATATTATTCCCACATCGCTCTTCCCTTTTCAACGAGCCTGTAATCATTTGATACAGTACTGGTTTGAAATGTCTTGGAAATTGTGACTAGAACATAGAACATTGAACAGTACAGGTAGACAGAAATGCTGGAGAAACTCAGCGGGTGCGGCAGCATCTATGGAGCAAAGGAAATAGGCAACGTTTCGGCCCGAAACATTGCCTATTTCCTTCGCTCCATAGATGCTGCCGCACCCGCTGAGTTTCTCCAGCATTTTTGTCTATCTTCAATTTTCCAGCATCTGCAGATCTGTCTTGAACATAGAACAGTACAGCACAGGAACAGGTCAATCAGCCCACAATGTTTGTGCTGAACATGATGCCTAGCTGAACAGATCTCATCTGCCAGTACATGATCCATATCCCTCTATTCCCTGCATTCCCATGTGCCTATCCAAAAGCCTCTTACTGTAAATACTACTATCATATCTGCCTCTACCATCACCCCTGGAAATGCGTTCCAGGCCCCCAACACCCTCTGTTTAAAAATACTTGCCCCGCACATCTTCATTAAACTTTCCCCCTCACACCTGATAGCTATGCCCTCTAGTGTTGGACATTTCCACCCTGGAACTTCAATTGGTAACTTCAATTACCATTTGTAATTTGAATTTCAATTGATTCCTTGAATGACTCAATGCCTGAATGGTACTTTCAATATAAATATGGTATCACTCAATGTTGAAGAATAAATATTTGAAATAAGAAGTAGGGCCAGAGATAAAAGTGGAAGGTGCCATTAGCATGTTAATTAATATTGGATGGAAAATATTGAAGTGTGCCCAGATGAGTTCAATTGCTGCTGCTCATATTAAATTAACTGAAGGATGGCATATGGCTTATCCAGTATCAAGATTCTCAAATAAATCCCATGACCATTTCCCTCCTTATTTCCTGCAAACTGCTCTCTCTCTCTCATTTGTACATCAACTCCATCTGATTCACCTATCACCTATCTACAGCCGAGAGGTAATTTAATGTAGCCAATGAACCTCCCAACCAGCTTATGTTTGGGACGTGGAAGGAATTTGCAGTACCCAGGGAAAATGCATGTCCTCAGTGTGAGACTTCATACACACTGCACTAGAGGTCAGGATCGAGCCAGGTTCACTGAATCTGTGAAGCAGCAGACCAATCTGCTTCCTCACAATGCTGCTCTGTCTTATGTGCCTTTTGATTCAGAAAAAATGTCCTGGTTTCCTTATCGAATACTTAATTCTGAACGATAATGGAAAAAATATAGAGCTTCACAACATAGGTGGAATAGAATTAATGACTTGACCATTATATGACATGACCAATTTTGAATTTGTTAAAATCAAAGCAGTGAACATTATATTATAAACGCAAGCAATCAATTCCAGGTAGTTATGTCAGTTCTCTTCTCCCCCCCCCCATTCTGTAAAAGGGCTGGATGGTTTGGAGTTTGTAAAATGTGTGCAGGCTAGTTTTTTGCAGCAATACACAGAGGTACCTACTAGAGAAGGGGCAGTGCTGGACCTCCTGCTAGGAAATGAGACAGGTCAGGTGGCAGAGGTATGTGTTGGGGAGCACTTCGGGTCCAGTGATCACAATACCATTAGTTTCAATATAATTATGGAGAAGTTCAGAACTGGACCAAGGGTTGAGATTTTTGATTGGAGAAAGGCTAACTTTGAGGAGATGCGAAAGGATTTAAAAGGAATGAATTAGGACATGTTGTTTTATGGGAAAGATGTAGAAGAGAAATGGAGAACATTTAAAGGTGAAATTGTAAGAGTACAGCATCTTTATGTCCCTGTTCAGTTGAAAGGAAAGAGAAAAAATTGGAAAGAGCCATGGTTTTCAAGGGAAATTGGACACTTGGTTTGGAGAAAGAGAGAGATCTACAATAATTATAGGCAGCATGGAGTAAATGAGGTGCTTGAGGAGTATCAAGAATGTAAAAAGAATCTTAAGAAAGAAATTAGAAAAGCTAAAAGAAGATATGAGGTTGCTTTGGCAAATAAGGTGAAAGTAAATCCAAAGGGTTTCTACAGCTAAATTAATCGCAAAAGGATAACAAGGGATACAATTGGTCCATTAGCGAGTCAGAGTGGACAGCTATCTGCAGAGCCAAAAGAGATGGGGGGAGATATTGAACAATTTCTTTTCTTCGGTATTCACCAAGGAAAAGGATATTGAATTATGTGAGGTAAGGGAAACAAGTAGAGTAGCTATGAATGAATGAATACTTTATTGTCATTATAACATGTAAACATGTACAACGAAATTAAAAATGCCAACAAGTCAGTGCACCATTCACACATTATCTAAAAGCTAACGATACGTAAAAGAGAAATGTCTAAAATAAACAACTAAAATAAATAACATGAAAAAAAAACAAGCATAAACACACAACCATACATTCTTCTGTCGATTTCACAATCCCTTTGGTATATAGCGCACCTGCGCTCATTTGGTGGCTACATTAAGTGTAGTTATTGCTGTGGGATAAAAACTGTTTTTGAGTCTGTTTGTCCTTGTCCTCATTGATCTGTACCATCTGCCTGATGGCAACAGTTCAAACAGGGAGTGTCCGGGGTGAAAAATGTCCTTTATGATGTTCCGGGATTTTTTTAGACAGTGGGAACTGTGTAAGTCCTCCAAGGTGATGAGAGAGCAGCCGACAATCTTCTGGGCGTTGTCAATAGCCCTCTGGAGCGCTTTCCTCTCAGCCGCTGTGCAGCTGGTGTACCACACGCATATACAGTATGTTAAGATGGAAACTATGAGGATCAAAGAAGAGGAAGTACTGACACTTTTGAAAAATATAAAAGTGGATAAGTCTCCAGGTCCTGACAGGATATTGCCTAGGACATTGAGGGAAGTTAGTGTAGAAATTGCAGGGGCTATGACATAAATATTTCAAATGTCATTAGAAATGGGAATGGTGCCGGAGGATTGGCGTACTGCGCATGTTGTTCCATTGTTTAAAAAGGGTGTTAAAGGTCTGTCTCACTGTGCGAGTTGACCCACGAGTGACCCCGAGTGAAAGACTCGTGGTTGCGTACGAGACTACAAGTTTATGATCCAGAGTTTAACCGAGTTCCCACGGGTATGTCTAAGTTTCCCGTTTACTTCTCATTTCTGCGATGTTCCAAGTTCGTCTCCCGAGTGTACCAAGTTCCTCTCCCGTTAATCTTGAGGCAACAATGTATATCGAAGTGTTGAAAAATCATCTCATGTTAAAAAAATGATGTCATGCCAGCCAAAGAACGTAGAGACTATTGTGTTTGCTGCATGTGTTCTGCACAACCTGATCCGTATCAGAGGTGCAGCTTCAGGATCAGCAACAGCCATGCAGGACGGTGACTTAGTGGACAGTCAAACAGGGAGAATAACACTAGGTGCGTGGAGGAGTGGTACAAACGACGAGACTTTGGTGCCACTGCAGTGTTTTCGAGGTAACACGGGGACCAACAGTGCAAAAGAGCAGAGAGACCATCTCTGCTCCTACTATAATTCAGAATTGGGCAGTGTGCCGTGGCAGGACAGCTTATTTTGAGCGGCTGCCGACCACAGGTACATCACTGCATGAGGAGAGCTCACATGCAGAAAAATCCAGTTAATTTCATGTTTAGTTTAAATCCTGCTGATTTTTCATTGTTTAACTTTAAGTGTGGATTTTATTTTTTATTGTGGTGTAAAAGTAATTTCATTGCATCTGTCTTTCCTTTAAAACGTGGTTATCATGCATCTGCTTATCTGATTGTAGATCTCAAAACATGTCATTTAGCGCATTGCATTGTATCTTTTATTGCCTGAATTTAGACTTGTGCATTTCTCAGCTGAATTAGTATATAGTGGAAATATTTTTATTTGTGCTTCATTTGTTGATTTTCATGTATGAGAAGCCCTTTTCAGACAGTGGTGTTTGCTGTAGTGCTACTTTTCTCAATATGCGCAAAAACGCGTTTTTTATATTGAACAAGAATAAAGACTTTGTTTCACATTCAAGACATTTGTTTCACATAAGACTTTGTCTTATTTTCTGATCTACTGAGAGGTGACAATTTTAAACATTTAAAAAGCACAGCATATGAGGCAGCTGTCCTTAAATCTCACAAATGATTGTGAGAATCAAGATGTGAATATATTTTGCCTTCCTCTATTTTGTGTTTTATGATGAAAGGAATATTACATTCAATTCATGAGACTTTGTAGTGATATTAAAATGAAGACTTCCAGACATCAATTTGATCTTGATAGCAAAGAACTCTCTTTTATTGTGCAATGAAGTAAACAAACAGTGAGAATCAAACGGATCAGCAAAAAGCTTTTCAACACAACACAACACAACACAACACAAATTTATATATAAACTTCAGGCAATTTTTTCTTTTCAACCCACTCTGTCACCTTATCAATAACTTGCTTAACTTTGTTAAGCAGAATTTGTCTTTAAAAAGTCTAAGTAACTGATATTTCTGTCCCTGATTATTGTTTCTAAAAAGAGTTCCCACGGTAGAATCACGAGTCACAAAGTTAAACGCACGGGCCACTACGTTCTTACAACGAGTTTAAATGTTTCAATTTTTAACCACAAGAGTACATTTTACTCGTGGAAAAGTTCAAACATGTTTGAACTTTTGCAAGAGTTAACAAGTTTCACGTGTACCTCCCGTTAGCACCAAGAGTTGCCAAGTTGCGTCCACGAGTTCAGACGTTTCCGCTACGTTAATTGTACGTGATTACCACGAGTTACATTTGTTTTAAACTCGGGGTCACTCGTGGGTCAACTCGCACAGTGAGACAGCCCTTTTAAGAGTAAACCTAGCAATTATAGACCTGTTAGTTTGACGTCAGTGGTGGGCAAATTAATGGAAAGGATACTTAGAGATAATATATATAATCATCCGGATAAACAGGGTCTGATTAGGAACAGTCAACATCGATTTGTGCCTGGAAGGTCATGTTTGACTAATCTTCCTGAATTTTTTGAAGAGGCTATTAGGGAAATTGATGAGGGTAAAGCAGTGGATGTTGTCTATATGGACTTCAGTAAAAGGCCTGTCTCATGAGTCTGCGGTCATTGACGGCAAAACAGGAACAATCTACCGCTCCTGGGCCGCCAGAGACCGCGGGCTCGGTCAAATGCCCGCCGCTGGGGCCGTGTGGCGTTGTTCCCAACACCGCACGGTGCTAAAAGAAAACCAAAAACGTTTCCTACTGCACAGCCGCCGCCAGTGAGGCACGAGTGCGGCAAGGTCACCGCCACAGCCGCCGCCAGTGCGGCACGAGCGCCGTGCGTCGAACTTGCACCGCCCCAGCCACCTCCAGTGAGGCACGACCGCCGCCACAGCCGCCACCACAGCTGCCGCTAGTGAGTCACGTGTGCCGCACGGCCGCCTCCACGGCCACCGCCACAGCGCCGCGATCAGCACTGCCGCCGCTACAGCCCCGCAGATCCGAAATGACATCATCGCAGTCGGCCCGCCCTTTGTTTTTACTTACCGCAAGCTCGTGGGACCAGCCGTACTTAAATCACTCGGCCACCGCGCAGCGCTCCCGCGGCATAGGTTCGGCGCTCTCGCCGTTGCCGTGCGGTCCCCTCTACCGGCGACGCCGCGCTTCACCGCCGATGACCGCAACACCGTGAGACAGAGCCTTAAGGCCTTTGACAAGGTTCCACATGGAAGGTTGGTTAAGAAGGTTCAATTGTTGGGTAGTAATAGTGGAGTAGCAAGATGGATTCAACAGTGGCTGAATGGAAGATACCAGAGAGTAATGGTGGATAACTGTTTGTCAGGTTGGAGGCCGGTGACTAGTGGGGTGCCTCAGGGATTTGTGTTGGGTCCACTGTTGTTTGTCATATACATCAATGATCTGGATGATGGTGTGGTAAATTGGATTAGTAAGTATGCAGATGATACTAAGATAGGTGGTGTTGTGAATAATGAAGTAGATTTTCAAAGTCTACAGAGAGATTTAGGCCATTTGGGAGAGTGGGCTGAAAGATGGCAGATGGAGTTTAATGCTGATAAGTGTGAGGTGCTACATCTTGGCAGGACAAATCAAAATAGGACGTACATGGTAAATGGTAGCGAATTGAGGAATGCAGTTGAACAGAGGGATTTAGGAATAACTGTGCATAGTTCCCTGAAGGTGGAATCTCATGTAGATAGGGTGGTAAAGAAAGCTTTTGGTGTGCTGGCCTTTATAAATCAGAGCATTGAGTATAGAAGTTGGGATGTAATGTTAAAATTGTACAAGGCATTGGTAAGGCCAATTCTGGAGTATGGTGTACAATTTTGGTCACCAAATTATAGGAAAGATGTCAACAAAATAGAGAGTGTACAGTGGAGATTTACTAGAATGTTGCCTGCATTTCAGCACCTAAGTTACAGAGAAAGGTTGAACAAGTTAGGTCTTTATTCTTTGGAGCACAGAAGGTTAAGGGGGGACTTGATAGAGGTCTTTAAAATTATGAGAGGGATAGACAGAGTTGACGTGGATAAACTTTTTCCATTGAGAGTAGGGAAGATTCAAACAAGAGGACATGATTTGAGAATTAAGGGACAAACGTTTATGGGTAACATGAGGCGGAACTTCTTTACTCAGAGAGTGGTAGCTGTGTGTAATGAGCTTCCAGTGGAAGTGGTGGAGGCAGGTTCGATTTTATCACTTAAAAATAAATTGGATAGGTATATGGACGGGAAAGGAATGGAGGGTTATGGTCTGAGTGCAGGTAGATGGGACTACGTGAGAGTAAGTGTTCGGCACGGACCAGAAGGGCCGAGATGGCCTGTTTCCGTGCTGTAATTGTTATTATGGTTATATGGTTATATGGTTAAATGGTTGAAACTAGATATCTACATAGACTTCTTGGTTTTATTGTACTTTTATTATTTATGTACTTATTGGTGACAGAATTCTTTTCTCTGATGTTTCTAACATCAACTGTCTACCCAAACAGTTATTAAGAAGTCTTCCGATGGCTCATTAAAGGTTTCGAGTGAAAGAAAAATCATAACAAACAAAAAACCCTGCAAAATGTCAGTGTCAAAGAACGGTGAGTAGGACAATGGAAGTTGTAATCCAGAAAGGAGGAAAGGAAAGAGAAAAATGACAAAGAGGATGGATGGAACTGTTGTTTGTCCTCCAGTTAACATAAAGCAGGAGTTCCATTATCTCCAGCAGTGAGTGAAAAGCACCTTATTCGTTCCTGCTCTTTACAGTATTTGGCTGCTGCCATTATTAGCATTCTGCACTCAATGAACCTTCGTGCATCTGCTGTTAGTGCTTGGCCTCTATGCATTCCAATTGCAAGTACATAAAACACTCAATTGCTTCCCAAATGCTCCTCTATTATTATGAATGATCATGGGCCCATGAGTTGGCAAGGATGATTCAATTTTTCAAGGAAATTTGTAGGGTTTCCTCGCAGCATTTTGCTCTGGCATTCAAGAAATTACTGGCTGTGGCTAATGGAAATTACTTGCTAGGAATGCAGAGCTTGCCTCTCGAATGTGTAAACAACGTGGCCCACATACTAGAACTGATTGAGCATGATCAATGGTGTTGGGAATGTCAACAGGGACAAGAGGTTGATATTGACTCATCTGTCTTGCCTATGGATTTGATGACATGTGTGATAGTACATCTCCAGTGTTTTAAGGTGCCTACAGTAAGCTATCCTTGTCTCTAAAGTATAGAGGATCATGAGTTCTTAAGCTTAGTGGTGAATAGTGAAAAAACAGGATAGAGTGAATGTGGAGAGAATATTTCAACTAGGAGAGTCTAGGACCAGAGATCATATCCTCAGAACAAAAAGACGTACCTTTAGAAAGGAGATTAGGAGGAATTTCTTTAATCAGAGGGTGGTGAATCTGTGAAATTCATTTGCCACAGATGGTCGCAGAGGCCAATGGATATTTTTAAGGCGGAGATTGACAGATTCTTGATTCGTCCAGGTGTCAAGGGTTATGGGGAGAAGGCAGGAGAATGGGGTTGAGAGGGAAAGATAGATCAGCCAAGATTGAATGGTGGAGTAGACTTGATGGGCCAAATGGCTAAATTCTGCTCCAACTTATCAATGGTAGTTAATGCCAGTTATGTTTTGGATCAAACATTATCTTCAATTGTCCTATGTCTGTGAAGGTGCAGTTGATTTTGTCATCAATATTTGCCTTTATGGGATGATGGCTCCTGAGATATGGGAAGACACCCAGCAACCTGGGTTCAATTCTGACCTCTGGTACCATCTGGATGCAGTTTTCATGTTTTCCCTGTGACGGTGATGGGTTTTCTTGGGGTACTCGGGTTTCTTCCCACATCCCAAAGATGTGTTGGTTAGTAGGTTAATTGGCCACTGTAATTTTCCAAGTGTATATACTAGTGGGAGAATTTGGGTAGAGTTGATGGGATTGCCTGAGAATAAAAGGGAATTCATGCAGGACTAGTGTAAAGGAGTGCTTGATGGGTCAGTGTGTATTTAATGAGTTCTTGCCTGTAAGAACCTATAACTTTATGACTCCATGGTTCAGGTTGGGGTTATTTATTAAGGACATTTATCTTCCAAATATTTAGCCTAAGATCTAATTTCTTGCATGCTTCAGTGAAGAAAAAAGACAATGATTTGGAGCTCTGCCTCAAACTAAATGTATGTGTAATGCATCTTTGCCTGTGGTACCTTGACAAATGAAGTTAGTGTGCTCTGTATTTGTGGAGTGGAGGCAATGAACATTGAGCACTTCCCTGCTTGACCTGAGATTAAAACCACTACAACAGGGCGATTGATAGAAATAAGATAAAGAACTGAGATAAGAGTTAGTTTAATGACATATATCTTACTTGATCTTTAACTGCCCTGTGGTTTATATTGTGACAGATCAGTTAATGAGGATCATGGTATGTTATCATGGAACAGAGATGGTGACCAATCTTTGGTGAAAACCAGGTCTGAAAAGAATCCTCCAAAATCCTCTAGCTAATGGTCTTAAAGACTTGGTGAGGTGAAAGAAGGCCTTATGCAGTGGTCAATGCTGCTCATTGTTGGTTCCTGAAACCCCTGACCCACGGTGCGAGTCCACCCACGAGTTATCCCGAGTTAAAAACAAATCAAACTCGTGGTAATCACGTAGAATGAACGTAGCGGGAACGTCGGAGCTCGTGGACGTAATTTAGCGACTCATAACGCTAACGGCAGGTACTCGGGAAACGTGTTAACTCGTGACAATTTTTCAACATGTTGAAAGATTCCCACGAGTCAAATATACTCTTGAAGGAAAATGTTGATACTTTTACATTCGTTGTAATACCGTAGTAGCCCGTGAGTTTACCGTAGTGACGCGTGAGTTTACCGTATTAACTCGTGGGTACTCTTAACTCGGCAGCTGGACAGAGAAAAAAAAGGTGAGTAAAAAAAGGTTCGCCAAGTCTGCCTGTCAGGAATGATCCCCTGATGCTGGAGACACCTGTGGGAATCTCACCTTGGCCTTTAGAATAGAGCGACCAACAACCAATATTTCCAGATTTCCAAGGGCAGGTCACTTCCCTTGTTCATGTGCCTTTCACATTACTGCTTCAGAGGTTTGATGCCTTATGTGGGGCGAGGAGGGGGGGGGGGAGTGAATGCATTCCTGTTTAAATAAGTGTAGGAAGGAACTGCAGATGGTGGTTTACACCGAAGACAGGCACAAAAAGCTGGAGTAGCTCCGCGGCTCATGCAGCATCGCTGAAAAAAAGAGTCTCGACCCGAAGCGTCGCCTATTCCTGTTCTCCGGAGATGCCGTCTGACCCGCTGAATTACTCCAGCTTTTTGTGTCCATCTCTTGTTTGAATAAGATTATTTGAAAATGAAATGATCCACACCAACTCTTAAATATAAATCGCCTTTATGTGAAAAATAAAGCAATTGCAAAACTTTGCCAACACGAAGGGGAATATCCTTTGGGGTCATTCGCTACCATCTGCAGTCACGGATAAAACAGTGCAGGATATGATAACGTGAAATAGAGTCTGCCGAGCGATGAATAAACAGGGGTGAGAAATGTACTAACCGTCAGCCTATATATTGAAAAATCCCCAAACTCGGGTTCCGTGAGTTTAAAAAGGTACATTAGACAAGAAACCTTTACAAATAGCGAAGCTTCGCGTATGGCAGTGCACACACCTGGTGAAAATGTCCCAAAGGGCGGAAACACTGAGCCAGCCGTCAAACACTCATTTACCTCAATCTCATTTCTGCCCGCATTCACATCAATTTCCCACCTGAGCCCCATTCAAGCACTCACTGACACATCGGGGGAAGGTGACAATCCTTCAGGTGTTTTTGCCATTCATTTCTCATCGAGTCATGGGTTCATACAACACAGCAGGTGTTGCGGGGAGCATTCATACAACAAAGCAGCATGCGGGGAGCGAAAGGGAGCACTTGGGGGAAACTCCATAAAATAGTACCGGAGGTTAGAATTGAACCCGGGTCCCTGGAGCATTGACACACGCTGCTCAAGTGAACGTATAATGAAATGAATGAGGACGGACAATAATCAGATTAATTGAACTCATCAAAGGGCGTAGATTTAACGTGAACAGCAGGCGGTATAGAGGGCATCTGATGATTTTTTTCTCAACCCAATACGTACTGTAGTCGTAATCTGAGAATACGACGGAGGCAGGTTTACAAAGTATATGGGCCAGAACTCGAATAACGGTCAGGAAGGCTATGGTTGGAATGGACATGGTGGGCAGAGGAGCCTGTTTCTGTGTTGTGTGAACCCATGACTCAATGAGAAATGAGTGGCAAAAACACCTGAAGGATTGTGAGATAATGATCATGGATGATTTTAATGGAAAGTCCACACATACAGATAGACAGCCAAGAAGAACTTCATATCTACACTCAGATGGACTGGCAGATGGAGGAGATGGGAGTTGGGGAAAGAGAGGAAAAGCCCAAGAGAAATACAGGGTAAGGGATATTGGAAAAGACAGATGCTGGAATCCTGAAACGCATGTCAAAACATTTAAAAGGTATAAACACATAGCAAATAGGTGCAGGAGTCAGCATTGCCATTCAATATGATCATGGCTGATCATCCAAAATCAGAACCCCATTTCTGCTTTCTCCCCATATCCCTTGGTTCCGTAAACCTATGAAATTTAAACATGGGAGGCTTTTTATTGTGAAAAAAACCTGCATGACATCATTTTTATCATGTGATGATTTTTCCACACATCGGTAGTCATTGTTGGCTCAAGAGTAACTTGGGAGAGGAACTTGGTAACTCGGGAGAGGAACTTGGTACATCGCAGAAATGAGAAGTAAACGGCAAACAGATATGCACGTGGGAACTCGTTGAAACTCGTGAACATAAACTTGGAATCTCGTAGAAAACCACGAGTTTGATTTTTTTTTAAACTCGGGGTAACTCGTGGGTGGACTCACAACGTGGGACAGGGCTATTAGATTTATTGGATGGTAAAAATCATGTCCACTATGTCTCTGGATGACCATAGATTGTGTTGTAAATGTGGGAAGAGTTCTTCACCTACGAGGTTGAAATATTTTCTTGATGATCTTCCCCATGGCAGAGAGCAAGAATTCATCTCTGTAATTCTCATGACTGAATTTGACTCCTTGAAGTTAATCACAACTGCAGCATCTCTGTGAATCCCTTAACGCTCTTCACTTTCCAGATTAGGGAGATGAGGATCATTATGTACTTCACCTTGTTGCAGTATTTGAGTAGGAATCTTGTGTAACTCAAGAGGCCAAAATATGTTCTCTTCAATCTGTTGCCAAGCTAAAGTATTGCCAAGTTGATTCATATAATGTACTGTGAAAAGCAATCTGCACAAAACGGCCAAGGAAGCCACCGTTAGTTGCTGGTCGTCCTGCACTGTCTCTACCCACCGTCCATGGTTAAGGTCCCATACTGTTGTCACACTGTCGTTCAATATAATCATAGCTGGTATCCACAGGCCTCAATTCCTCTTCTGTGCAACATCTGCATTGTCTTCAATTCCTCGATCTTTCAAAAATGTATCTACCCCCTCCTTTAAAGCCCCCAATAATCAGCCTCCACAAATCTCCAGACCAGTTCAATCCAGAGATTCACTGCGAGAAATAATTCCTTAGCAGCTCAATTTTCTTACAACTACAGTCCCTCATTTGAGATTCTCCCACAAGTAGAAACTAGTGTATCCTATGTCAAACGGTAAATATGGTAAGACCACATCATTGATCTTCCTTTGATCTTCCTCTTTAGTGTCAGTATTCCGCACCTGAGGAACTAATAATCGTTCCTCTCGAATTCCAATAATACTGGACCAGAGTTGAACAGGCACTGTGTGGAGACTTTGCAGTTTCTAGCGGTTTAGTTTCATCAGGTTGATTGCGGTGTTGACTGGGGTCAGTTTCCCATGAAGAATCTTCAACTAATTCACTCTTGTCACAACACTTTTATTGCCATTGCCGCTTGGCCCAGAAGTCATAGGCTCCCGTCATAGTGTGATCTATATTGACAACCTTCTTTTCTCTCACTCATATGATAATATAGTCTTCCAGTTGTTAATCCCTGGATTGGGGTGTTGCCTTAAAGCCACGTACTTGCCTCTCTAACAAGTCAATGCATTGGTTATGACAGATAACACTATTACCCTCGCTATAGTGATAATGCAGAGAAAAACTACCACAATTAAAACTTTAAGATGCCCAGCTCCAGTAAATGTGACAACTACATCAAAGAATCAAGTCAAATTTCAGCAGAATAATTTGGAAGTGTATACATGGTGTTGATATGATTTAGGTAGGTTGACATATTAAATTAAAATGTTTCAGTGAAATGAAATACACAAGGCTTCAAGGGTTCAACTACAAATAGAATAATTGATTGACCAAGGAAGTGAAAACGGATGGAAGCAAAACATATATTCTTCTGGTTGTTAGTTATATTTCCCTCACACTCATTTCAACCTTGATATTTGTTGGACTTTGGCTCATTATTCCGAATTTCAAGAACAATCTTGAATTAAAATATATGGGTAAATTTCTATCAAGTAGAAGACAAAACTTCACTTAGAGATGAAAGATCAAATCTTTAGTTACAACTGGAATTTAATTTAAGAAATTGGTTGATTTTTTTGAAAAGTGCACCTGAGTTATTTTAGAATATATTCTCCACATGCACGTCACGAATAGCCACGTCTTCCATTCATCTATATAACATTACCTTCTGCTGGATGAGTGCTTAGTGAGCCAAGTACATCTAAGGAGGGAGTCACAGTCAGGAAAGAGACTTTTCTAATTACTTTACTTTCAGACTTTAGAGATACAGAGTGGAAACAGGGCCTTCAGTCCACTGGGTCTGCACCGACCAACGAGCACCTCATTCACTAACACTATCCTACACACTATGGTCAACTTTTACAATGTACTGAAGCTAATTAACCTACAAATTTGTAAGTCTTTGAAGTGTGGGAGGAAACCAGAGCACCCAGAGAAAACCAACGAGGTCAAGGGGAGAATGTACAAACTTCATACTGACAGCATCCATGGTCAGGATCAAACCCAGGTCTCTGGCGCTGTAAGACAGCAACTCTATCACTGCGCCACGGAGCCGCGTTTGGACAAATACGGTCTGAATTCCTTTTAACCAATAATAACTGAAACAATTCATCATTTTACACCAATTAAATCCCATTCTGGAAGTATTTTATTAATCCAGCATTTTGCATTAATGATATGGATACTTAAAATGGGATATTAGGCTGTCAACTAAGTGCAGTTCTTGGCACGTAAATAATACTTTAATCTTGTTGATGACGATGCTGGAGTAACTCAAGGCAAGCAGACCAATATTCTTTAAAAAATATGGTGATTTAGAATGTGCAGGGATTATTTCTGCCTTTATTAATTGAGTTTTAATTTATCATGCATCCAAAAGTTTATACATTGTTATAGTTATTTTAAAATAAGCAAAACATGCTGAATAATAATCACCGGAAACAAAACCCCATCCTGAACTGAACAAAATATAAAATGTGAAAGGTATCAGTCCTCCAACAAGTGCAGGCCCAGAACCTTCAAACACTCCTCATATGTTAACCCAACCATCCGCAGGATCCCTCTCGTAAACCTCCTCTGGACCGTCTCCAAAGCCAACACGCCCTTCCTCAGATATGGGACCCAAGACTGCTCACAATATTCCAAATGTGGCCTCACCAGTGACCAGTGCCAGATAAAGCTTCAGAACTTGCAAACTCCACACTCCAAAGACTGAAACTAGGTCGCTAAAGGCATAGCCAAATCAACCTAATGTGTAATGGTGGCATGCAGCCTAAATATGCATGCAGTATTACACATAGGAAAATGTACATTATGCTTCCAATTCCATTTACTTATTTAACTGAGATGTAATTCCCTCTATTTAAAGGTTATTTTAAAACGTTGCCAGCTCTTGTTTGGGCACTGAAAGGATTATAGCTAGGTTCATATTCACAAGTTATAACACTTGATAAACCAACGCGTTTGAATGCCGATGTCAATATTCCATGAACTAATGATATAGACATTGTTTACAGGAAAAAGCTGTGAAGCACTTATCTATTTACTGCCATTCCCGATGAAGGGTTTTACCATTTGCTGTCTCACATGATCCAATCCATACGAGTTTCATATCTTAAGACTGATCCAATTTCTGTGAACGTGCACAATTAACTAGAGAATTGCAAAAGGTTTCTGAATACCACGAGGTAAAAAGCTGCAAATGGAATACCAATACCACTGTGATAATACATCCCTATTGATTCAGGTGGTGCACCAATTATATTATGCTGTTTGTTCTTTACTGTGCAGTGGACTGATGCTCACTGGGAATTAGATTTAAACTGACAAATTAATTTCATTCAGTGCCTTCACAGCTGACAAGAAAAGGAAATTTTCATTCTATTAGTTAGGCCAAATTCAACATGTCTCAGAAGCAAAAAAACAGCTTCAACCAACTACATTATAAAGCAATTAAAAAAATAAAACTGTGTAACTAGTGTGGATCCATACCTACACGGACTAAAAAAGATGCTCAATGTCACACATTTTATCCAAATGATTATTTGAACATGTGGTAAACTCTGCAGGCATAACAATATAATTGATCATACCATATCTTCTGTTGTGTATGAAATACCTGGCATTTTTACCCAACATTGAGTGGATGTTTATCCAAACACTGGGAAGATAACAGAAATGCCATGTCATCCACAACAATTTCAAATATATAGAGTGGATTCAGAAATAGCTTGGAGATCAGTCAAACTGGATTTTCATTAAAAAAAACTGAAGGAACAGGACATGAGAATGAGATGTGTTGAATCACGATATTAGCAAATAAAGAAACATGGAAACATAAAATGTGGAAATAACCTATTAGATTTAGAAGAAAGAAAATAAAGATTCAAATGAAAAGTTTAAAAACGTGGCAGATAGTTGGAATAGAATGACAGTCATTCACCTTGAGACAATGCATCTCATTTTATCAATGACTATCTATTTTTACATGCAAAACCATTTTCCTTTTGCGGTACCGAATAATCAGTGGAAAGCACCACAGATCTGAACCAAGAGATTCCTGGCCATCTTGGCAAAACCGCAATTAATATTATGGGCAAATTTTCTTCAAGTCAAGAGTTAAGAGAGTTTATTGTCATGTGTCCCATATAGGACAATGCAATTCCCATTGTTATAAATTCAGTTATATAAAGAGTAAGAAAGAGGCAAGAGTGGACGTTGGACTGCTGGAAAATGATACAGGAGAAGTGATAATGGGGCATAAAGAAATGGCAGAGAGGTTGAATAACTTTTTTGCATCAGTTTTCACAGTGGGATACACCAGTAATGTGCCTGAAATTCAAGAGAATCAAGGGGTGGAAGTTAGCAGAGTGGCTATTACCAGGGAGAAGGTGCTTGGGAAACTGAAAAGGCTCAAGGTGGATAAGTCACCTGGACCTGATGGACTGCACCCTAGGGTTCTGAAAGAGGTGGCTTTAGAGATTGTGGAGGCATTAATAGTGATATTTCAAGAATCACTAGTCAGGAGTGGTTCCAGATGATTGGAAAATTGCCAATATTACCCTGCTGTACAGGAAGGGAGCAAAGCAAAATAGTGGGAACTATAGGCCGGTTAGTCTAACTTCAGTGGTTGGTAAGATTTTAGCGTCCATTATAAAGGATGAGGTTACGGAGTACTTAGTTGTTCATGATAAAATAGGCCAAAGTCAAAATGGTTTTATGAAGGGGAGATTTTGCCTGATGAATCTGCTGGAATTCTTTGCAGACGTAAATATTAGGACAGACAAACTAGAGTCAGTGGAGTCTGAAGAAGGGTTTCGGCCCGAAACATTGCCTATTTCCTTCGCTCCATAGATGCTGCTGCACCCGCTGAGTTTCTCCAGCATTTTTGTGTACCTTAGAGTCAGTGGATGTTGTTTATCGAGATATTCAGAAAGCCTTTGATATGGCTTGAGGCTGTGATGTTGCTGAGGAAGATGAGAGCCCATGGTATCAAAGGGCAGATACTAGCATGGATAGCAGGTTGGCTGGATGGCAGAAGGCAAAGAGTGGCAATAAAGATGGATTTTTCTGGTTGGCTGCCAGTGACTAGTGGAGTTCTGCAGGGGTCGGTGTTGGGGCCGGTACTCTTGGGCAGTCATGGTGGCGCAGCAGTAGAGTTGCTGCCTTACAGCAAAAATGCAGCGCCGGAGACCCGGGTTTGTTCTCGACTACAGGCGCTGTCTGCACGGAGTTTGTACGTTCTCCCCATGACCTGCGAGGGTTTTCCCTGAGATCTTCGGTTTCCTCCCACATTCCAAAGATGTACAGGTTTGTAGGTTAATTGGCTTGATGAATGTAAAAATAATTCAGTATAAATGTTTTCCAACTTCCAGAATAGTCCCTGGTGGACTCTTCGGAAGGTACAAGGTACAACGTATTCTTAAAGTTGTATATTAATGATTTGGATGAGGGGATTGAAGGCTTTTTTAATTTTTTTAATTTTAATTTTATGAGAAGTAAGTACAATCATATGGCACCAAAGTGCCTAATATATAATGACATAATACATTTTATGTATAGCTTCTTATTTTTTTTATTATAATAAAGAAGAATAAGAAAAAGAAAGTAGATAGTAAAAGATAGAAAAACGTGAGGTATATAGTGTGTGAAAAAGGAAAAAAAAGAGTGAAAGAAGAAAATTGAAGAAAAGAAAATAGAAAAAAGAGAATAGAAAATAAAAAAAAGAAGATCATTATTTTTAATCTTGACCATCCCTCACCCAGTCCTGGAACAGTTAGCTTCTACAATTGTGTTGCACCATATGATTCCTAAAAGACGACTGAAGGCTTGAAGGCTTTGGAGATTAAAGGCTTTGTAGCCAAGTTTTTGGATTATACGAAAATAGGCGGAGGGGCAGGTAGTGCAGAGAAACCAGGCACTCTGCACTACCTTATTTGGACAGGTTGGGAGAGTGGGCAGAGAAGTGGCAGATGGAATAGAGTGTAGAAAAGTGTGGAGTCATGCATTTTGTTAGTAGGAATAAAGGCATAGACTATTTTCTTAATGGGGAGAGATTCCAGAAATCAGAGGTGCAAAGGAACTCGGGAGTGCTGGTGCAGGATTCCTAAAAAGTTAATCCGCAAGTCGAATCGGTAGTAAAGAAGGCAAATGCAATGCTAACAAATATTTCAAGAGGGCTAGAATACAAAAACAGGAATGAAATGCTGAGGCTCTATAAGACACTGGTCAGGCCGCTTTTGGAATATTGTGAACAATTTTGCACACCATATCTTAGGTATGTTACAAAACTTACCTTCAGTCACGCTGTAATTCTGCCACTGGCCGTGTGCGCGATTTTGGCGCCTTTAAGGGGGGGGGCGGGCTTAAAACGCGGGTTTCTCTTACCTTGTCCTGAATTATATTTCGTTGGAGTACAAGCGTTGGCTGACAAATCGTTCCTAGTGGCGTTTTGTGAATTTTTTATTTTTATTAAATCGTCAATGTCAGCGCTGGAGTAATTTTAAAAGGCAGCTCCTGAAGCGTCAACGCCGATAACGGGGATGGATTTCACACACGGGACAGGTAAACAAAAGTGGTTTCTTTAAATGTATAAAAGTGCTTCTTAAGAAGCCTTTAATTCACAATTTTTCATGCGACACGGTGATTTTATTCCCCGAACTAACGGCAGTATTTTTCATGCCAATACGGGGTTAAATTCACTGCAAATGAACGTTCCAAAAGATCGCGTTCCAGAAATCCTCACTCACAAGATGATTTAAATGCCCATTAAATTTACAGGTATTAAACATTCAATTCCTTCCATTTGGCCTGTAAATTCATGAAAATGAGATTTAAAAATTATGTTATATTGTGAATTATTGTGTGAATGTTATTTGGACACTTAGGCTATTTAATAATGTTAATCTATTCTTAAGAAATTGATAGATGTTTAGATCTAGTAATTGAATTTTGTAATTAGCTACAATTAGGTAACTAACTAAATATATGCTTTACTTTCATGTCTTCTAAGTAAGATTGTTTCATATTTGTTTCAGAATGCTTCAATCTATAATAACTGAACATTTATTTCAGTTATCTTAATTTTTAAGAAAGTTATGGGCTTTTGACTGTCCTCGATCACAGCTTTTGTGTTAAGTCAATGGAAAAGCAATAGGGAACAAGATGCTAATTTCCGAGTATGAAAATGGCCCAAACTTCTTTAATACTGAAGATATGAAAGTGAATTAGGTGTCAAATTAAACTTCTTTTTATGCTTTATCTGATGGGGTAAATTGCAGACTTTATTTTTAAAATCTCAAAATTTTGTAACATTGCTACATATCTGAGGAAGGATGTGCTGGCCCTGGAGAGGGTCCAGAGGAGGTTTACAAGAATGATCCCAGGAATGAGTGATTTAGCATGATGAGCGTTTGACGGCACTGGGCCTGTACTCACTGGAGTTTAGAAGAATGAGGAGGGGACATCATTGAAACATACAGAATAGTGAAAGGCCTCGATAAAGTGGATGTGGAGAGGATGTTTCCACTAGTGGGAGAGTCCAGGACTAGAGGTCGTAGCATCAGAATTAAAGGATGTTCTTTTAGGAAGGGGATGAGGAGAAATTTATTTGGTCAGAGGGTGCTGAATCTGTGGAATTCTTCACCACAGAATGCTGTGGAGGCCAAGTCAATAGATATTTTTAAAGCAGAGATGGATAGATTCTTGATTAGCACGGGTGTCAGAGGTTATGGGGAGAAGACAGGAGAATGGAGTTAAGAGGAGGAGATAGATCAGCAATGATTGAATGGCAGAGGAGACCTTGATGGGCCGAATGGCCTAATTCTGCTCCTTTCACTTATGCCCTTATGACAATATTTTTGGTTGGAAAATGGAAAGGTCACCTCTTATCAATATTCCTATCCCAGGAGTGATTGTCATGAAATTCTCTCCAGGAGAAGTCTAATTTTGAAAAGCATTAAATATGCATGTGTGTGTCTATCAGTGGCCAATTTTATTCACTGTCACTCACTCAATTCTACTGGGTTAGACAAACCAGAATGTGCAGAATAGACTACAACCTGCATACCATTCTCTCACTTGCATTTAGCTCTGCTCAGATCAAATTTCTCTCCATTCAATACCTTTTGCATTTCAACATCAAGTCCTTCCGAATCTAATTTATATTTATTATCTAATGGACTGGGCAGTGCAACTAAGAGTTTCAAACATACTAAAATTAAAACATACTTCAGTCAAGGTCAGATGAGAATGATGTAACTTGTGCCTAGATTCAGCTGAGATGGATGGTTATGAGGAGTTTGTGAGTTTGAAGGGTGATGAGAATTTCAGCAGCAATTTCTGAAGCTGGAAGTGGCATTTTGCAGCTTTTTTTTTGGCACTTTGCCTGGCCTCATTTATACCACACTGCCACTGGGAAATGGTCATTTTATCCCAATCCCCCTCGAGAACTTATCAGGAGCCGATGTGTCATTCTCCATGGGAGAATGTTTCTAGCACTGCAGAGCAAGAATGAAATGAAATCTTGCAGAATGGAGCAATAGGGCGACCCTCCCCACAAAGACCTGAAGGCCTCAATGAGGTGAGGTCCTTCAGAAGAACACGCTTGATGAAAGATGAATTAAGGCACGTCTATTATCCATCTTGTGAAAACTTGCAGTGAGTATATTCTTCATATAAATAAGGGATAGATACATACAAACATAGAAACATAGAAAATAGGTGCAGGAGTAGGCCATTCGGCCCTTCGAGCCTGCACCGCCATTCAATATGATCATGGCTGATCATCCAACTCAGTATCCTGTACCTGCCTTCTCTCCCATACCCCCTGATCCCTTTAGCCACAAGGGCCACATCTAACTCCCTCTTAAATATAGCCAATGAACTGGCCTCAACTACCTTCTGTGGCAGAGAATTCCAGAGATTCACCACTCTCTGTGTGAAAAATGTTTTCCTCATCTCGGTCCTAAAAGAATTCCCCCTTATCCTTAAACTGTGACCCCTTGTTCTGGACTTCCCCAGCATCGGGAACAATCTTCCTGCATCTAGCCTGTCCAACCCCTTAAGAATTTTGTACGTTTCTATAAGATCCCGCCTCAATCTTCTAAATTCTAGCGAGTACAAACAGAGTCTATCCAGTCTTTCTTCATATGAAAGTTCTGACATCCCAGGAATCAGTCTGGTGAACATTCTCTGTACTCCCTCTATGGCAAGAATGGCTTTCCTCAGATTAGGAGACCAAAAACTGTACGCAATACTCCAGATGTGGTCTCACAAAGACCCTGTACAACTGCAGTAGAACCTCCCTGCTCCTATACTCACATCCTTTTGCTATGAATGCTAACATACCATTCACCTTCTTCACTGCCTGCTGCACCTGCATGCCTACTTTTAATGACTGGTGTACCATGACACCCAGGTCTCGTTGCATCTCCTCTTTTCCTAATCGGCCACCATTCAGATAATAGTCTACTTTCCTGTTTTTGCTACCAAAGTGGATAACCTCACATTTATCCACATTATACTGCATCTGCCATGCATTTGCCCACTCACCCAGCCTATCCAAGTCACTTGCAGCCTCCGAGCATCCTCCTCACAGCTAAAACTGCCCCCCCAGCTTCGTGTCATCCGCAAACTTGGAGATGTTGCATTCAATTCCCTCGTCCAAATCATTAATATATATTGTAAATAGCTGGGTCCCAGCACTGAGCCTTGCGGTACCCCACTAGTCACTGCCTGCCATTGTGAAAAAGGACCCGTTTACTCCTACTCTTTGCTTCCTGTCTGCCAGCCAGTTCTCTATCCACATCAATACTGAACCCCCAATACTGTGTGCTTTAAGTTTGTATACCTATCTCTTATGTGGGACCTTGTCGAAAGCCTTCTGAAAGTCCAGATATAACACATCCACTGGTTCTCCCTTATCCACTCTACTAGTTACATCCTCGAAAAATTCTATAAGATTCGTCAGACATGATTTACCTTTCATAAATCCATGCTGACTTTGTCCAATGATTTCACCACTTTCCAAATGTGCTGCTATCCCATCTTTAATAACTGATTCTAGGAGTTTCCCCACTACCGACGTTAGACTAACTGGTCTGTAATTCCCCGTTTTCTCTCTCCCTCCCTTTTTAAAAAGTGGGGTTACATTATCTACCTCTCCAATCCTCAGGAACTACTCCAGAATCTAAAGAGTTTTGAAAAATTATCTCTAATGCATCCACTATTTCTGGGGCTACTTCCTTAAGTACTCTGGGATGCAGCCTATCTAGCCCTGGGGATTTATCGGCCTTTAATCCATTCAATTTACCTAACACCACTTCCCGGCTAACCTGGATTTCACTCAGTTCCTCCATCTCATTTGACCCCCAGTCCCCTGCTATTTCCAGCAGATTATTTATGTCTTCCTTAGTGAAGACAGAACCAAAGTAGTTATTCAATTGGTCTGGTATGTCCTTGTTCCCCATGATCAATTCACCTGTTTCTGATTACAAGGGACCTACATTTGTTTTAACTAATCTTTTTCTCTTCACATATCTATAAAAGCTTTTGCAGTCAGTTTTTATGTTCCCTGCCAGTTTTCTTTCATAATCTATTTTCCCTTTCCTAATTAAGCCCTTTGTCCTCCTCTGCTGGACTCTGAATTTCTCCCAGTCCTCTGGTAGGCTGCTTTTTCTGGCTAATTTGTACGCTTCATCTTTTGTTTTTGATACTATCCCTGACTTCCCTTGTTATCCATGGATGCACTACCTTCCCTGATTTATTTTTTTGCCAAACTGGGTTGAACAATTGTTGTAGTTCATGTTGTAGTCTTTAAATGCCTTCCATTGCATATCTACCGTCAACCCATTAAGAATCAATTGCCAGTCTATCTTGGCCAATTCACTTCTCATACCCTCAAAGTTACCTTTCTTTAAGTTCAGGACCCTTGTTTCTGAATTAACAATGTCATTCTCTATCCTAATGAAGAACTCAACCATATTATGGTCACTCTTGCCCAAGGGGCCACGCACAACAAGACTGCTAACTAACCCTTCCTCATTACTCAATACCCAGTTTAGAATAGCCTGCTCTCTCGTTGGTTCCTCTACATGTTGGTTTAGAAAACTATCCCGCATACATTCCAAGAAATCCTCTTCCTCAGCACCCTGGCAATTTGATTCACCCAATCTATATGTAGATTGAAGTCACCCATTATAACTGTTTTACCTTTGTTGCACGCATTTCTAATTTCCTGTTTGATGCCATCCCCAACTCCACTACTACTGTTAGGTGGCCTGTACACAACTCCCACTAGCGTTTTCTGCCCCTTAGTGTTTCGCAGCTCTACCCATATCGATTCCACATCCTCCAAGCTAATGTCCTTCCTTTTTATTGCGTTAATCTGCTCTCTAACCAGCAGCGCTACCCCACCGCCTTTCCCTTTCTGTCTTTCCCTCCTGAATATTGAATATCCCTGGATGTTCAGCTCCCAGCCTTGGTTACCCTGGAGCCATGTCTCCGTGATCCCAACTATATCATAGTCATTAATAGCTATCTGCACATTCAACTCATCCACCTTATTACGAATGCTCCTTGCATTGAGACACAAAGCCTTCAGGCTTGTTTTTACAACACTCTTACCCCTTATACAATTATGTTGAAAAGTGGCCCTTTTTGATTTTTGCCCTGGATTTGTCTGCCTGCCACTTTTACTTTTCACCTTGCTACCTATTGCTTCTACCCTCATTTTACACCCTCTGTCTCTAAGCTCACACATTTAAGAAACCCTTTCCCTTTAACTCCATCCTCAACTATCCCATTCGACACCCCACCCCCCTTCTTCAGTTTAAAACCACCCGTGTAGCAGTGGCAAACCTGCCTGCCAGGATAGATACGAGTGGAACCAACAGCAGAATAACCCCATTTTTTTGAACAATATTCCCCAGTCCTTCAACATTTCATTTAACAGTCATTGAGGATTATGCACTTAAATCTATTGTACTAGGTGATCTTCTGAGCTGTAATTATATCACTGAAACATGGAAAATAAGTGCAGGAGTAAGCCATTCAGCTCTTCGAGCCAGCACCACCATTTAATATGATCATGGCTGATCATCCAAAATCAGTACCACATTCTTGCTTTCTCCCCATATTCCTTGATTCCGTTAGCCCTAAGAGCTATATCTAACTCTCTCTTGAAAACATCCAGTGAATTGGCCTTCACTGCCTTCTGTGGCAGAGGATTCCACTGAGCGAAGGAATACACTCTATTGAATCACCAGTTTATTTAGTTATATTATTGATACATGTACTGTGGTAGAGTGAAAAACTTTGTTTTGTATGGTAAACAATCAGATCAAATAATACTATTTATAAATACAATCAATGTCAACTCAAGTACAATACATAGAGCAAGGGGAAGATACAGAGTGCAGAATATAGTTATCAGCATTGTAGCTCATCTGTTCTATATACACGTAGAATGCAGTGAGTTCATCGGGGAGAGACCCATTGTTGCCAGCGATTTGTTATCACTAAGTTAATACACTCTTTTCTGTTTAGCTTAAACCTCCACACATGCCAAATTAGCAGGCAGGTGTTTTTTTATATTGGGCTGTAATCATGTCCAGGGTGAATGCAAGTCAGCTTACCTATCAATACTGCCAAGGTCACAACCTTTTCACAAACCTTTTGTGTCTTCTATGTATTATACAAGGGCTATCCTAAACATAAATGTTTCACAACTCATGTTCCATAGAAACATCATGCTACCGAGAAGTCTTCTGCTGACATATTCTTGACTCATCGTTGGATCTTGAAAAGGACCAGTATTTTGTTCTTTAGCTTCAGCCGTGCCTCAGTTAATTGCTGTTCTCGAGTTTGGGTCAGTAAACTGAGGATTCAAATCCCATTCCAGATATTTAAACTCAGATATCTGGAGAACAATTCAATGCTCAACAGAGGGGGAGCTGCACTGTCAGAGGTGCCTCCTTTTAGGGTTGTTTGTGCTTAGAATTGTTCCAAAGGAAATGAGTGTCAGATGCATGATATTCAAGGTTCCCACCAACAAAAGATCAGTATGCGTTTCAATTTATAGGTTATTTTAGTGTATTTTAGTATATAACTCCAAGCCCTTTTCTTATCCCTGCTTTCTGTAGGATTGACGGTGTGTTGGTCCTCAAAAATGAGACAGATTAGAATGTGTCACTTTGCCTGCCCTGGTCCTATTGTAGCATTTTGTCTGCTATCCAGGGGCTGGGGGTGGCAGTGCCATATCTCTCCATGCCACTTGACCATTATAGGTATCTCACTGCCACCCTCTGTTGGCGACAGTGAATGGCGTGTCTTAGTTGACTTCCATCTGTAAAATATAGTAGCTGTATTGTGTGGGGAACACATCAAACATGATTGTTCTTTGTGCAGATATCTCCTGCGGCTTTGCTTTTACAAGTGGAGATGAAACACATAACCTGAAAAAAGTTTGTAAGGTTTCAAAATTGTCCTCCCTTCTTCCCAAAACTTCCATCCATCCCATCTATATACTTGCCAGTTTCAAATACCTTAGGTTCTCTGCATTGTATTAAACATGGCCTCTTATGCAATACCAAATTTAATTTATATGCTGCAGGTGGGTGGATTGCATTGCCGTGCAGTGGATGCAATGTGTAGAAGATGTTTGATTTCTGGATATATAGCATAAGGCCCATGCTTTCATGTGTTTCAGTAAAGAAGCCAAAAATATGTTGGAGCTCGACCTCTCCATCTGCATATACAAAAGCAACATCTGCCGGTTGTACACTGATAACATAGGTCGTAGTGACCATGATTCTGGAGTGCACATGATGGCCGGACATTTTTTAGGTTGTGTTGGAGACATGACAGTGTTTCCAATCCAAAGCACCTTGGTTAATGACTAATTCAAATCTGAATCTCCTCAAACCTTCTGGTTAAGCTAGTCCTTGTGTCTTCGAGTGGCGAAGCCAAGAATCTCTGGACAGGTATTATCACAACAGGAACCAGGCAGAGCATGGACATTTTGCAGCTCTTGTTGTTTGGGACTAGTCCAGCTGTGAGTGAGAGATAAACTGAGTAGAGCTTTCTTTCTTGGGTCTTGAGTGCTTCAACATCATGAAAAATTGCACCAAAACATGGTGACTCTTGGATACTATCCTATACAATTGTATTTAACTAAGATTGTGCTTTGGTATAGTAATACTTTTACCATTGTAGTTTGAGTATGACATTCTGATTACCAGGTCAGACAGACAAAATAAAGGAATAAAGACAATCATCTACAGTACATGAGCAATCCAAAGTTCTTCCCTGACTTTTCAGTGTTAGCGTTATAGTAATGAGACTTTGTGACTTCACAACAGATTAGTAAATTCTACCCAGTCCTCATGCAGCAATGACAGATTCTTCAAAGAAATCTACACCTCATTATATGCTTGTGAAGTATGTTGGTGCTTTAAAATCGCACAAATTAACAATATCGTTAAGGCGAAAAAGAAACAGGGTTTCATCTCTGTCGCCAATAGTGGGAAATAGCTGCACAACTAAGCCATTGACCTAGATCCATGTACACCAGTGTTGAGTTTATTTTCTGCAACCGGGATTTCAGTGGGACTTAACCTGACGCCTAAAGTTCTCACATCCCACTAGCTTGCACATTCTGCATTCATATTTAGAAACAACACGCGAGGTTTCCTGTCTCCGTCCTTCATATGTTGGCAAGATTTAAGGATGGTTCTTAAGCTGCATTTAGTTTTTTTCCCCACAGTAGAACAGTGAAATGTGTTGTGAGAGGTGCTATTATTAAAAGCTGGCGGTACATAGTGTTAATTTCAATCATATTCTTTGTAACTGATGCTCCGTTGAACGAGCGGGCCCCTTCCGAAATTGCAGCCACCATCACACGCGTTCGTGAAGTCTGGGATAATGAAATGCATTGTGCAAGGCGAAGCTGTAATACCAGCGCAGGCTGCTGCGAGTTGGCAACTGTACTCACCTGTAGCTAGAGGCCGCCTTGCCTCCATCTGTTGAACAGGCAGTCTGAAGCTTGGAAACTATCGATGGATATGGGAGCTCAAAGTTTAACACAGACATTTTTTTAAATGTACTAATATGCGCTAAGCTTATCCCCAGCATATATAATTATTTGAATTCATGTTTTAGTAGAAACATCCAATTAAGGATTGTATGTGTGAATCGGACGAGCTTTATGCAATGATTGCAAATGCTAAATACACAAGACCTCACACAAACAACACACGCACCTCTGTAGTCAATCGTGAGATTTTGTGGGAGCGGGTGTCTCTCATCAATAGACAGCGATCTGAAAGGTGAGGGGAAGGTTCAGGCGAAGGTGTCGGAGGTGATAGAGGGGAAAAAAAATCGTGCGGAACGGTCTCACTTCAACAAGTTGGCCGGGTGTGAGTTCAGCTTTCACAATAGCCCGGATACCACCGGGACATGAGCGTCTCTGCGCAGCCAATACCAGACCAATATTATTATTTTGCAAAAAAAAATGTCTGGTCTTCAATCTCTACCCGTGCTCTCATTCCCAGCGACCTTCAGAGACAATTTGTAAATAACAGGAAGGAGGAATGCTGGAAAATAACACCGAGGCGTTACGTGATCGTCGGGTGCAGGGTGTTGCCTTTGTCGTCTATCCCTGCGAGGAAAACACGGTCACGTACTTTCAGAAAAATAAGGGCGATCACTTTCCCTCGCTCTTTCACTCAC
>CM075979.1:60097090-60218494 GCA_038087875.1 Malacoraja senta
CTATAAAACCCAGAAGTGTGGGCGTGGCTCAGTCTCTGCAAGATGGAGGAGGGAGAGGTCATGACTGGTTGAAATGGTATGAAACTGCACTTGGAATTTGGTGTCTTTGCACCCTGCTTGAAGTGGTAAGAAAGTGCACTTGAATTTGGTGGCCTTGCACCCTGCTTGAACTGGTCAACTGCCAGCCCACCAGCCGTGAGTGAGTGAGCTGCCAGCCACAACAGGCTTGAGTGACTGAGCTGCCAGCCCAAGAATACATTCGGCCCACAATGTCCATACTAGCCCTCTGGAAACCAGTCCCTTCAGCCCACAACACCCATACTATCGCTACAGATCCCCCATACACTAACGCTATCCTACACACTGGGGACAATTTACCGAAGCCAATTAACCTACAAACTTGTCTTTGCAATGTGGGAGAAAACCAGAGCACCCGGAGAAAATCCACTTGGTCACAGGGAGAAAAACAAACTCCTTACAGACAGCACCGGTAGTCAGGATCGAATCCCGGCTCTGACGCTGTAAGGCAGCAACTCTACCGCTACGCCACCGTGCCGCTCCGACATATAAGAGTTACATACTCATTCTTGCTGTTCTGAGGGTGGCATTAAGTTCCTCGGTCCCAGTGGCATAATTCGGTGCCAAATCCTCTGCAGGGAAAAGGGGACGAGTTGACAAGAAGCAATAAAGCTGATTAGGCACATGTTGCCAGTTAGTCAGACCATTAGAGCCCATCAAGCAATGTCAGTAGGTTGATATCTGATTATCACTACTTCCACTCCTGCTTGCTCAGTCGGTAAATTGAATCTTGCTATAAGGTACCAGACTGAAGAACAGAGACCAAATTTTAAAAAAGACTCGATCAAAAGTAAAAAGGAAAACTGCATTTCCACATTGCGAAACCCCTCCATGGTCCATTGATTACTTTGGAACTGTTGTCACAGTTTTGTATGCTGATGAACCTGACAATTTGTGCAGAGCAAGGTGTTGAACAACAGATTAATATTTTGATGAGGATGTGGGGTTGAATATTGACCAGGCCACCATATCAGCAGAGAACATGTCATTTAATCCTTTGAACAGTTACAACGGAATTCGGTTTAACATCCCATCCTAGTGCAGCACTTTAGTGCTGGAATGAATTGTCAAATTCAATCATGCCCTCTAGTTCTGGAATGCAACTTAAACTGACAATTTAAATAATTGAAAAACAGTGCTGGATAAGGTTGGACAATGTTTTTCTCTTTAAAATTATAGCT
Organism: Malacoraja senta; assembly: GCA_038087875.1. Taxonomy (NCBI): domain Eukaryota; kingdom Metazoa; phylum Chordata; class Chondrichthyes; order Rajiformes; family Rajidae; genus Malacoraja; species Malacoraja senta. Next base: position 60,098,350 of record CM075979.1, read on the forward strand.
GTATTCTGTACTAGACTAAGTGGGACCCGTTGGGTCCCAAGTTCACACGGGAGGGCTGGTCCCCCAACGCAATATTCCACTTCTCCACCAATTCCAACATTGGTGGCCAGTGGGGGGGGGGGGGGGGGGGACAATTCAGTAGGAAACAATCCATTTCATGTCAAGTCAATCCATTTCAAGGCAAGTCAAGTCAAGCACAGGGCAGGCAGGGCCAGCCAAGAATACAATCCATTTGCTTTCATTTCAGGTGAGCTCAAGCAAAGCAAAGGCAAAGCAAAAGCACAGGGCAGGCGGGGCCAGCCAACAATACAATCCATTTGCTTTCATTTCAGGTGAGCTCAAGCAAAGCAAAGGCAAAGCAAAAAACAAAAGCACAGGGCAGGCAGGGCCAGCCAACATTACAATCCATTTGCTTTCATTTCAGGTGAGCTCAAGCAAAGCTAAAGCAATAGCACAGGGCAGGCCAAACAACTCATTTCATTTCCATTTCATTTCAAGCACAGGGCAGGCCAAACAACTCATTTCTTTTAATTAAGGGCTAATAAATCATTTATTGTAAACGCATTAAGGGTTAACAAATCATCAGTCATTGCAAGCACATTGCTGGCTAACAAATCATTTCTTGCAAGCCACATAAAGGGTTAACCACATAAAGCACATAACCGCATAAAGCACATAACCACATAAAGGGTAGACTCACGGTTCAGTAGACTCACAGCAGAATCAGAGTTGTGGCCTCTCCCTCGTGATCTTTCAGAGTGACTGACTCGCGTCCAGGCATTCGGGCTTTTATAGTCCTGCCCTCTCCCTGGGAGGGGCGTTACCTTCATCATGGTGATTGACAGGCGAGAGGAGCAATCAGCTGATCTTAAGATTTTTTAAACACTCATAACTTTTAAACTTTTCATCGATCGGAAAAATCCCTCAGGGCTGCCTCAGCGGAGGAGGACCGTGAGTAAGATGGCCAAAAATCATAGCGATATAGGGTAGTGGTTTTTTCTAAAATCAATATACAATGCAGACAGGAAGTGGTCAAGATGAAAACTTTTAGTTATATAGATGTGATGCAGATGTTTTAGACCCTGTTCATTGTGGCTGTGGGCCCTGATTGCTTTACTTTTGCCATTCATTGGGAATCAATTGGGGGCAATCTCACATAAAAGAGGAGACAAAGGAAATTGTAATGCCGTTGCCACTGGTGGTATTCTTTTTCCTATTATCAATTCTTAGAACAAATCCATGCTGCATTTTTCTGTGATAACAACTAGTATTGATGTAGCATCTTTAATGTCACAAAATGTTCTGAGGTATTCAACAAGAACATTATTAACAAAATGTGACATTGAGTCATGAGATTCTATTAAAAAGTTCTAAAAGGTGGAGGGTTTTTAAGGATCATATTTTGGAGAAAACAGTGGATGGTGACGTGCTTTCTAATGGAATCATGGAAATGCACAGCAATATGTTCTGAGGTTACACTTTGTGAGGTTAAAAGTAAAGGGAAAATACACAATTAATGGCAGGACTTATGATAGCATTGATTTACCGAGGGATCTTGGGATTAAGTCTATAACTCCCTGAAAGTGGCAGTACTATAAGATAGTGGTGAAGATGGTATATGGTATGCCTTCATAGGTCAGGGTATTGAGTATGTCAGAAAGTCATGATGCATCATTATAGGTCGTTGGTTAGGCCTCATATGGAGTATTGCATGCAGTTCTGGTCGCTCCATTACAGGAAGTATGTGGAAGCTTTGGAAAGGGTGTAGAGAAGATTTACCGGAATGATGCCTGGATAAGGGGTATTAGCTACAAGGAGTGGTCAGACAGATTTAGATTGTTTACCAGGGTTGCGGGGGGACCTGATAGAAGTATATAACATTATGAGAGGCATAGATAGGGTAGACAGTCAGAACCTTTTTCCCAAGATGGAAACATCAAATGCGAGTGGGTGTAGCTATAAGTTGAGAGGGGCAAAGTTTAAGGGAGATGTACAGGGAAAGGTTTTACACAGAGTGCGGTGAGTGTTTGAAACGTGCTACCAGGGGTAGTAGTTGAGGCAGATACGATAGTGACATTTAAGAGACATTTGGATAGCATTTGGATATACAGAGAATGGAGGGATATGGGTTATGTGCAGGCAGATAAGGGTTGGTCATGTCATCATCTTTGGCACAGAGATTGAAGGGGCTGGTCTTGTGCTGTACTGTTTTATGTTTCAATGCAAAGCGTCTCCCTTCACTGTTATGGAAATTAAGGAATAATATCTTCCCTCAACTGTCGACATTGTTTGACTTGGAGACTGATGCTCCTCTGCATTTATTTTCCTAAAATGGATTTTGGATGTTCTGCTTTGAAACCTATCCAAATAGTACACAATGTCAACAGCTGGGGGCATAAGTACTGAAGGCAGTGGTTGCAATGCTTTTCAGGAAAATCACTTCATAATGTACTGGGTCAAGCATTTGGGACTATACTCACTCAGAATAATCCTTCATGGTTCTGAATTGTGCATTGTGGACAGCAGTGATGCAACACAGATAATACTTGTGGTAAAGTACTGACTTAGTTCTAATGTTAAATTAGCAGGTCTGCCGTGTTTCTGTTCAATACAAACCTTCACTTGGTGGGGACACAGAGAATATCTGGGGAAAATGATTATGCTCTTGTTAGATTTGGCCAATATCTGACACGTGTTCTGTACACAAGGCCTGGATATTATTCAGATCTAGACAGGTCTTCTTGTTGATTTTGCATTATACTAATAGACTTACAATGGTCAGCATGTGACGATGTCAGCTTGGGTGAGCGACATGAAAGTAGGGGTCTGAAGATGTTGAACAGATTCCACTATTTTAACTTGGTGCTGTACCATTGCAATCTGGTCTTTGCATTATCAGGAAAATCTTCACCAAAGAGCAAACAGCACAGTGGTTTAGTTTGATTTAAGTTTTGGTGTTGGCAGAGATACTGCTAGTCCTGGAAAAGATCTTGAAACATTCTTGTCACAATGTTCACTGGTTCTGCCTTGGTCATATAGACGGACCTTGCCCCTTTTTGTCATTTGCTCTGTTGACTGCTGAAGTATCCAATGGCATCTGAAAAGACAGTCAGAAAGTATTACTACTCAAATGTCACGTGGACTAGAATAGATCTTGAAAATAGCGTACATTCTTTGCTTCATTACTTTTAAATGGAATGGGTTGCTGGAGACATGACTAGAAAGGACATGAGTGCCTGTGACCTGACAACAGGATGCATTTGCTGAAATAGCTTCACTAACTGAATGTGAAAGCACTTCTTGGACAGAATAGAATTAAAGTTAAAGTATTTTTATAATTGTCTTTTTAACAGCAAAATTTTATCTTTACGAGGACTTAGTTTGTCCAATAAAATGATCCCATGAGCATAATAATTTTATAACCTCAATTGTAATTTGACATTAAGTGATGGTCAGCTCCTTATTAACATTGTACTTATCAAAAGTAATCTGCGTCATATTCACTTCAACAACTTAGATCTTTCTAAAAACTGTTCATAACATCAGTCTGAAGAAGGTTCTCAACCCGAAACATCATCCATTCCTTCCCTCCAGAGATGTTGCCTGAGTTACTCTAGCATTTTGTGTCTATTCACAATAATAGTTATCTTTGCAAAATGAAATGGTCGGCAAACTATTTTTCTCCTTTTTAACGTGTGCTGTGCAGATAAATGAATCATATGAAATGCATTGACACCACTTGATCATGCCATTATCATGGCAACAGTTACCTACTAATTTTCTGAAAGTCATTCTTGATGAAACAATGAGAATAACTTTGGTGGAGATTCCCATCTGGTTTGTGCTTTGACTAACGTTCCAACGTCATTTTCTGATGATGAATGAAAATCGCCTCGTGTTATGCTCAGTGAATCATCCTACACTGCCAATAGTTTTCATCACCTAAATATGAATGACAAAATGTAAATAAATCATAAAAGAAAGTAGGTAGTTTGTGTTGAGATTAAAGCGTCTATGAATTCATCTTTGGTGAATTTACATTAAAAGTTTACAGATGGTTCAATAAAAATGTAATAAGCACTAGTCATAACTAGGAGATGCTGATATTAAACATGATATAACAACGGGTTTAGTTTAATATTGTAAAACATCTGTGGTTAATGAATGGCACAGTTGAGTTAATTATATCATTATTTTTAATGCGCAGGTTGACAGATTCTTGATTAGTACGGGTGTCGGGGGTTATGGGGAGAAGGCAGGAGAACGGGGTTGAGAGGGAAAGATAGATCCTCCATGATTGAATGGCGGAGTAGACTTGACGTGTCGAATGGCTTAATTCTGCTCATACAACCTATGAGTAATCAAGCATTGTCACAAATTGATCAGTCAGGTCTGGGCAAGTCAATTTCAGGTCAAAGCAGGAGTGGGAATCTCAAAAAGCAAGTCCATCAACAGGTTTAGGCAAGTCATTTTCATGTCAGAGCAGAAGCGGCAGCTTTGACCAGCAAGCCCATTGACCGGTTTGAGAATCCAAATTGGCTAATTGAGTAGCTAATAAAAACGAGGCAAGTTGTAGTGGATCAGCTTATTGGGAGAGGCTGTGCTGAGGGCAAGTGTGAGTCTTTGGCTCAGCAATCTTCAGCTACGAGACTATCACAATAATAATAATAATCATATATTTTATTGTCATTGCACATAGGTGCTATCAACAGCGGTAGATAGGAGGACAAGGTGTAGTCTTTTGTGCGTGATGCTTGTGATTTTTTTTTCCTAGCTCAGTTCTAGTGGTGATGGTAGGTACAATGCTCCACCCTGCAGGGTGTGGAAAGTTGGGGAAACTGCTAGACAGGGAGTGGAGGTGACCCCTGTAGACATTTCCCTTCAAAACAGGTACACCCTTTAGGGTGCTGTCAGGGGGAGATGACATTGTGTTGAGCAACAGTACCAGCCAGGGCTGTGGCATCCAGCTTATTTCTGATGCACAGCAGGGAAGGGTAATGTCACACAGAGCCAAAGTGATAGGTAACATTTTGGTTAAAGGTGCAGATAGAAGATTCTGCGGTTGAGACTCCTGGATGGTGTGTTGCCTCCTTGGTGCCAGGATGTCTCGGAGCAGCTGCATGACATACTCAAGGGAGAGAGGGTGCAGCCGGAAGTTGTTGTGCATGTTGGCACCAACGACATAGGTAGGAAAAAGAAGAGGTACTGCAAAATTGGGGTGGCACAGTGGCACAGCAGTAGAGTGCTGCCTTACAGTGTCAGAGACCCGGGTTCGATTCTGACAACGGCTGCTGTTTGTGACGGTATGGGTTTTCTGCAGATGCTCCAGTTTCCTCCCACACTCCAAAGACGTGCAGGTTTGTAGGTGAATTGGCTTCTGTAAACTAGTTTCTAGTGTATAGGTGATAGCTGGTTGGCGTGGACATGGTGCCCTGTTTCCACGCATTATCTAAATACTAAAATCAGTATGTAGAGTTGTGCAAAAGGATATGAAGCAGAACCTCCAGTTTAATGATCTCTGGATTAATTCCAGTGCCAAGTGCTAGTGAGGGTAAGAACAGGATAATAGGGCAGATGAATGTGTGGCTGAGGAGTTGGTGCAGTGGGCAGGGGTTTGGTTTGCTGGACCATTGGGATCTCTTCTGGGCAGAGGTGACCTGTACAATCGGGACGATGTGCACCGGAACTGGAGCAGAACCAATATCCGGGCAGGCAGGTTTGCCAGGACTGCACGGGTGGGTTTAAATTAGATTAGCAAGTGGGTGGGTGGAAATTATGGCCGATAAGTCAGGTAACTATAAGCCTGTGAATCTAACATCAATCAGTGTAAGGGAATTACTGGATACAATCCTGAAGGTTAACATTAATCAACATTTGAGAAAGCAGGGATTAAATAAAAAAGCCAGCATGGGTTTATTAGAGGGTGATCCTGTCTTGTCCAATTTGATTGAATATTTTTGAAGTAATAAAATGTATTGATGAGACGCCTCAATCCTATGCATTTACATAGTTTACATGGATTCCCCTAAAACCATTGGCAAGCTCCCACAATCTGGTCTGGAAGATTAGTCCATAGTATCCAAGACGTAGGAGAACTGGATGCAAAATTGAGATACAATAAACTGCAGAAACTGGAATCTTGAGAAAAACGCTCAGTGCTGGAGGAACTCAGCAGGCCCTTCTTCAGACCGATGAGATGCAAAATAGACTTGATGAAACAAGGTACAAGCTGATGGTGGATGTTTTTGTGATTGGGCTACTCCTTCTATTCCTTAGCTTCTCACTGACATTTCTGAATCAAAAGATTGTTTGTACTATAATTGTAATAAATATAGATTTTATTTTACACGTAGTTTATATCCACAATGATGTAATTTTCTATGGAGTGAGGCCTTCAGATATTTCTGCAAAGGGCTTTGAAGTATTTCTGAAAATTGCTATGTTATGCCATTGCGAATTCACGGTACTGCAAAAGGGTGGATCTATATAATGGATGTTTGCTGTCTATGAAAGAATAGGGTTATATTTTACCCATTATCTACTTTGGCCCAGATCACACTCAACCCAGTCCATGGCTCACAATTGCCATCAGCATTGATCAGGTGGTCAGAGAAACAGCTCCTTAAGTCCTGTTTGCATTGTTGCTTCGAAGCTCTTTCAATTAGATAGAGCAATGAGTAGTACCTTGTCCAAAGGCAGCAGAAATAAGGCACCACTTTTGTCCTCTACTGATGCTTGAACTCTTCAAAGGCTTTTTCAACTATCAAAAAAGTTTGGTGCGAGCTGGAACATGTTCAAATAATTAATAACCTTCTTAAACTATTTATTTAAAACACTTTAAGCTGCTGTTAATTAATTAAACACATGGATACAGTGGAAAGTTGAAAAACAACAACATCTAAGCTAAACTAGCTGTTTATATGAAAATTGGACATGCATTCAAAGAAACGGGGAAAAAGGCACAAAGTGCTGCAGTAACTCAACGGGTCTGGCAGCATCTCTGGCAAAAATGCATAGGTGATATTTTAGATCAAGGCCCTTCTTTAGACTCTGAAGAAGGGTCCTGACCTGAAACATCACCAATCCATGTTTTTCAGAGATGCTCCCTGACCTGCTGAGTTAGTCCAGCACTTTGAATCTTTTTCTTTGCAAACCAACATCTGCATTTCCTTATTTTCAAAGATACTGCATCTTCATAAGAGATACTGCATCTTCATAAGAAACAAGAGTGGCTCCAACATTGATCCCTGCAGAACATCACTGGTCAGAGGCATCCAGTCAGAATAATACTCTTCCACCACCACTCTCTGTCTGCTATGGCCAAGCCAATTCTGAATCCAACCTAGCAAGTCTCGATGGTAAACACATGCTCAATCTTCTGAATCAGCCTACCACTGGGAACATTTTAAGTGCTTTACTAAAGTTCTTGTAACCAACCATCAGCATTTACTGACCTAATCTCATCGGTCATCTTTGTCATCTCCTTAAAAAAATGTAACCAAATTTTTAAGACATGATCTCTCCCATACAAAGCATACTGACAATCCCTAGATAGATCCTTACAGAATGTGCCCAGTCTCAAGCAGGAATCAAGGGACTGAGCCAGGCATGAGAGTCTGACTGCTAACATCTCCCTGACTAGTGCAGCAGGCTCTCTGTAGCTGGCTGGTGTTTCCCTCTGGGCCTTCCACAGCTGTCAGCATGACATGGCCCCCAAAAAAGCTATTCCAGGTTACACTGCAGGTAAGGCCACTGGCCTTCTGTGCCATGAAATTCCATTATGCCTTCCTATGTCTTGCCTTTATATCAACATCTCCATTCTGAAATAAATTGTCAGGCGTTGCACACTGACTTGAATGGACTGCTTGAACTGCTGCTGATTAACACTATGCATGGTTAAACCAACACGAGCTACTAACAGGAAAACGGTTGCATCTGGAGAATAACATTGTGCTTTGTGAGATACAGGAGCTGACTTAAAAGTTATGATTGGCATGGAATATTTTGGTATTCAGAATATTTTGGTACTCTTTTTCCCTGAATTCTGAAATGGACTTTCATGAATTAGAAGTTTGTGCTATTGATATTCTCCATTAGATCATGAATATCTGACAAAAGCCAGTTATAAACATTCTCAGCTTTTTATTAACCTGTTCACTGCCATGATTTTTTTTTACTATTGGCCACCCTGTGTTGGTTTTTTTCTAGGTCAAGGACAACTTGACTAAACCAAAACAAAGCCAAAACGAGTATACTTGGGGGTGGCACTGAGATGTAAGCACCCAAATACTCAGGGGTTGGCACTGATCAGGCTACATCTTATAGCAATGTTACAAAATTTTGAGATTTTAAAAATAAAGTCTGCAATTTATCCCATCAGATAAAGCATAAAAAGAAGTTTAATTTGACACCTAATTCACTTTCATATCATCAGTATTAAAGAAATTATGGCCATTTTCATACTCGGAAATTAGCATCTTGTTCCCTATTGCTTTTCCATTGACTTAACACAAAAGCTGTGATCGAGGACAGTCAAAAGCCCATAACTTTCTTAAAATTAAGATAACTGAAAGAAATTTTCAGTTATTATAGATTGAAGCATTCTAAAACAAATATGAAACAATCTTACTTAGAAGACAAGAAAGTAAAGCATATAATTAGTTAGTTACCTAATTGTAGCTAATTACAAAATTCAATTACTAGATCTAAACATCTATCAATTTCTTAAGAATAGATTAACATTTTTAAATAGCCTGTGTCCAAATAACATTTCCACAATAATTCACAATATAACATAATTTTTAAATCTCATTTTCATGAATTTACAGGCCAAATGGAAGGAATTGAATGTTTAATACCTGTAAATTAATGGACATTTAAATCATCTTGTGAGTGAGGATTTCTGGAACGCGATCTTTTGGAACGTTGATTTGCGGTGAATTTAACCCCGTATTGGCATGAAAAATACTGCCGTTAATTCGGGGAATAAAATCACCGTGTCGCATGAAAAATTGTGAATTAAAGGCTTCTTAAGAAGCACTTTTATACATTTAAAGAAACCACTTTCGTTTACCTGTCCCGTGTGTGAAATCCGTCCCCGTTATCGGCGTTGACGCTTCAGGAGCTGCTTTTAAAATTACTCTAGCGCTGACATTGACGATTTAATAAAAATAAAAAATATACAAAACGCCACTAAGAACGATGCTTCAGCCAACGCTTGTACTCCAACAAAATATTAACCAGGACAAGGGAGGAGAAACCCGTGTTTTAACCCCGCCCCCCCTTAAAGGCGCCAAAATCGCGCACACGGCCAGTGGCAGAATTACAGCGCGACTGAAGGTAAGTTTTGTAACATACCTACATTTTACAAGGAATGCATTCTGAAGAAGACATTTTAATCATATGTAGATCGTTACATCTGTGTTGTTTTAAGAACTATGCTTCCAATAATTTGCTTTATCTTCCTAGATCATTGCAATTTTTAATTAGTGAATGAATCTAAATCTAACAATTTTACTTTGAGTGCTGTGTCCTGACAATCTGATAACCTAAATCATGAAAATCTAGCTGACATCAATAACAATGGCATTCAAGAGATCAAGGATTCTCTCTTTAGCTCTCTTTGCTTACATCATTAAATTAATCGTCCAGTTATCCAGTGAAGAGGAAGATCCATTAAACAAAGGATTATAGCTGTATCAAAGCCAAATGATAGCTGTTATTTTTATGCTTTAACAAAATGAACTATCCAATAAATTGCACTAAAGTGAACAATGGAGGACAATGACATTTAAGCAATGACATTAATGAATTATCAGATAACTTTAGTCAGATTTTTGTCTGGAGTTTCAGCTGTGCTTCTGATGTATGGACAAATCAGAAATGTCATCATTACATTCTGGATGTTATTGTTACGATTAGGTAGTCTAGCAAAAGAGAATGAATGTGAAAGGGCAAAATGTGACATCAGCCGCTTAGGTTAACAGCTTCTTCTGTGCATAGTCTACTGCTATTGACACAGCCTCAACATGTCTATGGATCTAAATGGATGCAGGTCACTGAGTAGCTGTAAGCCAAGCCTGATGACTGTCTTCATATAATCCTTTTAACAAGAGTGTTTACACTAGATTGGAGGTCGAACCTTATATAGCAGTAATCTCTGCATTCTTGAGAGAGAGTATAACTGGACAGTATGTCTATTATTGTGGGTTGGACTGATTACATACTGAGAGTTGATACTTGTGTTGTAATACACCGCGGCGCTGAGAAATGGCTGCGCTCATCTGCTCTGATAATAGTTATCGACTTCTGCACTGTACATTTTCTATATGGGCCAGAAATTAGATGTATCCTAGTGTCCTCCTTTGCAGCACAGCGCAGCAGCAAGCTGGTAGTCCAGAAGTCAACTTCCATTGTATCATCTAATACCATTAGTTCCACCTGCTTTCTCATTCTCCGTGCATCATTCATAGCAATCGATTTCAATTTCCTGAGATCATTGTAGTGATGGCCTTTTACTGAGAAAGGACTAAGTGACACCCGATGCTGACTTCCTGGACAGGACTGGTATTTTCAGCCATTTCATTTGGGTAAGATGGGTAAGATGAGATGGAAAAGCAAAGTACATTAGAAAGAGGTTGTAAGCCAACACATTAAACAAAGCTGGAGACAAAAGAAGCTGCAGAGGCTGGAATCGAGAACAAAAAATAAACAGCTGGAAGAACTTGATGGATGAAGCAGGAATGGTCAATGTTTTGGGTCGAGACTCTGCATCTCTTGATCTCTGAGAAGTTTTGAAAAGTTTCATCCAATGGGTCCACTACCAATGTAGGGTAGCCCTTTAAAACCCTTGAGTTCAGAGCCAATCGGTGCTTTCAATTTGTCAATAACCCTGTCAGTTGCCCTAATAATTTACTCCTCCATGATTGGGATTTTTACAAGTTCCTCCATGTTATTTGAAATTGGGCCATCTGTTGTCCTGGGATATTTCCAAGATAAAGACTGATGCAAAAAAAAATGATGTAACATGTGTCACTTATTTGTTTCCTGTTATTAATCAACAGCCTGTTTTTCAGAGATCATACTTGTACCCAAATGCTTCGTCCTAATTATATATCCATAGAAACCTTTGTTTTGATGTGTCTTGCAAGTTTTCTCTTAAAAATCAGTTTTCTTCTTTCTTATGTGCTTTTTAATCATTTACAGTTGGATTTTAAAATCTTCCAATCCTTTGGCCTCCCACCAGTCCTTGCCACTTGGTATTCCATCCTCTGCATTTAACATTATCCTGGCCTCCTCTGTTAACCACACCGTCTCTTTCTCATTTAGTACCCCTCCTTAAGTGCTCTCAGTGATTCTGCTTCTACCACTTGGGCAGTGTATTCCACGTACTCGCTGCTTTCTGGGTGAAAACTCAAATCCACTCTAACTGAAGCACTCCATCCAGACCACATCCTGGTGAATCTGCATCCTCTCCAAAGCTACCATTTCTTTCCTATAATGCGGTGACCAGGAAACGCATGCAATATTCCAACTGAAGGGATAATGTCTCATTGGTGTAGATGGATGGTTCAGGTCAGCACAGAGTTGCTGGGTGAAGGGGCTGTTTACGTGTTGTACCTCTCTGTGACTGGCATAGTGTTATGTATAATTTGCCTACTGATAGTAGGCTTCCCCAAGTTTTAAAATCAGCATCCTGTGTCACAGCTGCCACTCAAATTGACTTTCATGTTCATCGGATGTCGGACAACCCATGTTTCTTTTATCATATTTTTGAAGGTATAACATGGACTTTAGGGGGGCATGAGACAGATAGTGCAGTTCAAACCTACAGCTATTTAGTCTGGGTTCAATTCGATTTCTGGAACTGTCTGTTTTGAGTTTGCTTGTTCTCCACATGACTGTGTGGTTTTGCCAGGAATACTCCAGGTTCCTCTTCCATAGATGTGTTGTATGACGGGTTAATTGGCCACAGCAAATTTCCCTAAAGAATAAGTAACTGATGGGAACATTTTGGATGGATGAAAGAAGATAAAGAGATATAAATGAGGGAATAGGATTTCTCTGAGAGCTGGCATAAACCTGATGTGCTAAATGCCTCCTATGTCATAAGTAAATGTGTGAACCACTCACTGCAAGCAATCTCTGATACCCTCTGGAAGCCATAGCATTTGAGTGGTTGGTACAATATGAGTTTGGTGGTGATTCCAAGATATTGATAATGTTGCTGTACAATGTCAGAAGAAATAGTTTTGTGACTCATGGGTAGTTGAGGAATGTCATTACCTGACTATCATGTGGTCACATATGATTATGCCAGAATGAAGCCATAGAAAGGTGAATTTATGAACTCCTAGGTAATCCTGGTTTTACAATATGATGGAAGTAATCCAGTGGCATTATAATGAGGTCTGTAAAACTGATTGATTTTTGTAGAGACAGATAAGTTTCACTCCTATTTCACCAGATCATAAAATCCTAAATTCTTCAGTCTGAAGAAGGGTCTCGACCCGAAACGTCACCCATTCCTTCTCTCCAGCGATGCTGCCTGTCTTGCTGAGTTACTCCAGCATTTTGTGTCTATCTTTGGTTTAAACCAGCATCTGCACAGTTCCTTCCTACACAGCTGGTGCTGTAAGATGTCTCTGGAGTACAGATCCTGCCACAAAGTTTGATTGACCTCTATTCATATTCATTAGCAACACAAATAAATAAAAATTAACAGTATGAACTGTTTGTTACTGTGAGAAAGAGACTAAACTATTATTCATAATAGTTGGCCCATGACAGAGTACCCTTGTATAAAAACCATGGATATCTAAAATTTGACACATGTGGTCTCCTTTAATAGAAGTCCTTTCTAATGGTTGCTTTTTTAAATTGCATTTCCAAGATCTGTAATGAGACACATCATTGGAAAGGGGATCTGTGGTAACTTAAACAGTGATGCCAAGTGTTTGTTGTTTTGGCCTCTGAAAATAGTTAAAATGTAAAGGAACTAAGTATTTTAACCAATATTTTATTTCCAGATGTCATTTCTACATCACAATCAATAATTTGCAGCATTATATAAAATATTTGATTTAGCAATGCAGTGCTTTTCCTTCTCAGACGGGAATGAAATGTACAGAGAATACATCGTTATTTGTGGTTTAACTGATGGGATAAACAGTAGATTGTTAGCACAAGTTAGTAGATAGTTGGCATGTTGCACGGTGGTGCTTTGGCTGATAAACTGAATGCCAATGGAAGAGTTGTTTTTTTTTTGCAATGAACATTTGGAGGTGAGCTGAATTATAACGGGCACATTTGGAGATATTTCTCTGTTTGGATGTGGAGTCTGGTTGTTCTGCCAGCCTGTCTATTCTAGCACGTGTTCTGGAACACAAGGAGCAATCTTGCTCCAAAAAACGTGTGTGCTGCTTTCATATCCCCTTACTCCCCCTCTTTTTCAGCCACTTTCCCAATGTTAACATGTGTCTACATCAATAAGTAGTTTCAGAGCCCCACAAAGCACCTTTGCATAGAATTTCCTCTTGTAACCTGAGATAGCCTTTTTAGGTGTAGTCTTGCTGTCTTCCACCTACCATACCCATTAGCTGCACAACCCAATCATCATTTAAAATATGTCCACCAAATTATTTTGTGCTTTTGGCTGTTCTAATAAGCCAAGTCATATTTAAATTGACAGAATCAAGCAGATTTTTTAATATTTGAGTTGTGATCTATCAAAGTCACCAGCGCCATTTGGCCCAAAAAAACTCCCATTGCCTGGCCACTGAAAATGCCAAGTTAATAAGTATTAGTTATAATTCATAGTTTATAATGAATGTAAGACTTTTTTTAAAGAATTTAAATTAATTAATATTAATAGAGAGAATGTACTTTATGAATCAATAGGACAAAGTCAAGAAGCCCCTTGGCCCTGATGGCCCAAATCCTCGTATTTTATGAGGTGGCTGTAAAAATAGTAAATTAATTGTGAACTTGCAGAGTTCCCTTGATTCTAGACAGTCCTCATAGATTGGAAAGTAGCCAATGTAATCCTGTTATTTGAAAAGTGAGCGAAAACAGGGTCTGTGGCCAGTTTGACTGAGATCATGAATAGGGAGAGTGCTTGTGGTTATTATTAGGCAAGTGGTAGCCGAATGCATGGAAAATGATGATATAATTAAGCAAAGTCAACAGTTTAATGAGAAGAAAGTCATTTTGTGAAATAAGTAAGCTTTTGTACACATAACGTGCAGAGATTTTTATTTGTTACATAGATGGGCAGATTTCTGGCCATTAAATTTGTTATCCATGGCTTGTGATCCCTAGCAAAGCAGTTCAGAGTTAAAAATAATGATGGGACTGGAGTCTTGTACAACCTATGTAAGGTTAGAAGATGTCCTTTCCTGTGAGGTGTTAGTAAGGGTATTTACAATGAAATTATGGTTCAATGGTTACCATTACTGACACCATTTTTTTTGTTTGAGTTCTGTGTTTATTTAATTATTTATAGTTAAATTAACCAGTTTCCTTGATGGGATTTACATTTGTGTGTCTGGAACAATGATCTAGGTTGCTAGGCTAACAACTTAATTACAAAGTTGTTATATCCATAATTCAGGGTTTTGGCAGAAGATGTAGCATATTTGGATTTTCAAAAAAGGATACAAAGTTGTTGAATACGATTCCTGAGATTGGAAGTAAATGTATTTATAACACTGGGGCATTGTATTATAGGTTAGTTAGCTGGGAAAATAGAATATAAATAAATAGGTCACTTTTGGGTTAACGAGTTATAACCAGTGAATGTCACAATGATTAGTATTTATAACTGGAGCTATTTACAGACTATATCAATGACTTGCATCACACAATTAAGTATGCATCTAAATTACTTTATGATACAAAAAGTTAAAGGAAATAATACTATGAGGAGAATATCAAGAGGGTATAAAAGGACACAATTGGTTAAGTGAGTGACAAAGGAGAAAATGGAGTACAATATGGGGGAACATAGAATAGTACAGCATAGGAACAGGCCCTTTAGCCCACAATGTCTATGCCGAACATAATGCGAAGACCAACTCTTATCTGCCTGCCTCCATTCCCTGCATATCCATGTGCCTATCCAAAGCTCTCTTTAATACCCTTAACGTATCTGCCTTCAACATCCTTGGTAGCACATTCCAGGCACACAGTATATTCTGTGTGTATATGAATTTTAAAAATATAACAAAAATACTTGCCTCGCAATCTCCCTTAAACTTTCCCCCTCTCTCACCTTGTCCTCTAGTGTTTGATGTTTCCATCCTGGAAAATAAGGCTCTAGCTAAGCGACTTTGAGTCCTGAAAGCGCTATATAAATAAAACCTATTATTATTATTATTATCTAATCCATCAATGCCTCTCATAATTCTATATACTTTGAACGGGTCTACCCTCAACCTCCAGCCTTCCAGTGTAAACAATCCTAGTTAGTCCACTCTCCCTCTAGCTAATACACTGAAATCCAGGCATTATTCTGGTAAACCTCCTCTACACCCTTTCAAAGGCCTTCACTTTCTTCCTGTATTGGGGCAACCAAAACTGCACGCAATACTCCAAATCTGTAAATGGGCAATACCCCAAATGGGTAGAAAATCAATAAATGTATCCAGTTTGATAGGAAAATAGCAGGATTTCTTTATCTTTGATAAACTAGAAAATATAGTGAGGGATTTGTGTGCCCTTCAACAAATCTCAGAAATTGTAGGTACGTGGGCAGGAACCAGGAAAGAGGACATAAGGTAGGGTGAACATTTGGAGAGAATGCACCTGGAGTATAGTATGTGATTTTGATTGCCTTGCCAAAGGAAGACTGTACTTACACAAGTGGAACAAAGATTCATTCGATTGATTTCCTCAGAAGCTGGAATTGCCCTTTGAGAAAAAGACCGAGTAAGGAGGGCCTTTATTCCCCGTGTTTTAGAGGAACTGAAGTTCATGTCATTGAAACGTATAATATTATTTGAGGTATATATTATTATATTATTCAGTCTGAAGAAGGGTCTCGACCCAAAACGTCACCCATTCCTTCTCTCTAGAGATGCTACCTGTTCCGCTGAGTCACTTTGCATTTTGTGTTTATCTTCGGTTTAAACCAGTATCTGCATTTCCATCCTACACATATTATTTGACGGCTTGGCGAAGTGAATGTTATGTTATTTTGCCAGGCTAGAGATTCTGGAAACCAATCTCACAATTTTGAGATATGGGATTTGATGGGATTAGGAATGAGATGGGAAAACATTCAGAATGTTTTAGATCTTTAGAAATTCTCCATTCTGTGAAGCTGAATATAACTAACCTTCATTTTTTAAGTACCTAATTTTGAATTTTTTTTGTAAGTATCCCAGCCCTATTTCTTCACTTAATCTGAGGTGGTTTTTTTCATTTTAATGAGGCCTTTCTCAATCTTTTGTTGCATCACCAATTTTTCAGGTCTCTTTATGGCTCAAGTAAATTTGGCCATATCACAGTAAAAAAAATGAATGGCCCAAAGTATATGTTATTGTATGTTATGTAAGTGAGATTGGAGCTGAATTAAAGGTGTTTTGCTGATTTACACAAAGCATTTGCACTGCACTCGTGACATGTCACACCAATGATATCCCTGAATTAGCAGTAGCATCATAGCTCCATGTCAATAATCCTTTATTCAATACATAATGATGATATAAATTAGAGTTGAACACAGCAATCAATTAATCATTGTTTTTTTCATTATGAGTCACCTCTTAGCATGGTATGATGCATACCCACCATGATGCTGATGTCATCCAACAATGACTCAAGGACGGTCAAGGCTCAAGTGAACAAATTTGGCATGGAAACAAATTGCTCATAAATCATTTTTTAAAGAATCTGAAGTAGGTCTGGGAAAGGAACAATTCAGCCTTACAACTTGACATCCATGGCTGACATTATTTAAATTTCAATTTCAGATTCCTGTTTTACCCTCACAGCCCCTTTAGAGTTTTTAGAGTTTAGAGATACAGTGGAAAAAGGTCCTTTGGCCCACCGAGTCCACGCCAAACCTGCACACTAGCACTCTCCTACACACCTAGAGATATTTTTATTACAGAAGCAATTGCCCTACAGACCTGTAGGTGGCAGGAAACCAGAGCACCTGGAGAAAACCTGCGTGGTCAAGGGAGAATGTGTAAACTCCGTGCAGACAGACCCATAGTAGGGATTGAACCCGGGTCTCTGGCACTGTAATGCAGCAACTGTAGCGCTGTGTCATTGTGCCACCCCTGATTCCCTTATCTAGTAACTATTAAAACTCTGATCTTGTATGTGGATGTGTTGTATGTATTTATTTGTTTGTGTGTTGTCACATCTTTTCGAAAAGACGACGCGCTAACGATAAAAAATTTACTTATTCAGGTAGAGATTTAGCCCCTGGAGTCTGAAATCGGCTTATGTAAAAATGTTTGTGCTTTATCTCTTGACTCTCTCCCCCCTCCCTCTCTCCCCCCTCTCTCACTCACTCTCTCTCTCTCTCTCTCTCCTCTCTCTCTCTCTCCCCCCTTTCTCTCTCCCCCTTTCTCTCTCCCCCCTTTCTCTCTCCCCCCTTTCTCTCTCCCCCCCTCTCTCTCCCCCCCCCTCTCTCTCTCCCCCCCTCTCTCTCTCCCCCCCTCTCTCTCTCCCCCCTCTCTCCTCTCCCCCCCTCTCTCTCCCCCTCTCTCTCTCCCCCCCTCTCTCTCTCTCCCCCCCTCTCTCTCTCCCCCCTCTCTCTCTCCCCCCCCTCTTCCTCCCCCTCTCTCTTCCCCCCCTCTCTCTTCCCCCCCTCTCTCTTCCCCCCCTCTCTCTTCCCCCCTCTCTCTTCCCCCCCTCTCTCTTCCCCCCTCTCTCTTCCCCCTCTCTCTTCCCCCCCTCTCTCTTCCCCCCTCTCTCTTCCCCCCCTCTCTCTCTCCCCCTCTCTCTCTCCCCCCTCTCTCTTCCCCCCCCTCTCTCTTCCCCCCCCTCTCTCTTCCCCCCCCTCTCTCTTCCCCCCCCTCTCTCTTCCCCCCCTCTCTCTTCCCCCCCTCTCTCTTCCCCCCCTCTCTCTTCCCCCCTCTCTCTCCCCCCCCTCTCTCCCCCCCCTCTCTCTTCCCCCCCTCTCTCTCTTCCCCCCTCTCTCTCTCTTCCCCCCCTCTCTCTCTTCCCCCCCTCTCTCTCTTCCCCCCCTCTCTCTTCCCCCTCTCTCTTCCCCCCCTCTTCCCCCCCCCTCTCCCCCCTCTCTCCCTCCCCCTTCCCCCTGAACTTTTTGTTGTGCAAAATCATCTTAGTATTCATAAATCACCTTTTATGAAAGTCAAATGCTTCAATGAGAATAACACAAATTAGGCCTAGTCTATGCAGTCTTTCATTCCAAGACATTCTCTCTTCACTGGGATTTCCATTCGTACATTCACTAGGTATGTTACAAAACTTACCTTCAGTCATGCTGTAATTCTGCCACTGGCCGTGTGCGCGATTTGGCGCCTTTAAGGGGGGCGGGGTTAAAACGCAGTCCTGAATTATATTTAGTTGGAGTACAAGCGTTGGCTGATAAATCGTTCCTAGCGGCGTTTTGTGAATTTTTTATTTTTATTAAATCGTCAATGTCAGCGCTAGAGTAATTTTAAAAGCAGCTCCTGAAGCGTCAACGCCGATAACGGGGACGGATTTCACACACGGGACAGGTAAACGAAAGTGGTTTCTTTAAATGTATAAAAGTGCTTCTTAAGAAGCCTTTAATTCACAATTTTTCATGCGACACGGTGATTTTATTCCCCGAACTAACGGCAGTATTTTTCATGCCAATACGGGGTTAAATTCACCGCAAATGAACGTTCCAAAAGATCGCGTTCCAGAAATCCTCACTCACAAGATGATTTAAATGCCCATTAATTTACAGGTATTAAATATTCAATTCCTTCCATTTGGCCTGTAAATTCATGAAAATGAGATTTAAAAATTATGTTATATTGTGAATTATTGTGTGAATGTTATTTGGACACTTAGGCTATTTAAAAATGTTAATCTATTCTTAAGAAATTGATAGATGTTTAGATCTAGTAATTGAATTTTGTAATTAGCTACAATTAGGTAACTAACTAATTATATGCTTTACTTTCATGTTTTCTAAGTAAGATTGTTTCACATTTGTTTCAGAATGCTTCACTCTATAATAACTGAAAATTTATTTCAGTTATCTTAATTTTTAAGAAAGTTTTGGGCTTTTAACTGTCCTCGATCACAGCTTTTGTGTTAAGTCAATGGAAAAGCAATAGGGAACAAGATGCTAATTACCGAGTATGAAAATGGCCATAACTTCTTTAATACTGAAGATATGAAAGTGAATTAGGTGTCAAATTAAACTTCTTTTTATGCTTTATCTGATGGGATAAATTGCAGACTTTATTTTTAAAATCTCAAAATTTTGTAACATTGCTACATTCACTGCAATCCCTCTACTTCAATTTTATCCTTCCTTGGGGAAAGGGGACAAAACTGTATTAAATACCGTAGACACAAGGAACAACAGATGCTGGAATCTTGAGTAAACACAAAGTGCTGGAGTGATTTAGTGGGTCAGGCAGCTTATCTGGAGGACATGGATAGGAAATGTTTCAGGTCATGTTCTTCAGACTCATGAAGGGTCACGACCTGAAAAGTCGACTATTTGTATCCTCAGAGATGCTGTTACTCCACTTTGTGTTTCACTATATAAAATACTCTGTATGATTGTGGTAAAATTTTGGTAAATCTTAAACTTTAATCGTTTTATATGTGGAAATATTCTATCTAATTTTCTGATGACTTGTACTTGCTTATTAACCCTCTGTGACCTCTGTGTACTGACGTGCCAGGGACCTTTGAATACCAACACATGAGAAAATAGGAGCAGCAGGAGATGATTCAATCCTGCCACATTATTCAATATAATCATGTCTGATTTGTCCCAGACCTCATCTCATCTTCTGTGCCAATTCCCTATTTCCCTCAATTCCCTGATCTTCCAAAAAATGATCTACTCTCTCTAAGTATTCCCAATGCTTTCACCTCCTCACCTTTCCAAGATATAGAATTCCAGATATTTTCCATCCTCGGAGAAGAAGTTCTTATACATCTTACTTTTAAATTACCACCCTCTAATCTTGTCACTATGTCCTCTTGTTTGGAATTCTCCTACGAGTGGAAGCACTTGAACAACCACCCTGTTGTGCACTTCGGGACCTTATATGTTTCTCGCTCTTCTAAATTCTAAATAATTTCTTTAGCCGCTCATGAAAGAACATTCCTTTCCTTCCAGGAATTAGCCTGGAGCTGTTCCAGCCACCATATACTTTTTTAAAATAAGGGCAACAAAACTGTGCACATTATTCCAGGTATAGCCTTGCCAGCAAAGTCACTCGTAACAATACCTATCTATTTCTAAGGTAGAATCACCTGACCACCTGCTTACCATCAATTTGCAATTTCTATATAAGAACACCGGGATCCCTCAGTTCGCTCATCTGCAAGCATTCTCCATTTAAATAATAGTCTGCTTTAGATTCCTCTTACCAAAATGCATGGCGTCACACTTGTAAACTCCATTGCCACGTTTTGCTATCTCTACATCCTATCTATAATCTCATTGCAGAGCCCAAATATCCTCGTAGAAACCTGTGTACTCGCCTATTTTATTATTAACATTCTTCAGTTTCTAGCCTTTTAAAATGTTTTATTTATTTTTCCTACCAAAGTAGTTAACTTCATGTTGTTTTTACATTATAGCCAATCAGCTGTGTTCTTCTCCTGTCCCTGTCACTTTGTGGCCTTTTTATGTCCTTCTCAAAGTTTATTTGTTCAATTGGTCAGCAATACTTGGATACATGACACTCAGTCTCTCATCTAAGTCATTGATTTAGATTGTAAATAGCTGAGGCCCAAGCATTGATTCCTGTAGTCCCTGATTCATCACAGTCTGCCAACACAAAAGTGACTCTTCATTCCGACTGTCTTTACTGTCAGTTAACTAATCTTCAATTCATGCCAAGATCTTTGTCAGTTCCGCTTTGGACAGTAAGCCTTTAAGTATAAATTCATCAAAGCTTTTTGACAATCCAAGTTTAAATAATCTACTGGTTTATCTAAATAGCAGAAGTTCTTAAGGATGTGCCAAGAATTTTCACCCAGGCATTCATTGAAATTAAAAAAAAAATTTGTTTCAGTTTAATGGAATAGAAAAAATGATTTCTCTTTCATAGTGAAACCCACTTGACAATTGTTTTGGTGTTCCGCATTGCTCAAGAAATCTGACCATCTACTCTTTTGCCTTAATTAAAGTTAGGGTCCTCAGCTTTTTTCACAATGAACAATTGAACACATAAAAGCCCTGTCTCACGGTGCGAGTTGACCACGAGGTACCCGAGCGAAAGACTCGTGGTCGTGCACGAGATTCCAAGTGTATGATCAAGAGTTTAACCGAGTTCCCACGGGTATGACTCAAGTTTGCCGTTAACTGTCATTTCTGCGATGTTCCAAGTTCGTCTCCCGAGTTAACAAGTTCCTTTCCCGAGTTACTCTTGAGCCAACCTTCAATGAAGGTCTGTTTTAATAAGCAACATTTTCCATCCTGCGGCTTTTGAAGGCTGCATCTATTGATGTGACCTACAAAGGGAAAATGTGCACCATCCAGTGCCAGAGCAGTTATACTGATAATTTGTTCGAAACACACATCACGTAGTTAGAAGACCAGCAGGTGGAGGTTTGCTATATTTTAATTGAAATTACTGCCAGGTCTACACACTGCGGGGAGACGAGATGAAATCTTTGAATGTGCACGGATGTGCACATCAGATTGTTGGGAGACGGAGCTCAGGGTTCGCCTCCTGAGCTGCTTTGGTGCCCAGGCGTGAGTTGAGGTGGAGGGAGGTTGGGGGGGGGGTCAGGTTAAACTCACCCATTTGACAGAGGCAGAGGATTACGAGGATCCAGCGAGACTCGGACTGCATGCAGAGCCGAGACTGCCCCGCTGGTGGCCAACTTCCCCCTGTCCTCCGTCGCCGCTCCCAGCTGGCCGGCAGGAGCTGTGCATGGAGCCCGCCACCGGAGTCGTGTCTGATTGCCTGGGCAGCCTGAGGCAGATGCGCCCTGCCCGGGGAGAGCCCGCGGAGAGACTGCGGGGGAGTACCTCACTCTGACTGTGATAGGGAGAGACAGAGGCACACACACACACACACACACACACACACACACACACACACACACACAACACACAACACACACACACACACACACACACACACACACACACACACACACACACACACACACACACACACACACACACACACACACACACACACACACACACACACACACACACACACACACACACACACACACACACACACACACACACACACACACACACACACACACAGAGTGTGGAGTTCCTCTGACTGACTGTGTGTGGGTGTGGGGGGTGGGACAGAGAGAGAGAGAGACACACACACACACAGTGTGGAGTTCCTCTGCACTGACTGACTGTGTGTGGGTGTGGGGGGTGGGACAGAGAGAGACACACACACACACACACAGAGGCAGCGTGGAGTACCTTTAACTGTGTGTGTGGGAGAGAGAGACAGAGGCAGACACACACACACAACGGCCAGTGTGTACCTCAGTCTGTGTGTGTGTAGGGGGGAGAGAGAGAGACAGAGACAGTGTGAACCTCTGACTGTATGAAGGAGAGAGGGGGAGAGAGAGAGACAGAGAGGCACAGAGGCAGTGTGGTGTACCACGGCGTGACTGTGGGGGAGAGAGAAAGAGCGCACAGGACCTCGGTCTATCTGTGTGTGTGGGAGGGAAGAGAGACTAAGCAGAATACATCGGTCTTATTGTGTGTGGGGGGAGAAAGAGAGAGGTGGGGGGGGGGAGAATGAGAAATGCGGGGAGACGTGTATATACACACACAAAGCAGAGTTTACTGTGTATGTGGGAGACACAGGTGGACTTACCTCGGTCTTACTGTGTGTGGGAGGGGGAGAAAGAGACGTACACTCACAGAGGCAGAGTCTCTCAGCCTGTGTAAGAGGGAGGGGGAGAGAGAGACACACACACACAAGGTGGATGTGAAATCTCACCTGCCTGTTTCAGTAACAGGCACCCGCCACCAGTGAATGAAGACACCCTCATCTGTCTCCCCCTCCTCTCCCTCCACTCTCCACCCTCTCTCCTCCACTCTCCTCCACCCCCCCCCAATTTGGAAATGTCATCCCATCACCCATTCCTTATCTCCAGAGATGCTGCCTGCCCGCTGAGTTAAAGAGTTCCCACGGTAGACTCACGAGTCACTAAGGTAAACACACGGGCCACTACGTTCTTACAACGTGTTTAAATGTTTCAAATTTTAACCTCAAGAGTACATTTTACTCGTGGAAACGTTTAAACATGTTTGAATTTTTCCAAGAGTTAACAAGTGTCACGGGTACCTGCCGTTAGCGCCAAGAGTCGCTAAGTTGCGTCCACGAGTTCCGACGTTCCCGCTACGTTAATCGTACGTGATTACCACGAGTTAAATTTGTTTTAAGCTCGGGGTACCTCGTGGGTCAGCTCGCACCGTGAGACAGGTGGCTTAACTGTGGACGGCTCGATTGTAATCATTTATTTTCTTTCCGCTAACTGGTTAGCACACAGCCAAAGTTTTTCACTGTACTTCGGTATGTGACAATAAACTAAACTCAAACCATGTTCCCAGCACCCACACTAAATGATCATGTTAGCAACTCTACTTCTCCTAGGTACTACCATTTTCTTCAGATCTGCTTTTGTCATGTGGATTTGAAAACAAAGTTGTTAAACCCTCACAAGCTGCCTCCCTCAAATCCAAACTACTTTTCCTTCCAATAAACTTAAATGCATTGCAATCCATTGTAATCTCTCAAAACAACAGGCATCTTAATCAGAATATCCATCCCCACCACAGGACCAAATATGGGTCTGAACAAAGTCACTTGTTAACAAGTGTCATCCTTCGAGGTCATGATAATTTTCATCTGTTCTTCTCAAACCATCTGCAATCTTCATTGACCTCAATATCCTCCAAAGCTTCTAGCATGTCGTGCAGCATATTTGGATTGCATGCACTTGGCTCCATTCTTATCCATCCTATTGTGTACAGAACCTGCAATGGCTTATTTTTTCCACTATTTTCCACTACCCGATCGCCCTGCCATTCAATGATCTACCTTTGACCCCCACCTACTTCTTAATTACATGCTGATCAGGCAATATCATGCAAAACAAAACAAAGTTACTCCTGCATTTTGTGTCTACCTTCGATTTAAACCAGCATCTGCAGTTCTTTCTTACACAAAAACAAATATCAGTGTACATGTGCTTGCACACAACTTTCCATCACCACCCTGGACCATTTCATTCCCTCTAAATTATCAACCACTTGCACTGAATGGGTAGGAATTTCCTCCAAGAACATGACATAATTCTATATCAGTTCAACATTTTCAACTATGATACCTCCATGTTCTTGTTCCTTGATATCTTTGTGATCCCAGCTAGCCCTTTCTTATTGTGCTTCTAGTCTCTTGATTAAACCAAATGTAATTACTCAACCACTGTGCCATGATTTCAAACGCTATGGTCCTAAACTATAGAACTACTTCCCAAAATCTTTCTACCTCCACATCCCTTTTCCCTTACGGCTATCCTTAAAGATAGCTTTTGATCAAGCTTTTGGGCATCTGTCCAATGTGGTTTAGCGTCATTAGCTTTTTCAGATTCAACTTTATTGTCATTGTGCAGTGTACAGTACAGAGACAACGAAATGCAGTTAGCATCTCCCTAGAAGAGCGACATAAGTATGAGCAGTAAATAAATAAATCTAATAATCCTGGTGGGAGGAGTTTCCGGGGGGGGGGTGGGGGGGTGATTGGCAGTCAGCGAGGTACAGTGTTGAGTAGTGTAACCGCCGCAGGGAAGAAGCTGTTCCCGGACCTGCTGGTCCGGCAGGTCCGGGAATTTTGATATTGCGGATGTGAAATGTGTGTCATTCAAATGGGAATTGTTGTAATTTACAAGCTAGATGCAGTGTACAGAATACCATATGTTTCAAGGGTTGTGCTATACACTCTTAAGCTACTGCTTTCCATCCTGTAGTGGAATTGCAGCCAAAATTACTTTAACATGAATTAACTTACTTAATTACGTTTCTCCTATAACCTATCAATGCACCTGATAATTTTATTTTTAGACCAACGTTCCACTACGGTTTATTTATCAAGGCCGGTGTGAAGATTGTGAGTAGTTAAGTATAGTAGTTGATGAATTGGTGAATTTTCTTTCCATAAAGTTGAAAATAGGCCTGTGAAATTGAAGCATGTTGGTGGGAAGAGGTATTTGGAAAAAATGTCAATTGATGCAAACACAGTAAGATTAGAGTTATCTGAAATTTCAAGTTGGAATGGTTGCTTTAAAGTTACAAAGTAAGTGATTAGCTGTGGAATATTTTAAAAAGTATAATATTTGGAATTTTCCACAGATCTTAATTATTTTAAATTTCTTTAAGATGATCCATTTGCATTCATACCTTCAACAGTTTATTTAACTTGTAAAAGAAGCCGGGCATAAGTGCTTTTTAATCAGGCCACTATTTGGGAAAAGTCATCATAATAAATATAAAGTCTAGATAGACTTTGCTTCTTCCCATTATCACTTGGGCAGCAAGCCTAATCCAGCATTCAGCATAAATATATTTTCGCTCTTGCTTTGGGCACTTCTCAAATTAATAAAAGCAGTCTTGGTATTAAAAGATAAAATTCAGTCTCAGACCATGCTTGGGAAGTTGCAAGAACATTTGCTACTACATTATTCCATCTGTAGAGCCACAAATGGGGTTGAACTTGGACCTCATGGATTCAAGTTGTAAGTAAGTAAACATAATGAGTGTTTTTAGAAGGACATTCACCATGCTAGAACAGTGTTGGAAATATAGTCTACAGCACTTTGGTTAGGATGTCGCAGAAATGTCCCCGGTATCAATCTAAAACAGATATTAGGCCATTAAAGTGTTTGTTTTTGAAGTTTTGGAAAGTCATCTATTCTTTTAGCCTCACAGGGACTTTTGATGTTTGCCATAAATGGGACACGTTTTCCTGCGAAGCACTGCCAACTTCTGCTCATGCAATTGACTCTCTCATTCCTCATACTAAACACATTGTTGGCTTCAACATCCAACATTTTAATTTGTGTTTAGATACGAATTTCAGATTTTGCTCTGAATATTTAATGTTTGCACCACTATCTTTTTGTAACCTAATTTAGTTTAGAGAAACAGGCCCCACAGCCAACGGCGTCCACTCTGACCAGCGATCATCTGCACATTAACTGCTTTACACATACTATGGACAATGTACATTGATACCAAGCCAATTAACCATCTAACCTGTTCGCCTTTGGCGTGTAGGAGGAAATGGAAGATCTGTGAGAAAACCCACGCTGTCACGGGGAGAATATCCATTCTATTTATCTTACTTATGTCTCCTCTGGACCAATCTTTTGTTCATTTACTTGTCCCATCTCCATACATTTTTGCCTTGTAATATAAGTGACAAACAATATTGAAGAAGAATCTCGACGAGGAGGTGAATTGCCAAGGCATAGAGGCAATGGACCAAGTGATGGGAATTGGACTAGTATAGAGGGGTCCTTGATGGTAGCCTAGACAGATGATGGCCTGAAAGGCTTAGTTTCTGTGCTGTATGATGTCTTAATGCCCCATTATGTAATCTCTTCAAGTCACCCTACTGCTGACCATTCCATTTGTCCTCTCCCTCCCTTTAACCATTTTTTTTGCCACTTAAAACATGTTTTTTGGTCATGTTTCCTAGTTCTGTTGGTCTGCGATTCAAAAACATTACTGGCTTTTCCCTCTCCATAGCCTGTTGAGCATCTGTAGCATCATTTCTTTTCATGTTAGATTTCCACAACAGCAATACTTTCTATCACATTTCCTCTTTTGTTCTTCATCACAATTGTTTGTGCCACAACTAAGTATGAATCTCCAGTATTTGGTATTATCCCCTCCATGTCTATTAAGGTTTGTGATTCTCTGTAATGTGAAAACAGGTGGAAAGATTTGGCACAATGTCACAGCTAGTAGAGCTGCTGTTTCACAGTAAACTGAGTTCAATCTTTCCCTTTGCTAATGCCTAGGTGGAGTTTACACATTTACCCTGTGACTATGTGGGTTTCCCCTGGGTACTCCAGTTTCCTCACACATCCCGAAGATGTGGGTTGGTAGGTTAATTGTGAATTATCCCTAGTACTGAACTACTATCTTCCTCATTGGTGACCCCCCGGACTACCCCTGATCGGACTTTGCCGGTTTTACCATGCACTAAACCCTATTCCCTTATCATGTATCTATTACATGGTAAATGGATCGATTGTAATCATGTATTGTCTTTCCGCTGACTTGGTAGCATGCAACAAAATCTTTTCACCGTACCTCGGTACACGTGACAATAAACAAAATTGAACTGAACTGCGTTTCGGGGAATTGGATTTGATCAGATTATGGGGGGAAATAGCATCCTACGTTGTAATATGAATTTAAAAGTTCACTGTGATATGCTATATTTTGCCAGTTGAACTAGTCTTTGTCACCCTTTGATCTCTGATCAAATTCCCACTGAGTTACTCCAGCTTTTTGTGTCTATCTTTGTCCTCAACCAATACTTTGCTTCTTGTGTCAAGTCCTTTATGCAGTTGGTTTGAATTCCAAGCATTTCAGATTTTGCATTCGCACAGTCTGTTTATCAATTTCCTTCAAAGTAATAGAATGATAGCCAATTATTGCCTGTCTGTACAAATCCACACTGATTGCCCCTAATTAGCCCCTTAGTCATTTCACTATTCGCTTGAATTCTTTCAAGATAATAGCAGACTAGTGTCCAGAAGATGTAAATGTTAATTCCACACTCAGACTCTCCCAGTAGGGAAGGTGTGCTGATTTATAATTGGCATGGGTTTAGAAAGGGCATTTGATAAGGTTTGACATGGTATTTTTAAAATAAATTTGGAAAAAAGAATGACAAATTAGCTGGAAATAAAAAGGCTTGACCATATGAATAGAAAGAAGGGTACTTGAGAATAATTGTCACATACTGGGTAAATCAAGGCTGAGTATCACTCTGTTCACTCCCTCTTCTCCCCTCTCCCATAAGACAAGGGGTACAGAAGTCAGGCAACTGAACCATCCTATCACCAACTAGATTATTGGAGACCTTCGGACTATCTTTAATCGGATTTTATTGAACATCTCCAAGTTTGTGGATGACCCAAAGTTGGGTGGCAGTGTGAGCTGCGTGGAGGATGCAATGAGGCTGCAGGGTGACTTGGATAGATTGGGTGAGATAGATTGGGTGAGTGGGCAGATGCATGGCAGATGCAGTATACTGTAGATAAATGTGAGGTCATCCACTTTGGTGGCAAAAACAGGAAGGCAGATTATTATCTGAATGGTGTCAGATTAGGAAAAGGGGTGGTGCAACGAGACCTAGATGTCCTTGTACATCAGTCACTGAAAGTAAGCATGCACGCACAGTAGGCAGGGAAGAAAGCTAATGGCATGTTGTCCTTCATAGCGAGAGGATTTGAGTATAGGAGTAAGGAAGTCCTACTGCAGTTGTTCAGGGGCCTGGTGAGACCACACCTGGAGTATTGTGTGCAGTTTTGGTCTAATTTGAGGAAGGACATTCTTGCTATTAAGGGAGTGCAGTAGGTTAATTCCCTGGATGGCGGACTGATGTATGATGAAAGAATGGATCGACTGGGCTTATATTCACTGGAATTTAGCAGAATGAGAAGGGATCTTATAGAAACATATAACATTCTTAAGGGATTGGACAGGGTAGATGCAGGTAAAATGTTCCCCATGTAGGGGGAGTCCAGAACCAGGGGTTACAGTTTAAGAATAAGGGGTAGGCTATTTAGGATGAGATGAGGAAAAAAAATCACCCAGAGAGTTGTGAATCTGTGGAATTCTCTGCTACAGAAGCCAGCAGTGGCGAATTCACTGGGTGTATTGAAAAGAGAGTCCGATTTAGCTCTTAGGGCTAATGGAATCAAGGGATATTGGGAAATAGCAGGAACAGGGTACTGATTCTGGATGATGAGCCATGATCATATTGAATGGTGGTGTTGGCTCGAAGGGCTGAATGGCCCACTCCTGCACCTATTGTCTATGTTTCTATCTTTATCTTGCACTAAGCATTATCCCCTTTGTCCTGGATCTGTATTCTGTGATCTAGTTGATTGTAATCATATAGTCTTTATGCTGACTGAATAGCACGCAACAGAAACGCTTTTCACTGTACCTCGTTACACATGGCAATAATAAGAAACTAAACTAAACTGTGGCCTTGAGAGCTGAAGTTTCTCTTTTCAAGTACTTCTAAGGTTTTGACCCAATTCATGGTGGTGTTATTTTGTTGAGTGAGGCGCTCAACTGAAACAATGTCATTACAATGGCCCTGTTTGAGGAGCTGACACATAAAGCAACATTTGAATGTCATATAGCACCAGCAGAGAAAAAAAGCTCTTTAATTGTTGGTTTGTAGGTATTGCTCAGCATAAAGTGACTGTGGATTGCTTGCATAATCAGAATTAAATGCATTTCCAATTCATTCTCTATGAACAAGAACAAAGTGCTGGTGTAACCCAGCAGGCCAGGTAGCATCTAGTGAGAAAAATGAACATACGCCATTTCAGTCATGACTCTTCTTTAGTCTTCAGTCCATTTCCCACCACAGGAGCTGCCCAGCCTGCTGAATTCCTCCAGCTTTTTGTTTTTTCACAAGATTCCAGCATCTGCATTCTCTTGTGAAGGCACTGAATTTATGAGTTGGTTTTGGAATATTTCTGGAGGAATTTTTCACTTAGCAATTGGATCATCCTATTTTTCATTCTTAAACCTGTTCTCTCGGCCAGTAGATCTACTCGCAATATATAATTAAATAGTACATTTAAAATAGTGCTCTGATGGATTGCACACAGAATCATGCATTAAAACGAGACTCCAGTAGTTCCCACTCTCAGCTACATTAATACTTTACAAGTATTTTTTGGCTACGTTTATCATTGGAAAAAGCATCATATCTTAATGTACATTCCCATGGCCCAGTGGCAACTACGGTACAATTAAGCCACATAAAAGATTATTGTGAAGGCGAGGATGTGTATGTGTCATTGTTATATGGCCTGATTGATTCCAAGACTAAATCAGGCCCCGCACCACTGCAAGGTACGGGAAACTCAATGAGGAATTGATTACGGTTTATAGGCCTCATGTGAACTGTATCAAGAATTGGTAGTAAGTGTTGCAGCAACCACTGTTAAAGTTTCCATTATCTGAACATTGAAACATCAGTGCCATGTAGACATCAGTGTCAAAGTGGAAATAACTATTACCAGGTTCAGCAATTGTGCTCCTCGTTTTTTTTTCATGTGCATCCTGTAAAGTTAACAGATTGGACCCAGAAGCTCCAGTACATGCTTCCCATGCAGTGTGCAACTCCTGATGTCCTTGGGTGCATGGGTGCACACTGGAAAACAACAGTCCTATCAGCGGTGAAATGCCTAGACCAAATTTCCCATTGAGTGTGGCATTGTGTGCTAGTGTGATCTAACACAAGTAAAAATGTTTTTGTGTACTAACGTATAAATAACTGTGTTAACGGATCCAATTTCTACATAATCTCCCCTCAGGGACAGTAACAATGTGGAACATACCCCACTAGTGGAATTGATACACTGCAGATATTTTTTCCGAAAATCCATCTGAACAAAATCTGTTTAAGAATTTTGTTGAAAGTCAAGGATGTAAATGTATGTAAAACAGAGGGCGATTAAAGATTGCATATTGTACAATATCAGACCTCTACTGCTTTGGGCCTGATTATCTGACACACTCCTGCTTCCAAGGTTCTAGCCTCCATTTTGGCCACTCCTGGAATACCTGCCCTCCCTCTGGGCCACGCCTAACCTTGCTTTTGGGCCTCTAAATCCCACACACTAGACCTGCGAACAAAGCCAATCACATCACCTAACCGTAACAAAGCAGCAAGGAACGCGAAATCAATTTAAAACACAAACCACCAAGGTAAAATATTTCTCAGACAATAGTGTAATGGCATGATTTAAATTGATTAAAAATATATTACAAACATTTGTATCACTTTCGCTGTTTCCTCTTACCCACGCAGGGTATACCTGCTAAATTTTGCAAATGCAATCAGTAAAAATAAATATTTGTTTTCTGTAACTTCCTCCATCTTACCTGCAACTTGAAGTTGTGCCTTGTTGATAAAGCATTCCATGGAAGGCATGCTGTGATGCTAGTGTTGTTGATGAATTTGTTAAGTAAGAAGAGTAGGGACGTTAGGAAGGGATAAATGTTTTAAATATTAGTATTATTAACTCTGAGTAATACAGAGAATAAATAGATGCTGTAGAATCCATATTAAGGTCTAAGGTGCCTGGTGTTTGAAAAGGGGATGCGATCAGTATTTTGAATCGACTTTTATTGTTCTGGCTTCTGTTTTCACATAGATGTAATTTATGTAGAACCCAACCATGCTCTGATATCTGAGGCTGCAGAGAGGAGGAGAGTAATAGTAATGTGTAATCTAAACCATGGTGGTATCAATAGATGCTCACAGTCCAGCATGACGTCTATTAATATCATTGCTTAAAATCTTGCACTTGTGCATGATCGGTTTGCTGCAATTTAAATCCTATAATTTGTTTAAAATAAACTAATTGCTGCTTTGAGTATCCAATTAATTCTGGAGATTTTTAAAGTGGATTTTATTTTATTTCTGATTATATATTAAACAACACAATTAAAATTAAATTGATTACATTTTTCTTTAAAGTTCTGTTAAATTATGAATCCAACTGATTTGAGCTCTATTTGCTATGCCGTAGGTCTTGTAGTCAAAAAGCTGCAATGTATTTATGGAATTTCCCTGCTAATGCCATTACTCTTTAATTTTACAATCGAGTTATTCTTATTGTCATGGTAACAGCCTGTTCATTCACACTGAGCATCAAATTCCACATAACAGACCACTGTATAATACGCATATTGTAATCTATCCACATTATATTCTATTTGGCTGTAATTCAGAAGAAACTTGTCAAATCAGAGCCTGTCCTATATATTGTGGGAGAAATGTAGCCCAGCTCTTGATGTGGGAGTACATGACAACCAAGGCATCACAGCACAATCCTTTTTTTTGTTTTCCATTGTATAGTAACTGGTAGAAATGCATCTTGTCAGTTCGAAATCCATGCATGTTATTTCTGCTGTTTGCTGCAGTCTTTCACTGGTAATAGCCTATGAGTGGGGATGAATGGGCTCATGTAGAAACAGCTGACTTGAAGATGCATGGTCGCCTGATAAATCTTGCCATTACATTTGCCAAGATCTCATTGTTACTTTGCTTCATTTCTTGCCTGGGAGCCAACACATTGCCGGGCTGCATTGTGCTATGGGGGGGTGGGGGAGGTCGATGGCGAAGAGAATGGAAACTGGCAGAAGACTCTTGGAGATTATTGGAGACAAAAGGTAAAGGATTGCAAGCTGGATTGGATCGCTGAACAGATGCCTATCAGAACATGGGAGCATGCAAGTTCACTGATTGTGCCAGAGGTTAGAGAGAGGTTGCATTCGGCAGTAGGATATTTTAGGTGCCATATTTTCCTATTTGCACCATGCTCTAGATGTGGCCTGGAATAATCAATTTAGGGTAGGCTGTTTTCCTCTTATACTTTTACACTGCAGGAGAAGGGCTCTGATATTAGAGAGGGGACCTCATTGAAACTTACCGAATAGTGAAAAGCGTGGATAGAGTGGATGTGAAGAGGATGTTTCCACTAGTGGGAGGAAACTACCAGTCATAACCTCAGAATTAAAGGACGTTCTTTTAGGAGGGAGATGAGGAGGAATTTCTTTAGTCAGAAGGTGTTGAATCTGGAATTTGTTGTCACAGAGGCTGTAGAGGCCAAGTCAATAGATATTTTTTAAGGCAGAGATAGATAGATTCTTGATTAGTACAGGTGTCAGGGGTTATGGGGAGAATGGGGTTAGGAGAGAAAGATAGATCAGCCATGATTGAATGGCAAAGTAGACTTGATTTTCAAATTTATTTTTTAAATGTATGTTATATTTTATTTTTTGTTTTCTGATATCTTCACTTGCAATCCATCCAAGAACCTTATGCATCTTCATCATCATCAGCAGCAGTGGTAGGGGCATCCCCTCCCTTGGTGTTTCGCGTGTAGATGACCTGCGTTCTGTGTTTGCACACCAGCTTGATCATCCCCATTTGAAAGGAGCTCTTGAAGGGCAGTCCTGGTCAGAGAACCTCTGATCTTTAGTCTTTCAGAGACGACCGCAGGTGTGATTAGTTTGTAGTAGGGTACCTCTATCAAGAGTTTATCACATGTGGCTTTGTCGAACAGGATCAGGTTGTTCAGCTTGTCTCTTACTTTTCCTTTTGACCGCTTCTTCTTCTTGGCCTTGCTTCCAGTCTTGTTCACTGGATCTTTGTCCTTTTTGCATCCTTTACTCCTATCTTTCTTCT
Organism: Malacoraja senta; assembly: GCA_038087875.1. Classification (NCBI taxonomy): domain Eukaryota; kingdom Metazoa; phylum Chordata; class Chondrichthyes; order Rajiformes; family Rajidae; genus Malacoraja; species Malacoraja senta. Next base: position 60,132,006 of record CM075979.1, read on the forward strand.
CTTTGTCATCTTTAGGAGGCATGCTGCCGCTTCAAGATGTCGGAGCGAAAAAACTTGATGGGCTGATTGGCTTAATTCTGCTCCAATCACTTATAAACGTATGCATATTACAGTTTTTTTTAAATCTAGCCCAAATACAATATTTCTATAAAAACTCTTTTCACCCATCAACCTGATTGAATCTACTTAGCATATCAGTTCTCTATTCAAAGTGTTGATTTAAATTTGTGTAGTCTATGAGTAGTCTTATACGTCATTCATTTAGAAGTTCTTGCACTCTCTTAGATTTCTTGGATAGATTGTGTAATGACACTCAATGAGTAATTATCAGCAGCACTCAGGGATTCCGGCAACAACAGAATATCAATACCCGTCCTTCATTTAAGGGCTATTCAAAAGAGCATTTCACATTAAAAGCTCAATGCGTAAACCTAGCACAATCGACTAAGAGGTATAATTTAAAACGCATGTTTGCAAAGCCAATAGAGGTTAAACGAAGTACAATTTTGACATGTGTTATGTCACATTACAAATTTCCACTTGTATATTAATTTGATGGTTTATATACCAGGCTTTTATGTATAATAAAGATAGCTTTAGAACTTCATAATTTAATTCATGCACATTGTAAATGCTAACAGTTAGTAAATCATGGATAGGCTACATGTAATATCCCAGTATTCACTGCACATTGAGCACACGTATAGTGGAAAACACTGCTAATATTTTTGCTCAGAGCTTGTCTGCCATTTGTCTCATGACTACCATTTTGAAGCTTGCGTTCAGGTTTTGCTAGCTCTTTAGTTGGAATTAGTGCTTGCAGGTAATTTCCCTGAGGGTTAGCATGTTGACGCTAAATGAAGAAACTGGGGAGTAAGCCATTATAAAACATCTGACATGAACTTGTACACATGCAAAAAGCATCATAGAAAAAATTATGTACAACTCCAACATGGCACACTGGGTGATATCACAAAGACATTCGCAAATAATGATTAGACCAGAAACAGAGACATTGGAAAGCAAATCTCCTAAATCTTCACAAAGTGGTGGTCCAGTCTTACCATTGCATGTAAGTCTTTTAGTTATCATACATTTATGGTATGTTTAAACTGCAAGTGATGTGTATTATTCATCTCCTTTATTTGGTTTGGCTAAGATTAGTAATGGACTCCAAATGAAATAAATTGCTCTCATCATTTACAACTAAGTAAGCAAAATACGTTTTATGGATCATGTTTGCAATAAAGACTGTGTTCCCCCAATTATTGCAAGCAGAGACAAGAACTTGGAACAAAGAATTAGTAGAAGAGATGACATAGGAAATAAAGGCTGTACTATCCAAGTCCCAGTAAAACTGCTGTTGCTTTTAACAAAGTATAATGAATATTGCTTGCATAACACATGAGATGTGTTTTTTAGTGAAATAAATGTTCATCATATTTGTAGATTCAAAGGACTGAAGATGCTGGTATACAAAAAAAGACACAGTGCTGGAGTAACTCAGCAGGACTGGCAGCATCTCTGGATAACATGGATAGGTGACATTTTGAGTTGGGATGTTTCTTCAGATTGAATGCAGCAGTGGCAAGCAAGCGAAAGACAGGTAGGGGCAGCACAAAGCCTGGCAAGAAATAAGTGGATACAGATGAAAGGGGTATTGATTGGTTGGTTGAACAATGGCCAGAGATGAAAAGACAAAAGGTAATGAGATAAGATGACAAGGAAAAACGAGTCATGAAAAGTGAAGCCAGAGGGAATAATATATTTGGAAGGGGAGGGGGAGAAAGTCATGCGATAAGAGTAGAATTAGGCTACTGATCTATCTCTCCTTCCTAACCCCATTCTCCTGCCTTCTCCCCATAACCTCTGACACCCATACTAATCAAAAATCTATCTATCTCTAAGTGAGCAATGGGAGCACATCCAGGTTGGGGCACCGGGAAGAGAGGGATAAAGAAAGGCGTGGAGTTGCTTGAAGGTTAGTTACCTAAAACAGGAGAATTCAATGTTCATACTGTTGGGTTATAAGCTACCCATATGAGATACTGTTGCTCCAGTTTGTGTGTTGTCTTAATCTGGCAATGGGGGAGATCTTGCCTCTAAAACAATGAAGATATGGTGATCTATATTAATTTAACTGGGTGTGTACTGGTACCAGAACTTGCGTGTGGGAATGTTCTTTCTACCTTTGCCCTGCTCAGTGTCATGTTCATTGGCTTAGGAAGTATTGTCAAAACAACTGTGACGAATAAATGTAGTACACCTTATAGAAGGGACGTGATACGCTCGTGGTCTATCAACAATGCGTTGGTTTCCGCATAAAGTAAACTGGTCAGTAGCTTTACCTGCTAACAAACTCTGGGAGTAAATTTTATGAGTCCTTTAATAGTCATTTTGATGGAGGATAATGGTTGGTGCAGACAGTGAGCAGTGTATTGAAGGGATTAATTGTCTGGCTTAGTTGAAATGCTGTATCTGGTTTTGCATTCTATTTTCATATTGGAGCTTGCAGAAATAGAATAGTGTCTTATTTTAGTCTTTGTTTGAATAGTAGTAAATGCCACCTTCTTGAGTAGACCATGTCCAGTCCTTGAATGATAGGCTGCAAGGATTAGCTTTTCTACAGCCAAATTTACAATTGCAGGATCATTGCATTGTATGATGATAATAAAGCCCTTTTTGCACTATACATTCTTCAAGGCATTGGTGAACATAGATTATGCCTATTATAATCCAGCAGTTCATGTGTTGGTCTTTTCCAAAGGATCCTCCATTTACTTGTGTTCTTGTTAATAAACCTCTTGTATTTCTGCCAAGCAGTCTTCAGGAAAATCTATCTTGGAAATAGATCAGATGGTGTCATCTGAAAAATTATCTTATCAATGTTGCTAAATAATATTTTGTGTAGAGTTGATGGAAATTTCTTATAAACATTTTACTTGACTCAATATTCCACTTGGAAAGACCTTTGTTTTCCCTGGACGTTTTGAATCCCAGAGTTTAAAGGAATGTGACTCCTTCAGGACATATATATTCAAGATTGCTTAGAGATAAAGAATATCTCCTTGCTGGAGTATTCATGATTGAGGTCAACGGTTTGGTTGTGGTTAGTCAAGACTGTAAATGATAAATGGTGACAATGGTATGTCATGAATTTGGACAGACTATCATTCTGTTACAACCAAAGAAATGTTACGTACGTGTCAGATCACCTCTGATGAAACGAGTAAAGTGAGGAGTCCTGTTGGCAACAAAGGTTGGATCATGAGCCTCCTCATTTGTTGCTGTACAATGGGTGTTTCTTACAAAAAGCCTGGTTTGTGGGTTGACACATCGCAATGCTGATTGCTTGAGTTGAATTGCTCTCAACATTGAGCTGGAGAACAGCCAAGTTTTAGTATCATAAGAAAAGAGATTTGTCCTGGATCATCCCATGATAAGTATTTCAGTACCTTGCTTTGCTCTACACTAATAGTGGGAGACGATGTAAGAGGATTATCATAATTGGCCTGAGATATAAAATTAGTGCTTTGCAACTGCCTTCAAGAATGCAATCTGCCGAGACTATAGGCTTTCAGCCATCCTTAGATAAATGATGCTGATTGAAGAGAGGACCATGAATATTGCATGTGTTTCAAAATGAGGAGAAGGATAAAGGCCTGTACATGGAAATATAGGAACTTGGGAATTCACAGGTCTTGGTGATTACACCCTTGGGCCTGCTCTGATTATCCCCTTTAGCATCTTGTTCATAACTTCTCTCTGTATCTATTGATCCTTTTAGTATTAGCAAATATTTCTGTCTCTTTCTTGGCGATATTTAATGACTCGAACTGCACTTCCTTCTGTGGCAGAGAATTCTCCTGGTCCACAGATTTGAAGGAGAACCAACATGACAAGTTGTTCATTTAACAAAAAGAATGCTTTTGTGAGGCATACAATTTTAAATCTTGGTTCCTCAATTTTAAGTTGCCTGTGGTATGGCACCAAGCAGACCCCAGCGATATCATGTGAAATCCAAAATTATGGAGGTGGTGTCCAGAGAGGCAATGGCTGTTTGGGCATCATTGCCAATGTCTTTGCTGCTCCATGCATTGGTGCGTCAGATACATTAAGGGCTGCGAGGAGAATAGCAAACTTTGTGGAACGAGCAGTAAAGCCACAATTTTCCTTTGCAGTCGATTTCACATTGATATTTCTAAAAACTGTTCATAACATCAGTCTGAAGAAGGGTCTCGACCCAAAACGTCACCCATTCCTTCTCCCCAGAGATGCCGCTTGTCCAGCTAAGTTCTCCAGCATTTTGTGTCTATTGCTTTCTTATTTTTCCTTATATTAAAAGAAAATTTACTAACCAACCAACCATGTGTGCCTTCTTCCAAGTTATTTATGTATATTGTAAAAGGTTGAGGCCCTAGTACTGATCCCAGTGGCACATAATTTATTGCATTTTGTCAATCTTCAACAGGCCAATTTATGCCTGTTTTGTGATAGCCAGCTAATTTCCTGCCCACAACGATATGGCTGAATGAATGAAAACTTTATTGTCACATGTTACAAGTCACAGTGAAATTCTTTGCAGTGAAATAGTCGCCCGGGAAGGGTCCATTGTTCTACCCTCCACCCCCCCCCCCTCCACACCGGGTCCCTGTTCTTCTTCCCCCACCTTCACAACGGTCCACCCCGCGGAGTCATCCATCGTTCCTTCCCTCGGCAGCGACGTCCTTACTTCACGTGTCCGTCTCATCTGTCGGTCGGCGCCATCATTGGCTGCCGCACCGACCTCTCCACAACGCTGCTGGGTCCTTTCCTGCGGTGGTGCCGACCCGGGCCCCAGCCGTGGGTGCCGTCGACCGCTCTGCCGACCCGCGAAGCGAGGCTCCCCCGACCCGGCTGGGCTCAACCTGGGCTTCTCCGCGGCCATCCAGGAGGCATCAAGACCGCGGTGTCTCGATAAAGGCCTCCAGACACATTCCCAGTCCACAGCCGAGGCCCGGTGGGAATCATTATGTCACCTCCTATATGGCTCTGGAAATCTAAGTATAATAAATCCACATTATCTATAACAAATGCTGATACTTCATAAAACTTCAGTAAGTCAGTTGATTTACATCATGTTGAACTTGTCTGGTTACTTTTGTAATAATAATAATAATAATAGATTTTATTTATGGGCGCCTATACAAAAGTCTCAAGGACACCTTACAAAATTTAACAAAGAAACATATAATCAGAGTAAAATAAGTTATAAAGACATCACCAAATTAAAGACAGAAATTCGATCCAAAAAAGACAACAAAAAAATTCAGAAACTCAATGTGAAGAGAGAGCAGCGGCAGCCAAACCGCGCCAGCGTCCACTCTCCCTTCCGACCACCATCTTGGACATAGACTAACATAGACACTACACACTACACACAAAATCATCCCCCCACAATGGTTACCACTGTGGGGGAAGGCACAATGTCCAGTCCCCAACCCCAGTTCTCCCCAAAGTCAGGCCTATTGAGGCCTCCACAGTTGCCTCTACGGAGGCCCGATGTTCCTGGCCGTTCTCGCCGGGTGCAGTTGCCCCGGCGTCAGGAGAGTCCTCGCAGCGGCTGTGACGGCTGGAACGGCCGATTTCCTACCGGAGTCCGTGGCACCTGAAGCCGACAAGGCCGCGCCGATTTGGAGCTCCGAGGCTCCGGATGTTAAAGTCGGCACCGCCGCCCGCGGCTGGCCGCTCCGCAGTCCCGCGGCCCGGAGGTGTTGAGCTCGGCGGTCACAGCTCACCGGAGCTCCAGCGTGTCGATCCAGCGCGGCGACCCAGGCAAGGCATCGCCTGCTCCGCTCCGCGATAGCGCTCCAGCGCTGTGCCGCCACCGAAGCTGAAGGTGCTGGGCAGTCCCCGCCAGGAAACGCCGCTCCAGGCCCGATGGTAGGCCGCAGGGACGGGTCGACGGGGCAGCCCGGAGAAAAAGCTGCCTCACCGACCAGGTAGGGACCTAGAAATAGTTTCACCCTTACCCCCCTACATGAAAAGTCAAAATTCCCCAACAGACATAGACCAAGAAAACTAAAAACGAAGTACTTTTCCCTTCCCCCCCCCGCAAATCAGTCTGAAGAATGGTCTCGACCCGAAACGTCGCCTATTCCTTCGCTCCATAGATGCTTCCTCACCCGCTAAGTTTCTCCAGCATTTTTGTCTACCTTTGATTTTTACAGCATCTGCAGTTCTTTCTTAAACATAGAATGCATTAAGTTCATCAGGTAGGGCCACACCATCACCAGCAATGTTGCTTGACTGTTTGGCAGCCAGTTATAATATTCAGGCCTTGCCACAGTCTGCAGATGTCTGATTATACAGGGACGCAAGTTTGTCCTGGTATTGTGTCTTGACATTCTTGAAGGTTTTGCACAGATCATAGCGAGCTTCATTGTACTGCTCAAGATTGTTTGACTTGTATGCAGCGGTCTTGGCCTTCACATGGGAATGTAGAATGTTTCATCCAACCAAAAGGCCATCCAACTCCTTCTAAATGATACAACTTTTGTAAATTAATTAAACAAACAATGATAATTCAAATAAGCAGGGGTGGGGTGCGTAATGGGCCTGTCCCACTTAAGCGACTTTTTAGGCGACTGCAGGAGACTGTGCAGTTACCACATGGTCGCCATATGTTCGCAGGTAGTTGCTGAGGAGTCGTCTTCATGCCCGCATTCTGGGAACTGTTCGCGGCCTCATTATGGTCGCCGCATATCTTTCAACATGTTGAAAAATTAGTGGCGACTAGAATGAAGCCGCCATGGAGAGTAGCGAGAATTCACGTGCTGTAGATGGGTCGCCAGGAGGTCAAAGGTTCTCAGAGGTTCTCGTAGGTTGTAGCCGGTGCTGATCGGTGAATTTCATTGGCTCATTGGGACAAAAAAGGTAAGCAGTAGTTTTCAGAACCAAGGATAACCAACTGGTAATGTTAAATGTCCGCCGAGCTTCACAGTCGTGTATCTCTGGCTTATTAAAAGGTTTTTTTTATTTTTTATTTATTTTTTTTAAAATTATTTTTATTAGAAGTACGGTAAATTACAGTAGTACACAACACATATATCTTAATACATTTTTTGTACCGCTTCATTTTTTTGAGCTTTAAAAGAAAGATAGAAGTAAGAAAAGTAAAGAAAGTGCGCAAGAGTCGTGAAGTGCAAGAGAGTGTTGGGAAAAGAAAGCCCCTTAGAAAAGAAGTTAGAGAAGGAAGTAAAGTAAGAAAGTAGACCCTAGAAAAGAAAGAAAAAGAAAGTAGGAACAATCGCAGAAAGGGACTACCAACCAAGTCTGTTTTTGTTGTTTTACCTCCCATTACCAGGTCCTGATACCATTTATTTATTTATTTATTTATTAAATTACTATTGCACCTCATGCTTGTAATAGGTCCAGAAACATAGACCACGTCTTTTGGAATTGGTCTGCTTTACCTGCTAAGAGGAATCTCATCTCTTCCAGATGTAATGTTTCAAACATATTTGATGTCCACATTTTTATTGTTGGTGTGGGCGCATTTTTCCAGAATTTAAGTATGAGCTTTTTTCCCCATTATTAGCCCGTAATTGAATAAATTCTTCTGATACACGTTTAATTCAGGGATACCTTCCGATATTCCAAAAATGATCCATTCTGGTTTTGGTACCAGTTTTATTTTAATAAATTTTGAAAAAATATCAAATATTTCATACCAGAATTTTGGATTTTTGTACAAAAAACAAAAGAATGCGCTATGGTAGCTTCTTGACATAGACATTTATCACAGATTGGTGAAACATTAGGAAAGATTTTATTTAATTTAGTTTTTGAATAATATAGTCTATGTAATGTTTTGAATTGGAGGCAACTTATTAAAAGTTGCCTCCACTCCTTCTCCCCCCTCTCCCCCCTCTCTTTAAAGGACTTACTGTACACTGTGCTAGCCATCTTAATTACAGCGCCAACCTTCCTGTTCATCACGGTGTGTGTCTCTATCACCTTGGATTTGCACCCTGTGAATTTTTTAGACAGCGCTCCCCCCGCTTGCCCTGTCCCCCGCCTGCATAACGGGCAGGTGAAGGAAGCGGTGTGTTTGTGTGTGTGTTCCACTGTCAGTCGCCGTTCCAGTTGCCTTTTTTCAGGCGACTGCCGGCAACTTGACAGTCGCTGGCAGTCCGCTGAAAAAAGGGCCTAAGTGGGACAGGACCATGAAGCGAACCATAAATTACATCTACTTTACTGGTGAAGTTCAATGACCCTTCATATTGATGGGGTCGTATTAGATGCACCATCTCTGGCGAGGCCAGATATGAAGTGTATCTGGTACATCAACTCAATGTGTTATGGACTTTTGGTGAATCTGGGGTGAGAGGGAGGTCAGATGTGCCTCCAGCTCACCTCCCACTCATTCTACTCATTCATTCAGCAGCAAGCAGGTCCAGGTCCACAACCTTGTGTGCTGCTGCTCATTGGTGACTTTTGGCAAAACTACATCCAGTTGAGAAACAAACTCAGGCCCGTTGTGTTTAGATTCGCAAAAGATGTTGACGGCACACTGCATAATTGACATGTGTGCAGTATTAAAACTCATGGGACCAAAGGGACCATGGCAACAAAGATATAAAATTAGCTAAATAACAGAAGGAGAGAGCATTGGAGAATACTTGTTTATCAGACAGTAGCACTAAGATATGTTTCCCAGAAAGCAGTTTTGGGTGTGTTGCTCTTTTTGATCAAAATTATGCTCATGGCTAAGTCAATAATTTTAAAGTTTGCAGAAGCATGACTGTAATAAATCAGGGGCAACCAGTAGCAGGACACAGACAGACTGGTGAAAACAGCAGATATATATATCGTCTGGTGAGGGGTGCAGATGTAGATCTTCTGGTGAGGGGTGCAGATGTGGACAATCAGGTGAAGGGTGCAGATGGTGATGGTCCGAAAGTGTTCAGACTAGCGGTAGAGTTGCTGCCTTACAGCGCCAGAGACACAGGTTCGATCCTGACTAGGTGCTTATCTTTACAGAATTTGCACATTCTCCCCGTGACCTGCATGGGTTTCCTCCCACACTCCAATGATCTACAGGTTTGTAGGTTAATTGGCTTGTTAAAATAGTAAATTGTCCCCAGTGTGTGTAGGATAGTGTTAATGTGCAGGGGTCACTGGTCAGCATTGAATTGCTGGGCCGAAGGGCTTGTTTCTGCACTGTATCTCTAAACTAAACTTTTAAAAAGTGAGATGAGCATAATACAGAGGAGTTAAAATAATATATTTCTTTAGGAAGCTAATCATATAAAATCACACAGAATAAAGATGCTGCAAGAATAGAAACAGGTGGGGGTGTATGTTCATGGATCTTTCAAAGTGGCAGGAGAAGTAGAGAAGGTTATTTAAAAGTGTAAATCAGGTCTTTAAACTAATAATAGAGCCACAGAATACAAAGCCATTAACTTATACCAAAGCTGTAAGCTCTGAGGTATTGTATTCACCTCTAATCACCACAATGTTAAAAAGATGTCAGGGTCTTATAGCGGAAGAGTTTGTTGTGAATGGTGCCAGAATTAAGGGACCTCAGTTGTTCGAGGATACAGGAGGAGTGATCTGTTCCTTGAATGGGAAATAAAATCAAGGCTTTCTTTGATGAAGATATTTAATATTATGAAGAGCCACAGATATGAATGGTCAAATGGCCTGTGACCCTTTCTGAATTGTATTATTACATATCATTCTATTTCACCTAAAAACTGTGAAAAATTTTGTTCAGCTTTTAAGTGAAGCTATTCAATTATTTCATGTTCCAATGATCAGATTAGACATAAATCATTGGAAAATTGGGGGATTTCTTCAGTTTTTCACACACCATTTTTTATGATCATTTGTGGTGTTGAAGCAGGCAACTAGAAATTAATTCATGTAATGTCATGAAAGTAATATCATACTCTGATATTACTTTCCTTCCCCCGCCCAAAACATTAAGAGAATATTGCAGAGACACTTTAATTTTAGATATTGAATCAACTTGCTATTCTCTAAGAAAGAGGGTCACCATTGAAATACAGATGGTATGTTGTCAACTCAGTAGCCCTCTAGCAAGTGTTGGTGCTATTCAGGAGGGTTTAAAATAATTTGACATGGGATTGCATCCAAGTGCCTATAAAGAGGCAGATGGGAAGTTGTGGTAAGTAATGTTGTCAAAGAGAGAAAGCTTTGTCGACAGGACAGGCAAAGAGGAGGGGAGACCAGTGGTTTAAACTGCATTAATTTCAGTGCAAGAAGCTTAACTGGCAAGACGGTCATCTCAGGGTGCGGATTGTCTCAGGGGACAGGGATATTATAGCCATAACAGAAACATGACTGAGAGAAGGGCAGGAGTGGCAGCTCATTGTTCCCGGGTATAGATGCTGCAGATAGACACAAAATGCTGCAGTAACTCAGCGGGCCAGGCGGCATCTCTGGAGAGAAGGAATGGGTGACGTTTCGGTTGAAGACCCTTCAGACTGATGACTGAAGAAGCGTCTCGAACCGAAACGTCACCCATTCCTTCTCTCCAGAGATGTTGCCTATCCCGCTAAGTTACTCCAGCACTTTGTGTCTATTTTTGGTTTAAACCAGCATCTGCAATTGCTTCCTATAGATGATGCAGGCATGATGCAGCAAGAGGAAGGGGATGCATTTGTATTTAGGTTAACAACAATGCTTAAACAGAATAAACATGGGGAATCATCCAGTGAAGCTATATTGGTTAGGACTTGGAACCTAAAAGGGGGAGATTACTTTGGGGTTGTGTTAGAAGCCCCTCAATAGTCAGCAGGAATTGGATGAACAGATGAGCAGAGGGATCACAGATAGCTGTAAAAGTAATAGTGTGGCATTAGTGGGAGATTTTAACTTATCTAGTATTGAGCATGTGTAGGACAAATGGCTGAAGTGTCAGTGGGGGAGCACTTTGGATTGGTGACCATAATTCTTAAAGTTTTAAAATAGTAATGGAGAAAGTTAAGGCTGTCCCACAAGTTAAGGTCCTAAAGGTGTAAGGCCAATCCAGGAAGCATTAGGCAGGGACTTGCAGAAGTCGATTGGGTGACACTCTGGGCAGGTAAAGGGATGACCGACAAGGTGGATGCTTTTAAAAGTGCAATAGTAAGAGTTCAGGGACAGCATGTATCTGATAGGGCGAAGGGTTTAGAGAATCTTAGTTGACGTTAGTTATTGAGGCTGCAGTCGTGAAAAAGAAGGGGGTAATACATCAGATTTAGGCAGGCAGGATCAAGTGAATCCCTTGATGAATATAAGAAGTTTAAGAAGATACCTACGAGGAAAATCAGGAGGACAAAATGAGAAAATGAGATGGACTTGGCAGGCAAGGTAAAGGAAATTCCCAAGATATTTACCAGATATATTAAGGGTAACCAGGGAGGTAATAACCCCTCTTAAAGATCAGCCTGATCGTGTATGTATGGAACCACAGGGCATGGGTGTGATTTTTAATGAATATTTCTTCTCAGTTTATACTGTGGGGAATGACTATGGAAGTAACGAATTGAGTCAAATAAGTTGTGATGTCTTGGCCATATACGGATTACCAAAGAGGAGGTATTGGCACTCTTAAAGGATGTTAAGGTGGATAACTCCTCAGGGCCTGACCTGATGCATCCTGTGGGAAGAAACTGCAGAAGCCCCTTTGCAGAGATATTTGCTTCATCTTTAGCAGTTCTGGAAGACTGTAGGGTGGCTAATGTTGCTGTCCTTCTTAATTGTTATTAAAGAAAGGTATCAAGGAGAAGCCAGTAAGCTTGATATCAGTGGTAGGTGAGTTCCTGGAGGGCAATTTGAGCGATAGGTTCTACCAGCATTTGGTTAGACAAGGACTGATTAGGGATAGTCCACGTGACTTTGTGCATGGAAAATCTTTCTTTCAAATCTAATAGAGTTGTTTGAAAAGGTAATCAAGACGTTTGATTATGGCAGGTTTGCGCACACTGCTTATATGGACTTCTGTACGGCCTTTGCCTAGGTCTTGCATGGTAGACTTGTGTGGAAGGTTCAATCACGTGGGATTCAGGGAGAGCTAGCTAATTGGATACATAATTGGCTTGATGTAAGGAAGTGGAGTGTGATGGTGGAAAGTTTGTTTTTCAGACTAGAGGCCTGTTCCTAGGGTACACCACAGGGATTGGTGCTGGGCCCATTGTTTGTCCTTTATTTTAATGAATTGGATGAAAATGTACATGGCATGGTTAGTAAGTTTGCAGATGATATAATAATAGCAGGAATGTAGATATTGAAGAAGATTGTCAAAAAGTTACAGCAGTATCTCGATCAGCTAGGTAAGTGAGCCGAGGAATGGAAATTCAGATAAATGTGAGGTGTTGCATTTTGGAAAATCAAACCAGGGTAGAACTTTCAGGAGTGAATGGTAGGGCTCTGAAGAGTGTTGTAGAGCTGAGGGACCTAGGAACACAAGTCCATACTTCCCTGTAAGTGGCAACACAGGTCAACAGGATGGTGAGTAAGGCATTTGGCATGCTGGCCTTCAAAGTTCAGGGTATTGAGTATAGAAGTTGGTTCATTATGTTGCTATTATAAAAGACACTGGTGAGATCACATTTGGAGTATTGTCTGCAGTTTTGGTCACCTGGCTGTAGAGAAGACCTCATTAAGCTGGAAAGACTGCAAAGAAGATTTACAAGAATGTTGCCAGGACTCGAGAGCTTGAGTTGTAGGGAAAGGTTGAGTAGGCTAGGACTTAATCCTTGGAACATAGGAGGCTGAAGAATGACCTGATAGAGCTATAAAAAATGATGAGAGGCATAAATTAAGTGAATTTGCAGTCTTTTTTCCCAGGGAAGATGAATGAAAAAACTAGAGGGTATAGATTTAAGGTTAGGCAATTTCTTCACACACAGAGTGGTGTGCACATGGAATGAGCTGCCAGTGAAAATGGTTGAGGTAGGTATAATACAACATTAAAAAATACATTGGGTGCAATACATGGATTGGAAAGGTTTAGAGAGATATGGGCCGATGTGGGCAGATGGTAGACTTGGATAGGCATCCTGGTTGATATAGGCGAATCGGGCCAGAGCCCCCACATTCATGTTATACTACTCTGTGACTATTACTCTGCGACTCTATCCATGGTATGTGATTCTTGGCCATTGCAAGTATCATTTCGCTTTAGAAGTAGTTCAATACACAAGGTACTGCTTTATTTGATGCGTTTTGGCGCTCTGCAGCTAATGTGCACACAGGGTGGACAGGTAATAATGCCCATTGGCATGTTTTGATTTAATGCCACAGTTTCCCTTTTGAAGCTTGGAGCTTGCAAATCATAATTGACCTTTTATAATTGATCATTGCTAGATAAGTGTTCAGTAGCAGAAAGGGCCCTTTTTAAACACTGGTTCTATATTAAGCCACCATTAACTGAAATGGAGACTTTTTCTGTAGGAAAGAACTGCAGATGCTGGTTTAAATCGAAGGTAGACACAAAATGCTGGAGTAACTCTGGCTCAGAGGGCGGTGGAGGCAGGTTCTCTGGATGCTTTCAAGAGAGAGCTAGATAGGGCTCTTAAAAATAGCGGAGTCAGGGGATATGGGGAGAAGGCAGGAACGGGGTACTGATTGTTGATGATCAGCCATGATCACATTGAATGGTGGTGCTGGCTCGAAGGGCCAAATGGCCTACTCCTTCACCTAATGTCTATTGTCTATTGTCTAACTCAGCGGGTCAGGCGGCATCTTTGGAGACAAGGAATGGGTGATGTTTTGGGTCGAGACCCTTCTTCAGTCTGAAGACCCCAGTCTGAAGAAGGGTCTCGACCCAAAACGTCACCCTTTCCTTCTCTCCAGAGATGCTGCCTGACCCGCTGAGTTACTCCAGCATTTTTGTGTCTACCCTTGAGACTTTTTCTTCCAGCTAATTCCCCTCGACTCCATCAGACTGAAAATAGGCCCTGACCTGAAACGTTGTCTGCCCGTTTCTCTTCACAGATGTTGCCTGATCTGATGAGTTCCTCCAGAGGTTTTTTTGTTGATCATTAAATTCTGGTCAATTACTGACGTATTTTCAGTAGCTGTAGCTACAATTCAAAATAACAGACTTGAAAGTGCTGATGTTTACCAGGGGGGTTCTGCAGATAATGCTACATTAACCAATTATTGCCAAACATGGACCATTAGGCACATAGCCTTATATGGCCTTGGAATATAGCACAGAATAGAGATTGCACAGGGAAAAGTTAAGGGAAAGAGGAAGGGTAGGATGCGAGAACAGAACACTGCGTTTAACAACAAAGAGCCGTGTGGGAGATGTCTACAGTTCAGATAGGAGACAGTCTTTCTGCAATCTGCCAGTTGCTCCATTCACAATTGATCTTCTCTTTATGAGATGCTGGCTGTGTTTAAATAGTGCAGAGTACTAGGTCCATTGCAGCACTCAACATCATAGTCAGCTTTGGTTGCATTTTGTAATAATGCTAATCAGCAGTATAGTATAATTCTCATGTTGATAACATTCCATAGCATGTTCCCCATGCCGCGTTAAAGGGCCTACTGAATTTGGCTCATCCAAGTTGAGTTTAGTTTAGAGATAGCACGGAAACAGGCCCTTCGGCCCACCGAGTCAGCACTGACCAGCGATTCCCCGCTCACTAACACTATCACACACACACTAGGGACAATTTACAAACACACCAAGCCAATTAACATACAAACCTGTACGTCTTTGGAGTGTGGACGGAAACTGGAGATACCAGAGAAAACCTATGCAAGTCACAGGGAGAAGGGACAAACTCCATACAGACAAACATCCATAGTCAGGATTGAACCTGGGTCTCTGGCACTGTAGTCTTTTCCCATAAATCCTTCAATGATAAGGGAATATTATTTTAACCTTCAGACATGCAAGACATTCTCCTGTCTGTCTACTTCAGTTAACAATAGAATATTTTCTGTGCAGCCAAATATAATGGTTGGAGTGTCATGAAGTCTGAGTTTGTATGCAGAAACATTCATAAGAAATGGTTCAATTTTGACTTGATAACAGGAGAACCAAGGAATGGATAATGGTTTTATTGACACATTTTGTGGAGTTAAAATGGAGACAAAGTATGACGTGTGGGAATACAGAGCTATAATCTTAGACCGTTTATCTTAGACTTTGCTCTAAGAAAATGTGTGAATGGTGCACTGACTGGTTGGCATTTCTAATTTCGTTGTACATGTTTACATGTTATAATGACAATAAAGTATTCATTCATTCATTCATAAAATAACTACCGTTAATGATGATCTCAAACAGCTTTTTGCACAATCACAAGTGGGGAACAAGTTCTGTTCCCACAGGTTGCTCGTCAGGGTTCTCTCTCATGGGCTATTTTTAGTCTCATCTTGGTTTCTTAACTCATTTTAACCCAATAACCCAAAGTTATTGATAATTACCATGTAGTTTTCATTACTTTGCAGTTATTCTTTATTTTTTAATTCTTCATGCAACACCTTAGATAGTGAATTACATCAGACTGTTAAATGTATTATCACATGAACAGTCCCTCTGAGTCCAAGTCAATGATCAAGCACTAATTTGCACTAATCCCCCACTAAATCCATTTTATTCCAACTCTGACCTCCACAATTTATCGTGGACAATTAACCCTCTGACCCGTATGTCTTTGCGATGTAAGTGAACAAGGTTGTCATTGGGTTGTAAGTGGAGAAGGGCAGAGGAAGATCATTTAAGGTTACGACAGCATCAGAATTAACTGATAATTTGGGCAAAGGAATGGCAGATGGATTGAACTCAGACAACTGGGTTTTGGGAAATTAAATTAGGACAGGGCAGTGAATGGCAGGTCTTTGGATTAGTGTGTGCAACTAAAATATAATTAAGCCTGAAAGAGTGCAGAGAAGATTTACGGGGGTGTTGGCAGGACTCGAGGCCCTGAGCTATAAGGTTGTGTAGATGGGTCTTTATACTTTAGAGCGCTGAGGGGTTCAAGTTCAAGTTTAAGTTTGCGTTTATTGTCACTTAACCAACTAAGGTACAGTGAAATTTGAGTTATCATACACCCATACTAAGTGAAAAGCAACAATACACACAGCCACATAAAATAAAATTTAACGTAAACATCTACCACAGTGGAATCCACATTCCTCACTGTGATGGAAGGCAATAAAGTTCAGTCATCTTCCTCTTTTGAAGGGGCCTTTGAACCCTCCGCACTTGCCACTGCCGACGGTCCGATGTTCAAGCCATCTCGTCGGGATGATCGAAACTCCGGCGCCGGAATGGATCGGAACACTCCGCGGCATGCAGCTCCCGAGTCGGCCTCTTACCGGAGACTGCGGATTCACGGTGTGAAAGTCGGAGCTCTGTTGGCGACCCTCGGCAAAGGATCACAGCTCCCGATGTTAAAGTCAGCGCCACACTCGTGGCTTGAAGCTCTGGGCCGGTCTCCAGGGAAGGCAGCACCACTCCACGTTGTAGGCCGCAGGGGGGGATGGAGATGCGACACGGAGAAAATTTGCATCTCCGTCAAGGTAAGTGGCTGAAAATAGTTTCCCCCGATTCCCCCCCACACATAAAACATACCAAGAAACATTGAAACATACATTTAAGACATACTTAAAATAATAAAATCAGAGAAGGTACGGGACAGATTGTTGGCGAGGCGGCCATTACGGGCACCACCCGGTGATCTTTGAGATGGAAATAAATCATGAGTGGAATAGATAGGGTGAATAAACAGAATCCTTTACCCAGGGTAGGGAGATCAAGAACCAGAGAATATAGGTTTAATGTGAGAGGGGAAACATTTAATCTGAGGAACACTTTTTCATTCAGAGGTTGGTTGGTATATTGAACGAGCTGCCGGAGGAGATAGTTGAGACAGATTCTATAACATCATTTAAAAGTCACTTAGACAGGTACATGGATAGGACAGGTTTTGAGTTATATGGGGCAAATGGGACCAGCTTACATGGGACATCTTGATTGACATGGACAAGGTGGACCAAGGGGTCTATTTCCATGTTGTATTACTCCGACTCTAGGACCTGGTCTACCTGCTGAGTACTAACGCTGAACATATTTTGCATTAATTGTTTTAATTTCTTTTTAGGATTCTTGGTAAAATATTTGGATTGTTTGAGACACCAATTTCAAAAATGCTTATGCTAGACACATCATTTCCTTTGATCAAATTACCTAGAGGTGTTTAATTGTCCTCGACTTTCCCTTTTCCAATTAATAACAAAAATTAACTAAAATTCTATTCTCGTGTCGTGTCTGTAGATGCAACTAAATCACAAATAGTGATAGACTCATGGGCTAATGTGAGATCTTTATGCATTGATTCTCCAGGCAATCTGGTAAAGTTGATCCATGATTAGAAATCTACTTACTCTGTAGAGAATTATGTATATGACACCCAAGCCGTTTACTTGATAAAGATTGACTTTAACTCTGCTTCTTTGAAGGAAGAAGTGAATTTTGTTGTTCATGTCTTTTTTAATCAAAAATGCCCAGGATTTGAAGTCACAATGTTTGATTGGTTTTCACTTCCCGAGACAGTTACTGTAACTGCTTGGTTGAATACTAAAGATGTTTCACAGAATTTCAATGGGTGATATAACTTCCACAGTGAAATACTGCACACAGAACAACTTTGACAAAGCCATCCCAATGTAGAAGTGTGCACCACTATTTTTTCACCTCCGCATTTCTACTTGTGCCTTTAGTATTTTTTCACTGTCCTCATGCCACTGACTGATATATCTCCCAAACAAATGGGATTCGTCAGAGTTCTATGAGTGGGGAAAAACAATCTTTCTAGGAAGGTCTTTTAAGACATTTATTTCAGATTTATCAATTAAAACAAAACAAAAAATCCAAAATACATTTATTTTTTAAAGGCATAATGGTACATGTGCATATTCAAGTCCTTCAAGTAATATTATCCACCTGCAATATTAGTGGAGTGATAAGTTTAATGCTATTTTGATATTTAGCCAAATCCTGCTGTTGCTTCAAGGTCAACATCTATGTTGGCCCTGTCGCTGCGTTATATTCTTGCATTTATGCAGCTCTTAATCCAACGCCAATATTGCCGCTGCAATTCTTCCACAAGGTGCTGCAAAAATGAAGGCCCCTGTGCACAGACTGTCTGAATTGCCTTCTGATAATTCTCTGTATCTAAACATCGCTGTTAAGGCACCTTGATTACGGATTCCAATCACTGTAATATGGGATAACGCTGTAGCTAATCTCCATAAGCTCCCAGAAGCAGTACGTAGCTACCACAGTGATGTAGTACACACATTTGAACCCTCAAGAAATATTAAATGCTCACATTATCTCCAAATACTGTGCAGTTGATTCACAAAGAAACCCACCTACATTGCTTTTCTTCCGACTAAAACCCCATTAGAAGTAACCTTTTAATATGACAAGTAACAATTATAAAGGGGTACAACTATGTTTAAAATGTTAATTACCTAATTTGTTTATATAAGTACAGCATTGATATTATTCATCACAATGAGTTTGTTTTGCCAGCAATTGGATTTGAGCCAAGTTAGTATTTTACAATAATTATTTGTGCAATGCACATGTAGTCACTTAAAGGATCCATTACGGGGAGCTAGGTGTTAAAAGCAATGTTATCATTAATTTCAACAGACACTGGTTATGCCTAAATACAAGGATTATATAGAGATTTTTAAAAAAATGTACTGGATATTAATTAAGTATAGAGATCAGGTAACTGTTATTTATTAGTTTCTGAAAGTAAAAGAACAAACTAACATCAGTGACAGTTTTGCATTGTGAACTTACAAAGCATAATTTATGTCATATACTAGATTAAGTGGGACCCGTTGGGTCCCATGTTCACATGGGAGGGCTGGTCCCCCAACGCAGTATTCCACCTCTCCACCAATTCCAATATTGGTGGCCAGTGGGGGGGGGGCCTTTCTGGAGTGCTAGTATGGGTGTTGTGGGCCGGACTGGTTTCCAGAGGGCTAGTATGGACATTGTGGGCCAAATGTATTCTTGGGCTGGCAGCTCAGTCACTCAGACCTGGTGGGCTGGCAGCTCAGTCACTCAGGCCTGGTAGGCTGGCAGCTCAGTCACTCAGGCCTGGTAGGCTAGCAGCTCAGTCACTCAGGCCTGGTGGGCTGGCAGCTCAGTCACTCGGAGCTGGTGGGCTGGCAGCTCAATCAATCTGGGCTGGTGGGCGCCAGCTCAGTTACTCAGGGCTAGTAGGCTGGCAGCTCAGTCACTCGGGGCTGGTGGGCTGGCAGCTCAATCAATCTGGGCTGGTGGGCGGGCAGCTCAGTTATTCAGGGCTAGTAGGCTGGCAGATCGGAAACTGCCAGAAATTCTGCCCAAAACAGGTGAGAGACTCTGTGAGAGAGAAGGGGGAGAGGGTGGAGCATCAATTTTAGACATTTTTCATATTTTTCTGCAGATCACAGCAATGAAGTCTATCCTGGCCTGGATCTCACAGGAAGTCAATGAAGGGAGGGAGAAAAATAATGGGGTGAGGGATGGTCCCATAATGCAATAGTCCACCTCTCCACCACCATGGCCTTCATGGCGTGATTGACAGGAGAGAGAATCTCAACATTTTTTAAACATTAATAATTCTTTTATTTTTCATCGATGGGAAAAATCCTCGGCACCTGATGAGCGGAGGGGGACTCTGAGTAAGATGGCCAAAAATCAAAACCGTAGATGGTAGTGTTTTTTCTAATATCAATATAAAGCGCAAACAGGAAGTGGTCAAGATTAGACTTTTAATTATATAGAAGGCTAGGCAACTTTAATTAGGCAAGGCAACTTTAATTAGGCAAGGCAACTTTAATTAGGCAAGGCAACTTTAATTAGGCAACATAGCTTCAGCATTTCCAAACCAAAGGCAACACAGCTTTAGCATTTCCAAACCAAAGGCAACACAACTTTAGCATTTCCAAACCAAAGGCAACACAGCTTTAGCATTTCCAAACTATATTTTCAAACCACATTAAGGGCACGGACAGGTCAGTAAAACCACTCACAGTTTAGTAGACATGTGTTCAGTGTTAATCATAGCTCAGACTGAGAGACGTGACCCTCTCCCTCCCCCATCTTGCAGAGACAGACTGAGGCACTCAAAACTTCCGGGTTTTATAGTCCCTCCGGAAGGGGCGTGGCCTTCAGGAGAGAGAATCTCGACATTTTTTAAACACTAATAACTCTTTTATTTTTCATCGATGGGAACAATCCTCTTGTCCTGCGCAGCGGAGGGGGGCCGAGTAAGATGGCCAAAAATTACAGCCGTAAGTGGCAGCGATTTTTCTAAAATCTATATACAGAACAGGAAGTGGTCAAGATCAGAGTTTTAGTAATATAGATATAGAGGAAAACCGAGATAATCAATTATCTAACTAATTGGAAACACAGTCTGAAGAAGGGTCTCAAACCAAAATGTCACCCCTTCCTTCTCTCCAGAGATGCTGCCTGTACCGCTGAGTTACTCCAGCATTTTGTGTCTATCTTCGGTGTAAATCAGTATCTGCAGTTCATTCCTACACAGATGATTTGGCCTCTGCCCCACCAGCTGATGGTTTCACAAATTCCCTGCCAACTCACTGCGACCCAATTCCTGGGCTCCCATCTGACTCATCAGGTGCCGTGGTTCGCATGCTCCCTTCCTACCCACTGGATTCCTGGACTCCTTTCTCATTCACTGAGGCCTTGGTGGGCACATTTCCTGCACACTTTTAAACAGTTTGATCAGATTCATCAGAAATGTATTTTAATAATGCACAACACCGCCACTGGGTGGCACGGTGGCGCAAAGGTAGAGTTACTGCCTTACGGCGCCAGAGACCCAGGTTCGATCCTGACTGAGTGCTTGTCTACACGGAGTTTGTACATTCTTCACGTGAGCTGCATGGGTTTTCTCAGAGATCTGCAGTTTCCTCCCACACTCACAAAGACGTGTAGGTTAATTGGCTTGGTATAAATGTAAATGATCCCTAGTTTGTGTAGGACAGTGTTAGTGTGCGGGGATTGCTGGTCGGTGCTGTTTTAGTGCGGTATCTCTAAACTAAACTAAATCTGAAAAATGTGAATTAAAAATTTGTTAGGATATTAAATATCTGCTCACTGGACAACCAACATATTGAGCATGTCAGATTATTGGTGTTTTACTCTATCTTCGTTTTATCAAATTTCTTCCATTGCATCATTGTAATGGTAAAATTCAATTTTGGAAAAAGCAATGAATCGATCAAAAACAATGAAGGCTTCACACTGAGAGGAAGCAGGAACTTTCACTTTCATCTGAAGCACCTCGGTGAACAACTTGCTCATTAACATTTTCATAACCCAAACATTCGCCTGTCCATTCCCTTCACAGATGCTGCCTGACCCGTTGAGTTCTTTCAGCATTTTGTGCCTCATTCAAATTGGTCAATTGAAGGTGTATCTTAAATCACTTCTACATTTAACTGTCCATCCTCGGGTTTACTGAACATCAAGAATGCATAACGCATGCAAGGCAAGGAATCAGTGGCTATTGACAAAGTTGCAACAACCTCATAAAGATACAGAGTGCTCCAGCAACGTAGCGGGTCAGGCAGCATTTCTGGACAACATGAATAGGTGGCATTTTGGGTCAGGACCCTTTTTCAGACACATTGTGGTTGGGAGGGGGGGGGGGGGGTAAGAAAGCTGGAAGAGAGAGGAGGCAAAACAAAGCCTTGTCAGTGATAGGTGGATACAGGCGATAGGGGGTTTTGATAGGAAGATGTGAATTGTGAAGACAAAGGAAGAAATGTAGGTGGAAGGAGAGGGGGAAGGGGAGAAATGTGTCAGTCCAGGTAGGGCACAAACAAGAGAGTTAGAGGGGAAAATAGGTGGGGGGGGGGAAGGAGTTGTTTGTAGGTTAGTTACCTAAATTTGGAGAATTCAATCAACAATGGAGTGGGGAGAAGGAGTTGTTTGTTGGTTAGTTACCTAAAGTTGGAGAATTCAAGCAACAATGGAGGTGGGGGGAGGGGGAATATGTAACTTTGTAAGCGCCCATGTGGGCGACTATTTGCATACCTTGGGTAAGCAAGCAAAGATCTTCACTGTGACTTGTCAAATGTTTCAAAGGTCTTTTATTGTCACGTACCAATTAAGGTACAATGTTATGCGAATTACCATGCAGCCATACAGAAAAAAAGCAACAAGGCACACAACTACATAAAAGTTAACATAAACATCCACCGCAGCGCATTTCTCACATTCCTCACTGTGATGGAAGGCAAAAAATCCAAACTTCTTCCTCTTTATTCTCCCGCGGTCGGGGCAGTCGAACCATCCGTCAGGCCGATCAAAGCTCCCGCAGCCGCGATGGAAGCTCCCGCGTCGGAGCGGTCGATCCTCCTGCGGCTTGGAGTTCCCAAAGTCGGTCTCGGACTAGAGACCGCAAGCTCCGTGATGTTAAGTCCACAAGCATCCATGGTTGGAGCTTCAAGGTCGATCCCTGGCAGAGGGATTGCGGGCTCCGCGATGTTAAAGTTCCGCAGGCTCCCCGCGGTGGAGCTCTCAAAAGTCGATCTCCAGCAAAGGCCGCCAACTCCTCGATGTTAGGCCGCAGTGCAGACGGAGATACGAGACAGGTAAGAGATTAGAAAAAGTTTCCCCCAACCCCTCACCCCTCACATAAAACAAGCTAAAGAACACTAAAAACATACATTTAACATATACTATTATAACACACTGAAGGAAGGGACAGAAGGGACAGAAGGGACAGGCTCCACCAATGTAAAGCACTTTGGTCAACGAGAGTTGTTTTTTAAATGTGCTATAGAAATAAAAGTGACTTGACTTGGCGAGGCAGCCATTGCTGGCGCCACCCGGTGGAACATGTGATAGTAAAGCATTCAATCAATCAATGTTCATGCTGGTTGGTCGTAAGCTACTCAAGCAGAATTTGAGTTGCTGTTCCTCCAGTTTGTGTGTTTGTGAGGTTTCTGAGGTTGCCACTGGCAATGGCAACTTCAGAAATATTGATATTAATATTTACGTCAGAAAACTGTTGTAAGTACTTTGAGTGGGTAAGGGTTTGTCTGAGGGTTTGAGTGGGTAAGGGTTTGTCTGAGCATTAATATCTGTGGATATTAATATCATTTTCCGACAGCCATAGCTGACATGGGGAGATGTGGCAGAATGGTGCAGTTTCCTGTACGTGCTGTGCATGGTATAAGATGCAGCCAGAAGGTGACTTTCCTTGGCTTGTCTGCATGTGTCTGCATCCAGAGGCTCAGGGTATCATATCAGTGTCAGTCATCAGCAGCCTCTGACAGGACCTGATCCTTTCATAATTGGTGACTGTGTGGTGCTCGCCGCATCACTGCCGACTTGAGCATTTTTTGACCCTGAATCTTCCGCGGCTTTTCCAGGGATATATCAATGATCTCTCAGCTGGCAAAATAAAGAAAATATTATCCCTAGTAGAGTTTCCACTCTGTTGTCATGGTTTTTCAGTGCAATTCATCCAAAATTAATTTAACTGTGTAAAAGATTCAAGCACGTGTTGCATTCTGCACCACTCAAATCACTGCACGGTTTAGCTCTGTTCTGCAAGACTGGTCAGAAAATAGCAGGTTTCCATCATTTATGTCAGTCTGCAGTTCTTTGAGGATCTTCTTAATATTATACTATCTTTAAGTGCAAAAGGATATTTTTAAAGCAGAGATAGATTCTTGATTGGTACGGGTGTCAGGGGTTATGGGGAGAAGGCAGGAGAATGGAGTTAAGGGGGAGAGATAGATCAGCCATGAGTGAATGGCAGAGTAGACCTGATGGGTCGATTGACCTAATTCTGCTCATATCACATGACTTTATGAAAGGTACCAAAGGCACCCTTTGGGATCTTGGTGTCAGAGTTACTTGTTGGATGTGCTAAATGTACAATCGATTTACCAGAATTAAATTTCAAATGTAGGTTCCAACTCTTTCATATTACTGCAGACATTAGCAATTTAGTTTTGCAAAAAAAACAATCTTTATTAGCTAATAAAACAAACAAAATTATTTTCCATGATATGTCATTTCCATAATTTAAAACTAGGTTACGCAAGCTGGCAATGTGTACCCTTAATAAAATGTCTCTTTTTGTAATTAAACCCTTGTTTTGTTGAACTAATACAACTGTCGACACTTGAATATTAGCTAAAAATTTACATTTTTAAACTCTGCTTAATTGCATTGATTCAGAGTATACATTTGCAATTGTACACATGAGCTTGGTTAAAATATGAATCATATCCAAGTCAGAAAGTTAGTTTTCTATTGAGCAAAGTTTCTCCAAGGATTGTTGAATGCATCCAAACCAAAAATTGATACCAGTCGTTTATTTGTAATCTATTGTTAATTATTTTCTTAATTTCACTTTTATGTATAAAAGTGTTAATCTTTTGTGTGATTTATCTGAGTTTTATACCTTTTCTCAGCCATTGTTCTCAGACATTTCACTGTTTACCACTTCCCTTTTGCAACAATGATTAGGCTTTCACAAGATATAAATGAATAGCATCAACATTTGAAAATAGGATTCAAATGTTCAATGTTCAATTGTTTACAAAATTCTACACCATGTGGTTTTTAGATATAACAATGGTTGTTATAAAAGTAGAATGTACATTACTGAAGGTGGACAAAAATGCTGGAGAAACTCAGCGGGTGAGGCAGTATCTATGGAGCAAAGGAAACAGGTGACGTTTCAGGTCAAAACCCTTCTTCAGACTGATGTGAGGGTGGGGGGTGGGGGGGGGGCGCGGGAAGAAGAGGCGGAGACAGTGGGCTGAGGGAGAGCTGAGAAGGGGAGGAGAAAGTAGGGACTACCTGAAATTAGAGAAGTCAATGTTCATACCGCTGTGGTGCAAACTGCCCAAGTGAAATATGAGGTGCTGCTCCTCCAATTTACGGTAGTCCTCACTCTGGCGATGGAGGAGGCCCAGGACAGAAAGGTCGGATTCGGAATGGGAGGGGGAGTTGAAGTGCTGAGCCACCGGGTGATCAGGTTGGTTATTGCGAACTGAGCGGAGGTGTTCGGCAAAGCGATCGCCATGCCTATGCTTGGTCTCACCGATGTAGAGCAGCTGACATCTAGAACAGCGGATGCAATAGATGAGGTTGGAGGAGGTGCAGGTGAACCTCTGCCGCACCTGGAAAGACTGCTTGGGTCCTTGGATGGAGTCAAGGGGGGAGGTAAAGCGACAAGTGTAGCATTTCCTGCGGTTACAAGGGAAGGTGCCCGGAGAGGGGGTGGTTCGTGTGGGAAGGGACGAATTAACCAGGGAGTTATGGAGGGAGCGGACTCTGCGGAAAGCAGACAGGGGAGGAGATGGGAAGATGTGGCAAGTGGAGGTGGCGAAAATGTTGGAGGATTATATGTTGTATGTGACGGCTGGTAGGGTGAAAGGTGAGGACAAGGGGGACTCTGCCCTTGTTATGAATGGGGGGATGGGGAGTGAGAGCAGAGTCAATGGGTATAGAAGAGACCCTGGTGAGAGCCTCATCTATAGTAGACGAGGGGAACCCCCGTTCCCTGAAGAATGAGGACACCTGGTGTGGAACACCTCATCCTGGGTGCAGATGCGGCGTAGACGGAGGAATTGGGAGTAGGGGATGGAGTCCTTACAGGAAGCAGGGTGGGAAGAAGTTTTGTCCAGATAGCCATGGGAGTTAGTGGGTTTATAGTGGATGTCGGTCAGTAGTCTATCACCTGCGATGGAGATAGTGAGGTCAAGAAATGGTAAGGAAATGTCGGAAATGGTCCAGGTGTATTTGAGTGCTGGATGGAAGTTAGTCGATCTTTCCTGCAAGATTTGTTGTGTTGAGGATCTTGAGTACGTCTCAAGGAAGGAAGTTTCAAACAGTAGGTTTACACTCCAAAAAGTAGAAAGGAGAATTTTCTTTGAGAGAGCAGGAATAGGCACTTGAAATAACAGTTTCAAAATACAGATTTATCCCTGCTCTCCTCTTCAACCACATGGTCGTTCCCAGCCACATATTTTTCGATAGTTGTCAACTTGTATGTAATCAAGCATTGTTGTAATGGGTCCGTCTGAAGAAGGGTTTCGACCCGAAACGTCGCCTATTCCTTCACTCCATAGATGCTGCCTCACCTGCTGAGTTTCTCCAGCATTTGTGTTTACCAAGCATGTGGTAATATTGCTTTAATTGTTTTCTAACCTTTAATTGCTAAAAGATCTTACTTTGTGCTGCTCGGCAACATTTAGTGCATATTTTTCTTCCCTTTTCCTGCTATCTATTGATTTTCTCTTTAACATCGATTCTTATCTGTTCATGTAGCAGTAATAACATAATGGCAATCATAAATGATCATCTAATATCACTGATTGTACAAGGTAAAGCCCAAGAGAAGTTTCAAATCTGAACAAATTAAAGTATAGATACGATCAATTGCATTCTTTGGTACCTACATTGTGACTTTATGATTATGAATTCAATTAGGGGTGAAACCCTTTTTAATTAAAAACATAAAAAGACTAGAAATATGGGACTGGGTGATGGCATCAGAAAAAGAAAAACACAGTGTAATGCTTTTACTATAAACCATTTTCCAGGAGGGAAAGTGAAGGCATAGTGACTTACTCCAAGTCACCATGACTTGAGGGTGATGACATGCTGATGTGCCTATTGCTCTATCCTTCCACAAAGTGGAAGCCATAGGCTTATAAGATTTGGTGAATTACTTAAGGGTACTGTGGTTAGTACTGAAGAGTGTCCTGAAGCTCAGGTGCACTGAAGAGTTAGGAGGATTCTGTAAGCTCGAAATTGTGATTTGGTGCAGCAGCCAACATACAGTATTTAGGCACTCAATTTATCTATCCTGATTTTAAAAATGGTCATTTAGTAGAAGATACGAGGAGAAAAATAATGATAGAAATGAGGTAAGTCAATACAGTAACTGGAAGCAGAGGTACAAATATTGCGGACTCATAGTTCTATGCAATGTCAAACTAACATTTCATTATATGTAGCAATGTTACAAAATTTTGAGATTTAAAAAATAAAGTCTGCAATTTATCCCATCAGATAAAGCATAAAAAGTTTAATTTAACACCTAATTCACTTTCATATCTTCAGTATTAAAGAAGTTATGGCCATTTTCACACTCGGAAATTAGCATCTTGTTCCCTATTGCTTTTCTATTGACTTAACACAAAAGCTGTGATGGAGGACAGTTAAAAGCCCATAACTTTCTTAAAAATTAAGATAACTGAAAGACATTTTCAGTTATTATAGATTGAAGCATTCTGAAACAATATGAAACAATCTTACTTAGAAGACATGAAAGTAAAGCATATAATTAGTTAGTTACCTAATTGTAGCTAATTACAAAATTCAATTACTAGATCTAAACATCTATCAATTTCTTAAGAATAGATTAACATTTTGAAATAGCCTGTCCAAATAACATTCACACAATAATTCACAATATAACATAATTTTTAAATCTAATTTTCATGAATTTACAGGCCAAATGGAAGGAATTGAATGTTTAATACCTGTAAATTAATGCCCATTTAAATCATCTTGTGAGTGAGGATTTCTGGAACGCGATCATTTGGAACGTTCATTTGCGGTGAATTTAACCCCGTATCGGCATGAAAAATTCTGCCGTTAGTTCGGGGAATAAAATCACCGTGTCGCATGAAAAAATGTGAATTAAAGGCTTCTTAAGAAGCACTTTTATACATTTAAAGAAACCACTTTTGTTTACCTGTCCCGTGTGTGAAATCCGTCCCCGTTATCGGCGTTGACGCTTCAGGAGCTGCTTTTAAAATTACTCTAGCGCTGACATTAACGATTTAATAAAAATAAAAAATTCACAAAACGCCACTAGGAACGATTTGTCAGCCAACGCTTGTACTCCAACGAAATATAATTCAGGACAAGGGAGGAGAAACCCGCGTTTTAACCCCGCCCCCCCTTAAAGGCGCCAAATCGCGCACACGGCCCGTGGCAGAATTACAGCGCGACTGAAGGTAAGTTTTGTAACATACCTATTATATGTAGGCAAGGAGTGAAATTATAATTATGCCATATTTTAGAAGCTGACCTATTGCTGATACCTGTATGACCATGGGAATGTGGGAATTCCAATTGCTTGCAATTACTTTGAGTTTCAGTGGTGCAGAAAATTGTCAATGCTTAAGGGGCTGTCCCACTTGGGTGACCTAATTGGCGAGTTTAAGAGAGTTTGAAAAAATGTCACATTGAAGACCTCCTTCGACTATACAGAAGACCTCCTTTGACCTCCTTCGACTATGTTGAAGACTAGATTCGACTAGCTTCGACTAGCTATGGGAAAATTGTGTAGAGTGAAGACTATCTCCTTCGACGTCCCTTCGACTATGATGAAGACTATCTACAACTACCTTCGACTACCTTCGATTACCTTCGACTACCGTTGATTATCTACGACTAATATGCCGACCTACTACGACCTACTACGACTAAACCTACGAGTAAAAAAAGTATCGATTTTTTCCATGGCGACCTTTTTTTACTCGCGGGCATTTTTCAACATGTTGAAAAATACGCGGTGATCTAGCCGAGTCCTCGAGTACACGGGGACTACTCTTGAGCATGAAAGAGAGTTACAAAGACCTCTGACGATCTTGTGTCGACCATACTGAGAGGATGAGTCAAGGGCAAAAACTCGCAGATTAGGTCGCCCAAGTGGGACAGCCCCTTTACCGATTATAAGTGCCAATGTTTTAGTTTAAAAGGAACCATGAGCAACTTTGGAATTTCCATAGAAATGCTGGTCAGCTGTTCATTTTTTTTTCCGAATTGAGATCTCAAGATGGACCGTCACTGATGGAGAATCCACACAGAGATCTCATGCAAGGTTGGACCTTGACTTAAATTGAGTCAAAAGGAGAGGGGAGCGATTTAGGAGGGATCCCAGGGCAACCTTTTCACTCAGGGTAGTCCGTATCTGGAATGAGCTGTCAGAGGAAGCCATAAAAACAGATACAATTACAATTTTCAAAAGTCATTTGGACAGCTATATGGATTGGAGTTGAGGGATATGGGCCAAATGTAGGGAAATGGGACGAACCCAGAATGCCAACTTGGTTAGCATGAACAATATTGGTCAGAGGGCCTGTTTTTTTTTTACTATGACTATGATTTTATGACTCCATGAGGGAATGATTGCAAGAGAAAAAAGCATTGGTTACTTTAGATTTGTTAACAATTTATAAATGTGCTTCATGTTTTTAAGAATTGTAGGCTATTCTGTTTAGTTTAAAATGAGAATTTTAAAATTGTAGTTGTTCATTTAAGATTTTTAATTGTTACTGAATCTTTTATATGTTACCTTTAAACTTCACTCAATGGAATTAATTTCAGAAATAGTACAGCATGCCAATGTGATTACATGGTATGCTACCTTCAGAGGCAACAATTAATCAATGATGTTTTCTTATCCCATGTACCTAGATATAGTGGAATTCATTTCTGCATACAATTCAGTTAAAATCATACTGTACATAAGCACAATCATAGTTAAGAGTGTGAGAATAGTAGATTTCGCTGAAGGAGGACACAAGTTGCTCGATTTGCAGCGCTATCTTGTATCCATCAAATTTCAAAATTTTTTTTTTTTTTTTTTAAGTTGTTTTATCTTGGCCTTAAAGATCTGTTGTCCCGTTGGTGGCACTGGGCTGGCCTTGCAGGGTTGACTGGCCAGATGATAATCACTCCACGTTGCTGCAGGCTGTGTCCAATCCGTATGCTTGTCTAACCGCTGTGGTGCCTGCAGCAGTGCCTGCTCCAATCAATCCCATGGCTTATTTATGCAGGGCCTCCAGCGACCCACCCCACAGTCACATTGACCTACACACACTGTCCCTGGCCTTCCATGAACACTGCTCCAACTAGGTGCACAGCGATGCCTCCAGCAGCTGACCTCAAAATGCCCGGCACGTTGGAGATGAGCCCTCAGATGTTCACCGGCTCCATTCCTCTCCTCTGTCCACCACCACTGCAATCTTAAAGGCCTTTGCATACTTCCAATGCAGGTAAATTTCTGGATTTCAGCCACACCTTTAAAGGGTGTAGGAAGGAACTGTAGATGTTGGTTTACACCGAAGATAGACACAAAATGTTGGAGTAAAGGGCCTGTCCCACTTTCACAACCTAATTCACGACCTTTTTTACTTGTGGGCATTTTTCATCATGTTGAAAAAACAACCCGACCTACTTGATGCCACGAGTACCTACGACTAGCATCACGACCTACCTACGACCTCCTACGACGTCGTGTTGACCATGCTGCGAGTATGATTCAAGGGCAAATTCGGCAGAGGTCGTGAATTAGGTCGTGAAAGTGGGACAGGCCCTTAACTCAGCGGGACAGGCACCATTTCTGGATGGAAGGAATGGGTGATGTTTTGGGTCGAGACCCTTCTTCAGATTGAAAGTCAGGAGAGGGAGACACAGAGATAAGGAAGGCATCAAAAACGAGACATCAAAAAAGATAAAGGAGTATGTAGAAATAGATCATTGTTAGCTAGGAGAAGGTGACAACAAAGCAAACAGAGATAAAATGTAATCAGGGAGGCAGTCAGACTGGCCAGAGAACTGGGAAGGGTGTGGGATGGAGAGAGAGGGAAAGCAAGGGTTACTTGAAGTTAGAGATGTCAATATTCATACTGAGTTCAAGGGTTGTAAGCTGCCCGAGCAAAATATGAGGAGCTGTTCCTCCAATTTGCGCTGGGTAAATTGTATACTGTACATCTGTCACATTACCAACACTTCCATTAGAGTTGTGAGGCACAGTCAGAGCGTGCAAACAGGCCTACCAGCCACTGTTCACACTAGCCATCAGACACCCATCTATACTAATCCTATATTCTCCCCACATTCCCATCAACTACCTTCAAATTATACCTCTCGCCTATATACAGTACTATGAGCAATTTACAATGGTCAGATAACTACAAGCCACACATTTTTGGAAGGAACTGGAGCAACTGAATAAAATCCACATGGTCACAGGGAGAACATACAAACTCCACAGAGAGAGCATTTGAGGTCAAGCTTAAATGCAAGTGGCTGGAACTGTGAGGTAGCAGCTCTTACTGTATGTCTGAACCACTGTCTGAACTGTGGAGCACTCTATCCTATTACGTAAATCCTTCAATTGAAAGTACATTTTTACCCCATTCTTTGCAGATTTTCATTGCACTTCAATGTACTTGTGCATATAACAATAAACTTGACTTGACTTAACAAGGTTCACCTCACAAAAGTCTGTCATGGATTGCATTGCTTGAAATAAATAATCAGAATCTGATTTCATGCTTATTTTTACCAGAACACTGAACATACACCAGAAATCTACCAAGGGTGTTATGGGCTTAAACACTGCATGTAATTCTTATTCAGTTACTGAGAAAATTTCAGTCTGAGGTTTTGGAAAAAAAAACATTCAATGGGTTTATCTTAGAATTAGCTCTGTTTCTCTTCATAATTCCCTACAAGCTAAACTCAATGTCAAAGATTACAGCGCAGCAAGATTAAATTTGCAGTCTGTAATCACTGTAACATCTGCAGGTTTTGTGTCACTTGGCAAATGGGCATAAAATCATTCAAGATCTCTCAAGGGGTTGACCATTTATAACATCAGGAACATATGCTTTCTCTGTCTGGGATTTTTCAATGGCAAGCTGTGTTTCCTTCTTTTTATCTTAGACTAACCTTGCACATACTTTGCTTTCCTAGTTATATAACCATATAACCATAACAGCACGGAAACAGGCCATCTCGGCCCTTCAAGTCTGTGCCGAACATTTAATATATATATATATATATATATATATATATATATATATATATATATATATATATATATATATATATATATATATATATATATATATATATATATATATATATATATATTTTTTTTTTAATTAAAAATAAAATGCTTCCCCCTAGTCCCATCTACCTGCACTCAGACCATAACCCTCCATTCCTTTCCCGTCCATATACCCATCCAATCTATTTTTAAAGGATAACATTGAACCTGCCTCCACCACTTCCACTGGAAGCTCATTCCACACAGCTACCACTCTCTGAGTAAAGAAGTTCCCCCTAATGTTCCCCCTAAACTTCTGTCCCTTAATTCTCAAGTCATGTCCCCTTGTTTGAATCTTCCCTACTCTCAATGGGAAAAGCTTATCCACGTCCACTCTGTCTAACCCGCTCATAATTTTAAAGACCTCTATCAAGTCCCCTCTTAACCTTCTGCGCTCCAAAGAATAAAGACCTAACTTGTTCAACCTTTCTCTGTAACTTAGTTGCTGAAACCCAGGCAACATTCTAGTAAATCTCCTCTGTACTCTCTCTATTTTGTTGACATCCTTCCTATAATTAGGCGACCAAAATTGTACTCCATACTCCAGAATTGGCCTCACCAATGCCTTGTACAATTTTAACATTACATCCCAACTTCTATATTCAATGCTCTGATTTATAAAGGCCAGCACACCAAAAGCTTTCTTTACCACCCTATCTACATGAGATTCCACCTTCAGGGAACTATGCACAGTTATTCCTAGATCCCTCTGTTCAACTGCATTCCTCAATTCGCTACCATTTACCGTGTACGTCCTATTTTGATTTGTCCTTCCGAGATGTAGCACCTCACATTTGTCAGCATTAAACTCCATCTGCCATCTTTCAGCCCACTCTTCCAAATGGCCTAAATCTCTCTGTAGACTTTGAAAATCTACTTCATTATCCACAACACCACCTATCTTAGTATCATCTGCATACTTACTAATCCAATTTTCCACACCTTCATCCAGATCATTGATGTACATGACAAACAACAGTGGACCCAACACAGACCCCTGAGGCACCCCACTAGTCACCGGCCTCCAACCTGACAAACAGCCATCCACCATTACTCTCTGGCATCTCCCATTCAGCCACTGTTGAATCCATCTTGCTACTCCACCATTAATACCCAACAATTGAATCTTCTTAACCAACCTTCCATGAGGAACCTTGTCAAAGGCCTTACTGAAGTCCATATAGACAACATCCACTGCTTTACCCTCATCAATTTCCCTAGTAACCTCTTCGAAAAATTCAAGAAGATTAGTCAAGCATGACCTTCCAGGCACAAATCCATGTTGACTGTTCCTAATCAGACCCTGCTTATCCAGATGCTTATATATATTATCTTTAAGTATCCTTTCCATTAATTTGCCCACCACTGACGTCAAACTAACAGGTCTATAATTGCTAGGTTTACTCTTCGAACCCTTTTTAAACAACGGAACAACATGCGCAGTACGCCAATCCTCCGGCACTATTCCCGTTTCTAATGACATTTGAAATATTTCTGTCATAGCCCCTGCTATTTCTACACTAACTTCCCTCAATGTCCTAGGGAATATCCTGTCAGGACCTGGAGACTTATCCGTTTTCATATTTTTCAAAAGTGTCCGCACCTCCTCATCTTTGAATCTCACAGTTTCCATTGCTACTCTGCTCGTTTCCCTTACCTCACATAATTCCATATCCTTCTCCTTCGTGAATACCGAAGAAAAGAAATTGTTCAATATCTCCCCCATCTCTTTTGGCTCTGCAGATAGCTGTCCACTCTGACTCTCTAATGGACCGATTTTATCCCTTGTTATCCTTTTGCTATTAATATAGCTGTAGAAACCCTTTGGATTTACTTTCACCTTACTTGCCAAAGCAACCTCATATCTTCTTTTAGCTTTTCTAATTTCTTTCTTAATATTCTTTTTACATTCTTTATACTCCTCAAGCACCTCATTTACTCCATGCTGCCTATAATTATTGTAGATCTCTCTCTTTTTCCGAACCAAGTGTCCAATTTCCCTTGAAAACCATGGCTCTTTCCATTTTTTACTATTTCCTTTCAACCGAACAGGGACATAAAGATTCTGTACTCTTAAAATTTCACCCTTAAATGTCCTCCATTTTTCTTCTACATCCTTCCCATAAAACAACATGTCCCAATTCGCTCCTTTTAAATCCTTTCGCATCTCCTCAAAGTTAGCCTTTCTCCAAACAAAAATCTCAACCCTAGGTCCAGTTCTGACCCTCTCCATAATTATATTGAAACTAATGGTATTGTGATCACTGGACCCGAAGTGCTCCCCGACGCATACCTCCGCCACTTGCCCTGTCTCATTTCCTAACAGGAGGTCCAGCACTGCCCCTTCTCTAGTAGGTACCTCTATGTATTGCTGCAAAAAACTATCTTGCACACATTTTACAAACTCCAAACCATCCAGCCCTTTTACAGAATGTGTTTCCCAGTCTATGTGTGGAAAATTGAAATCTCCCACAATCACTACCTTGTGCTTACTACTAATATCTGCTATCTCCTTACATATTTGCTCTTCCAATTCTCGCTCCCCATTTGGCGGTCTATAATACACCCCTATAAGTGTTTCTACACCTTTCCCATTTCTCAGTTCCACCCAAATAGCCTCCCTAGACGAGCCCTCTAATCTATCCTGCCAAAGCACTGCTGTAATATCTTCCTTGACAAGCAATGCAACACCCCCACCTCTTGCCCCTCCAATTCTATCACCCCTGAAGCAACGAAATCCTGGAATATTTATTTGCCAATCACAGCCCTCCTGCAACCATGTTTCACTGATCGCCACAACATCATACTTCCAGGTGTCAATCCAGGCTCTAAGCTCATCCACCTTTCTTACAATGCTCCAAGCATTAAAATATACACATTTAAGAAACCCACCACCACTTATTCTCTGTTTATTATCTTTTTCTTCTTTCTCCCCTACATTTTGGGTCCGAGTGCTTCCCTTCTCTGCCTCCTGCCTCCCACAGTTTCCACTAGCTTTCTCTATTTGAGTCCCTCCCCCCAACCGTTCTAGTTTAAAGTCTCCCCAGTTATCAATTTGTTTGCAATTTTCTCATGTTTGGAAACATGTACCTTTCAGCCCATGGTACACTAGTCCAGTTCACTTCAGTTTAGTTTATTGTCACATGCACCAAGGTACAGTAAAAAGCTTTTGTTGTGTGCTAACCAGTCAGCGGAATGACAATGCATGATTACAATCGAGCCATTCACAGTGTACAGAATATGTGATAAAGGAATAACGTTTAGTGCAAGATAAGGCCAATGAAGTCTGATCAAAGACAGTCTGAGGATTCCTGATGAGATGATAGTAGTTCAGGACTGCTGGGACAAGTGGGGAATTAGGTGATTTTAATTGGCCCTGTGAATGGTTCCATAGTACAATTTAGCGAGGGCTCCTCTTTCCATGAGGATCCCAATAATAATAATAATAATAATTCAATGGTCGATTTAATTTGGGGGTAGATATGGCTCAGTATAATTGGAACTTTTTTTGCATTATGTTTTAAGTTTTAATGTTTGTAAATGTTGTGACTTTATAACAAGCACCCTCAATATGCAGAAAACAGGCTCAAATCTCCTTGTAGGGCAATGTGAATCCACGAATCCCACAAAAGCCTTTGATAAACACTGGCTTTTCAATGAAAAATATATTATTTTCAATTTCAAGAGCTTGTCTTTACAGTGCCCTCCATATTGTTTGGGACAAAGACCCATCATTTATTTGATTTGCCTCTGTACTCCACAATTTGAGATTTGTAATAGAAAAAAATTACATGTGATTACAGTGCACATTGTCAGATTTTAATAAAGGCCATTTTGATACATTTTGCTTTCACCATGTAGAAATTACAGCAGTGTTTATACCTAGTCCCCCCCATTTCAGGGCACCATAATGTTTGGGACTCAGGCTTTGGTGTGGGCCCTATGGATGGTAACATCGGGATCTGACATGGTTGGTGACCGTGACCGACTCCGAACTCCAGGAACAGCAGCTTCGTCCGCCCCGAATCGTGGGGCTTGAATTGGCCCGATCATGGGGCCTTTCATCGCCCGGCGCGGCTTAAAACCGGCCGCGGGATCTTCCATCCCCCAGTGGGGGCTTCAACATCGGGAGCCTTGATCGCCTCCATGCAGCAATTTGACCGCGGGGCGATGGAAGATTCTGCGGCGATGAAAAGCCCCGAACAGGCCAATTCAAGCTCCGCTCAATGATCTTTGCTCCACCAGGACACCTCCCTCCTCCAATCATCGCGCTGAATCATCATATCCCCCCCTCTCCCGCCCCCCACTGCCTCCTGACTGACCTCTCTCTCTCGTCCAATCGACGCCCTCGATCATCAGTCCCACCCCCACTGTCTCACGGAAAGCAGAGATTTTTAATAGATTTTGTTTTCACCGAATTTCAAAATCTGGACTACCAAACATGGGGGGGGGATTGTCCCCACCCCTCAAAACATGGAGGGGATGTGTGTTCCTTGTACCCTCCTGGATTT
Organism: Malacoraja senta; assembly: GCA_038087875.1. Lineage (NCBI taxonomy): Eukaryota > Metazoa > Chordata > Chondrichthyes > Rajiformes > Rajidae > Malacoraja > Malacoraja senta. Next base: position 60,168,457 of record CM075979.1, read on the forward strand.
CCGCCAGTACCTTCAGCAGCCATACAAGTAGCAATGTTACAAAATTTTGAGATTTTAAAAATAAAGTCTGTAATTTATCCCATCAGATAAAGCATAAAAAGAAGTTTAATTTGACACCTAATTCACTTTCATATCTTCAGTATTAAAAAGGTTATGGCCATTTTCATACTTGGAAATTAGCATCTTGTTCCCTATTGCTTTTCCATTGACTTAACACAAAAGCTGTGATCGAGGACAGTCAAAAGCCCATAACTTTCTTAAAAATTAAGAGAACTGAAAGAAATTTTCAGTTATTATAGATTGAAGCATTCTGAAACAAATATGAAACAATCTTACTTAGATGACATGAAATTAAAGCATATAATTAGTTAGTTACCTAATTGTAGCTAATTACAAAATTCAATTACTAGATCTAAACATCTATCAATTTCTTAAGAATAGATTAACATTTTTAAATAGCCTAAGTGTCCAAATAACATTCACACAAGAATTCACAATATAACATCATTTTTAAATCTCATTGTCATGCATTTACAGGCCAAATGGAAGAAATTTAATGTTTAACACCTGTAAATTAATGGGCATTTAAATCATCTTGCGAGTGGGGTTTTCTGGAACGCGATCTTTTGGAACGTTGATTTGCGGTGAATTTAACCCCGTATCGGCATGAAAATTTCTGCCGTTAGTTCGGGGAAAAGAATCATCGTTTCGCATTAAAAAATATGAATTAAAGGCCTCTTAAGAACCACTTTTATACAAAAAAATAAACTGCTTTCGTTTACCTGTCCCGTGTGTGAAATCCGTCCCCGTTGTCGGCGTTGACGGCTTTCGAAGCTGATATTAAAATGACTCCAGCGCTGAACTTGTCGGGCGAATAAAAATAAAAAATACACAAAACGCCCGTCGGAACGATTTTTCAGCAAACGCTTGTACTCCAACGAAATATAATACAGGACAAGGTAGGAGAAACCCGCGTTTTAACCCCGCCCCACCCCCCCCCCCCCCTCAAAGGCGCCAAAATCGCGCACTCAGCCAGTGGCAGAATTGCAGCACCGCTGAAGGTAAGTATTGTAAGATACCTAATACATGCCCAGGCCATAACACCCCCACCACCTTTTTTCACAGATGAGGTGCTATGCTTTGGATCTTGGGCAGTTCCTTCTCTCCTCCATACTTTGCTCTTGCCATCACTCTGATATAAGTTAATCTTCGTGTCATCTGTCCACAAGACCTTTTTCCAGAACTGTGGTTGCTCTTTTAAGTATTTCTTGGGAAACTGTAACGGGGCCATCCTATTTTTGTGGCTAACCAGTGGTTTGCATCTTGCAGTGTAGCCTCTGTATTTCTGTTCATGAAGCCTTCTGCGGACAGTGGTCATTGACATATCCACAACGGACTCTTGAAGAGTGTTTCTGATCTGTCGGACAGGAGTTTGGGGATTTTTTTAAATTATAGAGAGAATTCTTCTGTCATCGGCTGTGGAGGTCTTCCTTGGCCTGCCAGTCCCTTTGCGATTCGTAAGCTCACAAGTGCTCTCTTTCTTCTTAATGATGTTCCAAACAGTTGATTTTGGTAAACCTCAGGTTTGGCTGATGTCTCTAACAGTTTTATGCTTGTTTCTTAGTCTCATAATGGATTCTTTGACTTTAATTGGCACAACTATGGTCCTCATGTTGATAAACAGCAATAAAAGTTTCCAAAGGTGAGGGAAGGACTGGAGGAAAGACTAGGTGCTGAGAACTCTCTTATACCTGCATTAAGGAGGCAATTAAACACACCTGAGCAATTACAAACACCTGTGAAGCCATGTCCCAAACATTATGGTGCTTTGAAATGGGGGGGGGGGGACTCTGTATAAACTACATGGTGAAACCAATATGTATAAAAATACCCTTTAATAAAATCTAACAATATGCACTTCAACCACATGTGATTTTTTTCTATTACAAATCTCAAATTGTGGAGTACAGAGGCAAATAAATAAATGATTGGTCTTTGTCCCAAACACTATGGAGGGCACTGTATATCGTCCATTTAATGAGATAAACCAGGTCAATGGTATTCAAATGAGTAGAATCAAATGAAATTTGCAAAAATTAAGATTATGCCACATCTAGTGACCTAACAACTAATTGGGAATGCCAATCTCTTTCTAATATGCAATATAAATATGTAGAAATATATTTTGTAGCATAACTGACTTAAATATGAGTATTTGAATTGCTGTTTACAATACAGTGTTATCCATCAAAGTATCAAGTAATTTCTTCAGTGAAAGGTAGCAGACCATTTAAGTGTCAATTGGCTCTTATGGCTCCTGCTGGTGGCCTTTTCTAGCACATGCTTCAGCTATTCTGTCAATATATCTGTGTTGTGGCAGAAACCCTGTTTCCTACACTTTAGACTTTAGAGATACCATGCAGTAACAGGCCATTCAGCTCACCTGGTCCGCGCTGACCAGTGATCACCTCGTACACTAGCACTATCCAACGCACTAGAGACAATTTAGAGAAGCCAATTAACCTACAAACCTGTACTTCTTTGGAATGTGGGAGGAAACTGGAGCACCTGCAGAAAACCCACGTACAAACTCTGTACAGACAGCACCTGGAGTCAGGATCGAACCTGGGTCTCTGGTGCTGTAAGGCAACAATTCCCCCACTGCGCCGCCCTACTCACTAACTCCGGGTCTCTCTCTGTTCAGTCACTGAAGCTAAACCAAAGTGTTCCTTTACTTAATGTGTCACTAGAATGTGGCCTAAGCTTGTTCAGTAGGTATAAAGACCAATTAATTTGGCCGAGCGATTAACAAAATGTCACGACATCCGCTGCATTAAATTTTTTTTGATATTTAGAGTTTATTAACTTTACAATCGTTAACACAAAAGTAACATGTTCGCCAGGTCAAATTATGTTAAGTTATATTCCCAAATAATATTTTGGTTAATATTTCAGCATAGATGAAGTCCAATCCTAGCACACACTTAATATCAGGAGCTAAAATCTGTAAAGATTTCCTCAGTTTCAGTTCTTATTGGTATTCACCTAAAATGTTCTAAGAATCTGCCCACCCTTATTTGCTATCACATTGCATATGGTTGTTATACAAGTAACTGTTCAGTCTAATGTACTCAATATACACTTACGCCATTGCTTAATGATTCCATGTCAGCTTCTGCTGGTACTGCTTTCTTACTTTTTACATAAATTTGTACCTAATTTAAAATAAACTAACATAATCAGATGTTAAGTACATGGTGTACGTAATGTAAGATCGATCAACTATTAGTTTAGCTTAGGGACACAGCGCGGAAACAGGCCCTTCAGCCCACCGGGTCTGCGCCGACCAGCGATCCCCGCATCTTCTACACCCACTAGGGACAATTTTTAACATTTACCAAGTCAATTAACCTACAAACCTGTACGTCTTTGGAGTGTGGGATGAAACCGAAGATCTTGAAGAAAACCCACACAGGTCACGGGGAGAATGTACATACTCCGTACAGACAGCACCCGTAGTCAGGATCGAACCTGGGTCTCCGGTGCTGCATTTGCTGTAAGGCAGCAACTCTATCACTGTAAGGCAGCAACTCTACCGCTGTGCCAACGTGTTAACCTAGTCAACCTAGTTATTGATGATAAATTGCTATGCTGTATCTCAGTGAGCCCAACCACATTTCAGTCAACAAAAGGCAATGCTGAGATTCCTTAAGTCTACAGTAATTTTACCTAATATCAGCTAATATTATCAGGGAAATGGGTTTCAATACTTTGTTGTTTGAGTTATAAACAGATCGCTATATTGACTTTCTTACCAATAATTTCAAGAGAGAAAAACCAGGCAGGCTTCCCAACCTGATTAAGCATGGTAACCTTGCATAATGCAAAGTGACAACATTTTGTTTTGAAATGTACCTGATGTTGTGATTTGTTTATGATGCTTGGCCAACTGCATGTCTTTTACACTCTTGAATTGGCAGTTGTTTGGGTTAGAATTACAATTGCCAGGAGGTTATGATGTATGGCAGTTAGTGAGGACAGAAATAACATAGCCACGATCCTTTGTATGGTCAAGTAGCCTGCAAAGAATTGCATGGAAATGATATGTAGAATGGAGGCAAATGGAAGGTTGAAAACTGAGGGGGGGGGGGGGGGGGGTGAAAGGACCTTCGTAAATTTGTTGCTGATATGAGAGACTTGAATCTTGCAGTGGTCAACACAAGCTTTTCAGCAGCAAACATTATGAAACTCTTAACTCAGCGAACGTTATGTCTTGAATCAAACAAAGTTGCTTTGGAGCTTCAAGCCTGGGAAAGCTCTGATGAAACAAAGCTTAATATAAACAATTTAATGCCTCATCAATGTAAATTGCCATAAAATCCCCAATGTACTAAAAATAATATATTGAAGCATTTTGACTTGTATGATGGAAAATCAAGTAATGGTTTTGTTGAAACCTGTTGGATTTCACAGTTAGTCCTCATAGATAGCTGATTTCCTCTTAGCACTCTGCAACAGTGTTAAACGTGACCTAATTCCTCACCGAAATTATTGCCGAACTGGCAGATCTGTGAGAATATTCAATGAGTTATGGGTCTGTCCCACTTAGGCAATTTTTTGGGTGACTACAGGTGACTGCCGCAAAATTTTCAACATGTTGAAACATTTTTGGCGACAGTGGTGATAATTTTTGCTGTCATAGGTTGACGTAGGTGTTGTCGTAGGTTGTCGTAGGTGCTGTCGTAGGTTGACGTAGGTGCTGTCGTAGGTTGTCGCCAGGTGTCGTAGGTGAATTCCATTAAAACTAGTCGCCTAAAGAGTCGCCTAAGTGGGACAGGCCCATAACCAACAAATCTTTGCCAGCTTCAGAGCCAGTGGTTAAATTGCTGTCAACACAACACACTGGGGCAGCACAGTAGCAGAGCTGGTAGAGACCTGGGTTCTATTCTGACCGTGGGTGCCTGTTTCCTCGCTGTATCTCTAAACTAAAAATCCCAAAGATGTGTGGGTTTTAGGTTAATTGGCCTCTGTAAAATTGCTTCTGGTGTGTAGGGAATGGATGAGAAACTAGGATAACATATGTTGTAGGGGGAAAGAATAGTGACGGATAATAACCAGTAAAAAGGGACGTGGATTGTGCTAATGTGACAGGGAACCACAGACAAAACCTAAAAGTAGAAAATTGTTGGAGCAAAATGGAAAGGCCACGTGGAGTTGGTGTTCGAAGTAACAGGAGATTTATTAGAACTGGTGCACACCAGGAGACCAGTAAAAGCTGATCCCCCGATTGTGACTTTGGTACAGTTTTTATATTCTCAGATGACAAGATTACTCAGAAACTTGTAATAGTAAAACGAGGTCTTGATTACAGAATGGAGCTCAGAATGACTTTTATTTTTTATTTTTTATTTTATTAGAAGTATTGTACATTACAGTAATCTGCAATAACGTAAGTTTATACTTTTCTTGTACCACTTTTTATTTTAAACTTTAATAAGAGAAAAGGATAGAAAAAGTTAGTAAAGATAGTAAGTAAGTGATTGAAAGAGTGGTCCAGGAACACCCATATGGACCTAAACCACAAGAAATAGTTTTAAAAAAAGAGAAAAACCCAAAAGGAGGAAAAAGAAAAAAGAAAACATAAGATAAGGTTGGACAATATGAAAGGGATGTACTTACTTCATATCTTTACTCACCCCTCGCCAGGTCCTGAAACCATTTATTATCAACATTTTGTTGCACCCATGTTTGTAATAAGTCGATAAATGGAGACCAAATCTTTTGGAATTGGTCTGGTTTACCTGCTAAGAGGAATCTCATATCTTCTAGGTGTAACAATTCCGACATATTAGAAATCCACGTTTTTGTCGTTGGCGTGGGAGCATTTTTCCAAAATTTCAGAATAAGTTTTTTTGCCGTTATTAAGCCATAATTAAGAAAACTCCTTTGAAACGAAGTCAGCTCCAAACTTGCTTCTATTGTTCCAAAAATAATCAGTTCTGCATTCGGTTTCAGTTTTATTTTAAATAATTTAGTGAAAATTTCAAAAATTTCATTCCAACGTTTTTGGATTTTTATACAAAAAACAAAAGAATGTGCTATAGTTGCTTCTTGGGTTAGGCATTTATCACAGATAGAAGAGGTATTTGGGTAAAATTTACTTAATTTAACTTTCGAATAGTATAATCTATGTAAAATTTTAAATTGAATTAGAGTATGTCTTACGTTAATCGAGCATTTATGCACATATAACAGGTGTTTATCCCAACTCTCTTTCGAGATTTTTATAGCTAGTTCCTGTTCCCATTCTCTTCTAATCCCATCAGATGATGGAATTTCTATGTTTAAAATGAAATTATACAGGTATGATATTAAATTAGCTGATTCCGCTTTTCTATTCATTATCTCATCTAATAGGTCAGGAGACATATTTTGATATTCTCGTGTATATTTTTTCAAATAGTCACGTATTTGAAAGTATTTAAAATATTGATTACTACTCAAGTTGTATTTAAGTTGTAATTGGTGAAATGTTAATAAACTTCCATTATCATACATATCTCCAAACGTTTTAATTCCTACTCTATCCCAATTTGTAAAAGATTTATCTATCATAGAAGGTTTAAACGAAGGGTTATTCATTATAGGTGAGAAAAGTGATAGATTTCTTAATTTTAAAGTTAATTTTATTTGTTTCCAAATCCTAATTGTACTATGAATAATTGGATTTTTACTGTATATTGTATTCTTCATTTTTGTTGGTGAGAGAAGGATCGCTCCTATGTTAAAAGGGGAACAATCCTCTCTCTCCATTGCTATCCAATCCACCTGCTGGGCCGAATTGTCCAACAGGTGAATCATATTTTTGACATTTGTGGCCCAGTAATAATATAAAAAATTAGGGAGTGATAATCCGCCAGATTCTTTAGGTTTACACAAATGTTTTCTTTGGATTCTGTGGGATTTATAGTCCCATATAAAGTTTGTAATGTCAGCATCCAATTTAAAAAAAAAAAAATCGTAAATATATCGGTATTGACTGGAATAGATATAAAATTTGTGGTAAAAAGATCATTTTTATAGCATTTATTCGGCCTATAAGAGACATCGGAAGAGTTTTCCAGAATTTAATCAGTATGTTTAATTTATTGAGTAAGGGCATATAGTTTGCATTAAATAAAGATTTATATTTTCTAGTAATTTCAATTCCCAAATATTTACATTTTTCTGAAGCGATTTTAAAAGGGAATTTTAACAGGTGTGTTGGGTCTTGAGGTTTAATCGTCATAATTTCACTTTTATTCCAATTTATTCTATATCCTGAAAAGGATCCAAATTCCTCTATTAAATTTAATATATTTGGTATACTGATTTGTGATTTTGTGATATATAGTAGTACATCATCTGCGTATAATGATATCTTATTATTTGAGTATTTTGTATTATACCCATGGATATTTGGATGTATTCTAATACTTTCCGCTAACGGTTCTATTACAAGGGCGAATAGCAGAGGTGATAATGAACATCCCTGTCTATTTCCCCTTGATAATTGAAATTTCGGGGACAAAATATTATTAGTTAATATTCTGGCTGTAGGCCTATCATATAATAATTTTACCCAAGCGATAAAATTCTCTCCCATTTGAAGTTTTTGCAATACTTTGACAAGGTAATCCCATTCCACTTGATCAAATGCTTTTTCTGCGTCCAGTGATATAATTGATAAATCTTGTTTTTCGGTTTTATGTGAGTGCATTATATTAAACAGACGTCTCAGATTATTGCATGAATATCTCTTGGGTATAAACCCTGTTTGATCCGGATTTATTAATTTACTAACATAGTTACTTAATCTTCTAGCTAATGTTTTTGCTAATATTTTTTGATCTGTATTTAACAGCGCAATAGCTCTATAAGAACCTGGATCTTCTAAATCTTTACCTTTTTTATGTATAAGTGTAATCGTTGATTCCACTAATGTTTCTGGAAGTGTATGTTCTTTAAAAGCATATGTATACATTTTATGTAACCGTGGTGTAATTATCTCGTAGAATCTTTTATAAAATTCATTACTAAAACCATCTGGTCCTGGTGTTTTTCCATTCTTTAATGTATTTATTGTTTCTTCTGTTTCCTTAGTTGAGATTTGTGCACCTAATTCCTCTTGTTCGATCAAATTGAGTTTTGGGAGATTACAATTATCCAGGAACTCTATAACTTTGGTACTATCTGCTAACGCTTTAGATGTATATACGTTTTGATAAAATTGAGCGAATCTTTTATTAATATCCTTAAGTAGTGTTAACAATTCCCCTTTATCTGACTTAGTCTTTAAAATCGTGTGATCCTTTTCCCGTTTTTTCAGTTGTCGGGCAAAAAGTTTGTGTGGTTTATCCCCAAATTCAAAATTTTCCTGTTTTGTAATTTGAAATAATCTAATAACATTTGCTGATAATATTTTGTTTAATTTAAATTTCATTATTGTTATTTTATGTTTATCTATAGTTGGCTCTTTAGCATTATCTAATTCCAATTCTCTAATTCGTTCTTCTAACTGCCTTTGATCTTTCTTATTCTTTTTATTTAGAAAAGCTTGGTATGAGATTATAGATCCTCTAATAAATGCTTTGAATGATTCCCATAGTAAAGTTGGTGAGATCTCTGGGGTATCATTAATCTTTTTAAAAAGTTCCATCTGTTGTTTTAAATATATTTCCCCTTGTGGGTCATTTAGGATTTGAGGATTAAACCTTCAAAACGATTTAGTAGGCATTCCTTCTAATTAAAAAAAAAGTTAATGGGGAGTGATCGGATATTATGCTATTGTGATATTTTGGGTTCAGTGTATAGGGAATTAGTTTTGTATCCACTAAAAAATAGTCGATACGTGAATAAGTTTTGTGTACCATTGAATAAAACGAGTATTCCCTTCCGACAGGGTTAGCGATCCTCCAGACATCTGTTATATTTGTCGTTTTTATGTAAGTATTTAAGATTTCCCTGGTTTTAGATTTTGTGTTACCCCTGCTCTGTTGTGAAGATTTATCCAAGTATGGATCTAAAACACATTTGAAATCTCCCCAATTATCACATTTTGATAATTGAACTCTGAAATTATAATCAGGATTTTATTTAAAAAATTGGGGATTATCAAAATTAGGCGCATAAATATTTACCAAGGTAATTGGAGTAGCGTGAATCTCTCCAGTAATTATAAGGTATCTCCCTTCCTTATCTATTATCATATTCTTCGATTTAAATGGTATACCTTTTCGAATAATAATTGCTGTACCTCTAGATTTGGAAATATATGAAGATTGGTATTTGGCCTATCCAATTTGCCTTCAATCTAGCTTGAGCTTGCAGTTTCAAGTGAGTTTCTTGTAGAAATATTATGTCCGAATTGAATGACTTCAATTGTGCAAAAATCTTACCCCTTTTAATTGGTTCATTAGCACCCCTAATATTCCAACTGCAGAATGTGATTCCTCCAGATTTCTTTTGTTTATCGTCTTGCATTTTAAATTATTTAATACCTTTTAAACATGTGGTGCAACCAATACCGTAGGTCTCTGGCTGTTGGGGGAGCATTTGCAATATTAAATTCAGTTGTTACATCCCTCTCAAAATTGTCCTTAAGCAAAGAAACAAAAAAGTGTACATTTTTGTGACATTTAAAAAAAATCAAAAAAGTGAGGTTACAGTGTCTAAAAATGACGACACTGTAACCGATTATCCACCTAATGGTGGTAGTTACACATTTATTGACTTCCGTAGTTGTTAATCTACATTTAGCTCCGTCCCCTTGAATAATCTTGCAAAAAGGAGTTGGGACCAATTCAAAGCCAGATTTTATATATCACCATTACCATATCTATATATCTAATTAAATCTTCTCTAATCTCTAATCTTATCTACCATTTACTTATGTTAACAATTATTACATTTTCTTCCCCTTCCATACTAATCAGCCTTTGGTTGGAAGGGGTTAACCCGATTCAGGCACCTGGCTATTTGCCAAGATTCTGAATCTCCTCACCTCCTTCCACGCAAAATTTGAACTGCAGCCTATCATATTTTCTAAATTCGTTTTTTAGTCTTTTATGAATCTATTTCCTTATATTTAGCCCCCCTCCTCCCCTGCCCCGGGGGGGGGGGGTCAATCCTTATAATGGATTATAACATTTTACCAATTAAGCAATTTGTTTTAAATTCAATTACTATTATTGTTAATGTGTTAATTTCAGTAACTTTAATTACTATGACTATGTTAGTTCAGTAGTTTTTGTGTTAGTATGGGATTAGTATAGGGATACAATTTTAACAGTCTTTCATTCAGGAGTTTTTATTTTCCAATCCGTCTTCGTTAGGTTCCTCATTCAGCCACGCCCTTGTTATTCCATCTTTCGCTCGAGTTGGAACCCAAAATGTCCTTGAAGAGATAAGAATGTCTAGACAGCGGCACATGAAGAAGCTCCGCCATCTTAATCCTTTTAAAAAGTTTTTTAAGTTATTTCTATCAACCTTCCCTCAGTCGGTGTTTGTAGAATAAAAACCTTGTCTTGAACTTGTGATGTTTTACTTAAACATCTATATCTTTTAAAATGTCTTGAGCATATTTGTAAGCAGCTTCTGGATCATTAAACTTTCGTTCAGTACCATTATAAGTAATAATCATCTTAGCTGGATAAATTATTCCGTATCTAATGTTCCTGTGCCCTTTCAAGATCTGTCGTGTGTTTGTAAACGATTCTCGTGTTTTAGCAATTTCATAGGGATAGTCTCTGAAAAGTTTGATAGTGTCAGTGCCATACATCATAATCTTTCCGTACTGAATTTTTTTCATGATCTCTTCCAAGGCTGAAATGTCCCGAAATTTCACAATGATCTGTCGTGGGGAGCCTCCCTTTGTTTGTGCCCTTGATTTTGCCCGTTGTACCCAGTGTGCCACTTCTATTTTCGGTTTGGCAAGCAGGTCGAGTATATGTTTAAGTAAGTTGGCAGTGTATTCCCAGAATGACTTAATTGGGTAACAAACAGAATAAGATGAATATCTACAAGTCTAACTTCATTGACAGTAGATCCAATTTTCTGTTACAACAATATGTGTACGCTATAACATAATCAATGAAGTTCCTGAAACTTGGGTGTCATCACTGCTGCATTCCATGTCTCTACATTAGACTTTGTCTGCGGTTCCCCGTCACCACATTAGCACAATCCACATCCCTATTTACTAGTTATTAGCCCTCACTATTCTTTCCCCCTACAACACCAAGAACTGATATGAATAGATGATTAGTGGTCAGCATCAACTTGGTGGGCCGAAGAAACTGTTTCCATGCTGTACCTTTAACACTAAATTAAAACAATTAATGAGCTTAAACTCTACAATGGCTAACTTCTATTTTACTTCGGAGTCACGTGAGTGACTACGTGAAGAACCCCGCCAGTGCGCCTGCACGTCATTACGTCAGACGCCTTGACGCAAACGGACGTGAGGAGCAGAGCTCCTCCAGTGGATTTGTAGTTTTTCAACTACAAGGTAAGTAGAAACTTTTTTCAGGTTTTCCAGGTCCGTTTACTGTGGGTCTATGGGGATTTTTTCCACAGACGCCATGGTAAAAACGGACAGGGGGAAGAGGCGAGCGACACAGCCGACAGAAAGTCGGGAAAGTCGGGAGTCTGCGGTTAGAGACCAACCGCCTCTAAACCCCGGTACAGTCGCCAGCGGTGAGCATAGCGACTGTGGACCTGGGGCTGGTGAAAACACAGTCAGCGCCTGTCGGGCAAAAGACAAACTTTAAATCCCAACGGCCCACGGAGGGAGTCCCAGGCAATGGAAGTAGCTCCAGGGCTAGATACTGCTTTTGAGCATATTGCCCAAATAGAAAGCCTTTTACATAGGCTGTTGGAGCAAAGTTCACTCAGGGAGGAGTGTACTGAAAGACAGGGCTAGATACTGCTTTCGAGCGTATTGCCCAAATAGAAAGCCTTTTCCATAGGCTGTTGGAGCAAAGTTCACTCAGGAAGGAGTGTACTGTAATCCAAGCTGCAGGAAGCAGCTTAACAGCACCTGGCTCAGGGCTGATGGAATGCACCCTCAGGAATGAGGAGCGTGCTATGGGTCATGAGATTTCAGACCCCGACTCTGACGGTGAGGCTGTACAAGGCAATGAACAGCAGCTGCCAGATGTTCCACCCCAGGCAGTAGGATTCGCTGCCCCGTCAGGGTCAGGAGAGCCATTAGGAGAATAACTGGCCTCCTTAATAGATTACTTGGTTTACCATCAGCTGGAACAGCAGGAGATGGATGAGACTGCAAGAAAGCAGGAGACCCCAAGTAACTGTGGGTTGCTGAAAGCAGCAGCAGTGAACCAAATTATCTGGAATCAGTTGCAGAGAATATTAAAGCTGCTGGGTTCTGGAATAACTGCTTTTACCAGAATAGCAGGTAACAGCCAAGAGATGACGAAGTTGCATCAGGAAGCACTGGGGTTGCTATGCAGCACCCACTTCGAGATCAATTATCTGAGGAAAGTGCTATACGGCCTACTATGAATCCGAAATTCGCAGCACTCTGCAAACCAAGTAATATACAATTACCCAACTTACTCTTTGGAGAGGATCTCGGGAGACGTATTAAAGAGTTGGAAGATGAAGCGAAAACAGGATTGATAAAAACATCAATGGTTGCAAAGTCTGTAAAGAGGAAGTATCCTTTCAGACGTCATACGGGTCCTAGACCAGGACCAAGTCGCTCATCAACGCAGGGACGTAGCTGGCGGCCTGCAGCGGGAGTAAGGACCAGTGGTGGTGCTTCCGGGAGAATCCAGTGATCTCAGAATACTCAAATGACTCAAGAGGTAGGTGGACCTGGTTCTCAGGGGAACATACTAACTGGATTAAGTCCAAATGTTGGAGGCAGATTACGTCTCTTCTATAAACATTGGAAGAAGATTACTTCAGATGTGGTAATTCTGAATAATATACAAGGATTTCGAATTGAATTCAATCCAAATTATGATTTGCCTGTCCAGCATGTTCCTAGCAGAACTCTCCACTTTGCGAAGTAATGGAGGTTCAAGTTGCGCTTCAAAACCCTATATATAAAAGGTGTTATTGAAGAATCAGTCTACCAAATTCACCAATTTGGGTCAAATAGATTCCCTCGATCAAAAAAGGATGGAGGATGTAGGATTATTATAGACTTGACAAATCTGAATCCTTTTGTTCAGTGTCTGTTCACTTGCAAGATATGAAGTATCTTAAATTTACATGGATGAACCAATTAGGGCAGTTCAAAGCTCTGCCTAATGGGTTAACGTTCCCTCCCAGAATATTCATAAAATTGTTAAAATCAATTCTGGGGTTGCTGAGAGCCAGGGGCATGTACTAATGGCATACCTGGATGATGTCCTGATTATAGGAAGGACAAAACAGTCAACAGAAGCATCGGTTGCAGTAATAAAATCAAACTTTTGAAAGTTTGGGGGTTTCTAAATTCATCCAAAGAAATCAAGGTTAAAAACATGTACCTCGATTGATTATTTGGGGTTCACAATTGATTTAGCCCAAATGCAAATTACTTTGCCCAGTGAAAAAAGGGTGGAGTTGATTAAAGATTGCAGTAATCTGTTAAACGAGCAAAAACCTCTAATCAGACAGGTGGCTCGAGTACTATGAAAATTAGTAGATTCCCAGCAGTCCAGTATGGACCATTACATTATTAACAGCTGCAGAGAATCAAAGAACAGGCACTGAGAGTAAATGCTGGTCATTTTGATAGAACCATGCAAGTAACAACAAATGCTGTTTCTAATCTGCAGTGGTGGATTCTACATGTCTCAAGCAGTTCAGGCAAAGTGCTGATTGAACAACCTTCCATGATAGTACAAACTGATGCCAGTGCACTAGGATGGGGTACAACTAACTTAACATCGAGCTGCGGAGGCAGATGGAATCAGGAAAAGTTAGTGTTACTGCAGACATGGGGAATTACCTATTTGGAGCTTTTAGGAGGTTTCTATGGACTCCAAGCTTATGGTTCTAACACAACTAAAAGGAAGGTTCAAGTTCAAATTAATAAACACAACAGTAGTTGCCTATGTTAATGATATGGGTGGAATTAAGTCGGTGTCATGTGACAAAATGGTTAAATCAACTTTGGTCTTGGTGTATTGAAAAGAACATTTGGATTTCAGCTATCTATCTACCAGGTAGAATGAACACGATAGCAGACACCAGGTCACGAAAAGTTCCATGATAATAAAGAATGGATGTTAAATCAAGAGGTATTCAATGATATAGTAATCAGATTTGGAATGACCGACATCGACTTGAATCATCAGCCATCGAGATATGTCTCATGGAAACCAGATCCAGGAGCAGTGGCGATTGATGCTTTCTCGCTACATTGGGGTGGTATGTTTTCATATATATTTACACCTTTCTGCCTCATAAGCCAATGTTTGCTTAAAATCAGGCAAGATGCTGATTCAAGGGTATTGGTAGTAGCAGATTGGCCTACACAGCCATGGTATCCGTTGATATTAGAATTAACAACACAAATGTTGATGAAAGTCCCAAAAAAGAGTAATTTATTGCTGCACCCTGTACAGGGGAACAACATCCATTATATGATTGTTTGGATTTGTTGATTTGCAGGTTTTAAGAATGCCTTTTCTGGGACGAGGACTGTCTGAGCATACTGTGGACATGCTTACGGCAGCCTGGAGGCAGAGCACTCAAAAACAGTACCTTTCTTATATTAAGAAATGGGAAGAGTTCTGTGTACAAAAGAATGTGCAATAAAGTACTGCAGATATTTCAAATGTTTAGAATTTCTGTCAAAACTTTATTATGATGAAGGTCTGAGTTGTAGTGCAATTAATTCAGCCAGAAGTGCATTGCCTCATATTTGGTTCTGGATTCAGAAAGAAACTCAATTGGGTCACACCCAATTGTTTCCAGACTAATGAAAGGAATCTTTAATTCCAAACCACCGAAACCTAGGTACGTGACAATCTGGGATGTAAGTGTGGTACTGAAACTACTTCGTGAATGGTCATCAAGTGTGTCTTTACCTTTGGTCAAGCTCAGTATGAAAGTATTCATGCTTATGGCATGAGTGACAGCACAACGAGTGCAAACACTTGAAAATTACAAATAGACAGTATGGAAGTAACTGAAGACAAGGTTACATTCTATATCTATGACCTACTAAAGTAAATTAGGCCAGGTGTGACAGGATTTAAAATTATGCTAGCAGCATATCCAAATGATCCATGTCTCTGTATTAAGACATATTTATTACAATACATTGAGGTCACAAAGAATTTGAGAATACGGAAACTGGGTTGTTGATCACACACAAGAAACCACACAAGAGAGTTTCAATACAGACTATTTCCAGATGGATAAAAGAAGACTTAACAGCTGCTGGTATTAACACTTATGTTTTTACGTCTCACTCGACTAGGGTAGCAGAAACGTCGGCGGCCAGGGCAAAAGACGTCCCCGTCGACCATATCCTCGCAGCCGCCGGGCGGTCCAATGAGTTGATGTTTCAACATTTTTACCATCGGCCTATTGTTAATGCGGGGTTGTTTGCAGAAACTATTTTAAGTTCTGTGTAAATTCCTCTGGTTTAAAGGGGATCTGATTCATTTCATTATTGAAATGAATTACTGCATTTGTGGTACAAATGTTATTATGAATGCATGATTGATTATTCTCGTTCCGAGTCAATCTATGCAGTGAGAAGCCGGGATTGATCCACGGCATGAAATCACACAGCTTTAAAATCTTCACGTAGTCACTCACGTGACTCCGAAGTAAAATAGTAAGATTAAACGAGAACTTACCTAAGTTTGAAGTTTGATCTTTATTTTATGAGGAGTTACGTAGGTGATTACGTGCCCACCACGACCCTACCCTCTATCATAAAGGTCAGATGGAAGTTCTTGTAATACTCATTTTATTATGAGACTATATTACTTCGGTTGTTGTTTTTCGTGATTTCACACCGCTGCTTTGAAGATTGACGCGCAGGCGCACTGGCGGGGTTCTTCACGTAATCACCTACGTAACTCCTCATAAAATAAAGATCAAACTTCAAACATAGGTAAGTTCTCGTTTAATCTTACTAATCTTCCTCCGTGCAGATATAGCGAATGAGGAAACTGCCTTCATGTAACCTATAATGAACTTAAAAGTTCACTAACGTTAATGCGAGAAAGAGGTCAGTTATTTATCAATAATATGGAGGTAAAGTTGTGTAGTAAGCATATTGGGACATCTTTGTTTGTTGAGGTACTTCAGCTGGAAGCATGAATTAGAGCTGAAAATGCTGGAGATGCAAAGAAATACACAAGAAGACAGAAAGTACCAATGCCAAGATAAAAAAATATATAATATTGCTGCAACTGAAAAAGATAAATATAGATTATTACTTGTATAGGAAGTTGCCCTTCATTGTTTCTGATAAAAGTATTCTCCAGAATCGCAATCCTTTCTTTGCTTTGAACTGCTGATAATCCTGCAGTGTACATTGAGTATTTGTTGCATTTATAACTGGTGCCTGTACAAATACATATACATTATATACATGGGGTGGCATGGTGGTGCAGCGGTGGAGTTGCTGCCTTACAACACTTACATCACCAGAGACCAGGGTTCGATCCTAGCTACGCGGCTTGTCTGTACGGAGTTTGCGCGTTCTCCCCATCACCTGCGTGGCTTTTCCCTGAGAACCATGGTTTCCTCCCACACTCCAAAGACGTACAGATTTGTGGGTTAATTAGCTTAGTATAAATGTAATAATTGTCCCTAGTGTAGGATAGTGTTAATGTGCGGGGTTCGCTGGTCGATGCGGACTCAGTGGGCTGAAGAGCCTGTTTCTGCACAATATCTCTAAAACTAAAAAACTCTAAAAGGCTAAAACATGTGCAAAATCTAAACATGAAAAGGCAGATGAGTGCTCCTGCCCTAATGGGAACAGGAACCATCTCTCACTATCACTCCAAAGGCATTCCTGTCTTTAACTATGGTCTTTCACATGCACTGTTTGAATATCAGTCCTCCAGGTGGAAAGGGCAATTCACTCATGCTTTGCTGACAACAGGCTGATTATGCCGAAGGTTGGTGGTTATATTAGTAAAACTATGACCCAAGTAATCGACTGAGTCTGATGCACTTTGTTTTTCAACATTATTTGCCCCTAATTCACGTTGTATTCTGAAATTAATTTACACATTTTAAGGCAACTTAATTTTATCTCGTGTCCCATATTTTCAGATGGCATGGAAGTAAACCACTCAGCCGTCGAGTTTGCACCAGCTCTCCAGAGCATTTCCATCTGTATCTTTACTGCACTGATTTCCCAGCAACTTATTCTCTCTCGCATGTCCATCAGCAGTTTAGTTTAGTATCACGTCTACCGAGTTAACAGTAAAAAGCTTTTTTTGTTGCGTGCCATCCAGCCAAAGCGGTGACTATACATGATTACAATCAAGCCGTCCATAGTGTACAGATACAGGGTAAAGAGATTAATGTGTAGTGCAAGATAAAGTCCAGTGAAGTCCGATTAAAGGTACTCCGAGGATCTCCATTGTGGTACATAGTCGGTCAGGACTGCTCTTTAGTTGGCGATAGGATGGTTCAGTTGCCTGTTAACAGCTGGCTGATTTTCCCTCCCTCATCTATGCTGGGTATTAATTTACGGTAACCAATTAAATTACAAACCATTATACTTTTGGGATGTGGGAGGAAACCAGAGCACCCGGAGGAAACTCAAGTGGTCACAAGGAGAACGTACAACCCCCCCCCTCTGTGTGGAGATGTCATTGTTTTAGCTGTCATGCCCGATTAGTGCAGATAAGCTTTCATTGCTTCTTCTACAACAAACCAAGCAGGCAACTGTGCTACTTCTGGGTTAGGAAAAAAGAGAGTACTCAATTATCCCTCAAAAAACCCTGCACTGAACTTCCATTCATCTCCCCCATCTGTTTTGAAACTCCAAATTATCTCCACCAACCCAAACAAACTCCACCCCACATCCTCATCCCACCACACCCTGACTGCTCAGCTTTAACTGGGGACCATTCCGTTCCTTGCTCACTACTCTCCCTGTAATTCCTACCAGACCACTGTGATATCCACCGTGGCAAACCATGTGGGACCAAGCATTAGGACTGAGCAGGAGGCAGTCATTCCTGTACAGTCTAACTACTTCTCAGCCTTAAAATATAACCCACTGTTTGTTTCTAAAAGAGTACATGACTGCTTCACTTCCAGCTCACAAAATGTGATCTCGACTACTACAGATTTACAGACCTCCGCATAGTTGAGGAAATCCAATGTTTATCCCCACAGCTTGAAGTAATTAAACTAAAATGTCACAGTGCTGACTCTGTTGAAAATCTCCAACAGTTTTTAAGTTTATCGCCACTGCCAGTGGTTGTAATTGCAGTAGTAATCTGCAAATTGTTTACTTTAATATTGTAAATAATTTAGACTTAATCTAATATCCAGAGGCATGAGTGGAAAATGTAATGTATGATATAATATCTGTAAGACTAATTGGATAAGAAAGATTGAGGTATTAGTGTACTGTAGTCCATCTGAAGAAGGGTTCCATCCCAAAATGTCACCAATTCCTTTTCTCCAGAGATCCACTGAGTTACTCCAGCATTTCGTGTTTATCTAAGATTGAGGTATTAGTTCCTTTGGGATAGGATATTCAGAGACGGAAGAACACAAAGAGGTTCAGGTAATGCCATGTAACCTTTGAAGATGTTGACCTTTTACAAGATCCTCTACCTCACTACAAACACCACTCCTCTTCCACACACACACCCCAAATCCCCAATATAGATGGCTTTTCACTCATAAGTATTTATTTCCAGGAACTTTATACCCATATACTCCCACCCAGCCCTAAAATGATAACTCCACCCATACTTGGCATCCTCCCAGGAATGACCTGCATGTAAATAATTAAAATTAGGAACAGCACCCACAACCCCTGCACCAGAAAATGGTTAAGAATTAATAATGAATCTCCATGACAGAGCAATGCAGCATTCTCTGGGCAGCTCATAGAAAGGTAAAGCCGTTTCTAAGGTACCATATCTTCAGTTTCACTGAGAACCTTTTAATTAGCTGTCAAGGATCTACTAATTACACTATACATGATTTATTATATAAACCTATGCTATTTTTGTGTACTGTTAACACATTTACAAAAATTCCATCCCTCTGTTTTTGTGTGTGCAGTTACATTCTTTCAATCAGTTGAGTTCCTTTTCATTAAAATGTAAAATCACACTGGGTATTTAACACTGCTGTTGCCCAAGTTTACAACGTACCAACGAAATGTGATAGATCTCTTCTGGCGTAAACCAAAAGCACGATTGATCTACCTGAATTGAGGTTTCGATGTGTGCTATAAGCTGTAATCCTATAATTAACAACACTTTCCTTTATTTTAACAGAGAGTCAAACATGCACATGCATGAATTTTGATACCAATACCTAGTTCTTTGCATCTAGTGGGAAAAATAGTGCATCTGCATGCAGTTTAGTGTTTTGTGAATAATTGAGATGTGAGGACATAATGGTGGAGGTGGAAGCTGACCCCCTTTAGACAGATCTGGCTTCTGATGGGAGGTATGAATTGTAGATAGACACAAAATGCCAGAGTAACTCGTGCAGCATCTCTGGATAGAGGAATGGGTGACATGTTGTAGTCAGGTTTGGGAATTCTCTCATCTACCTTGAACAGTAACTATTGAAATTAATTATTCCATTTGCTCACAGTCTCCTCACTTCCTCAGCTGAGATTAGCCAGCTCAACAGGCAGGAATAAAACGAGGTGCTATTGGTTGATATGGCTAAGTACTAAATTTAATCATGCATTTAACTATGGAGCTATCAGAAAATATAGGGCTAAAAATAATCAGCCCTCAAGCTTGAGATCGTGTAACGAAGATTTAGTCCATCATGGGTGCTCACCTCCCCAAGAGATCTATAGGAGGCACTGTCACAAAAAGAGAGCCAGCATCATCAAGGACCCACACCATCTTGGCCATGCTCTTATTTCATGCCTGCTATTGGGAAGAAAGTATAGGAGTCTGAAAACTGTAATGTCCAGGTTCAGGAGCAGCTTCTTTGCAATAACCATCAGGCTTTCTCCTTGGGATCCAAGGAGAGATAGCTGAATGGATAGAAAATTGGCTTCATGGAAGGAAGCAGAGGATGATGGTGCAAGGTTGCTTTTCAAACTGGAGGTCTGTGACTAGTGGTGTGCCTCAGGGTTCAGTGCTAGGCCTGTTACTATTTGTCATCTATATCAATAATTTGGATGAGAACATACACAGCAAGATTAGCAAGTTTGCTGAAGATACAAAAGTGGGCGGTTTTGCAAATAGTGAAGATGGTTGTGAAAAATTGCAGCAGCATCTTGATCGACTTGCCAGGTGGGCTGAGGAATGGTTGATAGAATTTAATACAGAGAAATGTGAGGTGTTGTATTTTGGGAAGTCTAACAAGGGCAGGACCTACACAGTGAATGGTAGGGCTTTGGGGAGTATTGTAGATCTAGGAGTGCAGGTTCCTTGAAGGTGGAGTCGCAGGTGGATAGGATGGTCAAAAAGGCTTTTGGCACATTGGCCTTCATCAGGCAGAGTAGTGAGTATAGCAGTCGGAAGGTAATGTTGCAGTTGTATAAGACATTGATGAGGCCGCATTTAGAGTAATGTGTTCAGTTCTGGGCACCTTGTGATAGGAAAGATGTTGTCAAGCTGGAAAGGGTACGGAGAAGATTTACGAGGATGTTGCCAGGACTAGATGATCTGAGCTATAGGGAAAGGTTGAGTATGCTGAGACTCATATTCGTTGGGGTGCAGGTGGATGAGGGGTGATCTTATAGAAGTGTATAAAATGATGAGAGGAATAGATGGGTATATACACAGTCTCTTGCCCAGAGTAGATGAATCGAGGACCAGAAAACATAGGTTTAAGGTGAAGGGTAAAAAATTTAATAGGAATCTGAGGGGTAACCTTTTCACACAAAGGGTGGTGGGTGTATGGAACAAGCTGCCAGAGGAGGTAGTTGAGGCTGGGACTATCTCAACATGTAAGAAACTGTTAGACAGGTACATGTATAGGACAGGTTTGGATGAATATGGACCAAACACGGGCAGGTGGGACTAGTGCAGCTGGGACATGTTGACCAGTGTGGGCAAATTGGGCCAAAGGGCCTGTTTCCACGGTGCATCACTCTACTGAACACCACGAACTCCAACTGCAAATAGATTGCACTAGAGACTTTGGGCTTTGTTTTGCTTTTGCACAATATTGGTTTTATTTTATATATTGAACTTTTTTTGTTTTATTAAATTATCTAATGAATACTTTGTTTACAAAGCTGTGGTGCTGTTGCAAGTAATAATTTCATCGTTCTGTTTTGGTACATTAGACACTTGTCACCCTCTTCACTCTTGACGAAGTGGGCCGAAGAGCCTGTTTTCGTGCTGTGTGACTCTATGACTGTGACTCTAAAGATTGTGGTACAGGGGTAGCCAGGCAGTGATTTTGGTTCGATGGAAGATCTTTCCCAATGTATTCATTGTACTTTACAATGTGGGAACCATTTAGTCTCCTACAAATTACAGTTAGGTTTATTATCAGGTAACATCTCAGTTGTGCTGACAGCTAGCACTGCAACTGATAATGGAAAGCCTGTTGTGATATGCAATGGATGAAACAATTTGGCAATGATACATCTTGACACTTAAACTGAGATGCATCTCTGCAAACCTTTGCCATCCACTACATTTTCAAGTGGCCGTTGATTAGGAGCTACTTTCCATAAGTAGACTCATTTAATTATAATACCTTGATAAGATTAATTTTTGATTATATTACTGATTAGCTGTTAAATAGCTCTTGACTTAATTAAGCAATTGTAATATTTAAATTACCATTTAATATTGCTTCAGATTTACTGACACTTCAGTCAGCTGCTTCTAATTCCATTTCAAACCCTTAAGAGACTTGCACCCTGCTCCTTGCTAATCACTTTAGAAGTTTGTGTTATTAAACTGTGTGTGATCCAATCTTTAAATATTTTATTCTTTGATCTTACTGAAATGAATTGTCATGAAATGGCCAAAAAATACAAAATCGCAATAGGCATCTCACACTCACACTCAATGGTCAGGTCTGGGAAGGGAGTTAATGCAGAAAATGCAATTTTCAGTTTTTTTAACTGGAAGCAGGCAGTCTAAGGGTGGACAAAAATGCTGGAGAAACTCAGCGGGTGAGGCAGCATCTATGGAGCAAAGGAAATAGGCAACGTTTCGGGCCGAAACCCTTCTTCAGACTGATGTGAGGGTGGGGGGGGGGGGGGCGGGAAGAAGAAAGGAAGAGGAGGAGCCAGAGGGCTGAGGGAGAGCAGAGAAGGGGAGGAGACAGTAAGGACTACCTGAAATTAGAGAAGTCAATGTTCATACCGCTGGGGTACAAACTGCCCAAGCAAAATATGAGGTGCTGCTCCTCCAATTTCCGATGGTCCTCACTCTGGCCATGGAGGAGGCCCAAGACAGAAAGGTCTGATTCGGAATAGGAGAGGGAGTTGAAGTGCTGAGCCACCGGGAGATCAGGTTGAGGGTGTCTAAGGGTGGAGATCTTTTTCAATTTTAGCATCATAATCAACCTCAACCTTCCCTCCCACCTGCTCATACAATTAGTAAACAAATGCTTAAATATCTACAAGTTTGCCAATCAATCAAACAATTGATAAAGGGTAAGGAGTTAATGTAGAAGGTGGCACTGAGGTAAAATATTAGACGTGCTCTTATTGAGTGGCAGAACATGCTCAAGGGACTGATAGTTTACTCCTTTTATTTCTTATGTTTTTTATGAAGTAGTACATTAACGTGCACAACAGAAACAAAGTCAATAGATTGCAAGAGAAAGCTGCCAAGATTGGTGTGATGCAGGGTCATGAATTACACAGCCATTGTCATTCTGTATCTCGCCCCTTCAGGAGAATTAGCTGAACTCACCATGTATCTCCATATATCATCTTGAATGAGTGGGAGTATAACAGTTATGGACACATGTAAAATGTAAGCTGTGCATTCAGTCTCGACCATCTGTAACCAAGGAAGATAGACACAAGAAGCTGGAGTAACTCGGCGGGTCAGACAGCATCACTGGAGAAAAGGAATAGGTGATGTTTCGGGTCGAGAGCCTTCAGACTGAGTCGGGAAAGGGAAACAAGATAAATAGACAGTGATAGAGAAATATATATATATGAGTTAACCAGTGAGTTGGGGAGGGAACGGTCTCTACAGAAGGCGGAAAGGGGTGGAGATGGGAAGTGACTAGTGGTGGGATCCCTTTGTAAAAAAATCAATGAAATTAGTTTAAATGTTTTACTCTTGAACAATCGAGAGTTTTTCTTTTCAGTACAACATTGTTTTGTTTTTTTCTCGTAACTGTTGTGTTTTTGGAAAGAATATGACTTGCACGGGTACATGTCACCTCATATCTTGTCAGTTCATGGCCTTTAGCACCTTTTTCATCAAACTGGACATGGGCTGTTTTGCAAAGAACTAATCGCATCTGTATTTAAAACAGCGCCATTTTTATGTTTGCCATTTTGTGGTTACGCCGATGAAATTGTTGAAAGGAAATAATAGGGACAAGACTAATAATAATTCTTTTTAAACGTTTTATTTGCTCAGGAGAAGTGCAAGTTGCTGGGAATGTTTACTCCTGGACTCGGGAAGGAGATAGATGTGAATTACATTAGTGGGGTCTAGAGTCACATACAGGCCGGACCTGGTGAGCACAAAAATATTCTGTGCCAAAGGACAGTGTACGAGTCACTTGCTGTAGGGTACTTTGCTCAACTATATATGTGGTGGTCCAGTCAGTAAAGATTATGCTTTCCACATATTTAGCCAAGACTGCCAAACAGTCACTGGTGTGCTTCATAACCGTAGGCAGCAGAAGGACAGTATCTCCTAATACCACTGGAGCAAATAGTACTCGTCATTATAGAGTCATTACATACTCACATGCAGGGGTGCATCCTTTGACTATCAGGCTGCAGTTTGCATTATCATGCATCATCTCCTTACCCCATCAGCAACCTCACGCTATCCTTGCCAGCTCCCTGTAATACAACAAGAAGTGCAAACTGACCAGGAAATGGAGGTGAGAATGAGGAACCCCTGCAGTGTGACATTAGACTAGCAACTGGGCATGGGTGACTTACAGCCCACTCACCAGAGGCTGCAATGGTTAAATCCAAATATCTTGCGTCAGGTTTTCGAAGTACAAAAGGCCAATGGTTATGCACTGAGAAAGCATTTACTTTCGAAGATCAACTTAAAACAGGGGTTTATGCAGAACTCACCCTTTGAAGTGGAACTTTTTAATTATGTCTGTTCTATTGGGCAGTCGTGACTTCCATCCACAATGCAGTGTATAACAGTTGAAGTCACTGATTGCTTTGTTGAGCTGACATGTTCTCATGCTAAGTTAACACACAAGTTCAGTGCCGAGCCTCCCTCTCTTTTACAGCTGCAAAAATCATCCTCACGCTGATGTCCTGGGCCTGGGTGTCATGAGTTATCTCACCATTGATCTTCACTTCACTGTAAGGTCAGCTCAGGCTAGTTCACAAGCACAATGTTCTGTTCCAATGACATCTCAGCTAATAAATTGTGTTTTGCAAGAGCGGCCCATGCATACGAGCATTATTTCAAAATGCCAGCGGTCTTTTCTATCATGTTTTGTTTATCAGCATTGGTTTTCGTTGCATCTCTACCAGGAATGATGATTACTGGCCTCGCTCGGGAGCCTTGTTGTTAGCAGATATCTCGATATCTAGTAGCTACCTTTGCTGAAAAATGGTACAACCTTAGAAAGACAAAGATCAAGATTCCTGCATTAGGATCGCGGAGTCTAATGGACCTTTCATCTCACGATGTCTATGTTGAAATAATTGCTACTTTACCCAAGTTCAACAAAAAAAAAATGCTTGATGAGCTCAGTGGATCATGCAGTATCTGTGAAGGGAATGGACAAAGAAGGGACCCAGTCTATTTCCTCCACAGATGCTGCCTGACTTGCTGAGTTCCTCCAGCACTTTGTTTGTTTTCTTAACATTGCAGCTTTTGCAATTTCTTGTGTCCCCATCTATCCAAATCTCACTTTCCTTCAACTGACCCACACCCTTCTCTGTTTCACAGAACTGCTTGTTTAGATGCTTCTAAAGTGGTGTGTGCCTCTGACTCCAGTGTTAACTTGCCTGATTTTCAAGCTGTTGTCATAGACTTCTATGCACAAAGCATTGCCTTCTAGGCAGTCAAATCACAGCCACTAGATCTCTCCAATTTCATATTTTTGGTAAGGAAAATAAAATGGTTAACCTCATTTGAACAGGGAGTCTCATTGTCTCCTGTTTGCGACGATGCATAGACATATTTCAGTTTAGTTTAGTTTTTTTTAGAGATACAGCATGGAAACTGGCCCTTCGGCCCACCGCCTCCACGCCGACCAGTGATCCCAGCACACTAACACTACCCTACACACACTAGGGACAATTTACAATTATACCAAGCCAATTAACCTACAAACCTGCACATCTTTGGAGTGTGGGAGGAAACCGGAGCATCTGGAGAAAACCGGCTCAGGTCACAGGGAGAACGTACAAACTCCATACAGACAAGCACCTGTAATCAGGATCGAACCCGGGTCTCTGGCGCTGTAAGTCAGCAACTCTACTGCTGCGCCACCGTGCCGCCCAAATTCGTAAATATCTCCAGGACTTTCCCAGATAAAGTCTGTCTGCAGTCATCTTGGCCGGCATAAGCAACAGGTCGCAGTGAAGATGCCCTTCTTGAATTTCAAACACTTTTTAAAATAATATTATCGATATTATCTATCTATATATTACTAAAACTCTCATCTTGACCACTTACTGTCTGCGTTGTAATAGTACAAAAGTTATGAAGGTTTTGAAGGTTCCCCCTCCCCGCACCCCCCTCCCCCACAGCTCCCACCACAACCTCCTCTTCCCCCACCCCCCCACCCCACACCCCCATCCCCCCCCCTCCCCCACACCCCCCTCCCCCACATCCCCCCTCCCCCACACCCCCCTCCCCCCTTATCCCACCCCTCCCCCACACCCCCATCCCCCCCTTATCCCACCCCCCTCCCCCACACCCCCTCCCCCACATCCCCCCTCCCCCCCACCCCCCTCCCCCACTTATCCCACCCCCCCTCCCCCACACCCCCATCCCCCCTTATCCCACACCCCCCTCCCCCACACCCCCCTCCCCCACACCCCCCTCCCCCACACCCCCCTCCCCCACACCCCCTCCCCCACACCCCCTCCCCCACACCCCCTCCCTCACACCCCCTCCCTCACACCCCCCTCCCCCACACCCCCCCTCCCCCACACCCCCTCCCCACCTCCAACGTGATCCCACCACCAGTCACATCTTGCCATCTCCACCCCCTTCCATCTTCCACAGGGACTGCTCCCTCTATAACTGCTTGGTTCACTTATCCCTTCCCCCTCAAACCACCCCATCCCCGGGTACTTTCTCCTGCAACCGCAGAAGATGTATGATGATACTCTAGCTGGTTGTTTCTTTCTTTGATCCTTGTTTCATTATTGAAGCATGTGGTCAGGCAGCATCTTGCGGGGAGAAAATCAAAGTTACTGTTTCAATTCGATGGCATTTCATCCGAGCTAATGAATTCAGATCTTTGCGAAGTGGATTTATTTCTTGTTCTGCTTAAATAAGTTTACTTTTAAGTGCTTTATTAAAAAAGCAAATACATTTTAAATAGAAATTCCCAGTTGAAAATTCAGAAAAGGGTAGTGTTAAAATATCAATTGATAACTGAATTATTTTGTCAGTTATTTGAAATCTGTCTTTTTTTGCACGTGTTTAGTACTAGGAGCTATCTCATAATAGCTTTCATCTGTAGATGGTTTATACAGTATATAGCTCTATGCAATGATGGTTGCCTGGTCATGTAAGGACAGTAGGTGGAGACTAAATACAGCATGAATAATGCATTTCCAGATGGTAGTATAATTTGTAACAATTTGTACTATCATTACAAATTTTCAATCAAAAAACAATATAGTCTTTATAAATATATAATGACATTTTCATCATTTATCACAGCCTTGGGGACAAAACAATTTTTAATAAAATGTATCATCTACATACTTATAAATAACCGTTATGAAAAGCAATAGTGCATTAACGATTGAATACTTATCATAAACTTGTCCAGTAAAGTTGTACAACTGTCGCAATCTTACTTAACCTTTTTGGTACACATGATCCAATATAAGTAGCAAAAAACAAACTGCTGGAGAAACTCAACAAGTCGGGTAGCATCCATGGAGGGAAATTACTTTTTGTTTAGCAATACAGAGCAGAACCAGGCCCTTTGGCCCACGGAGTACGCACCGACCAGTGATCCCCATACATTAACACTACCCTACACACACTAGGGACAATTTACATTTATACCAAGCCAATTAGCCGACAAACCTGTATGTCTTTGGAATGTGGGAGGAAACCAAAGATCTTGGAGAAAACCCACGCGGTCACGGGGAAAACGTACAAACTCCGTGCAGACAACACCCATAGTCAGGATTGAACCTAGGTCTCTGGTGCTGAAAGTACTGGAAGGCAGCAACTCTACCACTGCGCCACCATGCCTGAGACATGCTTAGATTCTCCCAACAGTATTCTGCTTTGCCCAAGATTCTAGTGTTTCTTGTGTGCGAAAATATATACCTCAGTTCCAGGAGATGTTGTTTGCAGGATATTACTGGTGTATTTCTAATATTCATAATTTGAAAATTATACTTGTAAAAACCTCAAAATTGCTTAAAATTAGGGAAATTTTGAAGTAGGCTAAAATATAATTATTTTTGAACAGTTAAAAAGACTAGTTAAAATGACAACAGGGACAAATAGGAAATTATAGGGTGATGTGCTTGTATCAGTGAGAGGGAAATTATTGGACAAGATTCTTCGGGACAGGAATTACTTGCGTTTGTCCTGTGGTTATTAGGGTTAGTCGGCATGGCTTTATGCAATGGAGGTTTTGTCCAACAAATTTGATTCATTTTAGACAAAGTAACAAAGATAATTAATCAGGTTCGGGCAGAGGATGGTGTCCACATGAATTTTAGTAAAGCATTTGACAAGTTTGCTCATGATAGATTGGTCCAGAAGATTAAGTCATATGAGAGTCAAAATGGGTTTAAATTGGATCCAAAAATTGGCTTGGTCATAGAAGACAGAAGTTAATGATAAACAGGTACTTTCCTGACTGGAGATTTTCTGCAAGATTAGCAAGATCTGTTGTTTAATACTAAAGATTTTGATGAAAATGTAGATCTGATTAGTATGTTTGTGGATGACACAAAATTTGACGAGAGTTGTAGACCTCAACTGGAAACTTTGGCAGAGAAATGTTGGCGGTTTAATCTGGACAAGTATGAGGTGACATAATTTGGAAGGTCAAATGCAAGAAGAAAGTATACAGTAAATGGCAGAAACCTTGGAAACATTGATATACAGAGGGATCTTGGGTTGCCAGTCCATAGCACCCTGAAATAGGCAGCACGGGTGAATAGAGTGCTTATCTTCATCAGTTGGAACATTGAGTACCAAAGTTGGGAAGTCATTTTGCAGCCGTAGAAAAATTTGGCTAGGTCACATTTTGGGTATTATGTGCAATTCTGGTTTCCACACTATTAGAAATATGCGAAGGCTTTGAAGAGGATGCAGAAGGGGTTCAACAGGATATTGCCTGGATTGGAATTAGTAGTATATATATTTTATTTCAAACATGTAAAACAAAAAAAGTTAAAAACAAAGCAAAATAACAATAAAATGGAATGAACAATAAACCTATACACAACTCATTGAGTAAGTTCTCATAAACATCACAAATTAAATCTTACATGTACGAAAAGTAGGACGTATAATATATCTCATTTACACACACACACACACACACACACATATATATATATATATATATATATATATATATATATATATATATATATATATATATATATATATATATGTGTGTGTGTAGATGAGATAAAGTTTGTGAATTAATTGATGAGTAGTGGAGAAGGGGGAGGAATAAATAAGTGTATACGTCCTCCTACTTTATATATATATATATATATAAACCACATACATCTATATATCTATATATATTACTAAAACTCTCATCTTGTTTGTTTGTATGCGTGCATGCGTGTGCGTGATATCCCCAAACCCTGACAAAACGGTACACGATAGCACTACCATTTTGGCCCACCTTACTCACCATTGTCCTGTGATGTAAATGAAACAAGTTTTGTTCAGATTGATGGTATATTTTACAAATTATTGTAATTTAAAACTTTACAAAAATCACTTTTTCAAACCACTTTTCCACTTTCCCTGCCCGTCAGCCGCATTACAATGACGTCACAATGGGATCCCGAATCTCATTTACATTAAAAATCATGCTTTAAAAGAAAAACTTTAAATCCAATTCTTCCATTTTCATTAACAGCTAACATTGTGAATAGGTTATTTTAAAGAAAAAAACATGATTTTCATTGAGAATTTCATCGTTTTTTTAAATCACGATTTTCATTCTGGTGTCACAACGGGAACCCGTCAGCCGCGCCTGCGCAGTTGGCTATGGGGCAGTGGTGGAATATTGCCTTGGGGGTCGGGCCCAATGGGTCCGCACCTGGTCTAGTACGTACATATATACACACATATGCACGCACACAAACATACATATATACAGTTTATAAACAATTATCCAAAGTCTATGTACAACGCGAATATTACACTGTGTCAATAAACTAAAATTTAACCGTCAACAGAGGCCTCCCTCATTCTTATACCTCTGGGGAAAAAAATGTTGCACTTCTTCTTAAACTGAGTAATGTTTGTGCTTTGCTTGACTTCCACATCCAAATCATTCCACAATTTCACCCCACAGATTGAAATACACATATTTTTCATAGTTGTACGAACACAAAGTTTCTTTAAAATAAACGTTCCTCTCAAATTATAACCACCCTCCCCGATAAAGAACATTTTTTGTATATTATCTGGTAGTAAATTATTTCTTGCTTTATACATTATTTGTGCTGTATTAAATTCTACTAGTTCCATGAACTTCAAGGCATTTAACTTTAAAAACAGAGAGTTGGTGTATTCACAAAATCCTACACTATTAACTATCCTTGTGGCCCTTTTTTGCATTATGCATAATGGATGTAGGGTGCTTTTGTAAGTGTTACCCCATACCTCCACACAGTAGTTTAGATATGGCAGTACAAGTGCATGTTAGCATTCATAGTAAAAGGATTTGAGTATAAGAGCAGGGAGGTTCTACTGCAGTTGTACAGGGTCTTGGTGAGGCCACACCTGGAGTGTTGCGTACAGTTTTGGTCACCAAATCTGAGGAAAGACATTCTTGCCATGGAGGGAGTACAGAGAAGGTTCACCAGACTGATTCCTGGGATGGCAGGACTTTCATATGAAGAAAGACTAGATAGACTTGGCTTGTACTCGTTAGAATTTAGAAGATTGAGAGGGGGGATCTTATAGAAACTTACAAGATTCTTAAGGGGTTGGACAGGCTAGATGCAGGAAGATTGTTCCTGATGTTGGGAAGTCCAGAACAAGGGGTCACAGTTTCAGGATAAGGGGAAAGTCTTTTAGGACTGAGATGAAAAAATCATTTTTCACAACAGAAGGTAGTTGAGGCCAGTTCATTGGCTATATTTAAGAGGGAGTTAGATGTGGCCCTTGTGGCTAAAGGGATCAGGGGGTATGGAGAGAAGGCAGGTACAGGATACTGAGTTGGATGATCAGCCATGATCATATTGAATGGCGGTGCAGGCTCAAAGGGCCGAATGGCCTACTCCTGCACCTGTTTTCTATGTTTTCTATGTTTTTCTATAAGTGAGCAATAAACAATGTACAGCGCTTTGTGATTCAGAATGTGCCTTGTTCTTCCCAGGACTGCAATGCTCCTTGCCAGCTTTTCCTCCCACATGTTTTATATGAGGTTTCCAGCAGATTTTGTAGTTTAATATCACACCTAGAAATTTATTTTCATATACTCTTTCTATATCAACACCATCTATCCTCAATTGTACCTGAGTGTTTATTTTACAATTTCCAAACAACATAATCTTTGTTTAGTTCAAATTTAATGATGATTTGTTTATGTCAAACCACCTTTGAAATTTTCTAATTTCTGATGTGATCACCTCCAAAAGCTACTATAAATTCTCTCCAGAACAAAAGATATTAGTATCGACCGCAAATAATACAAATTTCAATATTTTTGATACTCCACATATATATACAGAATGAACAATTTTGGTCCTAATACTGATCCCTGAATGTATTAGCTGTGAGAAGAGGTTGATCAAACTTGAGCGTCGGGGCCTGAGGGGTACGCTGATAGCAGGCACGTGCCGTGAGTAATTACTCAAGGTAGGCAGTCAGTCGGCTTAAAAAAAAATTTTAACCGCACATGCGCAGATTCTTCTCTCCGTAAAAATAAAAAATAAAAATAAAGACAGTAACAATTCAATTTGCCCAAGGCTTCCAAGTCTCCTTTATTCTAAATTACTGAATGGGTGGGGGGTGAAGGCTGACGGCAGGTGGAGAGATGGTGGGAAAAACGGGAGTACAGGGAAAAGTTGCAGTTGTCATCTAATTGAATGACAACACTTGTTCAAGGGACCAATTGGGGGGAGAGTTCCTTCCACAGCGTGTGGAGAGTCTGTGCCAGGGGTAAAGTTGCGGGGAGGGCAGGAGTGTTGAGAAAGAGGGGGTCGGGGATAATGCCAGTAACTCACTCACTCACCGCTGCCGCGGCGCTCCGGGCTCCGGGCGCCACCGCATTGTAGCCGGGGATAGAAGCAGCTCGGGTAGCTGCGAGCAGCCGCCGGGAGCCGACAGCAGAACTGGCCGCCACTTCATCACCTTCTGCTGGCCCGCTCACCTCACCCAGCGCTCTCCGTCTGAACACCTCTCACCTGCTGCTCGCTCATGTCAGCGGTTTCCTGCAAATCCTTAAATTCCCACAGCCGAGTAACCTCAACCTGAACCTGACATGAGTGAGGCCAGCGAGTGGCAGGAGAGGTTTATAGACGGAGAACTGCCAGAGGTGAGCGGGGGCCGGCAGAAGGAGCTAAGGTGGCGGCTGGTTCCGCTGTCCGGCACAGCCACACGAGCTACTTCTCCCCCCCCCCCCGGCCTCAATGCGGTGGCATTGCACGCCTCCGTGTAAGGAGCGTCACAAGTGGCATGCTCCCGACCCCTCCTTCACAACATTCGTGCCCTCCCCGCAACTTTACCCCGGGCCAGACTCCCCAAACGCTGTGAAAGGAGCTCTCCACCCACCCCCACACCCCGGGAAATACGGTATTTAAAAACATAAACACAAAATGTACTTACCACATTATTGGTACACGAACTCCATTCTTCTCTCTTTGTTTCCTAACATACACTTAAAATATTGACAATCCATATTTGAAAACCCCGCCAAGAAACCAGCGCTGCGCATGCGCAGTGCTGCAAAGGCAGAATTTCTGCTGCCTTCAGCCCACCTCAAATTCACGCTTGAAGCAGCGCTGACGGCACGTGGGCTGCACAGACCTTCAAGGGTTACAAGCGCTGCGGATGAAAGGCACGGAGAATTATGCCTACCTAAGAGAACGATCTCTTAGATAGGCATAATTCTCCCATGCCTTTATTATTTATATTTAGTTATTACCATTTTATAATTTTAGTCAGGGTAGGCAGTACCTACCTTGCCTACCCTGACGGCACGTGCCTGGCTGATAGAAATCAGCACTGGGGAGGTTGGGTTCCGAGAGATGAGGAGGCAGGGTCATTGAGTATAATTTTGTCGTGGATTGAACGTCATCAGCATTACAGAGGTTGCATGTGGTCGTGAGGGATCACCTACAAAACTAACTATTTAGCAGAGGATCCACACACTTGATATCATGGCTGAGGTCCATTTAAGTCCCTTGATAGCTGGCTTCCCTTGCTTTAATGTGACCCGTATCTATATGGGTGGTCGGCAGCATTTACAGGTCATTCAGATACTCAGAGTATTATGCAATGATACCTTCCATTTGGTGTCACCAAATACATCCAGATACTCTCAGGTCCATAAGTACATCATTTACATGGAAGGTAGACAAAAATGCTGGAGAAACGCAGCGGGTGAGACAGCATCTATGGAGCGAAGGAAATAGGCGACGTTTCGGGTCAAGACCCATCTTCAGAAGACGTCGCCTATTTCCTTCGCTCCATAGATGCTGCCACACCCGCTGAGTTTTTCCAGCATTTTTATCTACCTTTGATTTTCCAGCATCTGCAGTTCCTTCTTAATCATTTACATGGAAGGTATAGATCAAAATCATCAACTACAATCAGCAATCATGCTTGAAGCTTTTCTAAATTAAATTCATTTGTGTAGCACTTAGAATGGATGGACAATGCCAGAGAATTTCTAATCCATTATGTTATAAGCCAAAATACCCTACTTCAAAGTATAATGTTATGA
This sequence comes from Malacoraja senta, assembly GCA_038087875.1. Classification (NCBI taxonomy): domain Eukaryota; kingdom Metazoa; phylum Chordata; class Chondrichthyes; order Rajiformes; family Rajidae; genus Malacoraja; species Malacoraja senta. The sequence goes on from CM075979.1 coordinate 60,202,138, forward strand.
TACTATTTAAACAATGTTTTAAACATAATGTAATCAGCACAGATGTGGAGAGACATGGCGGATGACATCTATTGAAAGAGATTTGTAAAAGAACAAACAAAAGTTGAACACTGAAACGGTAAATCATTTGGTAACACTTTTCATTCAGTCTTGGGTGCCTGATACAGTAATTCGCAAGACACAATAATATTTAATGAACAAGCTGTTGAATTGCCCTGGTTAATTCATGGATTATTTACACCAATGCTCATCAAGGTAAAAGCTAGGAAGATCAATTCCAACTCTTGACATATTGTTTGGAACACAGCTTCTCATCACAATGAACATCCTGGTTCATCAGAAGGACATGCACAAGTGAGATGGCATCAAGCCCAATCCAAGTGCGGTCGCCTGTTAGATCTTATCATCATCCAAGCAAGTGACTACAAAGATTGTGGTGTCACCTATTCCATAACAGGCTTTGAAGTATGCTGGACTGATCACCTGATCCACTCAGTTACCTCCATCAATCTAGCCCCAAAGAATCAAAACTGCCACAAGAAGATCAACTTCCGGAAGTGGCGGCGCTGTCGTACAGCAGCGGCTCGCCTGCAGTCCGTCTGTTTTTACTTTTTTTGTTGTTTTCTTTTGTCCTGTTTCAGTTAAATTTTAGTTTATTGGGTTGTGTATGTGTGGGGTGGGGGGGTGGGGGGGTGGGGGGGTGAAACATGACTTTTGTCTCTTCCTTCGGGGGAATGCGACTTTTTCTTGTCGTATCCCCCTTCTCTGCCTCCGTCTGCGCTGAGGCCAAAATGGCGGAGCTGCCGGCTTCCAACTCCAAATGCGAGCTGCCGGCCTCCAACTCCAAGTGCGAGCGACCGACCGACCTCGAGGCTCCGGAGGCAGAGCCAGGACTTACCAGCGCGAGGCTGGCCAACTTCGGGGCTGCGGTGGCGTTCCGGCGGTGGCGGTGGCGTTCCGGCGGTGGCGACCGAGGACACTGGTGGCGACCTGAATCCGGAGGCTCGGCCGCAGCTGGCCCAGTGGACGACATCTTCGGGAGCGCGAGGCTGGCCGGCTTCGGAGCTGCGGTGGCGTTCTGGCGGTGGCGACCGAGGACACTGGTGGCGACCTGATTCCGGAGGCTCGGCCGCGGGCCCAGTGGACGACATCGTCGGGAGCGCGCAGGTCACAGGTTGGTGACCTGTTTTTCTGGGGCTCCCGCAACTACAGCTGCGTCCGCTGGACTGGAGGGCGGCAGCTTCGGCAGCTTCGACCACCCCGGGCCGCGGAGTTTGAGCCGGCCCGTCGCGGACAGAGCACGGATTCGGCCGCTGGACTGGCTTACCGTCGCCCGGCGGGGCCACAGCATCAGAAGCCTGGATCGCCTCAGCGCAGAGGGAGAAGAAAGCGGGAAGAGACAGAGACTTTAAGACTTTTGCCTCCATCACAATGAGGAGGTACCTGGTGAACTCACTGTGGTGGATGTTAATTTGTGTTTATTGTGTGTTTTGTCATTTATTATTATATGTATGACTGCAGGCAACGAAATTTCGTTCAGACCGAAAGGTCTGAATGACAAATAAAGGAATCTCTCTAATCTCTCTCTCTCTAATATTGAAGCTCTCGAGGACACCCTAAGACAGCTCTTCTTCGATAGCGGTCCACAACAACCAAACAACATACTATTCTATGTTAACTGCTTGTGGGCAGCTCTGAAGATTGCCATAATTGGTTGCTGTGAAAAGACTTTTGATTTATGTACCAAGAACAACCATGACTGGTTTGATAAAAATGACATCAAGGAGGTAATCAACTGCAAATGTAAGGTGTTCCTGGATGGCAAGAGCTACCTTCATTCAAGGGAAAAGGCACATGACAGCAGAGATGCAACAGCAAACTCATGATCTAAAGAACAGATGGTGGATGGAGAGAACACAGGAGACTTGGCAATTCTTTGATAGCCACGATATGCATGGGTTCCTCAGCAATGCCAAGACTGTCTATGTCCCAAATACCTAAACTTTTTGAAAGCCAAGAACTTGGGATGAACACTTCAAAGAGAGACAGACAGGCTATATCTACAAGATGGAACACAAAGATCTTCTCATTCCATAATGTGAACACTTAAGGGCCTGTCCCACTTACGTTGTCCTTGGCACGCAAATTACGCGACCTCATGGTCGCGTTGAGGCGCACGGGCATTGTATGGCCGCGCGGGGCCGGTCCCACTGAGAAACGCGGAGGGATATGTAGTTGTGCGCGGCATCGCGCGGGGCTCTGAAATCTTCGCGTGTCGCGTAACTGACGGCCAAAGTGGGAAAGGCCCAAGACCCTGGCGCGACGCAACGTCTCACCTGCAACAGCAGTAGAAGCAGGCAAACGATCACCGAGTTTGGCCTGGGGCTCGCGGCTGTTGCGGTCCGGATCCGCCCCCACTTCTACTCCCAGAGCGGGGCCAAGAAAATTGAAGATGGACACAAAATGCTGGAGTAACTCAGCGGGACCGGCAGCATCTCTGTAGAGAAGCAATGGGTGACGTTTTCGGGTCGAGACCCTTCTTTTCAGACTGAAGAAGAGTCTCGACACGAAACATCACCCATTGCTTCTCTCCAGAGATGCTGACGGTCCCGCTGAGTTACTCCAGCTTTGTGTCCATCTTCAAATGATGTCACGCACTCCAGATGGCTGTGCGTACGCATGAAATTGCGCGCGACGTTCGCGGGACCGTCGCGGCTCAACGCGACCATGAGGTCGCGTCATTTGTGTGCCAAGGACACGTAAGTGGGACAGGCCCTTTACACTCCATCCCACTGCAGCCTGTCCAGGCCTGTTTTGCTGCCACTCCCGACATGCCCAAAATAACAAGGTCTTGGAAGCAGATTCCATCCCAGTGAAATCCTACAAAACATGACAAAGAGCAAATCAACATTATAATCCGCTCTCAGGGCAACATTCCCCAGTATTGAGGCCATAGTTTACTCTCAGTTGGCAATATTGGGCTGGTTTCACACCCGACACCAGACTCCCAGGGCAGACACTCTATTTCGAGCTCTATTGTGGGAGAAGATTATCAGAGAAATCAAGGTAAAGATTCAAAGATGTACACAAAGCTTCCTTAAACAAATGCAACAGGCCCACTGACTCTTGAGAACCTCCAGTCCAAGACCCCTCAAAGTGGAGATGGAGCATTTGGGATGGTTTTGAGTAATGAGAGGTCATGGATTTGGGAGTCAACAGACTTCCCATGTAAGTGCCTGACAAACTACCCATTTGCTCTTCCAGTCAGCTACCCCTCTATCTGTGAAGAATCTGTATTTTTCCATGTTGACCTCATCAGCCATCTTAGAATCCACAAAATTGGGAGATAGCAGGTCTTCGTGATTTCGGGGGACTGCTGAAGGTCACCAAAAGCAATTAATTGGAGATAGACATAAAAGAGCTGGAGTAACTCAGCGGGACAGACGGCATCTCTATTCGGGTCGAGACCCATCTTCAGACACTTCCTTCCTACGCAATTAATTGGAGATTCTTTAGTGCAGAATGAATATAGAGCAAAGGTCCCTTCAATTAAAAGCAATTTTAAAGCTATTGGCACCATTAATTATGCTATTCAGACACCTCTTATGGTTAATTTTTCATTTGTTGTGTGGACTTTCCATTGGGAAAAGCATTTTTGGATCTTGCGTGTGATGTACACATGGGTTAACTGAAGAAAATAGTCCCATTTGTTTTTATTTAACGTTTAATAGCAACAGGAACTTAATTAATGTTGAATGAATCTCAGTGACACATGAATATACCATGGGGAAATCTCCTATTTGTACTCTGTAACTATGGAGGAAACACAAGAAATGAATGCAAATGCAGATCCTTGAAAAACAATACAAATAATATCAACAGCATTTACACCATTTTCAAGGGTTGCTGAGATTCCTGCACTAAAATTATAATAGGCAAATCGAAGAATTTAGTTTAGTTTAGAGATATACTGCGGAAACAGGCCCTTCAGCTCACCGAGTCTGTACCGACCAGCGATCCCTGCACATTAACACTATCTTACACACACTAGGCAAAAATTTACATTTATACCAAGCCATTTAACCTACAAACCTGTACGTCTTTAGAGTGTGGGAGTAAACCGAAGTTCTCGGAGAAAACCACGCAGTCACGGAGAGAACATACAAACTCCGTACAGACAACAACGCTCGTCAGGATTGAACCTGGGTCTCTGGCGCTGTGAGGCAGCAACACCCCGCCCGTTGCGCCACCATTTGTCGCATTTGTGTTGCATTTCATACTGATGAGCAGTTGTAATCTGTTCACTTTAATCAGGCACTTTAATGAGCTGAGTAAACATCTGCTTAACTTATCCTTCCAAAACATCCAGTCCATCAAAAAAAGTTATTGATTTTGTTCCAGTCATTGTTTTCAATTCAAATGGTATTCTGAATGGAACACTGCAAATCAGTCGTAAGTGCTGCTAAGAAGGAAGCTATCATTAGGATTCTTTGTACTTAAGCATTTAAAACTAGTTAGGCATAATTAGCTGCCTTTTCAAATTGTCATTATCCATTTGTTTCTTATAATGTACAGGCTAACCATGCAACAAGGAAAGCAATAAAAAGCTGGAAATAAATTGGCCAGGATAAGCTAACTGAACCGAATGTTGAGGGAGTTTGCAGTACCAATGTACAATGGCTTTGAAAAATCGAATTTGATCATTAAAGTAATTTGATCATGATTCAATTCAATTCAATTCAATTCCTTTATTGTCATCTTGCAAGCAACAGTTGTGCAGTGCAAAACGAGAAGACGTTTCCCAGGGAATACCGGAGCATCGCACATGAAGTTTAAAACATTTCACACATAATAATAACAACACTAAAAACAATCCAGTCCCTGATGGAACAGTATAAAGTTAAAATAGATAAAAACAATGTTAAAATACAGTAAGACCAATCATAAACATGTCCAGGGTGGCTGATTTGAGTGGCCAGTGCCAGTTATTGAAGTGGCCAGTGCCAGTTATTATAGTGTCCGTGTCAAGCCGCAGAATCAGGTGACTGTGAGTACAGAGTGGCTGTTTAGCCGCCTCACAGCATATGGCAGGAAGCTGTTTAGCATTGTAGTCCGGGCTTTGATGCTGCGATATCTCTTGCCTGATGGCAGGGGATCCAGATGTATGTGGAGGGGGTGCAGTTTGTCCTTAGCAATTCTCTGAGCTTTTTTCCGACAGCGGCTCAGGAACAGTTCTTGTACCGAGAGTAGGGAGACGCCAATGATCTTCTCTGCTCCCCTCACTACCCTCTGCAGAGCCTTCCTTTCTGAGCAGTTGCAGGTGGAGTACCACGTATTTAAACAGTACGTGAGTACAGACTCCACCGTACCCCTGTAGAAAGTCCTGAGGATGTTGGTGGGGAGTGAGGCCTGTTTTAGTTTCCTCAGGAAGTGCAGTCGCTGATGGGCCCTTTTGACGGTCCCAGTGGTGTTTCTGGACCAGGTGAGGCTGTCTGTAATTTGCACCCCGAGGAACTTTATGCTCTCCACTCTCTCCACTGTGGCGCCACTGATGTTAAGGGGTGCATGCTTTGGCTGTGCCCTCCTGAAGTCGACAACCATCTCCTTTGTTTTGTCGACATTTAATTCTAGATTATTTTTGCTGCACCAGTCCACTAGTTGTTTTACTTCCTCCCTGTACATTGATTCATCATCTCCGCTGATGAGTCCCACCACTGTTGTGTCATCCGCGAATTTTATGATGTTATTGTCCCCGAATCTGGCAGCACTGTCATGTGTGAGCAATGTGAACAACAGCGGGCTGAGCACACAGCCTTGAGGGGAGCCGGTGCTCAGCGTGATCGAGCCTGAAGTGTTCTTGCCCACACGGACTGACTGCGGTCTCTCTGTCAGAAAGTCCAAGATCCAGTGACACAGGGTGGTGTTGAGGCCCAGCAGGGTTAGTTTCTCCACAAGTCTCTGTGGGATGATGGTGTTGAACGCTGAGCTGAAGTCAATGTACAGGATTCTGGCGTATGTGTTTCTTTTTTACAGATGCGTGAGCACTGTGTGCAGCGCGGTAGAGATGGCATCCTCTGTAGAACGGTTGGGGCGATAGGCAAACTGGAGGGGGTCTAACGATGAGGGGAGGCTGGCAGTAATGTGGGGTTTCACCAGGCGTTCAAAACACTTCATTATTATTGGGGTCAGGGCGACAGGGCGGTAGTCATTTAGGCAGGCAACAACTGGTTTCTTCGCTATGGGGATTATTGTACTCGTTTTGATAAAGTGTGTCCAGTATAACAAATCTCTACCATTAGGATGGCTACGATCTTAAGGCTATTTTGGGTTCCCTTGTTAGGCTGCATATCTATCTGCTTTATCTGAATGTCACTGATGCAAGCTTCCATAGTGGACCAGCGAGGACCTTAAACAGGAGACCTCGGCCTCCTTTGCTCCATGGAAGAGAAGCCAAGTCTACCCAATCCCTCCCCATGTCTGAAATCCTCCAATCTAGGCCTCATCCTGGTGATCTTCCTCCGCAATCTTTCTGACCACATTCTTAACAGGTCCATCCCCATTTCATTCTGGCTATTTTGTTTGTGTCATGGTCGCATTCCAGAGGGATGTTTTTTGATATACGTCATTGGAGGAATGACCAGGGAATGGAGAAACCCAAGATTCAGACATCAGGCTTGGCTCAATGGTAGCTCTCATGGTTGTGGCTCAGAAGGTTCAGAGACCTGAGTATATAATCTAGCCTGATATTCTAAAAGAGGGCAATGTTCACTGTCTGAAATGGTAGCTTCGATAAACAAACTGGGGAGATAATGCTAAAAACACCTTGGTAGTAGATTAGCTTTGTCCTTACCTTCCAAAATCTGTTTTCATTAATCACAGCAGGACCAAACTTTGCGAGCAGAAAACTGGTTCTATGGATAATGTCAAACAATCTGAAAAGAGGTGCAACTGCAGTCTATTACCGACTGCACAATGAGGCTCTATAAATCACCATCCACATGCTGTCTGTGCTTTCCTCCCAAGGTGACTTCTCTCTGTGAGGCAGTGAATGCAACAATGGACCGCAAATTGTGATGTGGCGCATCTGCTCCCTGAAGTAATCCAGAGGCTGAGGTTCAGGGCTGATGCAATCTTTACCTGAACTGCTCATGCGTATCTAATGGCCACGATTTAGGAAGGACGTTCAGCAGCAGGCTTGGACTTGAGCAGAAATGCGAACAGCAAAAAACATAAATTGAGGCCCAGGTTCAAATAACAGTGACAGGGAGAGAAAAAAATCAAAGTCAAAAGTTTATTGCCTAGGAGTGTAGGAAGGAGCTGCAGACACAGGTTTAAACTGAAGGTAGACACAAAATGCTGAAGTAACTCAGTGGGTCAGGCAGCATCTCTGGAGAAAATGAATAGGTGATGTTTTGGGTAGAGACCCTTCTTCAGACTGAGAATCAGGGGAGAGGGAAATGAGAGATATAAACGGTGATATAGAGAGATATAGAACAAATGAATGAAAGATATGCAAAAAAGTAACGATGATAAAGGAAACATTGTTAGCTGTGGACTAGGTGAAAACAGACAATAAGACTCAACAAGATGACTTTGAAGCAGGTACAATCACTAGGGTAGGGGTGGTATGGAAAGAGGGAATGCAAGAGTACTTGCAATCTTTCTGTAAATATTTATCTTTAATCTAATTTGCCTTCCAGTAATAAAAGGTTAAACAATGGGAATCAGATGAACCTTTCTGCTGGTTAGAATTATACCCAGCATATAGAAAGATGGTTGTGGTGGTTGGAGGTCCATCATCTCAGTCACAGGAGGACATCTCCTCAAGAGTCCCTCAGGAGAGTGTCCGAGGCCCAACCATGTTCAACTGCTCCATCAATTAGCTTATTTTAGTTTAGTCGTATGATCAGAAGTAACGGTGTTTGCTGATCTTTGCATATTGTTCAACATTATTTGCAGCTCCTCAGATAATGAATCAGTCAACAACCAGATGCAGCAAGATCTGAACAAAATCCAGGCCTGGGTTAATGGTGTGGCAAGTAAAATTCATGCTGCACAACTGTCAGGCAATGATGTTACCAAACAAATGGAAATTATTTTTCACATGGCATTCCCATCGCTGAATCCCTCGGTAACGCACCATGACTCTTCAGACAACAAGACGTACTAAACTCATGACCTCTACCAGCTTGGACAAGAACAGGCTCAGCTTGGGCACACCACCACCTGGAGGCTGCCCTCTATGCTGTGTGCATTGGAAATATATCGCTGTTTCTTCACCAAAGCTCATTCCAAATCCTGGTGCTCTTTCAAAGAGCATTGTAGGTATGCCCACTCCTCAAGTACAGCAATGGTTCAAGAAGGGAGCCCATCAGTAGCTTCTCAAAAGCACCTGTATGGGCAATTAAACGTTGTCTCAGTGTGTGAAGCCCAAATCCCTTGAATAAATATTTAAAACGTATATAGCAACTATAGGCATAGACATATGCCTATAGACAATGTGGGGCAGCACATTGGCGCATCTGATAGAACTGCTGTCTCACAGTGCCAGAGACCCGAGTTCGATCCTGACCTTGGGTGCGGTCTGTATGGAGTTTGCTCATCCTCTCTGTGACCGCATGGGTTTCCTCAGAATGTTCCGGTTTCCTTCCACATCCCAAGGTAATGTGGGTTTTCATGTTAATTGGCTTCTGTAAACAAAATATAACATGCTTCATGTTGGGAGTGGATGAGAAAGTGGGATAACATAGAACTAGTGTGAATATGTGATCGATGGTCGGCATGGATTCGATGGGCCGTCGGGCCAGTTTCATTGCTGTATCTCTAAAAATATATATATTGAACACTTTAATTAGACAATTGAACAATGCAAAAATGATTCAATTGAATACTGCATCAGACATGAGTAACCGGCAGCATATTGGGAGAATTATGATTAGATAGTGGAGGCTGGGAGTTTTTCTGTGTGTGGAATACAAAGAGCCAGATGGGGTGATGAGTCGTTGAATATTACAGTTTTTATTTCTTTTGAGTTAGAGCCAAATTGCATTAGATTAAAAATAACAGCGAAATTAAGATGCAAACTGGATTCTAAAAGAGGGAGTAGAGATTTTTTTTTAGATCATGAATGTACAGATGAGACCTGTTGTTTGTAGTTCATGCACACACCAGGTGGGAACCACCTGTGAGCCTGTCCCCCTGGGAGCCACCCCTGCCCTTTCTGGCAGCTCCCTGACCGTGACTTCATCACCCGGCTACATGATGACTATCTTCTCCCCCTCTGGTTCCTTCTGACCAATAATATAGTACTGCTGTTTAGCTCAATCCCTCAATATTTTAAATATTTCACATACTGGGTAGCTACAAATGCTCCTGCCTCCCAATGAGTCCAGCTGTCATCTGGTACCTCTTTTGCACCCCTTTTCTTCACTTCCCCTTCTTCACTGCTCCCACATCTCCATGTAACTCTTCCAAATTGGCTGTGTTAGCATCTTTCCCTGGACTAGCAATCTCCATAATTTTCTGTCCTTCTGCTGCTCTTTTAGTGCTGAGATCTGCCTACTCATTCCCTCACTGCTCCTTACTTTCCCGTTTCTCGTATGCCTTTGTTTATCACTGCAACCTCTGCAAGCAACTGCATTGACACCAACAATTCTTGTTTGTACCGAAGATAGACACAAATTGCTGGAGTAACTCAGCGGGGCAGGCAGCATCTCTGGAGAGAAGGAATGGGTGATGTTTTGGGTCGAGACCAGTCATTGTATGTCTATATTTATATGTAAACCTGCATCTGCAGTTCCTTCCTACACAATTCCTGTTTGTATCCAGCCCACACCACAGGTAACTGCTGACAAAGTACCCCATACAAACCGTCGTGTCTCCAATCCCTCATGACTGAGGGACTGTGGCTATGTTGGCTATGTTTGAGTTTGAGTTGAGTTTATTGTCACGTGTACCGAGGTACAGTGAAAAGCTTTAGTTGCGTGCTAACCAGTCAGCAGAAAGACAATATATGATTACAATCGAGCCATTCACAGTCTACAGATACATGATAATAATATCTAGTGTAAGATAAAGTCCTGTAAAGTTCGATCAAATGTCTCCTATGAGGTAGATAGTAGCTCAGGACTGCTCTCTGGTTGTTGGTAAGATGAATCAGTTACTTGATAACTCTACTTGTGTACTCTATTAGATGTGTGTGTTACCTGTCCCTGACTTGTCCATGTTATGACTGCCCCAAGATAGTACCCCCATTGTTCATATAGATCCAGAGATACACAGGGAGGTCCATTTCCCCTATTTCAAATATCTGTGACTTACCTCTCTGTGCCTTTATTGTTCACTCCCTCTCAACCCCATTCTCCTGCCTTCTCCCCACAACCTTTGACACCCTGACTAATCAAGAAACCTTCAATCTACTGTACGCTTTTTTAAAAAAACGAAGACGGCCTCCACAGCCATCTGTGGCAATGAATCCCACAGATTCACCATCTTCTGGCTAAAGAAATTCCTCTTTAAGTAATATAAAGTATTACTTTATAAAGTAATATAAACTCTCCATTCATTGATAAGGGTAGGTCAGTTATCGATACTGTCGCCCCTGTGTCCACCAACATTGCTGCCCCCATCTCTTGTAAAGCTCTTGTGTACGTCCGTGGGTGACCTGCACTGCAATGGGGGCTGTCGACAGCTGTTTGTCTGATCTGGATGCTGCCCTCACTAGTTCTATGAGCACATATTAAAACCAGAGTGAATGTACTCTGTGATCCCTCTGTGATCCCTTCCGTCTTTGTCATGGACATGAACCTGCTGTTTTCCCTTTTTTACTCTATTACCCCTCCAGGGTCTTATTTCAAAGATATTCTTAACAGACACACAAACACATTCACAAACATGTTTATTACAATACAGTTTCCGGACAGAGTCTACGCTTCCTTCTGAAGTTATGAACAGTCAATAATTACCATTTTGCAACTGGCGGCTCTGTCTCACAAACGAACCTTAACGCTGTCTGGTCCCTTTCACTTGTACACAGACAGGCACATTTTGATATCTATCTCTTCAGTTCCTCACTGTGTTTTTGACACGTTGTGATCACGCAGTTGCTGAGCTGAACAGATCTGAGGATGGGATGCTACACTTAAAAATACTCACCCACTTAAACTGTTTAGATCGATGGCTACATAATGAGTCGTGAACATATCCCGGATGAGTTTCCAAATGTTGTGACGTGTGAATGAAACCACTCAGACGCTGATACTAATTGATATAAAAATCTCCATTCATCATGAGAAACAGACATTCTCTTGGAGAGCCTCTTAAATACTACAAACTCAAAGTGTGTCGAATTTTTATATCATACTAGACCAAGTGCAGACCCGTTGGGTCTGTTCCCCCAATGTGTGGTTGTGGGGGAGGGGGAGGGCTGGGGGGGGGGGGCGGCAAGCGGCGTCACACACACTAACTATCCCCCTGCACAAACGCTAACTACCCCCCTTGATATTATATTAATATTATTAATTTGCTCCTTTTACCCCATAACCGCCCTATCCACTGATGCATAGCCCCAACTCGCAGGCGCATCTAGAGGGGGGTTAGAGAGTGAGGGTAGAGAGAGAATGGGGAGAGACAGGGAGAAAGGGGCAGAGACAGAAGGGCAAGAGACAGAGGGAGAGGGGGGTGGAGGGGAGGAGAGGAAGGGTGGGTTAGGGGGGAGGGTGGGGGAGGTGGGGTGTGAGAGATGGGAGGAGAGAGAGAAGGGTGGCGAGAGAGGGGCAGAGGGGGGCTGAGAGGGGGGGAAGGGAAGGGAAGGGGGGAGAGGAGGGTGGAGGGAAGGGGGAAGGGGGTTTAGGGGAGGGAGGGCAGGGGGGTGGGGGAGAGGAGGGGGAGAGAGAGGGAGGGGGGAGAGAGGGGAGAGAGAGAGAGAGAGGGGGAGAGAGAGAGAGAGAGAGAGAGATGGGGAGAGAGAGAGATGGGGAGAGAGAGAGAGAGAGCGAGAGAGCGAAATGCAACCGTGCGTCTCGCGTTCAGAATGTTCTGGAAATGAAGCGTGCGCGTCTCATGCACGAAAGCTGTCGGCAGCTCTAAGGAATTCAGGGGAGGAGCCTGAACCACACACACTAACCAACCCCCCCCCCCCCCCCCACACACACACACACACACACGCACACACACAACGGGTCCGATCTAAGCAGTCAATGAAGACAGCACTTTTTTTTTTTTAAACTGTCTTTGAAATTAAAACGTTAATGTTAAGAATTTGTGATGTTAAGTGAGTTAAGGAACCCACACACACACACACAGAGTTTTAAAGGTATTTAGATAGATATCTATTAAAACTCTGTGTGTGTGTGGGTGTATGTAATTTTGCCTTTGAAACATTTCCTCGAAAACCAGGTGCAAAAACGCAGAGATTTTTACATATTTCGGTAGGAAATTAATTTATGATTTCAGAAATCCTCTCTAGATTTGTTCAGTTATTTCCCCAGATTTTGAATAAAATTGTTCACAAAACATCAACAAATTTTAAAATCAAACTGCTGCATGAGTCACAGTGCCACCTCACAGATCCAATCACAATGGATCTAATTTACATATATGACATCACAATGGGACAGGGGTGGGAGATTGCAACCTTCACATGGTCCCACTAAAATCAAACTGCTGCAAGAGTCACAATGCCATCTCACAGATGTACAATCACAATGGATCTTATTTACATATGCCATAACAATGGGACAGGTGTGGGAGATTGCAACCTTCACGTGGTCCCACTAAAACCAAACAGCTGCATGCGTCACAGTGCCATCTCACAGATATACAATCACATCACAATGGGACAATGGGACAGATCTCTCCCCCTCCCTGACATTAAAAAAAATATTAAGGTTGCCCAGCTGCTGACCTCACAATGCCTTTGCACCTGGCCCAACTGCCTCCAGGCCCCGCCTGGTCCCACCCCCCAGCCAGGCTGCTGGCCCTGCCCAGCCCCGCCCGCTGACCTCACAATGCCTTGCACCTGGCCCAACTGCCTCATGGCCCAGCCCGGCCCTGCCCTCCCCACCTGGCCCCGCCCGGCCCCGCCCTGTGACCACACAATGCCTTTGCACCTGGCCCAACTTCTCCCTGACAATTAAGAAAAAAAATTGCTGTCTTCATTGACAGCTTAGATTGGACCCGCTGTGTGTGTGTGTGTGTGGGGGGGGTCCTCCCCTGAATTCCATAGAGCTGCCGATAGCTTTCGTGCATGAGACGCGGACGCTTCATTTCCAGAACATTCTGAACGCGTGGTTGAATTTCGCTCTCTCTCTCTCTCCCCCTCTCTTTCTTTTTTTTTTTCCTTTTCAAAAACTTTATTTGACACAATCATATGATACAACACATCAATACATAATCAAAAAATACATTATATCAAAACAAATCATTATAGTACAACATTACATTCATTATTTACGATACTCTCAACCCCACGTGGTGACCAGCGCCCACGGAAGGCCTCCAGAGTCCCCGTGGACACCGCATGTTCCCTCTCCAGGGACACACGTGCACGGATGTATGCCCGGAAGAGGGGCAGGCAGCCAACTCTAGCCTCACCATCGACCGCCCGCTGCCTGGACCCGCGAATGGCCATCTTGGCCAGGCCCAGGAGCAAACCGACAGGGAGGTCCCAACCCCCACTTGTCTCTCCCCACACCCTGCCTTGTGCCCAAACACTAGAATCGTGGGACTAAAATGCAACCAGAACTTGAGGAACAACCCCTTCAGATATTGGTACAGGGGCAGTAGCCTCGCACACTCCATGTACACGTGGAACACGGTCTATTCCTCGCCACAGAAAATACACGCGGCGGACGAGCCCATGAACCTACTCAAAAGTTTATTACAAACCACCGCTCCGTGCAACAGTCTCCACCCCAGGTCCCCAATGTAAATGGGGACAACTCCCTTATAGAAGGACCCCCACTGCGGACCTCCCCCGCCTTCAGGTGGTAACACCGTCCGCCATGGTGTGTAGGACGGGAAACGAAGGCAAGGAGGTGCAGAATGTGCAGGAACATTCGGTACAGCGTGCGCCTCTTCGCATCACGAAACTGTATGCTGATCATCTCAGAAAGGCGGCACAGGTTGTGTGGAGCCGGTGCCCGAGAAATATCCCGGAGCCTAGGCCCGATGAGCAGATCTGACGGAGCGGGTGAAAGCTCAGTCAGAACCACTCTAGGCGCGCGCCTCTCCTCGACACCCGCCATGACTGGGCGATGACCGGCCACTCCTGCAGCCGCAACATCCCCCTCCCCTCGTGGAGCAACACGCTGGCTGAAAACAGCCAAATTCCTCACTCTGAGCACATCCCGGTAGAAAACTGTCAAACCCCTTAGGGCGAGTCGACTGATGCCCGCCACCGGGAGCCACGAGACCCCCACTAGGCAACGACCCCGCCGAAAAAATACGTGGCCAGAGCGTGCCATCTGGGGGGATTCTCTACATACATATACCTCCGCAGAGTCCTGAGACGGAGAGCCGCCACCTGGGTACGCACGCATACCAAGGACTGACCGCCCTCCTCTAACGGGAGACTCAGGACCGCTGCAGAGACCCAGTGCTTCCTATTTCCCCAGAAGAAATCTACCAGCTTCTTCTGTAGAGCATTTACAAATATGGAAGGTGGGACAAGAGTAGCCAGCCTGTACCATAACATGGAGGCCACCAGCTGATTTATGACCAGCACCCTCCCCTGAAAGGAAAGAACTCCAAGCAGGCCCGACCAGCGCCCCAGCCGGGCAACCACTTTCGTCTCCAACTCCTGCCAGTTCGCCAGCCAAGCATCCTCAGTGGGACCCAGGTAAACCCCCAGATAGAGGAGATATGTGGTGCTCCACACATACCTTGCCATCTCCTCCGGCAGGGAATCCACCTGCCACTGACCCACTAAAAGACCAGAGCACTTACTCCAGTTAATCCTGGCAGAAGATGCAGCCGAGAATATCTCCTGGCCGTTACGCATCCTCCGCAGGTCACCAGGATCAGTGAACATAAGAAGTACATCATCTGCATACGCCGAAAGAACCACCTCCACCCCTGGGCCAGGTAGGGCCAGGCCTGTCAACCTCCTCCGAAGAAGTCACAGGAACGGCTCCACACAGACCGAGTACAACTGACCCGACATTGGGCACCCCTGACGGACCCCCCTCCCAAAATGAAAGGGAGCCAACAACGCACCATTAACCTTCACAAGGCACTCCGCTGCAGCGTACAAAAGCCGGACCCAGGCCACAAAATGCGGTCCAATTCCAAACGCTTGCAACGTCCCGAATAGGTAATCATGCTCTACCCTATCAAAAGCCTTCTCCTGATCAAGAGACAGAAAAGCAGCTGACTGACCAGTACCCTGAGCTAGATGAATCAGGTCCCTAACCAGGTGGATGTTATCCTGAATGGACCGGCCAGGGACTGTATAGGACTGGTCAGGATGAATCATTGGAGACAGCACAGAGCTCAGGCGATTTGCCATTGCCCGTGCAAATACTTTATACTCTGTGCATAGGAGAGAGACCGGGCGGCAGTTCTTCAACAAGCGGAGTTCGCCCTTCTTGGGCAGCAAGACAACAACTGCCCTGCGCCATGAAAGGGGCATCTCCCCGGCCGCCAGACTCTCCCCCAGAACCAACATGTAATCACCCCCCAGGATATCCCAGAAAGCTCTGACAAACTCTACCGTCAACCCATCCAGCCCGGGGGACTTACCCTTCCTGAGCTGATACAATGCACGAGTCAACTCCTCCAAAGATAAGGGCCATCAAGAAGATCGGCCACCTCCCTATCAACAGTCGGTAGACCCTCCCACAAGTCCTGCTGAGTCTCCCCGCTGAATCCACCTGCGGAGAACAGGGACCCATAAAAGGACCTGACCACCGCACTGATCCTCTCCGGATCAGTGCCAGAGGAGCCATCAGCTGCGAGCAGCTCTACGAGCTGTTTGCGGGCTCCCCGCCCTTTCTCCAGAGAGAAAAAGAAAGGCGAAGCTCGGTCCAGATCTTGCATCATCTGGACCCGCGACCTCACGAAAGCGCCTCGGGACCGCTCAAGCAGCAGGTTCCTCAAGGCTTCCTTCTTCTCCTGAAACTCTCCCCATTCACAGGAGTCCTCACCAACGCGACCCAGGCGAGACTCTGCGCCCAGTAGCTCCCTCTCAAGCCTCTCGACCGCTGAGTCCCGCCGTCCGGTCGACCCCCACGTATACTCCTTACAAAAGAGACGGATGTGAGCCTTCCCCACATCCCACCACTGCCTAAGGGAAGAGAAGCACCTCTGCCTCTCTCTCCACTTCACCCAAAACTGACTGAATGACTCCCGGAAACAC